>JAJHSJ010000001.1:75654021-76106353 GCA_021015155.1 Magnolia officinalis
TGGGTTACCGCATGAACAAATAATGAAGCTGAGTATAAGGCTCGCATAATTGGGATGGAGATAGCTCAGGAAATGAAAATAAAGATGCTATAGATTTTTGGGGATTCCAAGTTGATTATAAATCAACTAATGACTGAGTTCGAAGTGAGAAAGCAAGAGCTCCTACCATACTATCGCAAGGCACAACAATTGCTAGAGCAATTCCATCATGTTGAAATCAAACATGTGAAGAGATGTGAGAATGCAAGGGCAGATGCATTAGCTAGCCTGACGACAGCTTTATCCTATCCGGATTGAAGTTCTCTTCAGGTAACAATAGAAGAAAGAAGGTTCTTACCATCATCAGAAATTATCAATGAAATTGCCGAAGCACTCCTCATATCGTGTCTGGAGGTGACAACAGACGATTGGCGCTAGCCTTTTGTACACTATCTCAAATATGATATTCTGTCAGAAGATTCAACACGAAGACAACAAATCAAGCAGAGATCGAACAAATTCATCATGTGTAGCGAAGTATTATACAAAAAGTCTTACAATGAAATGTTGTTGCGTTATCTAGATAGACAGGAAGCAAGTCAAATGTTGCGAGAGGCTCATTCTGGAGAATGTGGATCACATCAAGCCGGTAGAAATTGATTCCATCGGGTGCATCGAATAGGATATTACTGGCCCACAATGTTCAAAGATGCCATAGATTATGCGAAGCGATGCCACGAATGTCAGATCCATGGAGATGTCATACATATGCCCCCCGAAGATCTTCATCAGATAGTCGCTTCTTGGCCTTTTACTGCTTGGGGACTCGATGTTATTGGTCCTATAAATCCGCCCTCATCCAAAGGAAAGCAATATATACTGGCAGCAATAGATTACTTCTCTAAATAGACGGAAGCGATTGCATTGCGAAATGTCAAAGAAAAGGACGTTGTCAATTTCATCCAACATGCGATAATATATCATTACGGTATCATGAAGAAAATCATCACTGATAATGATACTTCTTTCAAGAATAGGGGCATGGAAAAGCTATGTCAAAAATTCAGTATTCACCACTCATTTTTGACACCTTACTATCCACTAGCCAATGGATTAGCAGAGGCATTTAACAAGACGATTGTGAAGATACTGAAGAAGACAGTGACTGGAAATAAGCGTGACTGGGATGAAAAGTTGCAAGAGGTCTGTGGGCTTATAGGACTACTCACCGGACGGCAACGAAAGCTACGCCGTATTCGTTGGTTTATGGTGTAGAGGCTGTCATCCTAATTGAAACACAAGTTGCATCACTCAGAGTAGCATTGCATTAGTCAATTACAGATGATGAAAATGTGAAAATAAGGCTGGCAGAATTAGACTTGCTCGATCAAAAATGACTAGCAGCTCAGCAACGGTTGCAATTATATCAAGTAAGAATCTTTGCCGCCTTTGACAAAAAGGTCAAGCATCGCTCTTTCAAGAAAGGTGACATGGTATTAATGTTGAAGAGACCGATAATAGTCACCCGTAGGACAAGGGGCAAGTTTGAGCCCAAATGGGACAGGCCATACATCATAACCGAAGTATATTCTAATGGGGCGTACAGAGTTATAGATCAAGATGGACGAGGTATCAGCATATCAGTCAATGTTCACTTTATCAAAAAATATCGTCCCTGAGGATGAAGGCGGTTTTGATCTAGAAGATTATCAGAATAATGCTTCTAAATCAAAAGGGGGCAATTGTAAGTGAAAGGATGAAACAACCTCAAAAGGCGAAGCCATGTATTCTTTCATATATGAATAAACGGCGAATTCTCAAGCATATCAAGACTAAGCATCGATGATTATCGTCAAATGATATTGTCATCAACTGTCGCCAAGCATCGACAATTATCGCCAAAATTAGCAACTATCGCTGTCGTCCCTGATCGCCTATACAAAAGCCGCCTTATCGAGATTGTTATCATCGTCAAGCCAATACGCTATTTTAAACATAATACGAATGTTGTCAGAGCATTATTAGTAGTGACGATGTATCAATTATTGATTCACCATTCATGGTAGTGGGATAAGCCTATAAGGCCAACCACACATAAAATTTACGACAGTGATGACAGCTTATCATTTAAGACAGCCTAGCCAGGCCTATACGACCAACTACGCATAAGACTTACCATCATCGACAATATATATATTATATATATATTATATATATATATATATATATATATATATATATATATATATATATATATAAAATTCGGGCAACAGTGAGAAGCCAGTGGCCCTAAAAAGTCTGTATAGGCCATCACATGCATACCCATGTGGGGCAGCAGACGGAGCTAATGACAAAAAGCCTTAATCGACTAAAAAAGTCCATAACGGCTAGTCACGCGTGAGACCAATGCCATCTATATAGCTTCTGACAGCGTCATGGGGAAGGAGAAAATGTCCTCCCGTGAATGGGTCCGACCTTGCAGACGAAGAAAAGCGGGCTGCAGTGTGCGTACTTTGGCCATTATCTATAGATAGGCTAACCATGCATAAGACCCTTTAGATTTCTGGCTTGATTTTGAAAGTGCCCTGGTTTGTCAATTAGCGTGAGTGTTGAGTCAGTTAGACTGTAGAACCTCATAGGAAGATCATCTCAAGCATCTGCCTCAATCGAGATGTGTACAAGCTCGCCACAGGTAAATCTAAGCCTCGCATCCCTTGTCCTAAAACACCAGGTATATAAAACCTTTAAAACAAACAAGAACATCATAGGGTTTTCAAGTTAAGAAAACTTTTTTTCAAAATAGGAAAATTCTCTAAGTTTTCTTGCTTTGTCGATTTTATCGATACACATCTCGAAATGATTGACTGTGCTGTAGATGTCCTCGATACCTAAACGATATCATCGATATGAGGACAAAATACGTCCATCAACCACATACTCATCTGGATGGAATTATCGATATCATCGATATTCAAATCTCGAGTTGATCGAAGGTGACTCGATAATATTGACATGCAGATCTCTGGCGCCCCTATTTTTCCTTAAGAATATCATATGTGCATCGATGTATCGAAGCCTCCTCGATACCATCAAAATTCAAATCTCGATGATATCGGAAGGCTCTCAATGATATTAGTCATGGGTGCCAAGTTCTTCCAGCAAAATATTTCAGGATTGCTTATCTATGATCGGGGGTCACTCGATATAATCGATATTCAAATATCGATGATACCGGTATTGTTTCGATGACATCGAACAAGGACAGATACTGTCCAGCAAGCTTAATGAGAAATCTGTTGGATTTATCGATGCCTCGACACAGTTATCGATATCATCGACATTCAAATTTCGATGATCTCAAAGGTCCCTCGATCATTCTTAGAAACCTGAAATATTTCAAGTCAAGTCTCTCTCATTTTCATATGTCGATGAATCGACACTAGTATCGATAGAATCGAAGTTCGAAATTCGATGACATCGACACCTGTTTCGATTCCATCGACCAGCTGGCAAGAGGTTTCAAAAGCGTATGACATTTGAGTTTGTGTCATCGAGCGGACCATCAATGCTATCGAGAGTATACGCTCGATGATATCGAACCCACTAGATGATATCGAACTCTGTCATAAATGTGACCGTTTTATATCCGTTGGAACCTTTTGCCTATATAAAGAGGACTTGTCTATTGCTGCTGGTAGAGAAAGAAGAGAGTGCTTTTGGGTGTTTTACCTTAGATCATATACCCAAAACCCTTTCTCTCAGGGAAGTTCATGCTCCAATCCACCCTCATCATTGATATTCAATAGAGTGGATTGGGGAATGAACTTCCGCATTCAAGGATCCTCCAGCTACTACCTTAATGGCAAATCATTAAGCTGGGATGCCTTGAATGCATAATCAGAATCACTCTATCTTCCTTATAGGAACACATTTTATAGAGTAGGATTCCGTCTTAACCTTGACCTAACCCGAAGCCTAGTATTGGAACATCATCTGTGTTGGGAATCAAAGAAGCCGAAGATTCTTCATTAACAAGGAGGAGATCTTCGTCAACGTGTTGAATGAGACTCATCCACTTATTTGTAAGTTATTAGAGTCCGGAGGACACATGTGATCATTCCTTTTTAGGATTGGGTCTTAGAAACACTCACCCATCACCACCTAAAATGAAATCATTGGATCAAGGGGGATATATAAATATGAAGACTAAAAAGAATTTTGTCACAAAATGGATAGTAAAAGAAAATTTGAAGTGTCTGATAACTAACTCTATCCATATACCCTAAAATATCAAAAAATGAAATGAACAAGTCCAGGTCATGCATCTAGGTCTGGATATTTACAGAAATGATGCAAATTTTGCTAAGCTTAAAATGATATGTCTGAGGTTCCTCACCTCCATCTTTTGTATATAAACATTCAAATGTTTATAATTTTGATATGTACAGTAATTGTACATAATTTTGCTGAGTATACTATTGATTCATAGAAATACTAAAAGTATACTTGCAAGGTCATCTGTATGCTGAAGTGAAAAAATATTCATCTTCGGTATATTTCTCGATAAGTCATTCTTGATTAATCGATCAAGCGTCGATCGCATCGACGCCTCTTTGGAATGTAAAGAGTTATATGATTGAGAATGATATCAAAGACGGTCTCGATAACATCGGAACACTGATTGATGATATCGAAGACTGTCGCCTGATAAAAGGCGGTCGAGCGGAAAATTTTTATTTTCTTTCTGAAAAAGGCTTTCCGTTTTATTTTTGCTCAAATCTTCGGCCGGAAGTACATCGATGGTCCCGGAAGCTCCTTAAGAACTAGTATTATCCTTCCACCCCTTTCAGAGTCTATTTTGTCTTTTGGTCGGGTACTTTCAGGTTCTTTAAAAGTGAAACATTGTCCGTTCTTTTAAAAATCTATCGTTATGGGTAAGGACAAAGGTAAGCCATCTGGTCCGGGAGAATCTTCTAGAAGCTCTCGTCAAAAAGTGCTTGCCTCAAAAGAAAGGGCAAGGGTCCCTGAACATGGGATCTCCACAAGGCAACGCACGAGACATAGTGGGTCCCAGTCTGAAACACCGACACCTCCTCTGGCTGGAGTAACTCCACGTCCACCAAAATACACGGGAAGGAAGATCATCCACGAGAGAAAGGTAGACAGGGAGTGTCTAAAATCATACAATCTCGAATCCCTGTTTGCTGCAATCGATTGACTACTTGTTTTATCTTTCGGCGGCCCATGCCAACTCGAACGAATGTGCAACTTCCTTGCGGCGTGTCACTCTCCCGTGTCTGATCTCCCTTCTATCATGGTCTCCCTGGATGGTGATGATGTGCTGATCACACCTGCTACAATGGCAAATATCCTTCGACTGACAATGGCACTAGAGGGTCTCCCTGAAATGGACCTCGAAAATGTTGAAATTCGGTCCATGGTACTAAGTACCTTTGTCATGGTAGAGACATCCCTTGGTATCAAGGGAATGCGTTGAAATCTAGATACATGGAACCAAGATTTTGAGTCATGCACGGTATCTTCACTAGAAATATATATCCCAGAAGTACCAACCGGTCCGATCTCACGGGTTTTATGACCATGCTAGTGTACTCAATTGCCAAAGGGATAAAGATTTGTCTTCCGACTCTTCTTGTCCATCAGTTGGTATACGCTGTTCATACATCCAGGGACCTTCATCTGCCCTATCCCTGGATCATAAACATGGTATGCAATGTCATTGGCTTCCCAATGACCACTGATCCGGTTCTTCCTCTCCAAATCTTCAACAAAAGCAACATTCGCAAAATGGACTTGAAGTTCCACAAATACCCTGAGGACCTAGAGGAAGATATTCAAGCAGAAGAAGAAGGAGGAGCAAGTGTCACTCCAACTGAATGGACTGAAATGGCCAGAGATGAACCACCTGGACCCGATCTAGCACTGTCAACGTCAACGCCCGGGTATGCCAAACGGTTCAAGTTGGACAGGATTCGGGCAATTCAGAGGGATGTCCACTCGATGCACGAGAGGGTTACCATGTTGGAACGGCTGGTCCGAGGAGTGCAGTAGACAATACAACAATTGGTTGATATTCTCACTTGCCGGTGCGACGACACGACACCGTCTTCCTCGGCTCCATAAGCACTAGATGCTATCACATACACTTCGCTCTTATTTCCGTATATGAACATTAGTATCTTTTTGAATGTTCTATGCTCTCATGGGTGTATGTGACAGCTCTCTAACTTGCAAAGGCTGACGTTTTTTTTTTTTTTTTTTTTTTTTTTTTTTTTTTTTTTTTGTATATGCCCACGGTTGGGCTAAATGCTGATAGTAATTCTGGGTGCTCTGAAATGGGCTTGGTTTTTTTTTTTTTTTTGGGGGATAACTGTTAATCTACTACTGTCTGGTGTAGTTTATTTTTGGATATTTTTTATATGGCTGAATATAATTCACACTTTTACTACCATGATTAGGTTCCAAGATCCCCTGGTTTCTCTAGTTTCTCATATGGAATGCATGTGATGTTCTTAATGATTATCCTATCTGCTATCTAATCTACTATGCATACATACCTATTGCAAATGATGTCTGTTAATCACCTGTTTAAACATTTTACATCTATCTGTTATACGCATATTCCTCTAAATAACGGTTCTCCCACGTTACCTTAACTTTAGTAAATATCAACTGATATATCTTTGTCAATGACTGCAAAAAGGGGGAGAATAGTTCAAACACCCCAAACGAAAAAATTGTATATCTGCTTGAATGGTGTTGCAGGTGTTGAATGGTGTTGAGTTAGTTAGACTTCAGAACCTCATAGGAAGATCATCTCAAGCATCTGCCTCAACCGGGATGTGTACAAACTCACCACAGGTAAATCTAAGCCTCACATCCCTTGTCCCAAAACACCAGGTATATAAAACCCTTAAAACAAACTAGAACATCATAGGGTTTTTAAGTTAAGAAAACTTTTTTCAAAAAAGGAAAATTCTCTAAGTTTTCTTACTTTGTCAATTTTATCGATACACATCTCGATATGATCAACCTACGCTGTCGATGTCCTCGATACCTAAACAATATCATCGATATGAGGACACATACGCCCAACAGCCACATACTCATCTGGACGGAATTATCGATACATTGATATACTATCGATATCATCGATATTCAAATCTCGAGTCCATCGAAAGTGACTCGATAATATCGACATGCAAATCTACGGTGCCCTTGTTTTTCCTTAAGAATATCATATGTGCACGAAGCCTCCTCAATACTATCAAAATTCAAATCTCGATAATATCTGAAGGCTCTCGATGATATCGATCAGGGTGTCAAGTTCTTCCAGCAAAATATTTCAGGATTGCTTATCTATGATCGGGGGTCACTCGATAGAATCGATATTCAAATATCGATGATACTGGTATTGTTTCGATGGCATCGAACAAGGACAGATACTTTCCAGTAAGCTTAATGAGAAATCCGTTGGATTTTTCGATGCCTAGACACAGTTATCGATATCATCGACATTCAAATTCCGATGATCTCGAAGGTCCCTTGATCATTCTTGTAAACCTGAAATATTTCAAGTCAAGTCTCTCTCATTTTCAAATGTCGATGAATCGACACTAGTATCGATAGAATCAGAGTTCGAAATCCGATGACATCGACACCTGTTTCGATTCCATCGACTAGCTGGCAAGAGGTTTCAAAAGCGTATGACATTTGAGTTTGTGTCATCGAGCGGACCATCGATGCTATCGAGAGTATATGCTCTATGATATCGAACCCGCTCGATGATATCGAACTCTGTCATAAATGTGACCGTTTTATATCCGTTGGAACCTTTTGCCTATATAAAGAGGACTTGTCTATTGTTGCTGGTAGAGAAAGAAGAGAGTGCTTTTGAGTGTTTTACCTTAGATCATATACCCAAAGCCCTTTCTCTCAGGGAAGTTCATCCTCCAATCCACCCTCATCATTGATATTCAATAGAGTGGACTGGCAAATTATTAAGCTGGAATGAACTTTCGCATTAAGCTGCTGAAGCTAAAGCTACCTTAATGGAATGAACTTTCGCATTCAAGGATCCTCCATCTACTACCTTAATGGCAAATCATTAAGCTGGGATGCCTTAAATGCATAATCGGAATCACTCTGTCTTCCTTATAGGAAAATATTTTATTGAGTAGGATTCCGTCTTAACCTTGACCCAAACCGAAGTCTCGTATTGGTACATCATCTGTGTTGCGGATCAAGGAAGCCAAAGATTCTTCATCAACAAGGAGGAGATCTTGTCAACATGATGAATGGGTCTCATCCACTTATTTGTGGGTTATTAGAGTCCAGAGGACACTTGTGATCATTCATTTTTAGGATTGGGTCTTAGGTGTTTCTCACCTTTGCAAGTCCTCGTATGAGGCCTCCGACGGGAGTGTACGTGGCGGGTACGTAGTGCAGACCCTTGCTTTGTGGAGAGCATAAACTTCCGGTTGAAGGTGAACCTGTCTAAAACCTTAGGTTTAAGGTGATCCGAGTGAAACCTCCGTTAGGGTCTTATGGAAGATTCTTGGATAGTGTGCCTAAAAGTGGGTGTGTTGTGTTGACCCTTGCTCATGAGAGCATAAATAGTCAGCCTCAGTGTAGGTTGTAAAGGTTGAAGGTGAACCTGATTTAAAACCTTAGGTTTAAGGTGAACCGCTGTGAAACCTCCTTAGTGAAATCCGATACACTCAAGGGTTGAGTGCGGTTACCAGGAGTGGAGTAGACAAGTAGTCGAACCACTATAAAGATAACTGTGTTTGAGATTGCTATTCTTCTATTTGTGTGATTTACTTTAATATTTTCATGTCTAAATGTCTGAGATCACACCTCACACTCATACACAGTCATATCCATCATAAACTAGTTTGCATATTGTTCACTTCTTAATATAGTTTGTGATTGGATCCTCTACCGGGCTTGGAAGCCAGTAGAGTTACTTTTGAGTAATCCTAATATTTGCTGGTTGTTAGGATCAGTGTAATAGGATTTTAAATAAACCATAAAAACTTTAAAAAGTCCTATTCACCCCCCTCTAGGACATATTGGCATATTCCTACTTCAACTAAAGTAGTCTACACCGCTATTTCAATTGGTATCAGAGCGGGTCTCTCTTTAAGGGCTTCACTGCCTAGAGAGTGATCTTGACTGAAGTTGGGAATATGGCCAAAGGAGAGGGCTCATCAGTTATTAGACCTCCAGTATTTGATGGATCAAATTATGCATACTGGAAGGCTAGGATCACTACTTTCTGAGATCTTTGGATCACGATGTTTGGGATATAGTTAAAAGTGGATATGTGCCACCAACTGAACAAATTGTACTTGACAGTGGCACAACCATCACAAAACCCAAACCCAAAGAAAAGTGGACGACGTTTGATAAAGAAAATCAGACTGCTGAAGCTAAAGCTATGAACGCCATCTACTGTTCCATGTCCCAAAATATTTTCAATCAAATAAGTATGTGTGGGACATCCAAAAAAGCATGGGATCTATTGGAAACAACCCATGAAGGCACAAGTACTGTGAAGAGATCTAAACTTCAACTCCTGACTTCACAGTTCGAAAGTCTCAGAATGGAAGAGCATGAGACCTTTATGGATTTTTTCACAAAGTTAAGTATCATTTGCAACTCCATGGGTGGATTGGGAGAAAAGGTTCCGGTTCCTAAAATCTGTAGGAAAATACTTAGATCACTACCGGAACGGTTTAATCCCAAAGTAACAACCATTGAAGAGTGTTGGAATATTGATGGAATGAAAGTAGAAGAACTGGTAGGTTCCCTACAAACTTTTGAACTACACTTCAAACAAATCCCTAAATCCAAAACAACTGTCCTAAAAACTTTAAAGAAAATAACAAACGAGGACAGTGGATGTGAAAAAGCTGATGAAGATGAGGAAGTAGCTTTGCTGGCACAAAGATTCAGGAAATTCATTCAAAAGAATCGTGGTCGTCCTACTAGAGGAAGAAAGATGGACAACAGACCTTCTACAGGCAAATTTGGTAAAAAGACAGAACCACAATGTTATGCCTGTCAAAAATATGGACAACTGTCTACCGATTACCCAAACAGAAAAACTAAGGGCAAGGCAATGGCTGCCACATGGGATGATATAGATGAGTCAAACTCAGAATTTAGTGACTCTGTAACATCCCGAATTTTTGCCAACCTGGGATTAGACGTCCTTAGGTAATGGGTCAATCCTAACACCTTATTAACTTGTCAAAACTCAGTCCCAAAGGCTAAAATCGCTTGTGAACCCATTTCTTTCACAAATCCCACCCTTCACCACCTTGTTCTTTAAATTTTTCTAAGTACTTTCACCCTAGACACTATCTTAAACTAGCTAAGTAGTATAACTTGGATCACTTTATATATAAACTACAAAGGCCCAGGTACCACCTCAGATATAAATTACTCAGGACTAAATCCTTTAGAAATTAGGTAAGGATTAGCCAGTGTGAAACTAGAGTACTTGTGAAATTAGCACCGATCACTTTAAATACGATCTGCAAGACCCAAAACTTGTAGAATCATTGACGCTGGGTACCCTAAAATTTAGGATCAATCTCATTACTCGGCTGCTCTCGGGAGCATCTCGAAACTCCGTATCAGATCTGGACCGCACGTCGGAAGTTTGATTAACACGAAGTTAAGGAATTAGGACCGCCTTGCTGGGCTTGACAACCATCTCGGAAATCAAATTCAGATAGTGTCCCAGTGTAATTCGCTTGAGTCTGGAGCGAGGAGTGTGAAAACACTTAATTTTCTTTACAAATAAATATCTCAAATAGTAATCTGGCACCTCTCGCTTGCGGATCAGTTTTAAGCAACCAAACCGTCAGAATCAGACCAAATTACACCCTCGGATCAGGAGAAATTTCATACACATGTCCATGTACTCGGAATCTCTGATCGAGATCCGCTGACCCTTGAACTGAAACTGGTCCGCCATGCGTGATTTGGGAATCCGACTGAAATGAAAACTTAACTAAACGTAGATCCAGTATTAGTGAGCTTAAGTCCGACCTTTGGCTCAAGGAGGCTCGCCAGAAGTCCTCCGTTGAGCTGAAAAAGTGCCGCTTTGGTTATAACCTAAGTATATTTTGACTTGGAGTCTATTTCGGTGAGATTTTAGACTATAAAAGGACCTTAAACCCTCTCTCATTGCAGCCATACGAATTTGATAGAAACCCTAGAGAGAGAAGAGAGAAAAGAGAGAGAGTGTGAGAGAAGTGGGAGAAACTCCCTGCTACTATTTCCTGCTGCTACCCTAGCTCCACCACTCCATTCTTGTCGCTTTCCCGGCGATTCCAGCTCCGTTTCTTGGTAAGAAACCCTAACCCTAACCTATTTTGGGGTTTTGATGATTGTAGGTTATGAAATAGCTAACCTATTTCCTTCTATAGGTTACCAAACTGCCGTATACGGAAACTTAGCAAACCTATCTGATTCGTTACGATTCTACGACAAAAGGTGCGGACTTTAGGTGTAAAGGTTATGGTTTTCAACGCTTTCAATGTCAGATAATGATAGATTCATGATCTGCATGCAATTGCACATGTACAAAGTGCTGTCCATTTTCCGTTTCGATTAAAGATGAAGAATGTGGAATTTTACATACTCTAGGTATTTGTAGAAAGTACCGTATATGTATAACTTTTGGAAATGTGTTTGCCATGATTATTTGCTGTATTAATATATTACATATGGATAAAATACTTGTTTGGCAAAAGGACTCGCCCTAATACATGTTTTTGCTAATGTACACTATGCATGTTAAAATAGTGTATTCTAAGTGTTTGTGAAAATGACCGAATGAGTATAGAATTCTCATTCGTGCTCGCCATGACTAATTGTCGTGGATTTATGATTGTTGTATTGGCGATACCCATTTGATGAAAGGATTTGCCCTAAATCACGCCACGGCCAATATACACTACTTATATTAAAATGTGTGGCCCAAGTGTTTGTGGAAATTATTGAATGAATATGGAACTTGGATTCCTGCTTGCCATGACTATCCGTCATGGGTGTATGCGTGTTATGATTGAGGTAACTCCCTAGTGAAAGGATTTGGCCTTATACCTATGTGATCAACATATGTCATGTATGTTGGTGTATGTAGTCTAAGTGTTTGTTAAAACGTTTGAACGAGTAGTAGTTAGTAAATTGTAATGTATAAGGGTGTTGAGATATGATTCTCAACTCCTTTAACTATGTGTATGATTTCTTGGATAGCTGTGTGATTAGGAATTGAAAATGTACAAACTCATGTTTGTGTTGTGCTTCATAACAAGCTCAACTGATTGTATGATATTTTCTATGTAATGCATATGTTTAAATTCATGTTTATGTTGTATGATCTGTCGTGGGTGATGGGGGAGTGGAGCAACGAGTACGTGCAACAACCCTGGCAGCCCTAAACGAATAATATCAGACTTTGATTGTATGATTTGAACCTTGATCCATTACTGCTTTAACTATCTGCAATTAAATGTGATTAGGGCTATGATTATAGTTCAGGCAATCGGTAAGGGGATTGAATTCGTGGCTGAGATTCATTTGCCACGTGAGATGTGTTCGACGAACCCAAGTCGTACTTTGGTTGGCGATAGTGGTTGGCCACATGAAGTGCTTATGCACTTCATATCGTTCAACTTGTGGTGCGCTCGAGCTAGCTGAGCTAGTCAAGTAACCCGATCTGTCTAATGTATGTTCACCATATTTGGTCGCTACTGCTTGAACCTAGGGTACTAAACTTACCAGTGAAATTGCCTCTAACCATGGTACTTCGATCCGCTAAGACTCATGAGCCGGGCATGGTGGTATGGGACACCGTGGTCGAGCTGTCGACCTACGTTGGGGCCACGTGCCTCCCCGTAGTGACCAATGAGCAACCAGACTCGTGAGCCGATTATGGTGGTATGGGACACTATATTCGTGCTGTCGGCCTACATTGATAAGGTGATGGGGGAGTGGTGTAACCTTTGTACGTAACAGCCCTGACAGCCCTTTGTAGTGACCTCGAGCATACTCTGAATTTGCGGTGAAGCGACGAGTGTTGCCGCAGTGTATAGAGTATGAACTAGGCCTGTATCTGTATAGTGATGAACCGTTAAAAAGGTGATGGGGGAGTGGTGTAACCTTTGTGCGTAACAGCCCTGACAGCCTTTGCAACGACCTAGAAACACACCATCGTATGAGATTAACTAGGATTGACGACCCTAGAATGAATCATGTTTGGGAATGATACAAGGGAGGTACCTTAGTTTCCCAATACTGCTGTTTGAAATGGACTAATAACAACTTGGTAATCATGCTCATCATGCATTGCATGTGCCTGGAAGATGTGGAGTACTGAGGAATGCAAGCATGCCGCGAACGTAAGATGGTGTCGCACGAGGGAGTGTGTGGTGAGGGCATACATCATGATTGCATTCATACTTGCATTAATAAGAGTAGTTAGAATTGTTTGATTTTACTGCTTTATCATTACTGCTTGACTGAATTGATAACATGTTAACCTATGCTTTATTGTTCCACTGAGTTGATCACTCACTCCCACGTTACGGGACGGTGTTCCGAACACCCACCAGACTGTCTGATTGCAGATGGCACCGCTACTCTTGAGGTGGAGCCGGACCTGTATGATGACAATGATGCTTGTTCGTATATGCTATGCTGACGGCTTCACGTGAGCCGTGTCTTGGTCAACGGGATTACAGGGTTGTTGACTAGATGACACTACACATTTGGTATAATTTGAACTGTACTTGTAATTCATTAACCTGGTAACCTTATCACACTCTGGAGACTCACCACAGTTTTTATATTTTATATATCTATCACAGTCTTCCGCTTGCAATTTAACTATCTCTGGAGTCTGATATGCTGTTTTGGCTTAATCTCACTCATGTTCACAACTCTAATACAGACAACATTCAATCATCATTCATTTTGTTGCATATGTGATGCGTTGGAACTTGGGAGTTGAGTTTATGCTCGACCCCCAATTTTCAGGGCGTTACAGACTCAGAGAGTGATGGAGACCAGAAATCCTTGGAAATTGTTATGATCTCCACTACTCCATCATTCCCAGTGAATCTGAGAACGAGAAAGAACAGCAAGCCACTGAATCATTTTCATCAGATAATGAGAAACAGAAAAGGAAGAAGAAGAAGGTTAAAACAAACTATAAGATGTTACAATCAACTTTATATTCATAGCATCAACATTCTTAAAAGACTTGGATTGTCTGAAAACAAGAAGGAACTGCTGCAAAAAGATCTGGACAAAACATTGGAAATCAATTCACATCTAAAAAATGATCTACAACAATATCATTTAGACAATGATAAGTTGGAAAGAGTCAATCTGTCCTTAAAAATGGAATCATCAATGCTTACTAGAAAAATTGAATTATTAAAAGATGAAAATGAGCAACTCAAGAATGAGAATCACACACTCCGGTTTGACCTAGAAAAATCCAGAAAATTTGCTGAAATAAACTATAAATTCTCCCAGAGTGGTGAAAAGCTCGAAAAATTGTTAGGGATGGGAAGACAAGGAAGAGACAAGAGTGGCCTAAGGTATAATAAAACTAAAAGGAAAACTGGAAATGCAGCCCCAACAACTGAAAAATTTGCTGCCTCAGGTAGCAATACGAGAACTTCTCCAGTTTGTCATTTATGTGGTGATATGGGTCATTATAAGTTTGAATGCTTGACACCTAAAAGGACTTCACATGACTTTGGTCAAAATCACATTGGTAAATTCACACCAGCTAGAGAAATACGAAATGACAAAAGTCCACCTAGGAGAAACACTCACCCATCACCCCCTAAAATGAAATCATTGGATCAAGTGGGAGACATAAATTTGAAGACTAAGAAGAATTCTGTCTCAAAATGGATAGTAAAAGAAAAACTGAAGTGTCTGATAACTAACTCTATCCATATACCCTAAAATATCAAAGCATGAAATGAACAAGTCCAGGTCATGCATCTAGGTCTGGATATTTGCTGAAATGATGCAAATTTTGCTAAGCTTAAAATGATATATCTGAGGTTCCTCACCTCCATCTTTTGTATATAAACATTCAAATGTTTATAATTTTGATATGTACAGTAATTGTACATAATTTTTCTGAGTATACTATTGATTCATAGAAATACTAAAAGTATACTTGAAAGGTCATCTATATGCCGAAATGGAAAAATATTCATCTTCGATATGTCCCTCGATAAGTCATTCTCGATTAATCGATCAAGCGTCGATCACATCGACGCATCTTTGAAATGTAAAGAGCCATATGATCGAGAATGATATCAAAGACGGTCTCGATAACATTGGGGGAACTACATCGATATCATCGGAACATTGATCGATGATATCGAAGACTGTCGCCTGATAAAAGGCAGTCGAGCGGAAAATTTTTATTTTCTTTCTGAAAAAGGTTTTCTGTTTTCTTTTTGCTCAAATCTTCGGCTGAAAATACATCGTGGGTCCCGGAAGCTCCTCGAGAACTGGTATTATCCTTCCACCCCTTTCAGAGTCTATCTTGTCTTTTGGTCGGGTACTTTCAGGTTCTTTAAAAGTGAAACATTGTCCGTTCTTCTAAAAATCTATTGTTACGGGTAAGGACAAAGGCAAGGCATCTGGTCCGGGAGAATCTTCCAGAAGCTCTCGTAAAAACGTGCTTGCCTCAAAAGAAAGGGCAAGGGTCCCTGAACATGGGATCCTCACAAGACAACGCACGAGACATTGTGGGTCCCAGTCTGAAACACCGATACCTCCTCTAGCTGGAGTAACTCCACGTCCACGAAAATACACGGGAAGGAAGCTCATCCATGGGAGAAAGGTAGACAGGGAGTGTCTAAAACCATACAATCTCGAATCCCTGTTTGCTGCAATCGATTGGCTACCTGTTTTAGATTTCGGCGGGCTATGCCAACTCGAACGAATGCGCAACTTCCTTGCGGCGTGTCACTCTCCCATGTCTGATCCCCCTTCTATCATGGTCTCTCTGGATGGTGATGATGTGTTGATCACGCCTGCTACAGTGACAAATATCCTTCGACTGACAATGGCACCAGAGGGTCTCCCTGAAATGGACCTCGAAAATGTTGAAATTCAGTCCATGGTAACTAAGTACCTTTGTCATGGTAGGGACATCCCTTGGTATCAAGGGAATGCGTTGAAATCTAGATACATGGAACCAAGATTTCGAGTCATGCAAGGTATCTTCACTACAAATATATATCCCAGAAGTACCAACCGGTCCGATCTCACGGGTTTTATGACCATGCTAGTGTACTCAATTGCCAAAGGGATAAAGATCTGTCTTCGGACTCTGCTCGTCCATCAGTTGGTATACACTGTTCATACATCTAGGGACCTTCGACTGCCCTATCCCTGGATCATAAACATGGTATGCAATGTCATTGGCTTCCCAACGACTGATCCGGTTCTTCCTCTCCAAATCTTCAACAAAAGCAACATTCGAAAAATGGACTTGAAGTTCCACAAATACCCTGAGGACCCAGAGGAAGATATTCAAGTAGAAGAAGAAGGAGGAGCAGGTGTCACTCCAACTGAATGGACTGAAATGGGTGGAGATGAACCACCTGAACCCGATCCAACACCGTCAATGTCAACGCCTAGGTATGCCAAATAGTTCAAGCTGGACAGGATTGGGGCAATTCAGAGGGATGTTCACTCGATGCACGAGAGGCTTACCGTGTTGGAACGGCTGGTCCAAGGAGTGCAGTAGACAATACAACAGTTGGTTGATCTGCTCACTTGTCGGCGCGACGACACGACACCATCTTCCTCGGCTCCATAAGCACTGGATGCTATCACATACACTTCGCTCTTATTTCATTATATGAACATTAGTATCTTTTTGAATGTTCTATGCTCTCATGGGTTATGTGACAACTCTCTAACTTGTAAAGGCTGACGTTTTGTTTTTCTTTTATTGTATATGCCCACGGTTGGGCTAAATGCTGATAGTAATTCTGGGTGCTCTGAAATGGTCTTGGTTTTTTTTTTTTTTTTTGGGATAACTGTTAATCTAATACTGTCTGGGGTAGTTTATTTTTAGATATTTTGTATATGGCCGAATATAATTCACACTTTTACTGCCATGATTAGGTTCTAAGATCCTCTGGTTTATCTAGTTTCTCATATGGAATGCATGTGATGTTCTTAATGATTATCCTATCTGCTATCTAATCTGCTATGCAAACATACCTACTGCAAATGATGTTTGTTAATCAACTATTTAAACATTTTACATCTATCCGTTATATGCATATTCCTCTAAATAACGGTTCTCTCACGTTACCTTAACTTCAGTCAATATCAACTGATATATCTTTGTCAATGACTGACAAAAAGGGGGAGAACAGTTCAAACACCCCGAACGGAAAAATTGTATATCTGCTTGAATGGTGTTGCAGATGTTAGGGGGAGCAGCTGCACCAAAATAAGGGGAGTTTGAAGTCAGGGGGAGCAGATACTAGGTTGTGTCCATGTCTTCACTAGAAATTGTAAAATTGTGTAAAATACATGTACACACAATTTAGGATGTGTTTGTCTAGATACTGTTCTAGGGTGTTTTGATATTTTGTCATGTAATTAACAAAGGGGGAGATTGAAAGTGCCCTGGTTTGTCAATTAGCGTGAGTGTTGAGTTAGTTAGACTGCAGAACCTCATAGGAAGATCATCTCAAGCATCTGCCTCAACCGGGATGTGTGCATGCTCACCACAGGTAAATCGAAGCCTCACATTCCTTGTCCCAAAACACCAGGTATATAAAACCCTTAAAACAAACTAGAACATCATAGGGTTTTTAAATTAAGAAAACTTTTTCAAAATAGGAAAATTCTCTAAGTTTTCTTGATTTGTCAATTTTATCGATACACATCTCGATATGATCGACCTGCACTGTCGATGTCCTCGGTACCTAAACGATATCATCGATATGAGGACACATATGCCCAACAACCACATACTCATCTGGATGAAATTATCGATACATTGATATTCTATCGATATCATCGATATTCAAATTTCGAGTCCATCGAAGGTGACTCGATAATATCGACAGGCAGATCTCCGGCGCCCCTATTTTTCCTTAAGAATATCATATATGCATCGATATATCGAAGCCTCCTCAATACCATCGAAACTCAAATCTTGATGATATCAGAAGGCTCTCGATGATATCGGTCATGGGTGCCAAGTTTTTCCAGCAAAATATTTCAGGATTGCTTGTCTATGATCAGGAGTCACTCGATAGAATCGATATTCAAATATCGATGATACCAATATTGTTTTGATGGCATCAAAAAAGGACAAATATTGTCCAGCAAGCTTAATGAGAAATCCGTTGGATTTATCGATGCCTCGACACAGTTATCGATATCATCGACATTCAAATTCCGATGATCTCGAAGGTCCCTCGATCATTCTTGTAAACCTGAAATATTTCAAGTCAAGTCTCTCTCATTTTCAAATGTCGATGAATCGACACTAGTATCGATAGAATCGGAGTTCAAAATCCGATGACATCGACACCTGTTTCGATTTCATCGACCAGCTGGCAAGAGATTTCAAAAGCGTATGACATTTGAGTTTGTGTCATCGAGTAGACCATTGATGCTATCGAGAGTACACGCTCGATGATATTGAACCCGCTCGATGATATCGAACTCTGTCATAAATGTGACCGTTTTATATCCATTGGAACCTTTTGCCTATATAAAGAGGGCTTGTCTATTGTCGCTGGTAGAGAAAGAAGAGAGTGCTTTTGAGTGTTTTACCTTAGATCATATACCCAAAGCCCTTTCTCTCAGGGAAGTTCATCCTCCAATCCACCCTCATCATTGATATTCAATAGAGTGGATCGGGGAATAAACTTCCGCATTCAAGGATCCTCCATGTACTACCTTAATGGCAAATCATTAAGTTGGGATGCCTTGAATGCATAATCGGAGTCACTTTATCTTCCTTATAGGAAAACATTTTATAGAGTAGGATTCTGTCTTAACCTTGACCCAACCTGAAGCCTAGTATTGGTACATCATCTGTGTTGCGGATCAAGGAAGCCGAAGATTCTTCATCAACAAGGAGGAGATCTTCGTCAACGTGCTGAATGAGACTCATCCACTTATTTGTAAGTTATTAGAGTCCAAAGGACACTTGTGATGATTCCTTTTTAGGATTGGGTCTTAGGTGTTTCTCACCCTTGCAAGTCCTCGTAGGAGGCCTCCGACGGGAGTGTACGTGGTGGGTACGTAGTGTTAAGCCTTGCTTTGTGGAGAGCATAAACTTCCGGTTGAAGGTGAACCTATTTAAAACCTTAGGTTCGAGGTGATCAGAGTGAAACCTCCGTTAGGGTCTTATGGAAGATCCTTGGCCAGTGTGTGTAAAAGTGGGTACGTTGTGTTGACCCTTGCTTGTGAGAGCATAAATAGTCAGCTTCAGTATAGGTTGTAAATGTTGAAGGTGAACCTGATTTAAAACCTTAGGTTTGAGGTGAACCGTTGTGAAATCTCCTTAGTGAAATCCGGTACACTCAAGGGTTGAGTGCGGTTACCGGGAGTGGAGTAGACAAGTAGTCGAACCATTATAAAAATGACTATGTTTGAGATTACTATTCTTCTGTTTGTGTGATTTACTTTAATATTTTCATGTCTAAATGTCTGAGATCACACCTCACACACATACACAGTCATATCCATCATAAACTACTTTGCATATTATTCACTTCTTAAATAGTTTGTGATTGGATCCTCTATAGGGCTTGGAAGCCAGTAGAGTTACTTTTGAGTAATCCTAATATTTGCTGGTTGTTAGGATTAGTGAAATAGGATTTTAAACAAACCATAAAAACTTTAAAAAGTCCTATTCACCCCCCTCTAGGACATATTGGCATATTCCTACTTCAACTAAAGCGGTCTTCATTGCTATTTCAAATTTCAGTAGTAACTCATGAGGACAGGGTTTCTAAAATAAAAATGCCCCTCATTAATGGACTGACGGCCTTGGATTTGGTACACTAAGGTAGCCTTGTGCACCCCGTGAATTCTAGAGAGTTACCGTGGCCAACCCTGTGCGTAAATCTCACTAAGTTCACAGCCCAGGTAGCTTCACTGGGCCCCTCTAATGGATTGCGGTTTGTGAACTCCCCGACTGTGATAAGCCCAGCGAACTTTAAAGAGTTATAGAGGCCATTCATGTAAGACCCGACTCCAACTACTTATGAGTCTAAAAAACTGTGGTTACTTCACTACTTAAGAGCTTAAACTGTGTGAAAGACTAACTTTATTAACTTCAAAAATAAAATTAGCCTCGCCCACTAAAATAAACATCATATAGGGGGTACGTTGTGTTAACAATTATGATAGATTGTAGATATATTAAAGCACGATGATTATATGAATATTGTATCAATATGTATCCAAAATCGGTGATAACATTGCCGAAAACATGTCTATTTCCAACAAAGTATTGAAATTCATCTGAATATTACAAGACAAAAGAAACAAAGAAATTTACATGAAAAAGCGATGTTTCTATAATTCCTCTGGCATACCTAACGCTGTTACATATCTTTGTAAATTCTCTCTCAATTGAACTTGTGTTGCAACTTGGGATTGTTTAGCTTCAAGGATAATCCTGGCCTGATCAAGAACACCTGCTGGTTCTTGTAAGTGCTATAGTTAATAGCTTCAATATATTGTCAAATTTGTGGTGCCAAATACACTGTATGTATCTTGTTATGAAGCTTGCATATGTGAAGAACAAAGCTCTACACATGTTATGACAAGTCAAGACAAAAGTCTCACAAGATCAGCTTCGATAGACAAGCAATGTTCATAAGTCAAGAAGACTTGAGAATGTGAGAATGTTTAACTTAGTTCAAGACGTGAGAATGTTTGACTTAGTTCAAGACTCAAGATTTCAAGAAGCTTTCAAGTTCAAGCTACACCAAGATCTCAAGCTTCATTATGCTCAAGGTCATTCATCTAATTTCAATGTCCTTACTTCACTATTAAGGTATGTTTGATCTTAGGTTGACCTTTAGAGTAGGCCATTTTGGATACATAAGTCATATCTTTATATAAGTGAGTTTGGTCTGTTCTAAGACTAGTCCTGGACTTTGTTCGACTAGTCCTTGAAAGTGCACCTACTTGTGCCCTAGTTTGTCAAGTTACGTGAATGGTAAGTCAGACTGGCTACAAAACTTGATAGGAAGATTATTTCAAGCGTCTGCCTCAACCGGATGTGTGGAAGCTCGCAATAGGTAAATCATAGCCTCACATCCCATGTCCCAAAACACCAGGTGATTAAAACCCTTAAAACAAGATAGACATCTTAGGGTTTTTGAGGTGAGAAAACTTTTTCAAAATAGGAAAATCTTTATGTTTTTCTCACCTTGTCAATCTTATCAAAACACCCTTGATATGATCGACCTGTTCTGTCAATGTCCTCGATACCTTAACGATATTATCGATGAGAGGACCAAAAGTGTCCAGCAACTAAATATTCATCTGGATGGATTTATCGATGTATCGATACACATATCGATATCATTGATATTAGTACAAATATGTCCAGCAACTTCATAATATATCTGGACGAATTATCGATGTATTGATACACCTATCGATATCATCGATATTCAAATCTCAAGTCCATCGAGAGTACTCGATAAAATCGACAGACAGTTTTTCGGCGCTCCTGTTTTTTAAAGAAAATCTCAAAAGTCTTCGATAACATCAATGCTCTTCTAATATGATCTAAATTCAAATGTCGATAACATCGGAAGTCCATCGATAATATCGATTGTGGGCGCGCATATCTTACACCAGATATTTCAGGTTGTTCTTAACTATGATCGGGGGCCCTTTGATAGAATCGATATTCAAATATCGATGATATCGACTCCAGATTGATTGCATCGAACAAAGCTATAAATTGTCCAGCAAGCTCAAGATAAATCAGCTGGATTTATCGATGCCTCGACTCTGATCTCGATATCATTGATATTCAAATTCTGATAATCTCGATGGTTCCCCGATCAATCTTGAAATCTTGAAATATTTTAAAGTCAAGTCTCTCTCATTTTTCAAATGCCGATGGATCGATCCTATCCTTAATGGAATCAGAGTTCGAAATCCGATGACATCGACCATGTCTCGATTCATCGACCAATTGGCAAGAAGTTTCAAAAGCGTATGACATCGAGTCCGAGTCATCGAGCAGACCATCGATGTTATCGAGAGTATACGCTCGATGATATCGAACCTGCTCGATGATATCGAACTCTGTCATAAATGTGACCGTTTTATATCCGTTGGAGATTTTTGCCTATATATAGAGGACTTGTCTTTTGTTGTTGTAAGAGAGAAAAGAGAGAGCTTTTGTGTGTTTCAACTTACATCTTATACCCTAAGCCCTTTCTCTCGAGGGAGTTCATCCTCCAATCCCCCTTCATCATTGATATTAAATAGAGTGGATTGGGGAATGAATTTCCGCATTCAAGGATCCTTCAGCTACTACCTTAATGGCAAGTCATTAAGCTAGGATGCCTTGAATGCATAAGATTGGAACTACTCTACCTTCCTTATAGGAAAACCTTTAGAGAGTAGGAGTCCATCTTAACCTTGACCCAACCCTAAGCCTAGTCTTGGTATATCTTTTGTGTTGCGGATCAAGGAAGCAGAAGACTCTTCGTCAGCAAGGAGGAGGAGATCTTCGGCGTTGTGCTTAACGGGACTCATCAACTTATCTGTAAGTATCTAGAGTCCAAGAGGACACTTGCGATCATTCCTTTCTAGGATTGGGTCTTAAGTGGTTCTCACCCTTTGAAGTCCTCAAGGAGGCCTCCGGCGGGAGTGTACGTGGTGGGTGAGTTGTGTGGACCCTTGCTTATGGATAGTATAAACATCTGGTTAGGAGTGAACCAGTAATACTCCCGGGTGTGTTGTGTGGACCCTTGCTTTATGGAGAGCATAAACATCTAGTTAGGAGTGAACCAGTAAAACTCCCGGGTGCATTGTGTGGACCCCTTGCTCTATGGAGAACATAAACATCTGGTTAGGAGTGAACCAGTAAAACTCCAAGGTTAGAGGTGAACCGAGTAGAAACCTCCGTGTAAAGGTTGAAGGTGAACCTGATTTAAAACCTTAGGTTTGAGGTAAACCCTAAGAAACCTCCTTAGTGAAATCTGGTACACTCAAGGGTTGAGTACAGCAGCCGGGAGTGGAGTAGACTTATCGTCGAACCACTATAAAATGACTGTGTTTGTGATTGCTTTTCTATATGTGTGATTCATGACAATGCATTCATATTCATATATCTGATCACATCTCACACACATACACAGTAACATCCAACATAGACTAAGTTGCATATTGCTATATCTTGATTAGTTTGTGATTGGATCCTCTACCTGGCTTGGAAGCTAGTAGATTTACATTTGAGTAATCCTGAAAGTTGCATACATGATAGGATTAGAGTGATAGGATTTTTAATATAACTCATAAATCTTTAAAAAGTCCTATTCACCCCCCTCTGGGAGATATTGGCATATTCCGACTTCAACTCAAGCGGTCTTCACCGCTATTTCAATTGGTATCAGAGCGAGTCTCTCTTTAAGGGCTTCACCGCCTAGAAAGTGATCTTGACTGAAGTTGGGAATATGGCCAAAGGAGAGGGCTCATCAGTCACCAGGCCTCCAGTATTTGACGACTCAAATTATGCATACTGGAAGGCTAGGATGCACTACTTTCTGAGATCTTTGGATCATGACGGTTGGGATATAGTTGAAAGTGGATATGTGCTACCTATTGAACAAATTATACTTGATAGTGGCACAACAATCACAAAGCCCAAACCCAAAGAAAAGTGGACAGCATTCGACAAAGAAAGGCAAACATCTGAAGCCAAGGCTATGAATGCTATCTACTGTGCCGTGTCCCAGGATATTTTCAATCAAATAAGCATGTGTGGGACATCAAAAGAAGCATGGGATTTACTAGAAACAACCCATGAAGGCACAAGTACTGTGAAGAGGTCCAAACTTCAACTATTAACCTCACAGTTCGAAAGTCTCAGAATGGAGGAACATGAGACATTTATGGAGTTCTTTACAAAGCTAAATATTATCTGCAACTCCATGGGTGGATTGGGAGAGAAAGTTCCGGTACTGAAAATTTGTAGGAAAATTCTAAGATCCCTACCGGAACGGTTTAATCCTAAGGTAACAACAATAGAGGAGTGTAGGAACATAGACGAGATGAAAGTAGAAGAACTAGTAGGTTCCCTACAAACTTTTGAACTACACTTCACTCAATCCCAAAGATCTAAAAACACTGTCCTAAAAACTTCAAAGAAAACAACTCATGAGGACAGTGAAAGTGAAAGAGAGGATGATGATGAGGAAGTGGCCTTGCTGGCACAAAAATTCAGGAGATTCTTTCAAAAGAATCGTGGTCGTCCTTCTAGAGGGAGAAAGGTGGATAACAAACTCTCTGCAGGAAAATTTGGCAAAAAGACCAAAGAACCACAATGCTACGCCTGTCGAGAGTATGGACACCTATCTACCGAATGCCCAAATAGAAAAACCAAGGGCAAGCCAAAGGTCGCCACGTGGGATGATACAGATGAGTCAAATTCAGAATCTAGTGACTCAAAAAACAATGAAGATCAGAAATCATTGAAAATTCTCATGGTCTCCACTGCTTAGATCATTCCTACTAAATCTGAGAACGGGAAAGAACGGCAAGCCACAGAATCATTTCCATCTGACAATGAGGAATCTGACGAAGAAAAAGAAGAAGAAGAAAATGATAAGCTACAAGATGCTTACAATCAGCTTTATATCCATAACATCAAAGTGGCTAAAAGACTGGGAATATCTGAAAGTAAAAAACCAATTGTTGCAAACAGATTTGGACAAAACTGTAGAAACTAATACACATCTGATCAATGATTTACAACAACATCACTCAGAAAATGATAGACTTGAGAGAATTAACACCTTCCTTAAAACTGAGACTGAAAAACTGTCACGCCCCAAACCCGGAAATCGGATTCACAGGAATCCCGATCGCCGAATCTGGTGCCGACAGCCTCCGTAGTACCCCATTCTCGGCTCCTAGCGTTCATACATCAGATTCCGATCCTGGGATCCTACAAGGAGGATTTTTTTTTTTTCAATGTACATTTAATTCAAAATGAGCATAACCACAAGATTACCCAATTCACAAAGGCAACATCATCATCACATATCCACTAATATAATCATCTGAGTACAATGCTGAAAGAGAAATACATAAATTGAAAATCAAGCTCCAGAAGACCGCTGCATGCTCCAAGCTCGACACTGCTGCAACCTAACATCACCTGCACGCATCTATCGTGCATAAGCTTATAGAAAGCTTAGGGGGTGGTGTAAGTGTGTGCACAAGGTAAGTGTCATGTAAGCAATATCAGAGTAATCAGAGTAATCGGAGAAATCAGAGTAAGCGGAAATACTGACAAGCTCATAAGTCATACAATATCAGGTACACAATGCAAATCAGTTATGCAAATGAGGAGTCAAAATGAGTCAAGATTAGATACCAAAGATACGATGTTCTAAATCATACAATATCGAAATAAGCGAAAATATACCGATAAGTCTATGAGTGCAATCAGCCGTACCAAGGCTATGCGATGTAAGGTATGAGTACTAACAACCATATCAATGCAGAAACATAACAACCCAAAAATGATAAGTACTGCACATGCAATGTAATATGCAGTGCGAATGAAATGACCAAGCTGGAGTGAAGTCGGGATGATAGTACGTAGTATCGCTGGCTACGGGGTCCACCACAAAGGACTTCTATCCAAACCAGTCCCATACCTAAATTTGGATAGTCAGACTCAACGTGGTAAACTCCTGATCTCAGGTTAGTCGCGCGCCCCAACCGAAATCCTGGCCATACGAAGGTACACAACAATTAGTTGCGCACCACCAACCCGAGTGGATAGTGAATGAAATGAATGCGTGAGTATGCAACTCCTACTCAATAAGTCCACATGTCAGTACGGTTCCTCTCTGGGAAATCACCGGGGTCTATTTCACTCCAAACCAGATTGCCGCCCCATCGCGCGCAACAAGGTGAGTGGAAGAGACCTCACTATTCGCCTGCCAATATCGGGCCCGGCTCGTCGATATCGGACCCATTCCTCGAGCTGGTCAGACTCAGCCTAGCATTGCCCCCTCCTCTCGGGCAGGTAAGGCCGTACCCCCTCCCAACCGACCACGACACAGTGGGAGACGCGGCCTAATGGTATATGGCCCTCATGCGCTCATGCATCCACTCGGTCTAGACGTTGGAGCAACCTTTGGAACCAAGAGGGTTTAGGGACTTTCACCCAGGGATATCTATAGCACCCCATGTAGAACAGATTTCCAGTGTCCCGTCTGGCCATCTACGATATGCCTGTGGAGGCTACGGCCCTGATGTCGCTAGGGCACACAATGTAAGATGCATGAGTTATACAATCCAATCATGCATCAATCATGCGCATACCGTGCGCTTAAGTGAGACAACCTCTGCCCATCAGGAAGTCTCATAACAATCTGCCCAATGTCATATGCAATGGTCAACCACATCTCATAACAAACATGCAGATGATGCGTATGGGCATGTATCATGATGCTATGATGTCACATACTCATAATCAATATTAATAACCAGCCTTAATAATCGGCATCGACATTCGACCTCGACAATGTGGACATTTAACCAACATTACCCCCAAGGGGTGGCCCACGTAGGGTCAAACATATAGTGGGCCCGCGGCCTCACACAAAGGCCTAATATACAACACAATGGGCCTTACTTAAGGGCCATATATACACAACGGGTGGGCCCTGCTCATAGACTTTAAATACATGACATGTGGACCCTATACATGGGTCTCGAATACATCAAATGGGCCATGCATCATGGGCCTAATACATATCACAATGGGCCTTGCCCATAAGCCACGAATACATCACAGTGGGCCCCAACTACGGGTCGCATATACATCATATAGGTCTCGACAATCGGCCTCTGCCTCAACAATCAAATTGACACTCGGAATCGGCCTCGATACGTGGCCTCGACAATCGGAATCAGCCTCGATACTTGGCTTCGACAATCGGAATCGGCCTCGACAAATCGAAATCATCGGAATTGGCCTTGATACTCGAAATAGATCGATAATCGGAATCGGCAAATCGGTCACGTCAATCAGAATCGGCAATTGGTCAAGGTAATCAAAATTAGCAAATCGGTCACGACAATCGCACCGATCGATAGTCGGAATCAGTAAATCGGTCACGTTAATCGAAATCGGTAATCGGTCAAAGTAATCAGAATCAGCAAGTCGGTCACAGCAATCGCACTGATCGATAGTCAGAATTGGCAAATCAATCACGTTAATCGAAATCGGTAATCGGTCAAGGTAATTAGAATCAGCAAGTCGGTCACAGCAATCTCACCGATCAATAGTCGGAATCGGCAAATCGGTCACATCAATCAAAATCAATAGTCGACCTAACCAAAAGCCTAAGGGAAGGTCACATGAGGACTTTCGACCGTCATTGCCCATCAATATAGACATTTAACCACCATTGCTCCCGAGGAGTGGCCCACATAGGGCCGAACGTATAGTGGGCCCATGGCCTCACACAAGGGCCTAATATACATCACTTGGACCTCACCAAAGGTTACTAACACAACACAGTGGGCCACATGATATGGACCGCACTAATGGGCCTCATACACATCAGGTGGGTTGCATCGATGGGCCGCATCAATGAGCATAATACCATGGGCTTCAAATACACAACAAGTGGGCCTCATGGGTGGGTCACAAATACATCAAGGTTGGCCGCAAATATACATCACAGGTGGGCCTATAAAACATATACATCAGTAAGGATCCACATCCAGGGAGGGACGACCTAGATATACAAATCATACATACAAGGTGGGCGACACATGCCATCAAGGTAGGACCCACCATAACGTTATTCTCCATCCAATCAGGTCATAAGGCCACAAAGACCTGGATTAGGAGGAAAAGAATAGATATTATATTGACCCAGAACTTCTCTAATCTAAAAGGATTTCAATGGTGAACGTTCAATCTCCACTGATTTCTACAGTGTGGTCCACCTGATAAATCTCGCCAATTGGGTGGGCAGTTTGGACGTAACACAGACATTAGTGGGTCCATGTAATGGATGGCTGAGATAAAACACACATATATTAAAGTGGACCCCACCATCTAGCAAGTACTGGAAGGTGCAGACATGACTCATTCATTAAGGCAGGCCCCACACAGCACGTGGGGTCCATGCAGATGGGCGGTGTGGATCAAACCCACATAACTTACTGACGGCATCACAACAGGTGGGTCCCACCTTTATGACGGTATAGATGAAGCACATGTGCCATGTGGGTCCTACATGGATGGATGGCACAGATAAAACGCTCATAAATCATGGTGCCACAGCACCGTCCAAATGTCTGGACGGCGCAGACACAGTACAAACAAGGTGGGCCCCACCCGTCGGCATATGGACGGCGTGGATAACACATATATATTATATATCCATATATATAAATATATATTATAATATAATATAATATAACATGATATAATATGATATATTATAATATAATATAATATACACGTGAAAAATATATATTATAATATACACATATATTATAATATAACATATACATGTTGATTTTACCTCATGAACAAACCCACGTGAACATATATATATCTCAAAAGGGCTACACAGCACCGTCCAGATGGACGGTGCAGATGGCACACACATCATGGAGGGCCCCACGTGGACTACGTGGATGTAAGTCATGTACATCAAAGATGGCCCATGCCCTGCACGTTCAGCATGTGCAGGGTGGCCCTATGGATGGACACATAACAGGCCCCATAATCAGACCCTACGTGACGTCAGTACAGTAGCTATATAGCTGCTGTACACCAGCCTATTCATTTCAAAGAGGTGGGTCCCACATGGGCCCACCAATTTGTAGTTTACAAATCCAACCCATCCATTATGTGTGTCCCACTAAATTAAGGGGTCAGACCAAGTTTTAGGTGCATCCAAAGCTCAGGTGGACCCCAACAAATGCTTTCATAGGGTTTAGCATACCTTCACATGATTGAAGATAGTGTGGGCCACCTGAGAACTGTAAACGGTTAATTTTTGGAGGATCCCGTTTCCCAAAGGGGACTCATCAAATGCAAGGTGTGGATGTTTGACATACATCATGGTGGGGCCTATAGTGGGGCCCACGGTCCAGCTCGTTAGAAGCAGCAAGACGCTGCTCGCTGCAGCGTCCCCTGGACGCTGGGAGCAGTAGCGTCATCTCCCCTTTTTTTTTTTTTTTTTTTTCTTTTTTTTCTTATTTCCAAAAATATTTCATAGGCGGGGCCCTCATCTGAAACATCCAACCCAGCCATTTGACTCTACGGCCCATGATCGACCAAATAAGACCAATATGCAATGTGTTTTTGGCGAATAGAAGGATCAATACGGGTTTTAACGGTAATACCACTATTTCCTATGGTATGGCCCGCCCGAGAATCGGATTGGTCTCAAATTTCGGCTCAACGCTTAAAATGATATGGAAAATAGGATAGACGGCTTGGATTATAAATGTACATCAAGGTGGGGCCTGCATAAGTGATCCACCTAAGTCTTTTGAACCAGGTTAATATTTGTGTGGTTAGCACGTCAGTGCATCACACCGTCAGTTTACGCTTCACTTTGAGGTCACATCCAGCGTCTCTGGACGCTGGACACTCTGTATATAAGACAGGCAGCATGGTGGGTCCACATGAACGTGGCCCACCTATTGGATAGACATGATATTTATGTTTTTCTATTGCACTAAGTAGGGCCCATTTGGCTTGGATGGTCATGGAGTCCATTTGATGGACGGCTTGGACATCACATACATCAAGGTGGGGTACATCCGGGTGGGCCACACAGCCACATCATCACACCGAAATATTGAAAGATAGAGGGGGAAAAGGGAGAGAAAGAAGCACCCACCTTTGATCTTCTTGGATTTCTTCTTCCACCAACGCATTTTAAGGCTCCAATGGTTGAGATTCAACGGCTAAGATCGGCTTTGAGGGATTGGATTAGATGGTAGAGAGTGGCCACACAAAGCTCCTCCCATGGAGAGCTATGGACGTGGGTTGCTTGGAGAGGAAAATGAGAGAGAGAATGAGAGAGAATGAGATGATGGGAGAGGAGTAATGGTGAGTGATGTGAGTAGGTACTTTGTTGTAAGAAAATGTTGACTTTTGGGGATGGTGGTTGTACTTGGGGATAGGTGTGAGTAATGGTAAGTGATGGGAGTGTACTTTTGACAAGTGAAGTGATTGATGTGATGGATTTGATAGATTCTTTGGGATTTGCAACGCGCGTGTTTTCCTCGAACTGAACGCTGGCCACATCTCCTGGCCTGGGTATTGGGTCGGCACGCGAGTCGCGACATCGGAACCGCGGCGACAGCGCAGTCGCACTGGTATACGTCTCGGGTCGAGTCGACTCAGATATGCAGGACTCAGCTTGGGGATCGTGCGCAAATGCCGGTAACAGATCGCGGGTTCTCGGAATTCGACCGGGAACCGCGGAAGCCTATGGAATGGTACGGTCTAAGATACGGGGCTTACAAAAACTAAGCAAACAGGTTGAGCAATTAAAAGACAAGAATTTGCTCCTTCAAAATTAAAATCACACACTCCCGTTTAATCTAGAAGAGTCTAGAAAAAATGCCAAGAAAAACTGTATGTTTTCCCAGAGTGGTGAGAAGTTAGAAAAACTTTTAGGCATGTGAAAATGTGGAGAGGACAAAAAGGGATTAGGTTATGGAAAAGCTAAACAAAACTGAATATAATGCACAACCTTTTGGAAAATCTGTTGCCTCTAGTAGTAACACATCAGACCTATCCTAACTCGTCACAAAAATGGTAAGACAGTTTATGAGCTGAACAAAAGAAATATGCAATCATCACCACTTGTGCTAGTTGACAGGATGAAGGAGTCATTAAGTCATGTGGATAAATCGGATAAGATGAACAAATCTACCATAAGTAAAACTCCTGTCACAAAGTGGATGATTAAGGAAAAGCCAAATTGCCTTGTTACACATTCAGATCGTCTACCAGGCAATGAGGTCAAATGGTACCTTGACAGTGGTTGCTCAAGACATGTCACAGGTGACAAATCCCTTCTCTCCAACTATAAAAATCTTCATAAAGGGATAGTCACCTACGGAGATGGAGCCACTGCCAATGTAATTGGACAAGGAATGATAAGAGGAATTGATTTGCTCAAAAATGAGAATGCTTTTTGCATAAAAGGACTAGCACATAATTTGTTAAGCATCTCTCAAAATTGTGATAATGGGCATGTGGTCAAATTCAACAAAGAAGAATGCGATATCCTAGATCAATCAGGAAAATCAGTAATTAAGGGTCATCGCACAAACAACCACTGCTACATCATCAGAGGCATAGAAAGGACTGATGCCTAGAAATACTGAGCAGAGAAAAACAAGTCCAGATCATGCATCTAGATCTGGATATTTGCTGAAATGATGCAATTTTTTTAAGCATAAAATGATATATCTGAGGTTTCTCACCTCAATCTTTTGTAAATAAACATGCAAATGTTTATAATTTTTGATGTACAGTAATTGTACATAATTTTGCTGAGTATGCTATTGATATACTTAAAGGGTCGAAAAAGAAAAATATTCCTCTTCATTCCTATCGATCTGTCATTTCCGATTAATCGATCATGGGTCGATATCATCGATGTCTCTTCAGAATGTGGAAAGTCACAGATCGAGCTACTATCGAAGCAATTGCCGATAACTTCGGATGTGAATCATCGATATAATCGAAAGTAAGTTCGATAAAATTGAAGACTCCTGGCCGATAAAAGGTAATCGAGTGAAAGAATTTTATTTCTCTGAAAAATTTTCTGTTTTGCTCTCTGCTCAATCCTTGGCCAGAAGATCATCAACGGGTCCCAGAAGCGTTAAAAGAAACGGGTATTATCCTTCCATCCCTTCCACTCCAGAGTCTAATCTCACATTTGGTTGGGTACTTTCCATTCTCTTGGTTGACCTTCCTTACCTTTACTCGCCTCTTACACTGAAAAATCATGAACAAAGGGAAAGGTAAGTCCCTTTCTCAGTCTTCAAAAGGGAAAGCAAAACAACCCAGTATGCATCAACTCACTTCATCAGTGAGACATCCAGACACTGTCGTTGAACGTCTGGTTCTCAACAACGCCATCGAGTCTTTTGGTGTCGATCTGCTTCTAGAAGTCATTGGATGGCAAAATATTTTAAATCTTGGTGGTACTTATCAAATTGGAGTAATTCATGACTTCCTCAGCAAATGTCATGTTATTTGTGACGATCCACCTTGCATTCAAGTAGAATTACTGCATTACTCCAAGCACATCACTCCCATCACCTCGAGTAACCTCTTAGATCTCCAAGTCACTCGCATTCCTGTTACGAATTAGAATCTAAATGGTCTTGGTGTCTGGGGCGAGATAACACGTGCACTATGTCAGGGAACTACTATTTCTCGGAACGATGATAATTCTCTTCACATTAATCATCTTGGACCCACTTTTAAAATTCTCCACAGTATTTTTGGGTCCAATGTCTGTCCTTGTGATGTGAATGGTAATCATCTGTCTCCCTTTGTGCTGAATGTGCTGTATGATGTATATCAGGAAGTTCAAGTGTGCCTTCCAACACTTCTTCTTAAACAACTAATTCGGATCCTTCAAGGAAATTATCAGGATACACTAGCTTTTCCTGTACTCATCTGTAAATTAGCTCATCATGTTGGTATTCCTGTTTCATCTGATAGAGTTTACCCAGAGAAATCGTTTGACAGTGATTTGGCTCAGGTGGCACAACAGCTCTGTCTTCCTTCAGTTCTGCCTGAGAACAGTGCTCACCTACAGTCGGCTACTCCATATGCTCCTCCGTCATATCCATGGGGATCCAACCGAACGCCATTGCTGAGTCCAGAATCGATCACAAATCGCCAAACTCATCATCTTGAACGTCACCTACTGAACGGTATGACGAGCATGGAGGAGCGACTTCACAATTGTGAGAGACGGCTCACCGTGATTGAAAAAAAAGTCGATACTCTCCAGGAAACAAATCAGCAAGTGGTTGACTTACTCACACGTGGTGAGTCTCGGAGGCGGTAGAAGCTGTTTGTGGAAGTTCTAATTCACAAAATTTTTTTGATAATTGTGAATTTTGTTGCCAAGCTTGGCCAGTTGATTTCAGACAATTGGACACGTTAGCTTCATTTTGAATATGGCTATGTATGATTCATATCTTTAATGCCATATTTCTGTTTTCTTAAAGCTCCCCTGGTCTATCAAAATTTTTGATATGGAATGCATATGACTTTATTGCTTATTTTATTTGCATTCATATCTTCTGAAAATGATATCACTTGCTATATCTTCTCCCAAGTACTTCTTTGAACTTCAGTTAATATCACTTGCTATACCTTTGCCAATGACTAACAAAAAGGGGGAGAACAGTTCAAAACAACCCGAGCGAAAAATTGTATATCTAATGTTGTTGCAGGTGTGAGGGGGAGCAGCTGCACCAAGAAAGGGGGAGTTTTTAAGTAAGGGGAAACAGATACTTCTAGAATGTGTACATGGGGTAGAAAAATTGTAAAATTGTGTAAATGCATGTACACACAATTTAGAGTGTGTCTAGAAGTGTTCTAAGGTGTTTTGGGTATTTTGTCACGTAATTGACAAAGGGGGAGATTGAAAGTGCACCTACTTGTGCCCTAGTTTGTCAAGTTACGTGAATGGTAAGTCAGACTAGCTACAGAACTTGATAGGAAGATTATATCAAGCGTCTGCCTCAACCGGATGTGTGGAAGCTCGCAATAGGTAAATCATAGCCTCATATCCCATGTCCCAAAATACCAGGTGATTAAAACCCTTAAAACAAGATAGACATCTTAGGGTTTTGAGGTGAGAAAACTTTTTGAAAATAGAAAAATCTCTATGTTTTTCTCACCTTGTCGATCTTATCGAAACACCCTCGATATGATCGACCTGTTCTGTCGATGTCCTCGATACCTTAACGATATTATCGATGAGAGGACCAAAAGTGTCCAGCAACTAAATATTCATCTGGACGGATTTATCGATGTATCGATACACATATCGATATCATCGATATAAGTACAAATATGTCCAACAACTTCATAACATATCTAGATGAATTATTGTTGTATCGGTACACCTATCGATATCATCGATATTCAAATCTCGAGTCCATCGAGAGTGGCTCGATAAGATCGACAGACAGTTTTTTGGCGCCCCTGTTTTTTAAAGAAAATCTCAAAAGTCTTCGATAGCATCGATGCTCTTCCAATATGATCTGAATTCAAATGTCGATAACATCGGAAGTTCATCGATGATATCGATCGTGGGCGCGCATATCTTATAGTAGATATTTCAAGTTGTCTTAACTATGATCAGGGGCCCTTCGATAGAATCGATATTCAAATATCGATGATATCGACACCAGATAGATTGCATCGAACAAAGCCATAAATTGTCCAGTAAGCTCAAGATAAATCAGTTGGATTTATCGATTCCTCGACTCTGATCTCGATATCATCGACATTCAAATTCCGATGATCTCGATGGTTCCCTGATCAATCTTGAAATCCTGAAATATTTCAAAGTCAAGTCTCTCTCATTTTTCAAATGCCGATGAATCGATCTTGTCCTCGATGGAATCGGAGTTCAAAATCTGATGACATCGACCATGGTCTCGATTCATCGACCAATTGGCAAGAAGTTTCAAAAGTGTATGACATCGAGTCCGAGTCATCGAGCTGACCATCGATGCTATCGAGAGTATACGCTCGATGATATGGAACCTGCTCGATGATATCAAACTCTGTCATAAATGTGACCATTTTATATCCGTTGGAGCTTTTTGCCTATATATAGAGGACTTGTCTTTTGTTGCTGTAAGAGAGAAAAGAGAGAGCTTTTGTGTGTTTCAACTTACATCTTATACCCTAAGCCCTTTCTCTCGAGGGAGTTCATCCTCCAATCCACCTTCATCATTGATATTCAATAGAGTGGATTGGGGAATGAACTTTCGCATTCAAGGATCCTTCAGCTACTACCTTAATGGCAAATCATTAAGCTGGGATGTCTTGAATGCATAATATTGGAACTACTCTACCTTCCTTATAGGAAAACCTTTAGAGAGTAGGATTTCATCTTAACCTTGACCCAACCCTAAGCCTAGTCTTGGTATATCTTTTGTGTTGCGGATCAAGAAGCAGAAGACTCTTCGTCAACAAGGAGGAGATCTTCGGCGTTGTGCTTAACGGGACTCATCAACTTATCTGTAAGTATATAGAGTCCAAGAGGACACTTACGATCATTCCTTTCTAAGATTGGGTCTTAAGTGGTTCTCACCCTTTGAAGTCCTCAAGGAGGCCTCCAGCAGGAGTGTACGTGGTGGGTACATTGTGTGGACCCTTGCTCTATGGAGAACATAAACATCTGGTTAGGAGTGAACCAGTAAAACTCCCGGGTGCGTTGTGTGGACCCTTGCGCTATGGAGAGCATAAACATCTGGTTAGGAGTGAACCAGTAAAACTCCCAGGTGCGTTGTGTGGACCCTTGCTCTATGAAGAGCATAAACATCTGGTTAGGAGTGAACTAGTAAAACTCCAGGGTTAGAGGTGAACCGAGTAGAAACCTCCGTGTAAAGGTTGAAGGTGAACCTGATTTAAAACCTTAGGTTTGAGGTAACCCCTGGGAAACCTCCTTAGTGAAATCTGGTACACTCAAGGGTTGAGTGCAGCAGCCGGGAGTGGAGTAGACTTATCGTCGAGCCACTATAAAATGATTGTGTTTGTGATTGCTTTTCTATATGTGTGATTCATGACAATGCATTCATATTCATATATCTGATCACATCTCACACACATACGCAGTCACATCCAACATAGACTAAGTTGCATATTGCTATATCTTGATTAGTTTGTGATTGGATCCTCTACCTGGCTTGGAAGCTTGTGGAGTTACATTTGCATAATCCTGAAAATTGCATACATGATAGGATTAGAGTGATAGGATTTTTAATATAACTCATAAATCTTTAAAAGTCCTATTCACCCCCTCTAGGAGATATTGGCATATTCCGACTTCAACTCAACCGGTCTTCACTGCTATTTTAGTCCTAACACTGCTTCGACCTGTCCTAGATTTGCCTGAACCAGTCGTAAGTTTGTTGCAAAAATTCAAAATTTTTTGTTAAGCTTCGTCTAGTCTTGGGGTCTGTTCGACTAGTCGTATGAACAGTGTTGACTGCTTCTTCGACCTGTCATAGACGTATGACTCAAACTACAGTGATGAAATTCGACTAGGTTCAACTAGTCGTGAGCATCATTTGACCATTCGAAGGTGTCCTTCGACCAGTCGTAGACTACCTACGACCAGTCGTGAAACTGGCTTATCTTATTGCGCTCGAATTTTCAAATATCTATTGGTCCTACGACCAGTCGTATCGACTTAAGACCAGTCGAAGACGTGATTTGCTCACCTGTAAATAGAGCACGAATCTCAGAATAAAATATGAAATTCAAGCTAATTTAATTCAGCCTTTTGAGAGATACGTCTGCGCTCTATCTAAGCTAAGTGTGCATATTTAATATTTTCTTTCTTTAGATTTTTAAATTGATTTTGTTTCTTGTATTCCAATCTGATTTGAAAAGAGGAAGTGTTGTTTTCCTTTTTCTGGAATCAAAATCAATTAAAGCTAGCCCATTTTTTTTAAAGTTAAAATCTATTAGAACTTAGAACCATTATATAGTGAGTATTGGACATTGAACTTTGACATTCAAATCTCTACTCTGACTTGGTTCTTCCGAGCTGCTACAACAAAGAAGAAAAACATGTATTTTACATTTTGTGTAATTTACTGTATTTGGTTTGTTTGAGGTTAAGCCAGAAAAATCTCAAAGTTGTTGGTTATTTGAGGAGAGCCAGAAAACTCAGAAGCAAAGGTTTTTGAATTGTGTAAGCCCTTTGAAAAAGACACAATTTTGAAGGTTTTAGGTGAACCTGTGAAAACCTATTTGATAGTGAACGCTAATATCCCCTGTGTGAGGATATTAGGAGTGGAGTGACATTCTGTGTGGCTGTTGTTGAACAGTTGGTGTACACACAGGCGAACCACTATAACTCTGTGTTGTGTGGATGTGTGTTTCATTTTCTTATCCGTGATTATTCATTTGTTGGATGTATGTGGATGTGAATGTTGTAATCATTTTATTTCAAGCTCAGTGGGGAATGTTGTAATAGTTTAGATTTATATTTCCGCAATTTATCTCTTGCTATTATTAGCTTGTGCTTCAGTTTCTCTATTTGTTCTAGTAAGGTTGCCCTGCCATTTTTATGGTGCATGGTTGTCCTTAGAACGATCAATATTTGAAATTACATTTTATTCCTCAGTATAGTTTGAATTTATTTATTCCTCTTCGGTTTGAGTTCTTGATACAAAGACCTTTCTAGAAATAAGGTTGTCCAACTATAAACTTTGGTTTTTGGTGTAAGGTTGTACTTAGAACAACTTTTGTATCAACCTCTCAATACTTGTTTATTGAGGTTACTTTTCATTTCAGCAATGTGAATTGATTTACTTGGCTATTTCTTTATTAAATTCCGCTGTAATTATTTTAAATTTTGACGTTGTCCTATTCACCCCCCCCCCCCCCCCTCCCTCTAGGACATATAGCTTGGCCATTTCAGTTCTTGCTCCATCGAGGTAGCCATTTCTTTATTTCTCATCTACCCAGTCCTCTCAATTTCAGCAGTGCGAGCATTAGCTTTGATATCTTCCTTAAGCTTGCAAATATTCGATTCTTCTTCTTGCTTCTTCACTTCAAATAGAGATATCTCTTTTTACAGGAAAGCAATATGGTTCTCAAGAACCACTTTGTTTTTATTAGAAGCTTTTAGTCTGTCATGAAGAGACTGATCCTCTGCATTGTAGTTGGATATTAAGATATCGGCTTGAGAAATTTTCTCCTGAGAGACATAAGTTCTCATTGACGATCCAAGACTTCTGGAGGAATAACTGTATTTCACGCTGATTCCAAATCGTTTATGGAATTATAGAATTGTAGTAAGTAATCATACAAAGGATGAACATTGATATGAGCAAGCCTTCCTGAATGTTCAAGGACAGCTAAAGCGCTGTCCAAGAAGGGCCACTGAGTAGGATCCTTGAAAGTATTCACGATGACAAAGATAACATTTTTGAAGAAGATGAGCATAAGAGGTGACACCTTCTCCAAGGAGATCTTGTCAGAGATTGTGGCTATAGAGTTGGAACCCTTAGAGCCACTCAAGGTCGTCATGATTGTAGCTGAAAAGAAAAGGAGACACACAATCAGAAATGTTAAAACTGGATATATAAATACTTGAAAATATAAGAGAAGGGAGACAAAGTATACCTTCTCCGGGGACAACTTGAGAAGTGGCCCGAACAGAAAAGGTTTCTGCCTCAGAAGACGTGGGTACGTCATAGCTGCAACAGCAACATTGAGAGAAATCTCACGAACTCCAGTGCTCGAATCCAAAGTTGTTGGAGTTAAACATCAATGGGATCTAAGAAGAATTCCAAGCTTCAAGCTATCGGTTGAATGGGAGAAGGACGAACGACGGGAGACTTCTCAGTACGAATAGGAGCATCAGAAATCGCAATAACAACTGGCAAAAATTGTGCGATATTCTGGCTCGCCTCTATGCTTTGAGGAGAAAATGTATTTTCCACTTCTACATTCGACGGTGGAATTTCCGCTTCCCTTGATGTTGAAACCTCTGCTATCGTTGGAAGGGTGGTATGTGCAATGGCATCAGTAGCCTCTACAATGCAAGGAGAATACAAATCATCGAAGGAGATAAAAATGTTCGCACCAGGGGAACAGCTGGACCCTCCATAATCAAGTTGTTCTTCTTCGAGAGAAGCTACTCTGACAGGAGAAGAAACATCTGAATGATCTGATTGAATTTCGAGGGGTGGAAATTCAGCCCTGACTTCACCTTCTTTGTCGATGTCCACATCGGCGTCCGCTTCTTGGTTCTCATCCAATAAGACATCCCCTTCATCAGTCGAACTTGTGGAAGAGGATGCTTTGCTGACTAGAGTATTTGTTGAATAATCTGATGAGCTGTCCTCATTAGAGATTGCTTGTTTTCCTTTATAAACGGTTTTTACAGGAAGAAGACGAGCACCTCGAGCAGGAGAAGGAAGTTGCTGTGCTAGAGCTTCTGGGGATAAAGATTTGGATCATGAACAAGTCATAGGAGAAGCAATAGCGGCAATCTGACCTGCAACAAGAGAAACTGCAGTCGTCATGCGATCTATAGTAGAAGAAACTACAGTGGCGGCTTGACCTTATGTCTCACGAGTAGGAGAAGAGAGAATAATGTCGGGGGTTTCGAATTCATCCACAAGAGTGGCTTGTCTTCTTGTTCGCTTTATAAGATCGAGAGGAGATCCAAAGTCAATCCATCCCCCCAAAGTGTTCGATGGCTTTATCTCTTTGATAGGTTCTCCTGTGGAAATTTTTGACAAAGATGCCCCGGAGTAGCTGCATGATCTTTTCCAACAAAATACCTGATCCCTTGTTCCGGTCTATAATTTCTTAGCCCGTGAGGGGGAATCCAGATGGTACGGTCGAAAGGAAAACAATTACGTACCAGATAATAATGGTGTGACTACCAGCGCATCCAGGCATACGAAGCTTGCCGCCGATGGTTGAATCCTGGAAGAAAGAAGCGAGAGCTGAAGTTCCTGGCTAAGAGTTGTTTCCATATTAAGGCCCAGTTATATGGGCCAACCCCATAACTTCTCATTATTCATGTAACCTCCTCTCCCACTTGAGGTACTGTCTGATCATATCCAAATTGCCTCGCAAACCTACTCGGGTAGTAGGGTTCCCTCCATAATTCCACTCCTTCTAGCATTGGTAAGCTACAAGAGCGAATGCATATTAGGAAAGCTTTATTAATAGGCTCTAAACTATTGTTGTCTTCAACCTCTCAGTCTTCGGCTTGATGGGTCAAGTAGAAAGGGAAGAAGTCGATGGATTCCATATTCTCAATCTTATCAACGATCCATTCATATGCTTTCTTCACCACTTTCCGTTTAAAATAATAGTACAAGGGATGACGCTCGGGGTGAACGTAAGCCTTCTCAGGGTCATTATAGGTCCATGAAAAGTATACTCCAAGCCAACCCGAGAAATAGTACAATGGAGTGAAGGAAGATGTAGCCCCGATTGCTGGGCTTGAGCAATGCACTGCGACGTTCCTGAAAGCTCTATACAGAGAGCATAGGATAGGAGGAGCTAAAGAATATTTCTTTTTATCTTCTGCTATGGCCTTGCCGCTACAAATAAATTGGGTGAATGGAGTCCGACCATTTCGAGCTAGGTAAGACAACCAGACTTAACCAATATGCCAGGAAAGCAGTTAATTCTGTTTCAGGGGTGAAAATGGTTGGGCCTCTTATTCTTCTGCGAGTGGATTCTAGCTCTAGGGAGTGGCTATCAGAAACCTGAGAGAAGAGAAATATGAGAAAAACATGAAAATGTATATAAAAGGAGAAGAGAAGAAGTACTGAAAGTACATACCGTAAGTATCTCAAGAAATGTGCGAGCCACTGGAGTGGGGATATTTTATAAACATCAGGGAAGTATGACATTTCACGGAAGACTTCAATAGTGGTAGCGGAAGTGTGAGTGTGTTTTGCCGGGAGCGACATAAGCAAACTCCTTATTTGTGGGAATATACTCATCTAGAAAAGAGCCGGTGATGGGAAGACCAACCATCCAGTGAAGATCCCACAGAGTGATGCTCACTTCATCAATTGGAAGATGAAAGGAATTTGTGGTAGAAGACCAATGCTTCAAGAAGCCTTTATAAATCAGAGTATCTTTGTGGAAGAAATTAGAGGTGGCTTCTATAGCTACATATATATTCATCGTAATAAGGACTCCTTTGTATTTTTGAAGAATTGCCCTGACCCATGAACTGTAGAATTGATGTTGGACTAAGAGGCCACGTGCCATGAATTTGTCCTTTCCCCACAAAGAGTCGCGATCGCGAAAGTGTTGCTGGACTGTTTCAAAGTAATGGGTAGGATACAAAGTGTGGGGGTTATAGCATGGCGTGAGGAAGTGCATATATGATATATGCCCGGTCTTCTGCACTAGACATTTTTCCTTAAGATAGCCTTCCGAAATTTTCAACTCTTTTATAACCCAGTTCGCTACATATGAAGCCGATTCTGCATCATATGATTAGATGGCTTGCTTTGAATCATAAAGAGGTGACGCTGAAGGTTCAAGGGAATGATGATGGTCTCATCTTTATAAGGTTTTTTTTAACTTGATCACGTCTGCATAAGATTTGATCATGTCCCAGACATTTTGATAACATCTCTTGTTATGTTCTCGTATCTTCTCCTAGAGGATTTCGTCTTTACTCTTCTACTTCTTGTTCTTCGAAATAGAGGGAGGAGGGGAAGATACAGCAGGAGCAGTGCGAGAATCGTCTGTTCGAAAGTTGGTAGCAGATTTGAGCCAGTTCTCCCAAGCAGACTCATGGCCCTCTGTGGGTGGTCCCTCCAGCTCTCTCATTAACACGACATGACGGATAGGATTAGGCAAGCATTGGATTCGATCAGCGAATTTGATTATTAGTGGGGCTGGCACTTTGAAAAGGAAGGAATAATCTTCGGAAGACTTGGCCCTCTTCTGAGAATGAGTTTGAGGTGGTTGAGGATCTGAGGATTCAGCGACATGACGGTCAGGGGAGGTGCGAGGTCTTTTGGAATGGGCCATTGGAGAAGTAAGGAGAATTCGATGAAAGATTAAAACACTTGGAGAATTTTAAACTGTGGAGTCTAGTTGTGCGCAAGTTTTGATTATGCGCAGGTTTTGTTATGCACAAGTTCCAATTGTGCGCGGGTGATCGTTGTGCGCAATGGCTATTGTGCGGAAGAGGATAGCGCACAGAGGGAGATAAATGCGAAGTTTGAATGAGTGGAATGAAGACCTAGGCTGGTTTATATAGGGTTCTTAGATTGAGTTGTATGCAAACATACGTTGTTCGCAGGATACGTTGTGCGCAAATATGTGATTGCTGACATTGAAGGGAAAATGAAAATTATTAAAGATTGATCCCACATTTTCTTATTTTATAGGAAAGACAAAAATGCAGGATCAAGGGGGCATCTGTTGAGGCATAAAATGATCAGAAAGTGAATTGAAGAATCCTAAGAGAAAAGAAAAAATTCTTCCTTGAAGGAGTTGTACGGCGCACAATGAAGGATGCAGGAGAAAGAGAGTTGTGCGGCTCACAAAGAGAGAGCTTCTAAGAGAAAGAGAGTTGTGTGGCACACAAAGAGGGTTGTCAAGAAAGAGAGAGTTATGCGGTGCACAAAGAGGAGGACCAGACAACAGGCGTTGGCGCACAACAGATGTTGGCGCACAATAGGTGTTACCGCACAAGGGGTCAGTGCACAACAGCTCCAGTGGGATGTTGGCACGTGCAGAAGGCTATATATACCCCACTATCCCCCACGTATGATTCATTGGAGCAATATCAGGATAGCTGAGAGAGATTCAGACTTCAAAAAGACTCAGGTACTAGAGGAAGTCGTTGTGCGGCGCACAACTCCCATGGGCGCACAACCCTATGGGCGCACAACTCCCATGGGTGTACAACATTGCCGGCACGCAACAATTCAGAAACATGGGATCAGTTGGATTGGAGAGAATTTTATTCTGGCACAATCATAGTTCCATATTGAAGATCATGATGCGATCTGAGATGTTGCAGAAATTAATATAGAATATTTGATATTTGTATTGAATTATGTAACTACTTTACTTTGGAATCAAAGGAGATAAAGGATGTAAATGAATTCAGATTAAATCAATATAATGATTATTCTCTCTATTCTCCTTTGTTAATTATTGAGTAAATGAATTCCCCAAATCGAATGCATTTGTTTCTTGTCGAAACAGGCATAAACCCGAAGGTGATGGTTCACCGACTGAACGTGGATCACAAGTACAAGCTAGTAAGGCAAAAGCAATGAGTGTTCGACCCCGAAAGGTATGTAGTCATTGTTGAAGAGGTCAACAAACTCCTCGAGGTTGTGTTCATTGAAGAGGTCTACTATCCCAATGTAGTGCCCTGAAATTCAAGGACCGTGTAGCTACTCGGCTCTTGAATTCCCAAGTGCCGCATGTGCAATAATGAGTCACAAATGCATACAGTTAATCAAGTATTAGCAAGTAATGACTAATTAAATTAAGCATGCTTAATGGCTAATCAGATAATTAAGTTCCAAGTGCTACTAACCAAGTAAAGTTCCATCATAAATTCATATCTAACATAGCAACTTAAGAGATTCGAATAACAGTCATCCAGGGATCCAATCCCATATGCTCATCACGCCCCAAAATGATCTGGGCTCTGGCCCAGTCCCGCCGACATCCACCTCGCTAATATGCCCTTCCAAACTCCTGATAGTACGCCTACTCCTAGACTTCGTTGACACTGACATAGTCTAATGCGTGCTGTTCCAGGGTACCTGCATCTATATCGGGTTTTGATTGGTGTTTTAGAACACCGTCCCAGAGTGGGAGTGAGTGATCAACTCAGTGGTACCATTAACAATAGGCATACAAATTATCATGCATAGAATACATTTAATGAACAACAAGCAGCATGGAATCCTAAACACTGTTGTTAATGCAAATGCATGGTTATGATATGATGCATGCTCCTCACAAAAACTAGCACTCCCTCAAACGACGACATCTAACGTTCGCAGTGAAACAACACTCCCTCCCAAAGCGACCTCGACTGCATAATCGTCATAATGATAAATGTAATGTCGTGAAATATGTCAGCCAGGTTACTTAGTTATGTCCATTCATCCAGCAGATTGGGGAAACCGGAATACCCTTAGTGGAGTTATTTCCTTAACCCGATCGCGCGGCTCAAGGGCCGTGGCCATGTGACTCTCGTAACCCTTAGCCCTATCTTGGGGTTGTCAATCCCGAAAAGTAGTATAAACTTACATGAAATAGGTTGGGACTTAAATGTCCTACTTGCGGTCACTGTAGGGAGGTCGTCACCCTAACACAAGCCGACAACATGAGTACAGTGTCCCATACCACTGTTCCCGGCTTACGAGTCTAAGCGATCAATGGACACTACGGGGAGGCTCGTCACCCTAACATAGGCTGACAACACAGGCATAGTGTCCCATACCACCATCCCCGGTTCATAAGACTTTGTGGGCCGTAAATCATAGTTAACAATGGGCGCAACGGTCTTATAGTACTTCAGGTTCATACAGGCGTGATCAAACAAGGTTAACGTACAAGGATAGTCGACTATTAGTCAATGTGCCCCGATGGGCTAAACCATAACTAATCGGCCTGAGAACGTAGTCCCGCATAGTCCAACTACAGCCAACAACCTATAATTCAACTATTCGGGCCATATTACTCGTGGGCAGGTCCAACGAAAGGGGTCGCCCAAGTAATTCTAGGTAATCAGCCCATCCATAAGGGTTTATGCAATAATACACGGCATGTATTGTCAAATTCAGAGATAGTTCACTCATGGCAGGCATAAATCAGCAATTTAAGTACATGGACAGCAATATATCAAGTTCTGCTAACCCATACGGGTTGTGTTCACCATGTTCCAACATATACAACCATTAGGGCAGCCATGCACCAATATACAACAACTAGTCTTCCATGAGTTAACATAAATCACATAATTCAACTATAAATTGAGGAAATCAAGTAAGTAGTTCAACAAATCAGCAATGTGACAACATTCCATGCCTTTACTCCTAGCACAATTGACATGTAGCAACAATTCAACCGACAATTAGCAATTTACAGCAATTCATGTCATTGTTAAAGCATAGTTAGCACCAAGTCAAGAAATTAACAATCAACTAGCATAAATTTGGGGAAAGTTAGATATTTTCACCCTACATGAGCATGTAAATGTACAAGTCACAGATTTGGGGTATTAGGGTTAATCCCCTTCCATAATTTCAGCAATTTCTAGTCCATTGTTCTAATTATGTAGCCCAAATGAAATTCCAGCAACATGCACTAACAATGCACCACACACATTCACTAAACCTATACTAAGCACGATAATCGACTACCTAGAGGTAATGGTCCTCACCTAAACTTAACCAGAGATTGCTGAGACGATCCTAGCAACACCGAGTCCACAAGCTCGAGGTGCTGGGGTCCTGCATTGCATTGGATGGGCAAAGATCACATGTATTGTAACATCCCGGATTTTTGCCAACCTGGGATTAGACATCCTTAGGCATTGGGTCAATCTTAACACCTGATTAACTTTTCAAACGCTCAATTCAAAGCCTCAAATCCCGTCTTAAACCATTTTCTTCACAAATCCCACCCTTCACTACCTTGTGCTTTCGATTTTTCAAAGCACTTTCACCCTAGACACTATCTTAAACTAGCTAAGTAGTAAAACTTAGATCACTTTATATACAAACTGCAAAGGCCTAAGTACCATCTCAACCAGAAAACAATTAGGATTAAATCCTTTAGAAATTTAACAAAGTTAACTAAGTGCAAAACTCGATTAGCCATGAAATCCGTTGGGATCGCTTTAAATACGATCTGCAAGACCCAAAACTTTCAAAATCAGTGACTCTAGGTTTCCCTAAAGTTTAGAACCAAACTCATTTCCCGTCTGCTCTCGGGAATGAAACAAAACTTCATATTAAGTCTAGACCGCACATCGGGAGTCCGATTAACAAGAAGCTAAGGAACTAGGACCGCCTCACTGGGCTTGACAATCATCTCAAAAATCAGATGATTCCGATGTCCCACGGCTATTTATTTCGATCCGGAGCGAGGGAGTGTGAAAAACACTATTCCCTTTGAAATTAAAATATCTGGAATAGTGATCTGGCACCTTTCGCTTGCGCATCAGTATTAAGCAACCAGACCGTCAGAATCAGACCAAATTACACCCTCGGATTAAGAAAAATTTCAGGAACATTTACATGTACTTGGAATTTCGGATCGTGGCCCACTGACCGTTGAACTGAAAGTGGTCCGCCACGTGCGATCTGGGAATCCGATCGAGTCGAAAACGTAATCCCACATAGATCCATGTGTGGTGAGCTTAAGTCTGACGTTTGGCTCAAGGAGGGCCACCAGAACCTCTCTTTTGAGCTGGAAAAGTGACGAAATACCTATATTAGCACTAACCTTTGAACAGGAGTCTATTTCGATGAGTTTTGAGGCTATATAAGGACCTTAAACCCTCTCTCATGGCAGCCATACGAATTTGGAATTGAGAGAGGGAAAAGAGAGAGAAAGTGAGGGAGAAGTGGGAGGATCTCCCTGCCGTCGTTCCCTACCACCACACGGGCTGCACCATCCCTTTCTCATCGCTTTCCCGGCGATTCCAGCCCCGTTTCTAGGTAAGAAACCCTAACCCTAATCTGTTTTAGGGTTGTATAGGTTGTAGGTTATGAGATAGCTAACCTATTTCGTTCTCTAGGTTGCCAAACTCCCGTATACGGAAGCTTAGCGAACCTATCAACTCCGTTACGATTCTATGACAAAAGGTGAGGACTTTAAGAGTATAAGTTACGGTTTTCAACGCTTTCAATGTCAGATAATGATAGATTCATGATCTGCATGCAAATGCACATGTACAAAGTGCTTTCCGTTTCCTGTTTCGATTAGCGATAAAGAATATGGAATTTTACATACTCTTGATATACGTAGAAATACCGTATACGTATTTTTGTTGAGAAAATGTTTAACATGTTTATTTAATGTTTGATTATATCATGTGTGGATAAAATGCTAGTTTGGCGAAAGGGATCGCAAAAATACATGTTCATGTGTAAATGTCATATATGTGGAAATTGTGTATTCCAGAAATTCCGCATACGTGCGGATTTTGGAAATGTAATTGTGATGATTATTTGCTATATGATTACGATATACACGGGAAAAATACTCTCGAGGCAAAGGGACAGCCCAAACACGAACTTGCCTAACATACGTCATGTATGTTGGAAAAGTGTATTCTAAGTGTTTGTATAAGTGCATGTATGTGTACATGTGTATGTACTAGTGCCTTAGATAGGCACTGATATGGGTTTTCCGACTCCCTTAGAGACATGTAGGATCCCCTCCATGCGGTGGTTCACCGCAACCACTTAATTGTATTGCGCACACAATTGTATCCCTATGGGGATAGTGCTTTATCACATGCCTTACAACATGCTTTGCAACATGCTTGACTTCATGTTTTACTTCATGCTTTATAACATGCTTACTAACATGCTTGTGTTGCTTGTTTATCATGCTTTACCTCACATGCTAACGATGAAAACTGTTTGGGTTTGGGACTATGTATATAGTCCAAACACTCGGTACCAGACTTGTGATTGTGGCTGAGATTCATGTCGCCACAAAGGACGTGTCCGGCGAACCCGAGTCGTACTTCGGTTGGCGATAGTGGTTGGCCACGCGGAGTGCTTTTGCGCTCCATATCGCTCAACTTGTGGTGCGCTCGAGCTAGTCAGGCTCGCCAACTAAACCGGAGTGTCATTGTGTGTTCACCCTGTTTGGTCGCTACTACTTGAACCTAGGGTACCAAACTTACCAGTGGCGATTCCCGTTTAACCATGGTACCTAGATCCGCTAAGTCGCATGAGCCGGGCATGGTGGTATGGGACACCGTGGTCGAGCTGTCGGCCTACACTGGGGCTATGTGCCTCCCCGTAGTGACCATTGCGCAACTAACTCGTGAGCCGAATACGGTGGTATGGGACACTGTATTCGAGCTGTCGATACTCCGGCGAGAGCCGAGTACGGTGAGATCTGTACTCGTGCTGACGGGCGACGAGTCCTCCGTGGTATCATCGAGTATACTCCAAGGGTCTGTGATTGGCGACGAGTCTTTCATAGTAACTAGAGTATGAGTGGAACCGAGTACGGTGAGACCTGTACTCGAGCTGACGGCTAGTGATTGAGCCGAGTACGGTGAGACCTGTACTCGAGCTGACGGTCAGCAATTGAGCCGCATACGGTAAGATCTGTATCCGTGCTGACGGGTGATGAGCCCTTTGTGATGCCTTCGCTAAGCCTCTCAAACCATAATGTCGTATGAGATTAACTAGGATTGACGACCCTAGAATGGATCATGTTTGGGAATGATACAAGGGAGGTACCTTAGTTTCCCAATACTGCTGGTTGAAATGGACTAATAATAACTTGGTAATCATGAGCATCATCGCACCGCATGTGCTTTATAGATGTGGCGCACTGAGGGAGTTAAGCATTCGCGAACGTAAGATGATGTCGCTTGAGGGTGGTTTGGCAAGGGCATACAGCATCATGTCATTTCATTTCCGCACTTAACAAGAGTAGTTAGAAATATTTGATTTGTACTGCTTTATCATTACTGCTTGATTGAATTGATAACATGTTAACCTATGCTTTACTGTTCCACTGAGTTGATCACTCACTCCCACGTTACGGGACGGTGTTCCGAACACCCACCAGATTTGTTGAGTTTCAGGTGATGGCGATGCTTATGAAGCAGAGCCGGACTTCTATGATGTGGAGGAGGAGTTCTCCTACATGTAACTTTCTGACAGGCCAATGAAGACCTGGTATTGTATTGACGGGGTTATGGTTCTTGGGATAGAAGGCATTACACTTCCTCACATTTGGTAAATTTTAGAACTGCACTTGTATTTATTTAACCTGGTAATGTTATCACACTCTGGAGACTCATCATAAGTTATATATTTTATCTATCTATCACAGTCTTTCGCTTGCAAATTTAACTGTCTCTGGAGTATGATATGTTGTTTTGGCTTAATCTCACTCATGTTCAATGCACGAATACAGTCAACATTCAATCATCATTCATTTTGTTGCATAAGTGATGTTCTGGAACTCGGGAGTTGAGTTTATGCTCGACCCCCGATTTTCAGGGCGTTACATGTATGTTGCAGAAATTATGAAAATAGTGTGAGAATCCCTATATTACCTTAGATGGGTTGGAATTTCTCTTCCAATGGCCGAGAACAATCAGGATTTCCTGCAAAGGAGGGGAGAGGATGCCATAATTTATGAATTTTGGCCACCGGGGTCACATGCAAGTGAGGTGCCCCCTAATCTCTCTCTCCTCTTCTCTCACACACACACTCTCTCTCTCAGCTGATGGAAATGGGGTTTGAGAGAGAGAGGGCAACCTTATATATGCCCAGAATTATGTCTATTGACCCCGAGTTTCAAGAAATGCTTCCAATGGCCCTGTTGGACCCAAATCTAGCCCATTTGATACATGGGATAGGTGCCTTATGACTCGATGAAGGGTCGGACGAAGTTTGATTGCAAACGGATGCGGGGTTTTGCCGCAGCAGCCCGATTCGCAATCAGGGGTCACTGTTCCACGATCAATGGCCAGATTTTGTAGGCGCGGGCCTGGACTTAATTCCAACCTTCGGTGTGAATTTAGAAGATATCTGACTACTGGAACACCTGAATTTGCATACTCAAGCAGCGGGGTTATTGGGGTAAATTTCAGAAATTTTGTCACTTTTGGCCAGACGACTTGCAGTTTGCAAGTGCCAGCAGGGTAGCGTTGTCAGATGGTTTTTGGGTATTTTTAAGGCCTGGCGTCCGCGTGGGACCATAAGCCCAGCGAGCCCAAAGATCTAACAAAGTTTCCAGATTTTTGGACCTTCCTTGGGCGATACACGGCCTGTACGGACAGTCGCTGAATATCAAGGGGTACCTGGCTCTACGGACATATGTGGCATTGTCCTTGAGTTCTACACATTCCCACCAAATAATATGTGAAGGATCCGGAACGTACTTCTTGAGCATGGAGACGTGAAATACATTATGCACACCAGCGAGGGGAGTAGGCAAAGCCAGACGATACGCAACTGGTCCTATCCGATCCAAGATCTGAAAAGGGTCGATATATCGTGGGGTAAGTTTCCCTTTCTTACCAAAACGGAGAACTCTCTTATTGGCGAAATTTTCAGAAATAGATGGTCTCCTGTTTCGAATTCCAAATCTCTTTGCCTTCTATCAACATAACTTTTCTGCCTGCTCTGGGCTATTAATAATCGTCGTCTAATAATTTCAATCCTTTCAGTAGTCGCTTGTACTATTTTAGCTCCCAACAAACTTTTCTTGCCAACTTCAGCCTAGCATTGTGGGGCTCTGCACAAGCTCCTGTATAAGGCTTCGTAAGGTGCCATGCCGATGCTAACTTGGAAACTGTTGTTGTAGGTGAACTCAACATAAGGGAGACATTCATCCCAACTGTCCAAGAAATCCAATGTACACGCTCTCAACATATCTTCTAGTATTCGATTCACCCGTTCTGTCTGTCCATCAGTCTGAGGGTGAAAAGTGGTGCTGAATTTCAACTTGACTCCCATGTCGTCTTGCATTCGGGTCCAGAGCACTGAAGTAAATCCTGTGTCTTGGTCCAATACAATTTCCAAAGGAACACCATGAAGTCGAACTATCTCTTTGATATATAATCTGGCTAAGTCATCCGCGGAGTATGAAGTTTGAATAAGGAGGAAGTGAGTCGATTTATTCAACTAGTCCACAATCACCCAAATTGAGTCATGCCCTTTCTTCGTTCTGGGCAAACCCGAAATGAAATCCATGGAAACGTAGTCCCATTTCCATTCAACAAGTGGCATGGACTGTAGGAGGCCTGGCGGTCGACAATGTTCGGCCTTGACCTGTTGACATGTAAGGCACCGAGATACAAAGCCAGCTATCTCTCTCTTCATGTTGTCCCACCAGTAATTGCGCTTGAGGTCTTAGTACATCTTGGTGCTTCCAGGATGCAAGGTTAGCTTGGAGTTATAGGCCTTAGCTAGCAGCGTTTCCTTCAGCTTAGGATAATCTGGGACACAGAGACGACCTTGAAAGCGTAATCCTCCATCAATGCCGATTCTCCATTCAGAATCGTTTCGAACGACCTTAAGTTCTCTCATTTTCAATAATAATTCATCGCCCCTTTAGGCCTCAATGATCTAACTATTGATCATAGGTTGGGCATGAACATGTGCAATGACTTCATACAGTTCTTCTATTCTTAATTTCAACTCGAAGTCTCGCATGAACTCTACCATATTCCACTCTTCACCATTAGTGGAGCGGCAAATTCAACAGTCTTCTATCGGCTCAAGGCGTCTGCCACTAGATCGACTTTACTAGGATGGTAGGAAACCTCGAATTTGAAGTCTTTTAAGGTCTCCATCCATCGTCGTTGCCTCATATTTAAATCTCTCTGGGTGAAGATGTACTTGAGGCTCTTGTGGTCACAAAAGAGTTCAAATTCTTCCCCATACAGATATTGTCTCTATATCTTCAGGGCAAATATGACCGCGGCTAGTTTGAGGTCATGAGTGGGGTAATTTTCTTCATGTTTCCTCAATTACCGAGAAGCATAAGCAATAACTTTGTCCTTCTGCATAAGGATGCAGCCTAGACCCACGCGAGATGCATCGATAAAAATGGTGTACTTAACCCCTTGCTCAGGCAGAATGAGGACTGGGGCTGAGGTTAACGTTTCCTTCAATTCCTCGAAAGCCGCTTCCACCTTTTCACTCTAGGAAAACTTGAGGTCCTTTCGGGTAAGCTGCGATAACGGTCGAGTGATCTTTGAAAAATCTTTGATGAATCGGCGGTAGTATCCCGCCAATCCCAAGAAGCTTCTAACTTCTGTAACTGAGCTCGGCTGCTTCCAGTCCTGTATTGCTGCCACTTTGGCCAAATCCACAGAGATGCCCTCTTTAGACACCACGTGGCCCAAAAATTTCACTTCTTCTTTCCAGAAGTCGCGTTTTTGAAACTAAGCGTACAGCTTGTTTCGTTTAAGTGTTTCTAGGACCGTTTGCAGATATTCTTCGTGTTCCTTGTGACTCTTGGAATAAATTAAAATGTCATCTATGAACACGATGACAAACCAATACAGGAATGGCTTGAAGACTCTGTTCATTAAGTCCATGAACACGGTCGGCGTATTTGTGAGTCCAAAAGGCATAACCAGGTACTCATAGTGCCCAAAGCTGGTCCTGAACGCCGTCTTTGGCACATCTTCAGGTCTAATCCATAGTTAATGGTATTCGGATTGCAGGTCGATCTTTGAGAAGTATTGAGCACCTCTCAATTGGTCGAACAGATCATTAATTCGAGGTAGGGGGTATTTGTTCTTTATGGTGATCTGATTCAACCTTCAGTAGTCAATATGTAAGACCTCGTCCATTCCGTATCATTTTCTATGCTTATGTGCACGATGATTGATGCCCTTGGCCAGACCTGGACTATCCGTACATAGTGCACACCCAGCTGACCAAAACCCCAAGGCTTCGAAACCGATTTCATATCGACCGGCCCATCGCCGCGATCACGTAGGTACCATTCGTGCGTCTATACGACGCTCCGTTAGTGAGATATGCCGCGAAGAAGCATTAGTGTATCATGTGCGCATGGCGCCATATACTAAATTCCACACATGTGCATAACACATACCATGCACACATGCACATGCCACACATGAGTGAGAGAATCTTTACACATGTGTGTGATGTCACCCTCCCATGCCATCTCTCTCTCATGTGCTCCCTAAAGTCAACTTCTCTCCATACCAACCCTATACATGACATCATCACACCATGCCATCCCATGCCCCTTTAATCCACCATTAATTCTTAATCATGCACAATTTCCCATAATCTTAGCCTAAGCTAACATTAATCACATTAGCCTAACTTAACCAAAATATTTATCCATTTCTCTACAAATACCCCTCCATCCCTTAGCATTTCACCATTTTTCTACACAAGAGAGAGAGAGAGAGTGATCTTGGTGGGCCATCAACTCCATCAATCCTATCCCTTCCATCCATCTTAACCATCCATCTAATCCATCAAGGTGAGTACACCCCCTCCACTCTTATGGTTTGTTTTCTTTTTGATTATTTGGATGATTAATAGTGGTGATGATTTGATGATAATGATGTGATCAATGGTGTGGATGTATAAGAGAATACATATAAAAAGATGATTAATAGTTGTGATGATATGATGGTGTGGATGCATAGGAGGATTCATACAAAAAAATAAAAAAATAATATTAATTTGTTATAGACTTTATGTGGGACCCATTGATAGTGGGCCCCACCAGAACCTTTTTATGCCATCCGAACAGTCCAGTGTGGCCCATTGGGCTGGCCACACACACACACACACCCATGCACACATGTTCACACCACACCATCAAAAATAATAATAATAATAATAATAATAATTAATTAAAATTAAAATTAAAATAAAAAAAAATAAAAAAAGGGAGGGACGCTGTTGTTGCCAGCGTCCAGAGGACGCTGCAGCAAGCAGCGCCCCATCTGCTTCAAATGGGAAGGGTTGTGGGTCCACAACGGGCCTCACCCATGATGTATGTATTTAATCCATGTCGTCCATCCAATTTTCCAGCTCATTTTAGGCATTGAGCCGAAAAATGAAGCCAATCCAAATCTCTAGTAGGCCATACCATTGAAAATTATTTTTAATAGTGACATTTACTATTGAACCTGTTAGGGCCCGCTATAATGTTTCTATACACCGAAACATATTAAATATTGGGCTCGTTAGACCTGTTACGAGCCCAGGAACCCAGTAGACGAAGTAGATCGTCATGATGTGGGCCTCACCTATGAAAATCCATCAAAAAATAATAAAATAATAATAATATAACAGCTGACACTGTTGCTGTCACGCTGAAGCAAACAGCGTCTGCTGTTTGGAATAGAGGCAGGGACTGTGGGTCCCCCCACAGGCCCCACCATGATGTATGTCGACCATCTACACCGTGCATTTGATGGGTCCCCTTTAAAAATGGGTCACCCAAAAAAATCAGCTGTACACAGAACTCAGGTGGCCCACACCATCTAAAATCAAGTGAAGGAAACCTCTAGTGGGCTACACAAAGGAATTGGTGAGTACTGAAATGTCCACCGTTTGAACCTTCCTGGCCCACCAAAATTGGTAGCTCCTCTGATTTTCACAGTCCATGTCAAGCAGCAGCGGATTGAACGTCTACCATTGGAACCCTTTTTGGGTCACAGAAGTTTTGGACCAATATGAAATTTGTTCTTCCTCTTAATTCAGGTCTTTGTGACCTTATGAACAAATTGGATGGAAAATCAACGTTATGCTGGGCCCTGGGAATTGTTTAACGGTGAAATCATTATCTTCACTACTATTTGTGGTGCGGTCCAGATAATCTTTGGATATGATTCATCTTTGTTTGGATAATGCTCTAAAATGATCTCTAAATATAGATGAACTTTGTAGATATAATAAATACATTACTTTGGGACCCATGTAACTTTGATCTCCTTGAACTGTTCGTACAACTCGGAGCTCGAGGATATAGAATCACTTGCTAGGGTCCACTTGAAATCTGAATGCATCTGAAACTTGGCCTGACCCCTTAACTAAGTGGGACACACATAATGGATGGGCTGGATTTGTGATCCACGCCTCGGTGGCCCAACAAGTAATTATGAATGTTTTAATGGAGGGTAATCTTCTCAAATTTTGTGTGTGGTGTGGCCCACATGTGCCACAGATTAACTTGATTTTAAGCCCCAGGCCCACCATGGATTGGTGGCCCATTAATTATGCAAATTGGATTGTTTGTAAATGTGATATGTGAATGGTCCAGATCTTTGTTAAAATTTCTATATATTGGCGGTGTACAATCATGTGACCATGTACTGCGTGGACAGCCTACAATTGATACAAGTATGATGAATGCATAGCCCCATGAGCTCCACCGCATATAACCCATGTGAATGTCATTGATATGTGGGCCCAAGAATGTTAAGGCCCATTTTTTAGTGAATGCCATATGGGCCCATCAGTGGTAGCCTTGTTTGGGCCAACCATTGGGCCTCTTCGACAAGAGTTTGTGATCTCCTTGTGTTAAATGTATGCTATCTTGAATCATGTGAAATTGTGCTGTGTGTATAGCCTTTCACCACTTGGCATGTGATATAATATAGGTTGTATTGTTTTGCTGCCTTAGATTACCTAATTATATAACAAGTGCACAACCCTTCACCACTTGGCACTTTGGTTAGAGTACAACCCTAAGTAGTAGGATCATAGACATGTGTTTATACCCATAAACATGTTCAATTATAACAAATATGTAAACTCTAGTGGTGTGAGGGTGTGATATACGTGTTTGGCCCCTTAATCATGTGGGCATGTGATGTGTGTATGGCCACGTAATCATATGCAATTGTGGAGTATATGTAATCGTCTAACCGTATGATTGCGAAATGCACAAAAGGCCAACCAACTACATGAAGTCAGGTGGCATTGGTGACCACCCAATGATATGACCACGTACTTATGGGCATAGCCATGGTCACCTAAACCATGAACAATCGGGTTGTACGTGTAGATTTTCTTAGTAATGAGAATTGTGATATAGATTGGATTATACAACTCGATAATGGAGTGGCCCTTGATTCGGTGTCATACGACATAAATACATCCTTTACATTATGCTTATAGGTGAGGCAGATGTGGGGACCACTAAACTATATTTGATGTGATGGAAGCTAGTTCTTGACCTCTTAATCATGTGACACCGAATTTGAGTCATTCTCCGTATGAAGTATTGGGTGGTCATAGTTTAAGAGTTAGTGTAACGTAGTGTAACCGGGTATGATGGATATGCTTGTGATTGTGCCTTGGATGCTTTGAGATGTAGTCACTAGACCATGATACTAATTGTATGTTCACTCAACCAAGTGAAATTATGGCATCGACAACCTAACCATGTGGGATCTTAAAAAGTGGTTGCCTGACGCAGGGGAGGACGTGAGGTCGAGCACCATCTTCCTCAAGAGGATAAGTATTCCGAATCCACGGAACTTCTCTGGACTCCTCACAGAGACTTCTCGAATCCACGAGGGAAGAAAGCATAAAATATAAATAAATTCTAATAAATTCAAAATTGATTAATGAATCCATAAAAATGAGTTCACAACCCTTTAAATAGGGGTACCAAGCAATGGGAAAGAAATCAGAATCAAACTACAACTAAAACTCCTAGAAATCGCGACTTACTATAAATAGTAAACTTACTATTTATAGACGGTCGTGATGTCTACTAGTGCGCAAGGTTTTCGGCCAAAAATAGTAAGCGTCCTATTTGGCTTCACCAAACCGTTCTCCTAATTATTCTAAGCTCTTTTCACGTTGGGCGCAACTCCTAAAGCTCGACGGATGAAGAATTATAATCAAACTAAAACTTACAATTTATAGTAAAAACAAAATTAAAATAGGGAAATGACTGTCGATCCAGAGGTTTTTTGCAATTCTGGGCGTCATAACCCTGCATAGTAGGGTTGGTTGGCTAAAGTAGCTTGTTCTACCCCAAAATCATATATTTTACGTCAGGTAACTCATTCTAAATTGTGAGATACGCCCTATTTAAGGTCCGATGGTCTGGATCACTCTGTCGCCGACAGGGCCTTTTCTGATCCATCTTGGCCATGAAACTGTCCGCGACCCGCTCTACTTTAGTCCCCTCCACTTCAAAAGAACTCGTCCTCGAGTTCTCATCCTGCCCTGGTTCATGATACTCGGTCAGGTCAGCTACGTTGAAAGTCCGTGAGATCGCCATGTCATCTGGAAGATCAACAACATAAGCATTGTCATTGATCTTTCGGATGATTGGTACCAGTCCAATCTTTTTATTATTCAACTTGTTGTACGTTCCGGTCGGGAATCGTTCTTTGCGCAGATGGATCATTACTTGATCACCCACCTCAAACACTTTTTGTCGCCGATGCTTGTCCGCTTGCTTCTTGTACTTTTCGTTCGAGGCATGTAGCTTGGTTTGTACCTCCGTATGAATGCCCATGATCTTGTCAGCCATATGTTCTGTTGCAATGCTCATGTCTGGGAGCTTGGGCAGAGGGACCAAGTCTAGTGTGTGGCGAGGTACTCATCCATAAATAACCTGGAACAGGAATTTTCCTGTCGAGCGGTTCACCATGTTGTTGAATGCAAACTCCACTTGAGACAAAGCCAATTCCCACTACTTCAGTTTTTCTCCTGAAATACATCGAAGGAGGTTTCCAAACGGGCGATTCACAACTTCAGTTTGACCGTTAGTCTGTGGGTGGTAGGCGCTGCTGAACTGAAGTCGTGTATCGAATCGAGTCCACAAAGTCCGCCAAAAGTGGCTTATAAACTTCGTGTCACGATCAGAAGTAATAGTCTTGGGAACCCCATGTAGCCGCACAATTTCTCTGAAGAATAGATTCGCCACGTGTGTTGCATCGAGAGTCTTCTTACATGGAATAAAGTGCGCCATCTTGGAGAAATGATCTACTACCATGAACACCGAATCCATGCTGCATTGTGTTTGTGGGAGACCAAGAACAAAGTCCATAGATAAATCCTCCCAAGGGCCGTCAGGCACGGGTAACGGGGTGTAGAGGCCCGTATTATGAGATTGCCCCTTGGCGGTCTGACAAATATAAAAATGTTGGACTGCCTTTCCTACATCACGTATCAATTGCGGCCAGTAATACTGTTCTTCCACAAGAGCTCGCATCTTATCTCGCCCAAGGTGTCCACTGAGGCCACCTCCATGTAGCTCTTGGATTATCTGTTCCCTTAGCGAACTGTTCGGGATGCACAGTCGATTTCCCTTGAAAAGGAACCCGTCTTGCATATGTAAGTCACCGGGGTGACCTTCTTGGCATCTAACCCATGTGTCCTTGAAGTCATCGTTATCGGCATATATGTCTTTGAGACACTCGAACCTGACAACCTCATTGCTCATAGTGACTAACAAAGTTGCACGGCGACTCAGTGCATCAGCTACTTTGTTCTGTTGCCCTAACTTGTGTTTTAGTACGAACATGAATTCCTTCAAAAACGAGATCCATCTAGCATGCACACGGTTAATGTTAACTTGACTATTAATGAATTTGAGAGCTTGATGGTCCGTGTAAAGTATGAATTCCCTTTAAATTAAATAATGTCGCCAGTGTCGAAGTGCCTGAACCACCGCGTATAACTCGATCTCATATGTAGACCATTTCTTGCGTGCATCGCTAAGTTTCTCACTGTAGAAGGCTACCGGCCTACCTTCTTGAGATAAAACTCTCCCAATTCTGACATATGAGGCATCACATTCGACTTCAAACAGTTTGTCGAAGTTGGGAAGTACAAGAACCGGGGTTGTGGATAATCTGCGCTTGATTTTGGCAAAACTCCCGTCGGCTTCGTCAGTCCACTGAAACTGTCCTTTCTTCATGCAATTTGTGATTGGTGATACAATGGTACTGAAATTTTTCACGAACCGACGATAGAATGTCGTCAGTCCATGAAAACTTCGCACTTTGTGAATATTTGTGGGAACCGGCCATTCTCTGATTGCCTTCACTTTTTCCTCATCCACCCGAATGCCCATGGATGTTACGACAAAACCCAGAAACAATAGGCTATCAGTCATGAAGCTGCACTTTTTAAAATTGAGATGCAATTTATTTTTAGTGAGCACTTGAAGGACCTTCTTAAGGTGTTCTATATGAGTGGTCTCATCTTGACTGTATATCAAAATATCATCGAAATAAACCACAACGAACCGCCCAATGAAAGGTTTCAGAACTTGTTTCATCAATCTCATAAATGTGCTAGGTGTATTCGAAAGACCGAAGGGCATGACCATCCATTCGTATAATCCTTCCTTAGTCTTAAAGGTCGTTTTCCACTCATCACCTGGCCGTATTAGAATCTGATGGTAGCCGCTCCTTAGGTCCAATTTAGAGAATATTTTTGCACCCTCTAACATGTCCAGCATATCGTTCAACCGTGGTATAGGAAACCTGTATTTATGGTAATTTTGTTGATGGCTCGACTGTCGACACACATGTGCCAACTCCCATCTTTCTTTGGAGTTAATAGAGCTGGTACAGCACATGGACTCATGCTTTCTCGAATAAGACCCTTACGGATCAACTCCTCTACTTGTCCCTGCAGAATCTCGCACTCATTCGGACTCATTCGATAATGAGGACGATTAGGCAGACTGGACCCAGGGACAAAGTCGATATGGTGTTGGATATCCCGCATGGAGGGTAACCCATCGGGAAGGTCATCAGGCCAGATTTCTTTGAATTCATGTAGTAGGGGCCTTAGTCTTTCAGGGATGATGGTAGGATCGAGTTCTTCCCCTTTTACAATTAATGCATAAGTCTGTCCTGTTTCTTTAGATTCTTCCACGAAGTCCCGTATGGTTAAGAGAAAACAGTCCTCCACTTTAGAAGTTTCAGGTGGTCCCTCTGGATCCATAGGGGCCAATATGGTCTTCCGGCCGTCCTTGACGAAGATATATATGTTATCTCGCCCTTTATGAGTGGCATCACGGTCAGATTGCCAGGGCCGACCGAGTAGTATATAACATGCTTCCATGTCAACCACATCGTATACTATTTCATCCTTATAATGTTTACCAATTGAAAAGGATATGGTGCACCGTTCAGTTACTTTTGTTTCGCTGACCTTCTTGATCTAACCGATTGTATATGAAGAGGGATGACGCTCCGTTTTCAATTACAATTTTTCCACCATGACCTTGGATACGATGTTCTCGCTACTCCCACTGTCAATGATCACGTCACAAACCTTTCGATTCATCGTACACCTAGTGCAGAAGATGTTATGCCGTTGTGGATGCACTTCTTTTCTTAGCGCATATAATAATCGCCTCACGACAAGCGACTCGCTGTGATCTTGCTGAACCCAACCTGAATCATCTACCTCGTCCTCGGTGGTATGCTCCTGTTCTTCAATATATGGATCTTCATAAGCGTTATCAGCACTACCATCATTGATGATGAGGTTTGCCACTTTTTGCTGGGGACAAGTATTTAATAGGTGGCCCGGTTGGCCACAACGACAGCAGTTGTCGGGCCTTGGCCTAGCATAGGGGTTCGGGATTCTACTTGGACCAGCAGCAGTCGATATGCCCCTTTGAGGTCTAGCCTGATCTCGGTTCTCCGACGTAAGAGGTTGAGTGCGTGCTCCTACGAGCTCCTTCCCCTTGGGTTGTGCAGTTCCCTGGGGCAGACCTGCCACAGGGATCCTTGCAGTAGGATAGGTCCGTGTGTTAGGATGTTCAAGTTGCGCTTCTACCCGAGTAGCCAACTTGATCGCATCATTCATCGTCCAGACAAATTGCATCTGGACCTGATCCTAGATAGCCATACGCAATCGACTTGCTGCGATTCGGTCTCGACCAAATCGTTACGCGCCGTCAGGCGGTAAAATTCTTCTGCGTATTCTCTCACCGACCGACTACCCTGTCAACAATTTTGGTATTGTTGGAATAATACCTGATCGTAATCACCAGGGAGGAATCGGACACGTAGTATTTGCTTCATTCGTTGCCAGGTGCGGATTGGTGCATTCGTCTGCCTGGTTCGCGTGAGTTGCAGTTGTTCCCACCAAGCTGACGCTCCTCCTTTCAGCTTGTAGGCCACAAGCTTGACCTTCTTTGCTTCAGGGATGTACATATAGTCGAAAAATCGCTCAACTTCAGAAAGCCAATCGAGGAAATCCTCAATGTGTAGTTGGCTATTAAAGCTAGGAATATCAACCCGCATCTTGAATTCTCGATTCGTTCGATCTACTCGATCGCCGCCAGGTCTAGGGTGTTGGAAAATTATGTCGTCGATTTTCTCCTCACTGGAGCCCCCTTCCTCAGGAATGACCCTTGGATGCACTGTTGGTACTATCCTGCGATCAGGGCGATTACGAGTTTCACCAATTGGTGGTGGAGGATTACCACCAGGAACATGGAGTTGCCTTAGGTTTTTAGCCATGAGATCCGCTATGCGGTCGATGGAAGCCTGCAGCCCTTGCATGGCTGGCCGATTCTCTCGTTGCGCTACTTCGAAAGCTGCCGCCGTCAAAGGTAAATTCCCTGGAGTACCGCCCATGGGATTGTTGCTCGACCCGTCGTTAGAAGCCATCGATCCGAGGAGAAACCTCGCTTTGATACCAAACTAACGCAGGGGAGGACGTGAGGTCAAGCACCGTCTTCCTCAAGAGGATAAGTATTCCGAATCCACAGAACTTCTCTGGACTCCTCACAGAGACTTCTCGAATCCACGAGGGAAGAAAGCATAAAATAGAAATAAATTCTAATAAATTCAAAATTGATTAATGAATCCATAAAAACGAGTTCACAACCCTTTAAATAGGGGTACCAAGCAATGGGAAAGAAATCAGAATCAAACTACAACTAAAACTCCTAGAAATCGCGACTTACTATAAATAGTAAACTTACTATTTATAGACGGTCGTGATGTCTACTAGTGCGTAAGGTTTTCGGCTAGAAATAGTAAGTATCCTATTTGGCTTCACCAAACTATTCTCCTAATTATTCTAAGCTCTTTTCACATTGGGCACAACTCCTAAAGCCCGACGGATGAAGAGTTATAATCAAACTAAAACTTACTATTTATAGTAAAAACAAAATTAAAACAGGGAAACGACTGTTGATCCAGGGGTTTTTTGCAATTCCGAGCATCGCAACCTGGCGTAGCAGGGTTAGTTGGATAAAGTAACTCGTTCTACCCCAAAATCATATATTTTACGTCAGGTAGCTCATTCCGGATTGTGAGATACGCCCGATTTAAGGTCCGATGGTCTGGATCACTTCTGTCGCCGACCAGGCCTTTTCTGATCCATCTTGGCCATGAAACTGTCCGCAACCCGCTCTACATCATTGCCCATAGATGTATGAGTTATGGTGTAGTAAAATAAGTAACCATGTGACCTTAAATCCTTTATTAATGGAAAGTAGAGTGACATTTGTGTGGCCACTCAACCATATGGACTTCTGATAATGGAGTGGCCATAAGACCATGTGGGCATATGAGAATCGTGTGATTACTCAGACTCGTGGACTATGCTGATGGTGTAACCTCTTGGGTACATGAACTTAGGACGTGTGTCAGATTGATCATGGACCCTACCTTGATGTAAGTATTGCATATTTCACGATTTATCCTTTAGGCTAGCTAATTCTAGAACATGATTCCAAAATGACCTAGATCAAATTCCTAAATAAGTCAGACGATGTGAAATAGTGTTAATTGAACGCATAACTTCCAAACACTTGTGAACCCACTCAATGTATGTATTTTATTCGTACTGTTCTTTTATTTTACCAACCAAACAATTCGATTATGGATGTCACGCCCCAAATCCAGAAATCAGACTCACAGGAATCCCGATCACCGAATCCGATGCCGACAGCCTCCGTAGTACCCCATTCTCAGCTCCTAGCACCCATATGCCATGTTCCGATTCTGGGATCTTACAAGGAGGATTTTCCAACGTACATTTATCTCGTAAGAAGCATAACCACAAGTTTACTCGAATCACAAAAGCAACATCATCATCACATATCCACTAATATAAACATTTGAATACAATGCTGAAAGAAAAATACATGCATATAATAAAATCTTCACAAAACTCAGTCGTACGCTCCTGCTCCAGCTCAGCTGCAACCTATCGTCACCTGTACGCATTTATCATGCATAAGCTTATAGAAAGCTTAGAAGGTGGTGAAAGTGTGTGAGCAGTATATGCGTGCTCAAAATGTAATATCAGAGTAAACAGAAACACTGGTAAGTCCACAAACCATACAATATCCGAGTAAGCAGAAACACTGACAAGTCCATAAAATATCATCAGCCTCGTCAAGGATATGCGATGAAAAGACATAGTAAGCCAATGTCATATACCGAAAAAGTAATGTAATACGGAAACATAATGAACCAGATATCAGAATCGAGGATGCAATACAATATGCAATTCGGAATAGCTACGAATACCATCAACCTCATCTAAGTTATATAAATGCAGAAACATAACAACCCAAAATGCCACATACCGAGGATGTAATGCAATATGCAATATGCGGTGTGAATGAAATGACCAAGCTGCAGTGTGAAGTTGAGATGATAGTACGTGGTATCGCAAGCTATGGGGCCTATAATAAAGGACTTCTATCCAAACCAGCCCCATACCTAAATTTGGATAGATAAACTCAATGTGGTAAACTCCTGATCTTAAGTTAGTTGCGCGCCCCAACCGAAATCCTGGCCATTGCGAAAGTACACATAACAATTAGTTGCGCACCACCAGCCTGAGTGAATAGTAAATGAATGAATGAATATAATGTTGAGTATGCAACTCCTCGGTACTGTATATATTTGTGATCATCACCGGGTTCTAGTACACTTTATACCAACTTGCCGCCCCATCAAGCACACGACTGAGTAAGTGGTAGAGACCTCACTATCCACCTACCAATATCAGCCCAGCTCGTCGATAGCGGACCCATTTACGAGCTGGTTAGACTCAGCCTAGCATTACCTACTCCTTTAGGCGAGTAAGGCCACACCCCCTCCCAACCGATCACGACATAGTGGGAGACATGGCCAATTGGTATATGGTCCTCATGCGCTAGACGTTGGGGTGTCCTCTGGTACCAAGAGGGTTTAGGAATTTTCACCCAGGGCCATCTATGGCAGCCCGATGCTACTAGCATATTTCCTGTGTCCCATCTGGCCATCCACGATATGCCTGTGGAGGCTATGGCCTTGATGTCGCTAGGGTATATAGTAATCACAACACAATGCAAGATGCATGAGTTATACCATCCAGTCATGCATCAATCCTGCGTATACCGTGCGCTCATGTGAGATAACCTCAGCCTATCAGGGAGTCTCATAACAACCTGCCCAATGACATATGCAATGGTCAACCACACCTCATGAAAAACATGCAAATGATTTGTATGTGCATGTATCATGATATTATGCTATCACATACTCATAATCGGTACCAATAACCGGCCTCGATAATTGGCATCGACAGTCGGCCTTGACAATGTGGACATTTAACCAACATTGCCCCCAAGGAGTGGCCCACATAGAGCCTAACATATGGTGGACCCATGGCCTCACAAAGGGCAATGTTGGTTAAGAAATCCTAACCCTAATATGTTTTAGGAATCCAAATAAAGAAATCGGTGAAATAGCTAACCTATTTCAATAATTAGGTCCCCGTTGTGCCGTAGACAAAGACGTTGTATACGAACCAAGTTCGTGATGAGCAAACCGACGAAAGGTAAGGACTATAAATATTTAGGTTATGGTTTTCAAGGCTTTCAATGTCAGTTAATAATTTATGACTGACCTGATTGCTGTCACATGTGCTTAAATGTGATGTTTTCCATATATTACACTTATATATAAACTATGTTGATTTTTAATACATTCCATGTGTTTGTCGAAATGTTTGAATGAATATGGAAATATGATTTGTGCTTGTCATGATCATTGATTGAGAATATATGATCGTTGTATGTGTGGCAAATCCTTTGTGAAAGGATTTGCTATAATACCTGTTATAATTACTTTATTACATGTATGTTGATATGTGTAATCTAAGTGTTTGATAAAATGCCTGAATGAGAAAACGCTTGTTGAAATGCATTTAATGAGGGTATTGAGATAGGATTCTCAACTACCTTATCTATAGTTACAGTTTCCTTTATGTAACCTATTTTACTACTACGTGCTTTATGGATGAAATGCTTATGTATGACAACATGTGTACTATGTGCTTGTTAAAATGCCCAAATGAGTTTTATATTTGAATTGGTTGTTACATGCTATTTGACTATCACATATGAATGCTTATTGTGTTTGAATATGATTGAGACTACTGCGTAGTCCAGGCAATCAGTAATGATTCCCAAATTAATGGCCGAGGTCATTTCGCCACACAAGACACGTTCGATAAATCCGAGTCGTACGCTGTTTGTCGACAGTGGTTAGGCCACGCGGAGTGCTTACGCGCTCCAAGTCAATTAATTCAACGTACACTTGTACCAGTTGAGCTTGTCAAGTAATCCCGATTGGCCTATTGTATGTTTACCATGTATAGACACTACTCTTGAACCTAAGGTACCCCTTACCAATGTAAAAACCTATTTCAATCATGGTACCACGATCCGCTAAGACTTATGAGCCGGGCATGGTGGTATGGGACACCGTGGTCGAGCTGTCGGCCTATGCTGGGGTGACGAGCCTCCCCGTAGTGACCAGCGAGCAACCTAAACTCGTGAACCGAATATGCTGGTATGGGACACTGTATTCGGGCTGTCGGCCTACACTAAGGTGACGAGCCTTCCCATGTGACCTCAAGTATAAAATAGGCCTACCCCGGCACAGCTTGGCTGTGATCCCCAGTTGGGTTGGTGACGAGCCTTCGAAAATAGATTGTCAGTTGGTAGGGCGTTGGTAGTGTGACCTCGAGTACAAAATAGGCCTACACTGATGGTGACGAGCCTCTTGTAACGACCTATAGTGTAAACTCTCGAACTTGCCTATCGTATGTGATTAACTAGGATTGACACCCTAGATGGATCATTGTTTGAGTAAATGATATAAAGAGGGGTACTTTAGCTTCCGGAATCTACTGTATGAATAAGCTTAATCAAGAACTCGGTTAACACGACCATGCACCACATTGCATGTGCCTTTGGCGTGGGAGTTGAGCATAGTAGGAGTAACATGTACGACAGTGAGATGGTGTCGCTGAGGGAGTGTAGGCGAGGGCATGCATCATTACAACATATCATCCCTGTATTAATAAGAGTAGCTAGGATTACTTGATGTATTGCTTTATCATTACTGCTTGACTGAATTGATAACATGTTAACCTTTGCTTTATAGTTCCACTGAATTAGCTACTCATTCCCACTTAGGATGGTGTTTTAAAACACCAACCAGACTCTATTGTAAATGCAGGTAATATCGTAGTCTGTGCAGCTGAAATGGACTTCTTGGACGAGGAGGAGGAATTCTCCCATGTTCAGCTATAAGGCGGGTCTTCGTAGACCTTGTTCTGATTCGACGGGATTATAGGGCTACATGGATTAGTTGGACATTTACACTTTGATATTTTGTAAATTTGGAACCATACATGTATATATTCGCCTGGTAACATACTCATACTCTGGAGGTTGTGAAACACGTATATACGGTATATATCTATCTCAGTCTTCCGCTTGCCTAATTACAAATTACATCAACTTTGGAGTATGATATGTTGATTTAGTATAATCTCACTCATGTTTAAATGTACTTTTATAGACAATATTTAATCATCATTATCTATGTTGCATAAGTGATGCGTTGGAACTCAGGAGTTGACCTTTGCTCAACTCCCGATTTTCAGGGCGTTACAAGTTGGTATCAGAGCATGATTTGGATTAAATTGGACCTGGGTTATGGTTACATGATGCACGCTGACGTACTTTGACTTAGGAGGGAGCAATGAAACGTAAAAATGATCCTAGGATCCCAAGTTTCGCTCGTCGGTGATCATATGACCGTTGAAGCGAAACTGACCGTTGAAATATGACCCGCATGCTTCTGTGATCATGTGAGATGATCCCAGTTCCTTTCCAGACCGTCAATCGACGGGTTTAAACGATGATTCGGTGTATTCCACACTCAAATAACCATTAAAGTGTAAATATACGCGAGATGGAACCCAAAACCGCACCAAACGGACTCAGGGGCCCAAACGGCCCAAATCGGGGGGGGGGGGGGGGGGGGGGGGGACCAAAGTGGTCCCCGCACATATACGGCACCCCAGAGGGGGGATACCATCGTCCCTGGTCCAGCGGACTGCGATGGCATCGCGCCAACTGCGAGGCCTCGCGGTTCACGGATAGCGGGCCGGGAGGGCCGATGGGTGTACATGCATGTGGGGCCCACGAAACACGTGTGGGACCCCTTATACCTTCCCTTTTTGCTTCATTCTCCCATTTCCATGTTTCCAAACCCCTCCAAGCAGGGCCTCTGTAAGGCTTGCCATGATGTATGGGTTTTATCCACTCCGTTCATCCATTTTCCAGATCATTTTAGGGCATGAGTCAAAAAATAGGCAAATTTAAGGCCCTAGTGGACCACATCAGAAGAAGCAATAGTGATAATAATGCCCGCAGTTGAAACCTTCCTATGACCCATCGTGATTATTATTTACCATCCAACTTGTTCATAAGGTCGTATAGACTTGGATGAAGGGAAGATATAAAAGTCAGCTTGATCCAAAACTTTTGTGGTCCTAAGAATTTTTCAGTTGAAGGTGTTCAATCCCCACCATGTGGTTTACTTGAGTCTTGGATTAGCCTCAGTTTTTGGGCTTTTGGATTAGCTTCAGCAGGAGACAATTCATTGAAGTCAAGTTAAAGCACAGAGTGACATGTCCTTGTTTTAGGTTGGGTGTCTATAGTTACATTTATTTATGCATAGGCACTTAAATGGGGAATGGATTGTCTTGCCCCCACCTAGGTGGAAATCGGTCCAAGCAGGGCCTCTGTAAGGCTTGCCATGATGTATGGGTTTTATCCACTCCGTTCATCTATTTTCCATATCATTTTAGGGCATGAGCCAAAAAATAGGCAAATCTAAGGCCTTAGTGGACCACATGAGAAGAAGCAATAGTGATAATAATGAAGCAATAGTGATAATAATGCCCGCAGTCGAAACCTTCCTATGACCCATCATGATTATTATTTACCATCCAACCTGTTCATAAGGTCATATAGACTTGGATGAAGGGAAGATATAAATGTCAGCTTGATCCAAAACTTTTATGGTCCTAAGAATTTTTCAATTGAAGGTGATCAGTAATAATGTGGTTGAAACCTTCCTATGACCCATTGTGATTATTATTTACCATCCAACCTGTTCGCAAGGTCATATAGACGTGGACGAAGGGAAGATACAAATGTCAACTTGATCTGAAACTTTTGTGGTCCTAAATTTTTTTGCAATTGTAGGTGTTAAATCCCCGCCATGTGGTACACTTGAGTCTTGGATCAGCCTCAGTTTTTGGGCTCATATAGTAAAATGTAAAATGGTCCCACAGTGTCCTCCCCCATTAATAATGCCCACAGTTGTAACCTTCCTATGACCCATCATGATTATTATTTACCATCCAATTTTCATAAGGCCATATAAACCTGGATGAAGGGAAGATACAAATGTCAACTTGATCCAAAACTTTTGTGGTCTTAAGAATTTTTTTAATTGTATGCGTTCAATCCCCACCTGTGGTACACTTGAGTCTTGGTAGATGCATGTAAATGAGTTCATCTATTTTGGTTCATAAATGGGTATATATAATGATTATGTACATGTATAAGAGATCAAAATCTGTAAAACATAATTATTGTTAATATAAATTCATTCTGTATTAGTACAAATCTATTCCTTAGATGGCTAACTAAAAATATTTTTTACCTACAATCTGGGTGCTTAAATTTGAATTTCTCTGTAATTTCTAGCTGCCTGCATGCGTATCATCCATCAGAATCTATCAGAGTATAAAAAATTTAGATACGGAATCATAAGGGCAAAGGGGCGAGCCAAGCCGAGCCGAGATTGAGTGGCCCAAGATTCTGTGTCCCAGCTGAAACCCTCGTCGACATCACTCAATCGGTGGGGCCACAATTTTACTGCTTTTCTCTGCTTTGAATCTTTTTTGGGCGGTGGTGCTGGTAAACGCTGACCGACTTTGGTGGGTGTCAGATCCCGGCGCCGGAATCCGACCATTCTCATCACATGGGTAAAGGGCGTCACCACCGCTTCCCTGGTGTGTGTCAGGAGAAGGAAATTAAAAGATGAACTTTGATGCTTTGGCAGAGTACGATGGATAATACACATGCACTTATAAACCATTTCAAAATTGCATTCCTCAAATCTAACCGATTTAAATTAAACTGTCCAAATCATAGTACCATTTCAGATATATCATCAACAAAAAATTTATGGAGTTTTTTTTTTTTCTTTTTTTTCTTTTTTACAATTTGACCATCTGATTGGTGGACATTATTGGACATAAAATGAATAATAACATCTGTTCATATTCCAAAAAACAGGTGTCCAAGAATCAAAGGTCAAGATTTTCCCACCAATTCGGATTTTGGGGATGTGATAAGAGTGGAAGTGGGTTTCACAATTTCGCCCGTTTAATTTCAGTTAATTGGTGCCATGTGTACAATTTCTGAGTGTCTGTGTATAAAGGCTCATACTCTGCCAGAGTATAAAATAATACCTATGTACTTTCTTTTCTTTCCGACCAAGCTTTATGAAAATCCTTTTTCTCTTTAGGTTCTTTAATCCCTCATTATCAATGCCTTAAGCCTTTACTTTTCCTTCTTAAACCGAGCCAATTAAATCGCCCTGACTTTTCCTAGAATTTCGAAACTGCCACCCCAATCTAAGACTGTCCAAAGCTACCTTCCCACCACCTCACACGTAATCTTACAAGCAGCATGCGTGTATAGACATCTGAGGCGTGCATCAGCTGTGCCCACCTCGAGATGACCTCATCCAAAAATGAGCGCATGTGGTGGGCCACCCCTTTATGAAACCAAAGGACTTTTAAGGTCTAGATACATTCATAGTACACGTGAGTCATGACCTCCCTATCACGGCTGTCAATAGGCTTCGCATTCTCATCTGGCTTTTGGGCCGGGCTTGGGTTGGAAAACTATTATGGGATAGGTGCGGCCCTTATCATTGATGCATGTTTTCTATTTCCTCGTCCTGCTATGTATTCTATATCCTTGTAGTCCATCCACTTTGGCAGATCATGTTAAGGAAAAAAAATCAAAATCAAAATCTCTATAGACCATACTATAGGAAACAGTAGTGATTGACCATTAAATAGTTTTTTATGGGCTATAAACGTTTTAGATCAAGATGATTTTGTTTTTCATTTTTCCCTTCATTCATGTTTTACAACCTTACCAATAGGTTAGATGACAAATGAACTATGAATTTTTTAATGATTGAGTTGAAATTTGGATCTGTTTCATTTTTGAGCTCATGCCTTAAAATCATTTATAAAGACCGATTTATGGCATAGATGTAGAATACATACACTGAGATGGACCGTACGGTAAGGGTCGTACCACCTTTGGTAAATCCAGGGTCCACGCCTAATTCACTCCCTGGAAAACTATGCCTGAGAGTTAGTTTCGGGTCTAAAATTTAAGCCCGTTTATAACTGGGCCATTAGATACTGTTAAAATATATGGTGGGGCCCACCTGATGCGCACACGCGTGTTGTGATTAAGGGCTGCGAGTAGGAATTTGCTTAGTGAGGTTTACGTTGTTAGAAAATTTGGAGGTGAGCAAAAGTGTTGTCATTTGAGAGGATTTGAAATATGGAAGTAATTTGGTAATTTGTAGAGGGGATGGTGGGTGTTCTCGGGAGATGATAAATGTTATGCTGGCTGCACATGAAAACCAATTAAATAAGCTGAGGCCCACTATCTAGGATATGAGTTGTTGATGAGCACACGTGGCATTATCGAATTTCCCGAACGGGGTCCACCTTTTTTCTTTCTTTGTAAAATGAACCGGAATCGGCTATCACACCTGTTCGTAAAACACCCAGTCTCTGTGGGACCCACCAGTTGTATATGTAAAATCTACTCCGTCTATCATCATCAGGTTCGATACTCCATTCCAGGATCTTAAAAAGAAAAGAAAAAAAAAAAAACACATACACACACATCAGTCAGGCATTGTTTGTCCATGTGCACCTGTAACTCACTAAGATGAAGTGAAGAACAAAAATCAGCCAGATCCAAAATTCGGTGAGCATTATACTGCATGTAGATCAGCCAGTAGTAGGGAGAACCATTCCAACCATATCAATCAAGTCCGTCCATCTAGTGGGACCTGTCACGGATGGCTGGCTTGTTTTCTAATAATCAGACTAGCTAAAGAATATATATATATATATATATATATATATATCCTGGTCAGACGGCTTCTACTCCATCTTCCAAAAGCACTCGCACCAGATGTGCCACAAGATACCCTAAGATGGTTTCAAGATTTTTACTTATTTACTGGAAGAAAAACGAACCAACCCAAGCTAGTCAAGTCCATTACGGTACCTATCCAAAGTGACCCACTAGACCAGCCGAAAGTTGGAAATTGACCTTACTGCCTGGAAGTTTGGGCAAATTATCTAGAACGCTATGACACTCTATATATTCCTAGAAAGGCCTTCTGATAGCTTTTGGAGTTTGTTTCGGACGAAAATGCTCCTGACCTTGGTTCAGGACTTGTACGGTCCTGGAGTGAAGTAGAAGTCACCCGCTGTTGCAACCCCCGAGAAACAGACGGATCGGCTACTCCCTGGGACACCGGCCAATGGCTGGTGCTCGGGGCTCTGTGGGCCCCACCACCACGTACGTGTTTCATCCATGCCGTCCATATATTTCTCCAGATCATTTTATGTTAGGAGTCTAAAAACAAGCGATAATCCAATCACGGTTGGCCTTAGGAGGATTTTAATGGTAGATATCCAATAATTATAATTTTCCTGCAGTGAGGTCCATCGGAGAGTTATCTCACTCTCGTTTTCCGGTTCAAGCCATGAAATGATATTTTTAAATTGGATGAACGGCCAGGACGAAGCACATACATCATGGTGGGGCCCACAGATCACCGATCACCAGCACCACGAGCTTCGGAAGGGGCAAATGTCGCACTTATGTACCTTTGAAAGACCCTCTGAAAGTGCACCTACTAGTGCCCTGGTTTGTCAAGTTACGTGTGTGGTGAGTCAGACTGGCTGCAGAACTCGACAGAAAGATTATCTCAAGTGTCTGCCTCAACCGGATGTGTGGAAGCTCGAAATAGGTAAATCATAGCCTCACATCCCGTGTCCCAAAACACTAAGTGATTAAAACCCTTAAAACAAGATAGACATCTTAGGATTTTTAAGGTGAGAAAACTTTTTGGAAAATAGGAAAATCTCTAAGTTTTTCTCGCCTTGTCGATTTTATCGAAGCACCCTCGATATGATTGACCTGCACTGTCGATGTCCTCGATACCTTAACGATATTATCGATAAGAGGACCAAAATATCCAGTAACTAAATATTCATCTGGACGGATTTATCGATATATCAATACACCTATCGATATCATCGATAAAAGCACTAAATATGTCCAGCAACTTCACAATATATCTGGACGAATTATCGATGTATCGATACACATATCGATATTCAAAACTCGAGACCATCGAGAGTGGTCGATAAGATCGACAGGCAGATTTTCGGCGTCCCTGTTTTTTAATGAAAATCTCAAAAATCTTCAATATATCGATGACCGTCCGATATGATCTGAATTCAAATATCGATAAGATCGGAGGTCCATTAATGATATCGACAGTGGGCGCGCATTTCTTACAACAGTTATTTCAGGTTGATTTTTAATTATGATCGGGGGCCTTTCGATTTAATCGATATTCAAATATCGATGATATCGACACCAGATCGATTGCATCGAATAAAGCCATAAACTGTCCAACAAGTTCAAAGATAAATCAGCTGGATTTATTGATGCCTCGACTCGGATCTTGATATCATCGACATTCAAATTCCGATGACCTCGATGGTTCCCCCGATCATTCATGAAAACCTGAAATATCTCAAAGTCAAGTCTCTCTCATTTTTCAAGTGTCGATGGATCGAACTTGTCATCGATGGAATCGGAGTTCGAAATCCGATGACATCGACAATAGATTCGATTCATCGACCAACTGGCAAAGAGTTTCAAAAGCGTATGACATCGAGTCCAAGTCATCGAGTGGACCATCGATGCTATCGAGAGTATACGCTTGATGATATCGAACCTACTCGATGATATCAAACTCTGTCATAAATGTGACCGTTTTATATCCGTTGGAGCTTTTTGCCTATATATAGAGGACTTGTCTTTTGTTGTTGTAAGAGAGAAAGGAGAGAGAGCTTTTGTGTGTTTCAACTTACATCTTATACCCTAAGCCCTTTCTCTCGAGGGAGTTCATCCTCCAATCCACCCTCACTATTGATATTCAATAGAGTGGATTGGGGAATGAACTTCCGCATTCAAGGATCCTCCAGCTACCACCTTAATGGAAAATCATTAAGCTGGGATGCCTTGAATGCATAAGAGAGGAACTACTCTATCTTCCTTATAGGAAAATCTTTAGAGAGTAAGATTCCATCTCACCCTTGACCCAACCCTAAGCCTAGTATTGGTATATCATCTTATATTGCGGATCAAGGGAGCTGAAGACTCTTCATCAACAAGGAGGAGGAGATCTTTGGCATTGTGCTTAACAGGACTCATCAACTTATCTATAAATATCTAGAGTCCAAGAGAACACTTGCGATCATTCCTTTCTAGGATTGGGTCTTAAGTGGTTCTCATCCTTTGAAGTCCTCAAGGAGGCCTCCGGCGGGAGTGTACGTGGTGGGTGCATTGTGTGGACCCTTGCTTTGTGGAGAGCATAAACATCTGGTTAGGAGTGAACCAGTAAACTCCAGGGCTAGAGGCGAACCGAGTAGAAACCTCCGGGTGCATTGTGTGGACCCTTGCTCTGTGGAGAGCATAAACATCTGGTTAGGAGTGAACCAGTAAAACTTTGGGTTTGAGGTAAACCGCGTAAAACCTCTGTAAAGGTTGAAGGTGAACCTGATTTAAAACCTTAGGTTTGAGGTGAACCCTGAGAAACCTCTTTAGTGAAATCCGGTACACTCAAAGGTTAAGTGCGACAGCCGGGAGTGGAGTAGACTTATCGTCGAACTACTATAAAATGACTGTGTTTGTGATTGTTTTTCTCTATGTGTGATTCATGTCAATGCATTCATATTCATATATCTGATCACATCTCACACACACACAGAGTCACATCCAATATAGACTAAGTTGCACATTGATATATCTTGATTAGTTTGTGATTGGATCCTCTACTTGGCTTGGAAGCCAGTAGAGTTAATGTGAGTAATCTTGAAATTTGCATACATGATACGATTTTTAAATAACTCATAAATCTTTAAAAAGTCCTATTCACCCCCATCTAGGACATATTGACATATTCCAACCTCTACTCAAGCGGTCTTCACCGCTATTTCACTCTCTTCTTCTTCTTATTTTATTTTCGTAGAGAAGCGAAGATCCAGGGACCAACAGCCAGAGAGCGACGTTGTTTCTCCTTGTCGTTTCTCTCGTCTCAAAGCCTCTTCCACTACAAGGTTAGTATTTTATTTTGTTTTAACTGTAGGTAGGCATTTGCCAAGTCAAAGGAAGGAAAGAGTTGAGAAGCCGAGGGTTCCGGTTGTCACGTGAAAGGGAGTGTAGCGTAGGGTACACCTTGATCAAATCTCCACCATTGGATAGTAGACAACCACGGTATCATGTTTGTAACGGTATTTGGATCGTGGCTGCCACTTGTCACGACCACGGTTGTCAGCTGTTATGGGTCGTGCTCGTCAGGGATATGACACTAGATACAACTACGACCCAGTGTGATTCATTACCACAACCCAACGTGTATGATAACCACGATCCACTGTGATTCCTTACCATAGGATTAAGACCCAGTGTGCTTCATTACCATAAGATTACGAAGACTGCGTCGGTTGAATTCTATTTGATAATTAAAGTTGTGTACGGTGATGCAAATCGAAAGTGCGAAAGACACAATGTGTCACGATTTCAGCGGATGAGTTCCAAGTGACCACATGGGGAATGACCGATGTAGTAAATCTAAGAGAAATGAAGTGCACGTGCGGTCAGTTTACCCAGTGCTTAACAAAACACAATGGAACACTCCAGAGGAAGTGAAGGTTTTATGCGAGAATATGAAGCCTCCAGAAATGAGAAGATCCGCTGGAAGACCGAAAAATGTTCGCGTTACATCCCAGGGAGAAGATAGGACAACACCCAAATGCTCTAGATGCAAACGAATAGGTCGCAATCGGCATCGACGCACTTTTGTCCCTGCTGGCTGAGGCCAAGGCTTAATATGTTGGTTTATTTTTTTATTGCCTGCGATAACGTTTTGGGAGATGATGCGATGCATTCAAATGTTGAATCCCACGGCGTATCAGTTTCTTAATGGTATAGAAAAAGAAAGATGGGTATCCGCTTTCTTTCCTGGCATGCGGTATAACATCGTAACCACCAACATCGTCGAAAGCATGAATGCATTGTTCGTAGATGCATGAGAGTACCCTGTCACTAAACTTCTCGAATCAATAAGGAGTAAAATCTAAAACTTCTTCCTCCGCCAACGGGACGAGGCATTGGCTTGTAACGGAATTTTGACTCCTTAGGTATCAAAAAGACAGTCCAAACTTTATCACTCGGATGTGCGAAAGACACAATGCATTGCGATTTCAGCAGATGAGTTCCAAGTGACCGCACAAGGTAAGACCGATGTAGTGAATCTAAGAGAAATGAAGTTTACGTGCAGTGAGTTTGGAAAAATGTTGTTGCCTTGTGTTCATGTGATAGCGGCCTGTGAGAAGTAGCAACTTGATATATGTAAATATTGTTCTCCATTCTACTTCAATGAAATATATCGTAAAACATACCAAGAGTCAGTTTACCCAGTGCTTGACAAAACACAATGGAATACTCCGGAGGAAGTGAAGGTTTTATGCGAGAATATGAAGCCTCCAGAAATGAGAAGAACCGCTGGAAGACCGAAAAAGGTTCGCATTACATCCCAGGGAGAAGATAGGACAACACCCAAATGCTCGAGATGCAAACGAATAGGTCACAATCGGCGTCGATGCACTTTCATCCTTGCTCGCTGGGGATGAGGCCGAGGCTGATGATTACTTATTTTTTTATTGCTTGTGATAATGTAATGTGAACTGTAATATATATACTTATTATTGATTCATTGACTTTGGTGCATGTTAACCACTTTCCAATGTGGATGCTAACCATGATCCATTGTGCATTTGAACCACGACCCATATAAGAAAACTTGAACTTAACAACGGGTCGTGGTTGTCATGACAATACGATCGTGATTGAAATGTTATATGGGTCGTGTTTCTCATTAGGTCGTGGTTGTCAACACCGCATCAACAAGGACGACAACCACGATCCATTACAATTGTGACCACGACCTATTTAACATTACAGTCCGTCTCATATCAACTACGACCAATGATTCACGTATACCACGACCCACATAACACGACAACAATGACCCACATATCATTCCAGTCAGGGTCCATGTATCATGACAACCACGACCTATATAACCTCACAACCCTGACCCATATACAATGATAGTGGAGACCCATGTATCATGACAAACACGACCCAAAGTGGATGATAATCAAGAGCCTTTATGCATATGAACTACGAACCTAAAGATCAGAATAGTGTACAAAACATAGGTCGTGGTTTTCGTGATATATGGATCATGGTTGTCATGTTTATCGGTTGTGCTTTTACTTAGTGTCGTGGTTGTCAACAACGATCCAGTACAGATGATAACCACAATCCATTACCAATATGACAACCACGACGCATGTGAATCGTCAACCACATTCCATGCAACATGACAACCACGAATCCATATCAAATGACAACTGCGATCAATGCTTCACATCAACCACGAACCATATAACACGACAACTAGGATCCATATTTCATGACGATCATGACCTATTGTAACGCCCTGAAAATCGGGGGTCGAGCACAAACTCAATTCCCGAGTTCCAACGCATCACTTATGCAACAAAATGAATGATGATTGAATGTTGTCTGCATTAGTGCATTGAACATGAGTGAGATTACGCCAAAACAGCATATCATACTCCAGAGACAGTTAAATTTGCAAGCGGAAGACTATGATAGATATATAAAATATAAAATAGTGGTGAGTCTCCAGAGTATGATAATGTTACCAGGTTAATTCATTATGAGTACAATTTCAAATTATACCAAGTTGTGGAAGTGTAATGTCTTCTATCCCAAACACTTAGCCCCGTCAATGCAATACCAGGTCTTCATAGACCTGTCAGAGAGCTACATGTAGGAGAACTCCTCCTCAACATCATAGTAGTAGTCCGGCTTTGCTTCATAAGCATCGCCATCACCTGAAACTCAACAAATCTGATTGGTGTGTACAACACCATCCCGTAACGTGGGAGTGAGTGATCAACTCAGTTGAACAATAAAGCATAGGTTAACATGTTATCAATTCAGTCAAGTAGTAATGATAAAGCAGTAAAGTCAAACAATTCTAAATACTCTTATTAATGCAAGTATGAATACAGTCATGATGTATGCCCTTGCCCAACCACCCTCGTGCGACACCATCTTACGTTCGCGGCATGCTTTCATCCCTCAGTGCTCCACATCTTCCAGGCACATGCAATGCGATGATGAGCATGATTACCGAGTTATTATTAGTCCATTTCAAACAGTAGGATTGGGAAACTAAGGTATCTCCCTTGTATCATTCCCAAACATGATCCATTCTAGGGTCGTCAGTCCTAGTTAATCTCATACGATATTATGGTTTGAGAGGCATCGCGAAGGCATCACAAAGGGCTCGTCACCAGTCAACACGGATACAGATCTCACCGTATGCGGCTCAATTACTGGCCGTTAGCTCGAATACAGGTCTCACCGTACTCGGCTAAATCGCTGGCTGTCAGCTCGAATATCGGTCTCACCGTACTCGGCTCAACTCATGCTTTAGTTGCTGCGAAGGGCTCATCGCCAATCACAGACTTTAGAGTATACTCGAAGACACTACGAAGGGCTCATCGCCCGTCAGCACGAATACAGGTCTCACCGTACTCGGTTCTCGCCGTAGGTGTCGACAACTCGAATATAGTGTCCCATACCACCATAATCGGCTCACGAGTTTGGTTGCTCACTGGTCACTACGGGGAGGCACGTGCCCCAGCGTAGGCCGACAGATCGACCATGGTGTCCCATACTACCATGCCCGGCTCATGAGTCTTAGCGGATCGAGGTACCATGGTTAACGGGATTTCACTGGTAAGTTTGGTACCCTAGGTTCAAGCAGTAGCGTCCAAACATGGTGAACATACATTAGACAGATCGGGTTACTTGACGAGCTCGGCTAGCTCGAGCGCACCAGAAGTTGAACGATATGAAGCGCATAAGCACTTCGTGTGGCCAACCACTATCGCCAACCGAAGTACGACTCGGGTTCGTCGAACACATCTCACCTGGCAAATGAATCTCAGCCACGAATTCAATCTCATTACTGATTGCCTGGACTATAATCATAGCCCCAATCACATTCAATTGCAGATAGTTAAAACAGTAATGGATCAAGGTTCAAATCATACAATCAAAGTCTGATATTATCCGTTTAGGGCTGTCAGGGCTGTTGCACGCACTCGTTGCTCCACTCCCCCATCACCCATGACGGATCATATAACATAAACATGAATTTAAATATATGCATTACATACATAAAATCATACAATCAGTTGAGCATGTTATGAAGCACAACACAAGCATGAGTTTGTATGTATTAATTCCTAATCGCACAGCTATCCAAGGAAATCATACACATAGTTAAAGGAGTTGAGAATCGTATCTCAACACCCTTATACATTACAATTTACTAACTACTACTCATTCAAACGTTTTAACAAATACTTAGACTACATACACCAACATACATGACATATGTTGATCACATAGGTATAAGGCCAAATCCTTTCACTAGGGAGTTACCCCAATCATAACACGCATACACCCACGAGGATAGTCATGGCAAGCAGGAATCCAAGTTCCATATTCATTCAGTCATTTCCACAAACACTTGGGCCACACATTTTAGCATATATAGTGTATATTGGCCGTGGCGTGATTTAGGGCAAATCCTTTCGTCAAAGGGGTATCGCCAATACAACAATCATGACAATTAGTCATGGCGAGCATGAATGAGAATTCTATACTCATTCAGTCATTTTCACAAACACTTAGAATACACTATTTTAACATACATAGTGTATATTAGCAAAAACATGAATTAGGGCGAGTCCTTTCGCCAAACAAGTATTTTATCCATATATCATATATCAATACAGCAAATAATCATGGCAAACACATTTCCAAAATTTATACGTATACGGTACTTTCTACAAATACCTAAAGTATGTAAAAATCCATATTCTTCATCTTTAATCGAAACAGAAATCAGACAGTACTTTGTACATGTGCAATTGCATGCAGATCATGAATCTATCATTATCTGACATTGAAAGCGTTGAAAACCATAACCTATACACCTAAAGTTCGCACCTTTTATCGTAGAATCGTAACGAATCTAATAGGTTTGCTAAGCTTCCGTATTCAGTAGTTTGGCAACCTATAAACGGAGCCGGAATCGCTGGGAAAGTGATTAGAATGATGCGGTTGAGCATGGATAGCAGCAGGGAATAGCAGTTGGGAGATTCTCCCACTTCTCTCACTCTTTCTCTCTCTTTTCTCTCTCTTTTCCTAGGGTTTTTCTCAAATTCGTATGGCTGCAATGAGAGAGGGTTTAAGGTCCTTATATAGCCTAAAAATTCACCGAAATAGACTCCAGGTCAAAGTATACTTAGGTTATAACCAAAGCGGACCTGTTCCAGCTTAACGGAGGACTTCTGGCGGGCCTCCTTGAGCCAAAGATCGAACTTAAGCTCACTAACACTGGATCAACGTTTAGTTAAGTTTTCGTTTCAGTCAGGATTCCAGATCGCAAAAGGCGGACCAGTATCAGTTCAACGGTCAGCGGATTTCGATCGGAGAATCCGAGTACATGGATATGTGTATCAAATTTCTCCTGATCTGAGGGTGTAATTTGGTCTGATTCTGACGGTCTGGTTGCTTAAAACTGATCCGCAAGCGAGAGGTGCCAAATTACTATTTGAGATATTTTTTGTAAAGAAAATCAAGTGTTTTCACACTCCTCGCTCCGGACTCAAGCGAATTACAGTGGGACACTATCTGGATTTAATTTCCGAGATGGTTGTCAAGCCCAGCAAGGCGGTCCTAATTCCTTAACTTCGTGTTCATCGGACTTCTGACGTGCGGTCCAGATCTGATACGGAGTTTCGTGATGCTCCCGATAGCAGACGACTAATGAGATTGATCCTAGATTTTAGGGTAGCCTAGTGTCAATGATTCTACAAGTTTTGTGTCTTGCAGATCGTATTTAAAGTGATTGGTGCTAATTTCACAGGTACTCTAGTTTCACACTGGCTAATCCTCACCTAATTTCTAAAGGATTTAGTCCTGAGTAATTTTTATCCGAGGTGGTACTTGGGCCTTTATAGTTTGTATATAAAGTGATCCAAGTTATACTACTTAGCTAGTTTAAGATAGCGTCTAGGGTGAAAGTACTTAGAAAAATTTAAAGAACAAGGTGGTAAAGGGTGGGATTTGTGAAAGAAATGGGTTCACAAGCGATTTTAACCTTTGGGACTGAGTTTTGACAAGTTAATAAGGTGTTAAGATCGACCCATTGCCTAAGGACGTCTAATCCCAGGTTGGCAAAAATCTGGGATGTTACACCTATACAACATTACAACCAGGATCCATATTCCAGGCTGATGTGAAATGTCCTATTCTGGTTTCTAGGTAAACGAACTCGATATTTTGTAACATGACGATAGCGATCCATATAACATGACAACAACGATCCATAAAACATGAAAACCACGATTCATATAACATGACAACAATGATCCATAAAATACGACAACAACGATCCATAAAACATGAAAACCACGACCCATAACAACTGACACGATGACCCATGTAACTTTGACAACCACGATCCATATATCATAACAACCACAATCCATTTTACATGAAAACCACGATTTAAAAAAATAAATAGAAAGAGTCAACAACGATCCTTTGCCTTGATCGTGTATTGACAACGTGAAGGATCGTGGTTGTCATCTACGAAGTGTCGTGTTTGTCATTGTGCAAGGTAGAGATGACTTTGATCAAGTTGTGACAATGAAAGCCCTCACCATATCCAATTTGAAGCCCAAGTCTCTGGCCCCCAACTCTGTATCGTGGTTATTATGTTATATGGGTCGTGGTGTTAATGTTCGATGGGTCATAGTTGACATAACGATATATATTGTGGTTGTCATTGTATATATCGTGAAACGACCCACCCAAGGACACAATATTGTCCGCTTTGCCTAGAGGGCTCACTGCTTTATTCTCGGGGTTGCCCCTAAAACGCGTTGTATCCTTAAGGTGCGAACCCCACATATAACCAGCATAACTTCCTACGACTCTTCCAATGTGGGACAAGTTCAACCCCCACTGCATACACAGTAGCCTACCAGTACAGTAGCCTGCCGACCACTGGTAACTCGTCCAGGCCCTTAGGCCCCGCCCACATCAGAGTCCGCCCACATGTGCAACAGTGACGGGGCGTCACAATATCCCCCACTGAGGGCAGAGCTGTCCTTGGCTCTGATACCATATGTAACAGCCCACACCCACACTGTATGATATTGTCTGCTCTGGCCACGACCCGCACGGTTTTATTCTCGGGGTTTCCCCCAAAAGGCCTCATGTGGGGGAAGGATATTGGTAACTCGCCCAGACCCGGTGCTCCCGTAGTCCTGCCCACATCAACACCTATCCCATAGATATTGTCCAACGTAACTGACAACCCATCAGAGTACGCAGCAGTGGTTTTGTTCCCTATAGTGAGGCCTCCTGTGGGTGAGTGGCCCTGAGCTTCCGCTGAGCAGGAACAAATTCATGAGGATTGGCTGGGCTGACGTGGCGGGACCACGGGAGCACCGGGTCTAAGCGAGCTACCAGTCGATTGGGAACCAAAGCGGACAATATTGTACCTTAATTGGTATGAGGCCTTCCTACGGAGAATAAAACCATCGCTGCGTACTCTGATGGATTGTTAGTTAGGTTGGACAATATCTGTGGGAAAGGTGTTGATGTGGGCGGGACCACGGGAGCACCGGGTCTGGGCGAGCTACCAATATCCTTCCCCCACATGAGGCCTCCCTACGGGGAACAAAACCACCGCTGCGTACTCTGATGGGTTGTCAGTTAGGTTGGACAATATCTGTGGGATAGGTGTTGATGTGGGCGGGACCACGGAAGCATCGGGTCTGGGCAAGCTACCAATATCCTTTCCCCACATGAGGCCTTTTGGGGGAAATCCTGAGAACAAAACCGTGCGGGTCGTGCCCAGAGCGGACAATATCATACAGTGTGGGTGTGGGCTATTACATTTGTGGTTTGTAATGTAATATAGGATATATTTGTTATGTTAGATCTGTCGTGGCTGTCTTACCATAAACAATTCTCTTCAACATGCACCCAGCGAGGTTTGGTCGTGGTTTGTATGGCAGATTGGTCGTGAAGATGACATGGGTCAATGATCTCTTCCATTCCTCTTCGAGGTTACTACATCAGTACGGTCATCCGCGATCGTTGTCTCAGAGTGGCGTATCACCTCAAATGACATGGTACATGTATGCTTCGAGTTGTAAGTCTTGATCTTAAACATCCCTGTGTCGTTAACCTTTGAAGCATGCATCCTCCAACTACAATTTTCTATAATGTAGTCAATCGTATATCAACTTGTTAGACTTCAAGACCTTATACTGGAACTTACAGCGCATCGCATATTTACGTAAACAATATTGTAGTCGACCTTTGTCCTTAAACACTTGCCCGACAGATATTTCGTTTGAATCCTCTACAAATTCTGGGTATCCTTGATGATCTGAATTGACAAAAGCATCATCAGATGGATCAATAGACGGATCATTGACGGATGGGGTTTGGAGATCGCACTAGTCAGCTGTTCCTCGATCATGATATCTATCACTACTTGATGGGCCAGGTATGTCGCAGTTGTCATTCCCCAAATCATGATGTGTATCGTTGGATGAAGGGTCGCCTATATCGTAGTCGTCGAGTTCCCGATCATGATATCTATCACAACTAGATGGGCTAGGTATGTCGCAGTCATCATTCCCCAAATCATGATGTGTATCGTTGGCTGAAGGGCCGCCTATATCGCAATCGTCGAGTTCCCGATCGTGATATCTATCACTACTAGATGGGCCAGGTATATCACAGTCGTCATCATTCCCCAAATCATGATGTGTATCGTTATACGGAGGGCCGCTTATATCGCAGTCGTTGACTCCTCGGTCTTGAAATCTATCATTACTTGAAGAGCCAGGTATATCAGAATCATCGACTATCCGATCATTGCCTGAAGGCTGCAAATGAAGAGACGATGGGTTCGAATGTAAGGTATAATCTCTGTTGTAATCCTCAACGATAGGACAACGCCTCACTTTCTCCACATACAATGGTATTTGTGTTAAAAGAGTCTGTCCACAGAATAACATGTATGCTTCGAGATCTCTCATCGTCTTTGATTGTATGTGGGCATAGGAATCCACGAATTGCATCATCGTACACACATTAATTATCAAATCAAATTCATTCGACGTAGTCTTCATAATCTGATGCATTTTATCTAGCAACTGTCGATAAGTGATATCATCACTCACAACAAATCCCTTTTAAGTCTCCACCGTCATAGGTAAACATTCCCTTGTCATACACACTCTCTCCATCATAATAGCATAATATAGCCTTACGACTCATACTCCTTCCAATATTGGTTATTCTGTATAAAAAATGAATGGGTCCAACTTGTGAGTAATGCAGGATACTGGTTGTCAACTTAAATGGGTCATAGTTATCATCCACATTGGTTCGTGATTGTAATCCACAATGGGTCGTGGTTGACGACAATGACCCACTGTGAATGACAACAACGAACCACTCGAAGGGTCGTGGTTGTGTTGTTATAAGGATCGTGCCTTTCACTAGATTGTGTAACGCCCAAATTGTTGGGGTGTGGTTGTCATGTTATATGGCTGATGGTTTTTAAGCTAGAGGGGTCGTGGTTGTCATCTGATGAGGGTCGTGATTCTCACGTTACATGGATCGTGGTTATCACGGTATATGGATCGTGGTTGTCAACCACGTTCAATGACCCATTGCAACACCTCAATCATTCATGGATTTCGTTGCTCTTACAATCAAGATAATGGAGAAGATATTCGATGAAGGGATCAAGTCCTTCCCGCATTCTTCCTTTATGGCACCCATGTCCAACGACCAATATACAACTACGATCCATTGTTCATCGTAATCATGATCCACATTTGATGGCAACAACGGTCAATTGTGCATGTGAACCACGATCACACGACAGGGTCATGGTTGTTACATTAGAGGGGTCGTGGTTGTCAGCTGATATGGGTCGTGGTTCTCATGTTACATAGGTCGTAGTTTTCACAGATGTTATATGGGTTGGGGTTGACATGTTATATAGGCCGTGGTTCACAATTATATAGGTGTCATGATTTACACTTAGGAACCACTCAAAGGGTCGTGGTTTTCAATCAAAATGGGTCATGGTTCACAGGGTAGTGAAAAGCACGACCCTTATAACATGATGACCACCATCCACCTGACATCACAACTACGACCCATAACATCTGCCAACCACAACCCATGTAACATGATCCAATGTGCATGGGAATCTGATCCTTATAATGTGACAACCAAGATCATTATAACTTGACAACCAAGATCCAATGTGCATGGGAATCCGGTACCACAATCCTTCGCATGGGAACCTTCTCGACTCTGGTCATCCTTTACCTTAGCAAACTGACCTCCTAGTGGAAGATGATTTCAGACAAGGACAAACAACGTGCCACTCTGGCAATTGGGACCCCTGGATCTTCTCTTTTCTTTTCCTTTCTATAAAAAAACAAAAAAAAAAATGAAGAAGGTCTGTAAAAGGTGCATGTGAAAGGCTACATTCGGCCCTTCCAACGCTCATATTTTCTTCCGTATAATTTGTGTGATAACGGATTGGCTACTCCCATGTAACCAGCCATGGGCCCAACCATGATGTATGTGTTACATCCACTTCGTTCATATGCATCTACAGTGAAAGGCACGATCGTTCGTCTATTTTTACAAATCATTTTTGGGCTTGATCCTAATAATGAGAGGGATCATTTTAATGGTCTATGACGGTCAATCATCACTGTTCCATGTAATGTTGTCCGCCTGTGATTGGAGTATCGTTCGTTTTTGGACTCCTACCATTAAATGATCTGAAAAAATATATGGACAACATAAATGAAACACATATGTGGCGGTGGGGCCCACAGAACGCCGAGCACCAGCCATTAGCCGGTGTCCCGAGGAGTAGCCGATCCGTCCGTTCCTCGGGGGCTACAATAGCAGGTGACTTCTGCTTCACTCCAAGTCCGTACGTCTCCTGAACTAAGGTTAGGGGCATTTTCATCCAGAACAATCACAAAAAGGTGTCAGAAGGCCTTCATGTATGTGTTTCATCCATGACATCCATATATATTTCCAGATCATTTTATGGTAACCATAAAACCAAATAATGAGCTATATCCCAATAGAAAGTGGACCACATCACAGGAAACAGTGATGAATGAGCATCGTCGGTGATCCCTCTCATTTTTTGGATCAACCCTAAAATGTTCTGTCAAAATAGATGAACGATCGTGCCTGAGGAAAATGCCCCTGACCTTGGTTCAGGAGACGTACCGACATGGAGTGAAGCAGAAGTTACCTTCGGTTTCAACCCCTGAGAAAGTGACGGATCGGCTACTCCCCGGGGCACCGGCTAATGGCTAGTGATTAGCGGTCTGTGGGCCCCACTACCACGTATGTGTTTCATCCATGCCGTCCATATATTTCTCCAGATCATTTAATGGTAGGAGTCCAAAAACGAACGATACACCAATCACAGGCGGACAACATTACATGGAACAGTGATGATTGACCGTTGTAGACCATTAAAATGATCCCTCTCATTATTGGGATCAAGCCCAAAAATGATCTTTAAAAACAGACGAACGATCGTACCTTTCACTGTAGATGCAGATGAACGGCATGGGTGTAACACATACATCATGGTTGGGACCATGGCTGGTGACTGGGGCCATAAAATAATGGGGACAATGGAACCCACTGTTAGAAGTGGACATGTAACAACCACGACCCATATAAAATGACAACCATGACCCATATGGGCCCAAATTGAAGTATGATTAGTGTCCGTGTCGCCCATCCGTTTGTCTTGTGATTTTAGGGCTACGACCCATTTCACATTAGAACCACTATCCATTTAACATGACAATCACGATCCATGTTACATGAAAACCACGATGCATATTATATTACAATCACAACCCATATTACATTGACAACAACGATACATGTTACATTACCGCCACGACCAATATTACATGATAACAACGACCTATATTACATTATAACCACGGCCGATGTTCACCACGACCCAAATAACGTCATAACTACGACCAATGACAACCACAACCCAATTTCATTATAACCACGACCCATATAACATGACAACCATGACCATAATTAAAATACAATATGAAGAATTATACTCTTCGAAGGGCACCCAGCGAGATGAAAAACTCTTTTGAGTATGTCTTGTTTTGGCCTAACCAAAAACTCTTTTAAGAAGGTGTAACGCTCCGGTTTTCGAGACCCGAGTATATCACTCGTCTCTTAAAAACCCAGGTGTTAACTGATAAGAAAAAGGGTAATCAAGCCCAAATTAAAGTGCGATTAACGGAACCAAGCGTAGTATAGGTAAAACCCAAACAATAATAATATCCTGGGCTACTCAGCTGGGGCCCATATACAAAACCTTAATTCTCAAAATGAACCGAAATGTTAATAAGCAGATAAACTACTGATTTAATCCAAAATAAGCAGCCGTCTCCTGGTACGGCTCCTCATTGTAAGCCTCCTCTTCAACTTTCGTCGCCTCCGACTCCTCCGCAATTCCCTCTGTCCCTGTGTCCTCTTTACGATTGAATATTGATGAATGAGTGGCCAACTCAGTGTGATCTCCCATTAAGATTACACACCGCCGCCCTAAACAAGGTATAACATAAAAATATGCAGATAATCCAAAACACAGTAGATGTAGTCTTATTAAGTGCATGGTGAGTGAATGCAATGTTGACCCGGGTAAAATATCCAGACGGACATAGGGATCGTCACCCATGAAATCATCGACCCGGGTAAAACATCCAGACAGGCGAATGATTACGATAACAACAAATGGTGGTTGGTGCCTCGAGTAAAACATCCAGACAGGCGAATCTGTATGTTACGTATATCAACAATAGATGCTGGTCTGTGTCATGCATGCATGACTATTCATCCTGTTATTAGTCTAACTGCAACTAGCCAATTTAAATAAGCTCACGGTCACTACGGGGAGCACATGGCCCAGCGTAGGCCGACGGCTCGAGCATAGTGTTTCATTCCACTATCCCCGGCCCATGAGACTACCGTCTCAGGGTGTGTGTAGCACCCACTAACATGTGGTCAATCAATTCAACATAAAGGAGCTACCACCAATGCCGACTAGGGGTGAAATGTTGAAATTACCAAAAGTGGCGATTTAAACACGTCGGCATGAATGATTCAAAGACGGGTAAACATCGGTATTTGGAAGGGTTATGGAGTCCATCCCAAGTCAGTTAGGTGAAACCACACATGGATGGTAAACCCCATTTTCAAGTGCCACAACGAAGACCTCCATGTCAGGGGCCTACTTATGTCACAATTAATCTAGTTACACCCCAAGTACGGACTCTCCTTTGCTAAAACTTCCCATGGAGAGGTTTTAGCAGTATGTGTGTCATAGCAGCATATATTACGATATGAAAGGAGAATAAGGAACGACACATGTTTTTCTATCAATATACAACAACTGAATATACATGACATAAATGACTAGATTATTTACTTAGGCAGTTCAAGAATCTAAACAATAGTAAGCATGAGAATTATCATTTTTGACAGATAAATCAAGTGAATATAGTTTATTTCTACCCACAGTTTATCATTAGTCTAGCTAGCCATTAACACTAATAAAACTGCCATTTCTGATCTAGTTAAGGGTGGAAAGCTTAAGGGAAAGAAATCATCACCAGGCAGGTTGTAGTAGCTTCCTCCCTAAGTTCGCTTCCTAAGGTTAGCGGATGGTCCAACGTCGCACGAGGGACAACCTAAGATCATGTCAAACAAGAGTCGTACCAATAAGTTGGTTATTTGAGCAAACGGATAAATTCGGTAGATCCCTGTATAATTGCACCCCATAACTAATTGTGTTTCATGAATGAGGTCTAAGATGATTCTTATGAGAACCAATTGACAGTTACATGATGGTCAGATCATTCATTAGGTGGGACCCATCTTTCCACCAGAACAGTTGCCATATCAATTAGCTCATACTGGGTATAGTCGTAGGCAGTTAGAAGGATGTAGCCCATAATGGCACGAGTTCCATATGTTTTCCAAGCTGGGCCTAGCTTGTACTACTACATGAAAGGGAAAAGAATGAACCCTCGGGTCGGTCTTGGCCCACGATCCAAGGCTTGATCTGGTCTACCCCCGGCCCACTCTAGCTCTCGATTTCAGCCTAAACTGGGCCCGATTAGGGTCCACATCTGTTGTCCTTAGCTGACCCAAGAGCTGAGCCCTGGTGGGCTCTGTTTGGCCCTAGCATGGTAGCCTACCAGCAGATTGTGAGCTAAGGTGAGGCCCACCGATGTTTTGAATATGGGGCGGCCCACCAGATCTTTAATCCCAATGTGGCCTGTCTGACACCAGCAGGGATAATTGAAAAGGCTAAGCTATATGTCCTAGAGGGGGGGGGGGGGTGAATAGGACTATGCCAAATTTAAAATAAAATCAGCGGAAATAAAGTAAACCAATAGCCTTACAATTATGAATCAATTCACAATGCTAAATTTAAATCACCTTGATAAATAAGTATTGAGAGATTGATACAAATTCAGTTCTAAGGACAACCTTACACCATAATAAACAAGGGCTTATGGTAGGACAACCTTATTTCTAGAACATCTTTTGGATCAAGGACTCAATTTTAATAGAAGTAAATGAAATAGCAAGGAATTGAAATTAAATGCAGAAGTATAGATCTAAATTATTACAACAATCCCCACACTTGCTTGAAATGTAAATAGTTACAACATTCACATCCACTTGTACATTCCACACAATTGAATGATAAAAGATATGAAAATTAAGCAAGCATTCAATCCACAAGACAAAGAGTTATAGTGGTTCGCCTGTGTGTACACCAACTGTTTTTCAACAGCCACACAGAAAGCTACTCCACTCCTAATATCCTCACACAGGGGATATTAGCGTTCACTATCAAATAGGTTTTCACAGGTTCACCAAAAACCTTTACAATTGTGTCTTTTTCACTTGGGCTTACACAATTCAAAAACCCCTCTTTTCTGAGTTTTCTGGTTCTCCTCAGATTACCAATACAATGAGATTTTTCTGGTTTAACCTCAAACAAAACCAATACAATGAGATTTTTCTGGCTTAACCTCAAACAAAACCAAAAGTAAATAAATTTTACAGAATTGTAAAATACCTGGATTTCTCCTTTTCGTAGCAGCCCGGTAGAACCAATCGGAGTAGATGATTGAATGTCAAAGTTCAATTTCCAATACTCACATTCAAATGGTTCTAAATTCTAATTGATTTTAGATTTTAACTAGTTGGGCGTAGCTATATTTGATTTTGATTCCAAGAAGAAGGAATAAGATAATTCCTCTTTTCAAATAAGATTGGAATACAGAAACAAAATCAAATTAAATAAGCTAGCAAAAAGGAATATTAAATAAGCACAATGTAGCTTAAAATAAACACAGACTTATCTCAGAGTGATCACTTGAAATTTCTTGAATTGAATCGAGTTGAAGTATGAAAACTCTGAATTTCGTGTTCAATTTATAGAAGCAAAAATCGCTCCTACGACTGGTCTTAGAAACCTTCGACTAGTCGTAGCTCTAACGGATATTTGAAATATTGAGCGCGATCTTTGAAAGTCGTTCCACGACTGGTCGTGAGAAGCCTACGACTGGTCGTGGGTCACCTACGACTGGTCGTAGATCTCTACGACTGGTCGTAGGACCATAGATTAGGTTGCTGGACTTTGAGTCGTAGCTCTACGACTGGTCGTGGACGAGTCGAAGCCACACCTACGACCGGTCGAAGGACCTCCAGGACTGGTCGTGGGTGTACCAAAAAATTCCGAAAAATCTTCAACAACTTAGGACTGGTCGTGGAATTTCTTGGACTAGTCGAACCAATGCTAGGACTGGTCGAACAAGAGCTAGGACTGGTCGTAGAATAGACCAAACTTATGTAAAATAAACATTTGATTTATGTGTCCAAAGTGACCTACTTAAAGGGTCAACCTAAGGTCATTCAAACCTGAACCATGTCGTATGGACATTGAACTTCAACCATTCAACGAATGTAGATTTTTTTTTTTTGAACCATATCAGGCTTGAGATCTTGAACTTGTTGTAGCTTTAAACTTGAGATCTTCATCAGCATAAAAACTACTTCATGCGTTGCTTATTAGTCTTGAAGTCATTTCTTGAGTTGTTTCTTAAGACTTGAACTTCAACATTGTAGCTTCTTGAACTTCAATAATGTAGCTTCTTGAGACTTCAACATTGTAGCTTCTTGAACTTCAATAATGTCATGAAGTGTTTATGCAGTGTCTTGAATACATATAAATCACCATTCAAGCACAAGACACAGATAGATGTTTTGACACATCAAAATTTGACAACCAAAGGAGCATGAGACCATAGCACTTACAATAATACACATACTTCATGGTGGGTTTCCCACTGGCCAGTCATCTGGACATATAGGGAATATCTACATCAAGGTGGGTCCCGCGTGGGGCCCACCACTTATGGCATATCACGTATATGTATAAATATGTATATTCATTTATAGTGATATTATATTATAGAAATAAAGCCACTGTCAACAACCGACGTTAATACACAGTTACCCACTACACTGGTCGTGAAATTAAAACACGTATATCATGGTGGGGCCCACACGTGTGGTTCACCAACCAAATGGATGGACGGTCTGGATATGCCCAAGGTGGACTACGTCCAGACCTTGGACGGCCCACATTGAACATACGTACGAGGTGGGTTTCACGCATGCATGACTCACCATGCATGAATATATGAGGCAGGGCCACCCATGCACCTATGCACGTGTGCACCTTTACACATGTGTCATGGGTGTCGAATCTGAACGGTCCATAATATGTGGAATCCCAAGAAACCCTAGGGCGTGAATTTTCACCTTGATCCAAGATTCTGGTGGGCCATATTAAAGATAATTTCAAATCAAAGGAAGAAACTGTTTGCATTCTTTGTGTCCCACCGAAGTTTTGGTTTAAGGTAAAATTTGAAACTAAGGGGTTTCATGAGGTTCTGCTCCAAGTGGACCATTCAGATTTTCCAGACTCATTAGTCATGATGAGATCTCAAAATTTTGCAATCAGTTTACGTGGACTGATTGGCAGAGGAGCGTTCACTGTATATATACAACTCCCTCCGTTTCAACACCCTGGTGCATGCATGCGCCGTTTATGCATTTCACAGGTGGGGTCCACCACTTATCTACGCATACTATCAGGTATATATTCATATACGTATGTATATATATACATATATACACATATTAAACAAAAATATAAAGAAAGAAAGAACAAGGGAAATTGCCCAGTACTGGACGTCCGGCCCAGGCCCCTTTTTTTCTGGATATAACGTCCCTAATGGACGGTCTAAACTTAAATGGCCATGGTTACGTGGCACTAGAGCAACCCACCAACATTTGGTGGGGCCCACGGTCGGTGCAAGGCTCACATTCAGGGTCGGCCCGCTGACGTTGGGTGAGGCCTACCTGCACTTGTGCAGGCCCAAGACCAGCCCGTCAGCGTTTTGGCGAGGCCCGCAGTCTTACAGCCCACGGCTGTTTGCCATGCACGTTGCAGGTCGTCTTCCAGCTGAAGCTTCAGCTGTTTTTGTAACCCATTTTCATGTAAGCACCGGAGTCGAGCCTTGGCTATTCCTTTGAGTGGAATGATTAACTGTTCGTGGCTCTGTTAATGGCCTAACTGAGAGCCATCTCCATCCCCGCTTAGCAGCTCAAAACGTGGCCCATCCCACATGAGGTCCACCATGATGGTTGTGATAAATCTGTCCCGTCCACCTTTCTTGGGGCCTAGGATTAGGGGTCTTGGCTTATTTTAGTGCGGGGCCAAGGCCTAGGCGGCGTATGACACCTCTTATTGGGACCATCATTGGCCCATACGACGAGATCTGTTGATCAAGCGAGCCTGATACAAATTTTCAACAGTTAATTCGGTGCACTGGTTGTGGTGGAGGCTTCGTCCGTCGCTAACCATTTCTCAGGTGTTGGTGGCAAGCATGTTGTACCAATATAAACTGTTTATGATGGTTTAATTCAGGTGCTGAAATAGCCTTACCTTCTTAACCGTCGTAGGGCGTGCTCTGGCTCTTGGAGACCCTGATGGATGGCTTTAATGTTGACCGGGACCCCCATCCTGTGTATGTCGAGACAAGTTTTTGATTAATCCAGTCTGCTTTAGGTTAATGTGGGTTTTAAAGGGTAACACCCGTGTCCTGAAGGTATGAGGTGTTATAGTCTACCCCCCTAAAAAAAAATTTACCCTCGAAATTACCTGAGGTGTGTTGCTGAATAGGTGAGGGTACTTTTCCCTAACTTCTGCTTCTCGTTCCCAAGTCACTTCTTCCTCCCCGTGATGTGACCAAAGAACCTTGACTAGAGGTATAGTCTTTGTACGTAGGACCTGCTCCTTGTGGTCCAGGACACGGATAGGTTCCTCGATGTAGGATACGTTATCTGTCAGCTCGATCTGCTCCCAACTAACGACATGCGACTCGTCTGGTGTATATTTCTTCAGCATGGATATGTGGAAGACATTGTGGATACTGGCCAGCGCAGTAGGTAGTGCAAGGGGGTATGCCACGGTTCCCACACGATCTAAGATCTTGAAAGGTCCGATGAAACGTGGTGCTAGCTTCCCTTTCTGCCCGAACCTCATCAGACCCTTCATAGGTGACATCTTCAAGAATACGCAGTCGCCAACTGTAAATTCCAGGTCGCGACGTCGGTTATCCGCATAGCTCTTCTGTCTGCTCTGGGCGGTGCGCAGACGTTTTCTGACCACGTCGATGACTGAGTAGTAGCTTGAACCAACTCCAGACCTAACAAGCTTCTTTCTCCTATTTCTGCCCAACACTGAGGGGCTCGGCAAAGGCGACCATAGAGAGCTTCATATGGTGCCATGCCTATGCTGGACTGGAAACTGTTATTGTATGCGAATTCTGCCAGTGCCAGGTGATCGTCCCAGTTGCCTTGAAAATCTAGGACGCATGCCCTCAACATATCTTCTAAGATCTGGTTCACCCTCTCAGTCTACCCGTTTATCTGAGCGTGAAATGTCGTATTGAACTGGAGTTCCATGCCCAGTTCTTCCTGCAGTCTCTTCCAGAAGGAAGAAGTAAATTTGGAGTCTTGGTCTGATATAATTTCTCGAGGAACTGCATAGGATCGCATGACTTCCTGTATATACAGCTTTACCAAACTATCGGTGGAATCTGTCGTGCGGATCGGAGGAACCTGACGGCCTTTGTCAACCGATCAACAATGACCCAGATCGAATCGTGTTTCCTCTGCGTCCTAGGAAGACCAAATATGAAGTCCATAGAAATGTTGTCCCATTTCCATTCGGCTAAAGGTAGTGGCTGAAGGAGCCCAGCAAGCTTATGATGCTCGGCCTTGATCTTTTGGCACACCACGCATTTTGCCACGAAGTCGGCAATGTCCCTCTTTATATTTCTCCACCAGTACTGCCTTTTTACATCGTTGTACATTTTAGTGCTCCCCGGGTGGATAGCTAACTTGTAATGGTGGGCTTCTGTCACTACTTCTTTCCTTAATTCGGCATTGTTTGGAACGCATACTCGCCCCTAATATCGAAGCCCTCGGTCGTTGCAAACCCTCCAGTCAGGCATTACTTCATTCTTGCACCTTCCTTTCATCTTGACGAGCCATTCATTCTGGTCTTGTATGGCGATCATGTGTTGGACCAGGGTTAGCTTTATAGTTAGCAGAGCCACGTAGGTATCAGGTTCGTTAAGGGTGAGCTGGATATCGAAGTCCTGTACAAACTTCATCATTTCCCACTCCTTGATCATCAGAGTGGCTACTAACTCCTGCTTCTTCTTCCGACTCAAAGCGTCGGCCACGGAGTTTTCCTTGCCAGGGTGGTAAGAGATTTTGAAGTGGAAATTTTTAAGAGTCTCCATCCACTGACGCTGACGTATGTTCAAGTCATTCTGCGTGAATATGTATTTCAGGCTCTTGTGATCGCAAAATAAATGAAAATCTTCCCTGTACAGGTAATGTCTCCATATCTTCAAGGCAAATACCACGGCCGCTAACTCCAGGTCATGAGTCGGGTATTTCTCTTCGTGCTTTTTCAATTGACGAGAGGCGTAAGCGATTACTTTGTTGTTCTGCATCAGAATGTAGCCGAGGCTCAACTTCAAGGCATCGCTGTATACCATGAACTTCTCTCCTTCTTGTGGGAGAGTGAGCACCAGCGTAGAAGTTAATCTCATTTTCAAATGTCGATAGTACCCGGCCATACCCAGGAAACTTCGAACCTCTGTCACTGTAGTGGGCTGCTCCCACTTAGACACTGCTTCCACCTTAGCTAGATCGACCGCTATTCCTTCTGCCTTTACTACGTGCCCTAAGAATTTCACTTCCTGCTCCCAGAACTCGCATTTGGACAACTTAGCATATAGTTGGTTATCCTTTAGCGTACTTAGGACCGTACGCAGATGCTGTTCAAACTCCTCTTGGCTCTTAGAATAAACCAAGATGTCATCAATGAACACGATCACGAACCGGTATAGGTAAGGCATGAAGACTCGGTTCATGAGGTCCATAAAAACTATTGGAGCGTTCGTGAGACCAAAAGACATAACCAGGAACTCGTAGTGAGTTCTGAAGGCAGTCTTCGGGATGTCCTCATCCCTAATCCTTAGCTGGTGATATTCTGACCGCAAGTCTATTTTGGAGAAGTACTTGGCGTCTTTTAACTGATCAAATAGATCGTCGATACGCGGTAGGGGATATCTGTTCTTGATCGTTATATCGTTCAGTCTCCTGTAGTCTATATAAAGATGCATCGACCCATCCTTTTTCTTGACAAAGAGGACCGGTGCTCCCCAGGGAGAAACACTGGGACGGATAAATCCCTGAGCGAGCAGCTCATCAATCTGACTCATCAACTCCTCCATCTCGCAAGGAGGCATGCGAAATGGAGGGAGTGATAAAGGAGCAGTCCCTAGCTTGAGGTCGATACAGAAGTTTACCGCTCTTCTAGGGGGTAGCCCTGGTATTTCTTAGAATAATTCTGGGAAGTCTCGGACTACTGGTATCCGACTGATGGTGACTCCTACTGGCTCAGCTTCCTCTAGAGCCTGCAAGCTCTCGAACTCCCGGCATCTGCCGCCTCCTTTCAACGTGAAGGAGGCGTGCCCTGGGATGGATACCGTCACCGTCTTGTTGCAACAATCCATGACTGCATGCACCAACGTGAGCCAGTCCATCCCGAGGATGATGTCAAACTGCTTGATCGGCATGATAATTAGGTCCACAGTGACCTCATGACTTGCTAGCGTGATGGGACATGCTCTACACATTTTATTTGTCTTTACGAATTTACCCATAGGGGATGCTACAACTAAGGGGGCATGCATCCGAGTTGTGTTCAATTCTAATCTAGATGCAATAGTAGAATCAATGAAAGATAGAGTTGCACCAGAATCAAATAAAGTGAGTACAGGGGTACCGTTAATGTGGGCAGTACCATGAATGGTCTGAAGGGGGTCCTGTTCGGCCTCTGTGGTGGCAACAACATATACTCGGGCTGGGGGAGTCCTTTGCTGATGCGGGGGCCCCTGCCTAGGTTGCTGAGGCCCGGGCGCTGCCCTTGCTGCTGCCTGGTTCTGCGACGGCCGGTTTACCCGAGGCAGAGCGTCCTGATCTCATATTCGCTGGAAACAGGTCTGGGTGTTGTGGTTCGTCCTTCCGCAGTAACCGCAGCCTCCGCCAGGGGGCAAAGGTGGCGCTCGCGTGAACAATGGTCTGGGTCTTCTCGCTGGAACAAGCGAGGCAGGAGGAGGCTGCCTTGGTCGGAACGGGGCGTCCCGAGACTGCTGGCGGGAGAAGACGGTGCGCTCAAAATCCTTTTCCACGCGCATTGCCTTATCCACCTATTCTGGGAAGTCCCCGAAATCCCAGGTGCATAGCCGAGATTGTATCCCGGGCTTCAGTCCTTCTATGAACTTCTCTAGTTTGTATTCCTCGTCCTCGAGGGTCTTAAGAACGTATTGTGATAGCTCATCAAACTTCGCCTCGTATTAGGCGACTGTCCGGCTTCCTTGTTCTAACTTCAGGAATTGTGCAATCTTCTCACTTTGACATGACCGGGGAAAATACTTTTCCAGGAACTTTATTTTGAAGCCAGTCCAGGTCCAAACGTACTTAGTTGGCACGATTCTTTGTACACTTTTCCACCAGTTCTCGGCCTCTCCCTCAAGCAAGTACGTGGCCCAGCTGACCTTTTGAGCGTCGGAGCACTCCAACGGTCCCATCATCTTGGTAATCCGTGCCAGCCAAAGTTCGGCCTGAACAGGGTCAGGCGCTCCTCCGAAAGTCGATGGGTGGAGGCTTAAGAAGCAGTCGAATATGTCCGCGTTCCACATCTCCGTATCACGTGACCTCCCCCACAACTTCGCAGGGTTTCCATCATCAGATCGTGCGAGTCTTGTTACTGCTATATGAAGGCAACCTACTGCTGCTGCATGGTTGCTGCCATCTGTGCGAAGGCTGCTAAGGCGGCAGCTCCCATCGGTGTATCCTCGTATATGTTGGCTGATAGCTCGGCCGATGGTGTTCGTCGCCCGAAGTTTGGTGAGGGCAGCCCTGATGCAAAGATCTGAGGAGAGGGAGAGTCTCCTACAACTTCTGACCTTATGTCCCCATTCGCTACTTCAGGCGGAAGGCCTGGTGTATAAACAGGGCTGCGCTCCCTTTCACGCTCGATCGATGGAATGGGGTGAATGTCGACCGTGTGGGCCCGACGTGACCGCGTTGTAGGTGGCATGGCCTCCTGTGAAATCAGATTTTGTGGTTCAGGAATAGGATGGCGAAGAACAGTTCCTAGCGAGTTTGAAACATTATAAGGGGGAGAATTTAACAGTTGCACGGCGAGGGAGTTCCTCATTTAGTAAACACTTTCTGGTTTGGATTTCCAAGGGAGCTAAGGTTTTTGTTTCTAAGTTCAGATGACTAACTTATCGTCTCTCAAGAACTTCTAAGTTGTTCATGAGGGGCCTAAGTGTTCTGTTTCTAAGTTCATTCACCTTAGCTATTTCTCTAAGGGAGGAGTTCTAAGTCTTTTCTAAGTTGACCCTCTAAGGTTTGTAAGATGGTCCCACAGCCAGGCTGTCTCATACTTTACTTTGATACCAACTTGTAACGCCCTTGTTTTCAAGACCCGAGATATCACTCGTCTCTTGAAAACTCAGGTGTTAACTGATAACCAAAAGGGTAATTAAGCCCAAATCAAAGTGCGATTAACGGAACCAAGCTAGTATAGGTAAAACCCAAACAATAATAATATCCTGGGCCACTCAGCTAGGGCCCATATACAAAACCTTAATTCTCAAAATGAACCGAAATGTTAATAAGCAGATAGAATACTGATTCAATCCAAAATAAGTAGCCGCCTCCTGGTACGGCTCCTCATTGTAAGTGTAACGCCCTAAAAATCGGGGGTCGAGCAAAGCTCAGCTCCCGAGTTCCAACGCATCACTTATGCAACACAGATAATGATGATTATGATGAGAGCATTGAAACATGAATGGGATTATACCAAAACGGCATATCATACTCCAGAGACAAGTGAGATTACAAGCGGAAGACTGTGATAGATATATAAAATATAAAAACTGTGGTGAGTCTCCAGAGTGTGATAATGTTACCAGGTTAAATAATTACAAGTACATTTCAAAAATATACAAAATGTGTAAGGTCATCTAGTCAATATCCCAGAAAGCCTCGTCGATCAGGACATGGCTCACAGGAACCTGCCTGAAACTGCATAAAGGAGGAATCCTCCTCATCCTCATAAAAGTCCGGCTCCGCTTCGCAGCATTGCCATCATCTGAAACTCAAACAAGTCTGGTTGGTGTGTACAACACTGTCCCGTAACGTGGGAGTGAGTGATCAACTCAGTGGAACTATAAAGAATAGGTTAACATGTTATCAATTCAGTCAAGCAGTAATGATATAGCAGTACAATCAAACAATTTTAAATACTCTTCTTAATGCAAGTACGGAATGCAGTCATGATGCATGCCCTCACCACACACTCCCTCGTGCGACACCATCTTACGTTCGCGGCATGCTTGCATTCCTCAGTGCTCCACATCTTCCAGGCACATGCAATGCGATGATTAGCATGATTACCGAGTTGTTATTAGTCCATTTCAAACAGCAGGATTGGGAAACTAAGGTACCTCCCTTGTATCATTCCCAACATGATCCATTCTAGGGTCGTCAGTCCTAGTTAATCTCATACAATGGTGTGTTTCTAGGTCGCTGTAAGGGCTGTCAGGGCTATTACACGGAACCGTTACACCACTCCCCCATCACCCTTTTAACGGTTCATCACTAAATTGATACAGGCCTAGTTCATACTCTATACACTGCGGCAAAACTCGTCGCCTCACCGCAAATTCAGAGTATGCTCGACGAGTCTGGTTGCTCAATGGACACTACGGGGAGGCACGTGGCCCCAGCGTAGGCCGACAGCTCGACCACGGTGTCCCATACCACCATGCCCGGCTCATGTGTCTTAGCGGATCGAGGTACCATGGTTAAAGGGATTTCACTGGTAAGTTTGGTACCCTAGGTTCAAGCAGAGGCGTCCAAACATGGTGAACATACATTAGACAGATCGGGTTACTTGACGAGCTCGGCTAGCTCGAGCGCACAACAAGTTGAACGACATGAAGTGCATAAGCACTTCGCGTTGCCAACCACTATCGCCAACCGAAGTACGACTCAAGTTCGTCGAACACATCTCACGTGGCAAATGAATCACAGCCACGAATTCAATTCTGGTACCGATTGTCTGGACTATAATCATAGCCCCAAACACAATCAATTGCAGATAGATAAAACGGTAGTGGATCAAGATTGAACTCATACAATCAAGGTCTGGTATTATCCGTTTAGGGCTGTCAGGGCTGTTGCACGAAATCGTTGCTCCACTCCCCCATCACCCATGACGGATCATACAACGTAAACATGAATTTAAACATATGCATTACATAGATAAATTATGCAATCAGTTAAGCATGTTATGAAGCACAACACAAGCATGTGTTTATACACATTCAATTCCTAATCACACAGCTATCCAAGGAAATCATACACATAGTTAAAGGAAGCTGAGAATCATATCTCAACACCCTTATACATTACAATTTGCTAACTACTACTCATTCAGACATTTCAACAAACACTTCAAAAGACATACATCAACATACATGACATATGTTGATCACATAGGCATTAGGCAAAATCCTTTCACTAGGGAGTTGCCCCAATCATAACACGCGTACACCCACGACGGATAGTCATGGAAAATAGGAATCCAAGTTCCTTATCCATTTGAACATTTTCACAAACACTTGGGCTACACATTTCAACATATATAGCGTATAGTGGTCGTGGCGTGATTCAGGGCAAATCCTTTCGTCAAAGGAGTATCGCCAATACAACAATCATAAATCTATGACAATTAGTCATGGCAAACACGAATGAGAATTCTACACTCATTCGGTCGTTTTCACAAACACTTAGAATACACTATTTTAACATACATAGTGTATATTAGTAAAAACATGTATTAGGGCGAACCCTTTCGCCAAACAAGTATTTTATCCATATATAATATATTAATACAGCAATTAATCATGGCAAACACATTTCCAAAATTTATACGTATACGGTACTTTCTACAAATACCTAGAGTATGTAAAATTCCATATTCTTCATCTTTAATCGAAACAGAAAACAGACAGCACTTTGTACATGTGCAATTGCATGCAGATCAGGAATCTATCATTATCTGACATTGAAAGCATTGAAAACCATAACCTATACAACTAAACCGCACCTTTTGTTGTAGAATCGTAACGAATCCAATAGGTTTGTTAAGCTTTCGTATACGGCAGTTTGGTAACCTATAGAACGAAATAGGTTAGCTATTTCATAACCTACAACTATCAAAACCCCAAAACAGGTTAGGGTTAGGGTTTCTTACCTAGAAATGACGACGGAATCACCGGGAAAGCGACAAGAAATGGAGTGGTGGAGCATGGATAGCAGCAGGGAAGAGTGGCAGGGAGATTCTCCCACATCTCCCACACTTTCTCTCTCTTTCTCTCTCTTTTCTCTCTAGGGTTTCTCTCAAATTCGTATGGCTGCAATGAGAGAGGGTTTAAGGTCCTTATATAGCCTAAAAACTTACCGAAATAGACTCTAGGTCAAAGTATACTTAGGTTATAACCAAAGCGGACCTGTTTCAGCTCAACGGAGGACTTCTGCCTGGCCTCCTTGAGCCAAAGGTCGGACTTAAGCTCACAGACTATGGATCTAGGTTCCATTAAGTTTTCATTTCAGTGGGATTCCCAGATCACGTGTAGCGGACTAGTTTCAGTTCAACAGTCAGCGGATCTCGATCGGAGATTCCGAGTACATGGATATGTGTATGAAATTTTTCCTGATCCGAGGGTGTATTTAGGTCAGATTCTGACGGTCTAGTTGCCTAATACTGATCCGCAAACAAGAGGTGCCAGATTACTATTTGAGATATTTTTTTTAAAGAAAATCAAGTGTTTTCACACTCCTCGCTCCGGACTCAAGCGAATTACACTGGGACACTATCTGGATTTGATTTCCGAGATGTTTGTCAAGCACAGCAAGGCAGTCCTAATTCCTTAACTTCGTGTTAATCGGACTTCCGACGTGCGGTCCAGATCTGATACGGAGTTTCGAGATTCTCCCGAGAGCAGCCGGGTAATGAGATTGATCCTAGATTTTAGGGTAACCTAGCGTCAATGATTCTACAAGTTTTGGGTCTTGCAGATCATATTTAAAGTGATTGGTGCTAATTTCACAGGTACTCTAGTTTAACATTGGCTAATTCTCGCCTACTTTCTAAAGAATTTAGTCCTGAGTAATTTTTGTCTGAGGTGATACCTGGGCCTTTGTAGTTTGTATATAAAGTAATCCAAATTATAATACTTAGCTAGTTTAAGATAGTGTCTAGGGTGAAGGTACTTAGAAAATTTAAAGAACAAGGTGGTGAAGGGTGGGATTTGTGAAGGAAATGGGTTCAAACGCGGTTTTAGACTTTGGGATTGAGTTCTGACAAGTTAATAAGGCGTTAGGGTCGACCCATTGCCTAAGGATGTCTAATTCTAGGTTGGGAAAAATCCGGGCTGTTACAATCTACCCCCCTTAAAATAAAATTCGTCCCCGAAATTGGCTAAGGGTAATAAAGAAAGATTTAATTATTTCTTTTGCCTAAGTTTTATTGATTTCGAGTTCCTACGCGTGGTAGGACATATACTAGTCTGGTTCATTTTAGTCTACCCCCCTTAAAACTTATTTCTTTATCCATTTCTCATACCCTGATGGTTTGCTACAATTTATTTCTTTGCCTATTTGGAGTCTTGACGATAATCCCCAATCATTTAGAGTAAGATAGCTGTTTTCATTGTTTGACCAACACGGAGAGACGGTTATAGTGGGCTTGATCCCGATACATCGATCATCTACCGGCTCAGGGTAGAAAGCTCATCATATCCCTTCCGAATCTTAGTGGATCCTAGTCTTCTGCTCGGCCAAGTAGTGATTCCATTGGTAGTCGCCCAGGATTGAGAATTGGGTCAAGCCGCGAATGTTTCGCAGTTGTACATTTCAGTAACTCCATAGTCCGATTACTCTAAAAACTTAAGGAATGCCCATCACAGAAAGGTTCAAATTGTCTATTTCTAAGGTTGCCCTTTGGTCTAAGAGAGTCCTCGTTATTATCTATGTCCAAGGAAATGGTGAATCAAATCTTACTAGATCATCCTAAAACGGTTTCTCATAGTAGAACTTACTAGGGCTTCTATAATGTTCGTATTCAACGAGCACAGTTTCGATCCTGGGCCAGTGGGGTAGGGTCCACCACGTTTCTGCTGCGCCACCCAGATCAAAGAGGTGTATTAGGTGACCTAACTAGATTGGACTCATAATGTTCTACCCCCCTTAAAAATTTATTTTCACCCTCAAGGCTCAAGATTTATGTCCTGCTCGTATATCGGAACAAGGTGTAACATGAAATGGGATGCAGTCTCCCACTACATCGGTCTTGGTACCTAGGATTATAGAAATGGGCTATCACGGATGGGTGTTGTGGTAGATTCCAAGGGCGGATGTGAGTTTGTGGCAAGATGCCTAATTCTACTAAAGGACTTTTATTACGATCTCAACTTACTCTCTCTAGTCATGTCTAGTTTATTACCGTAAGATAATTTATACATTATTAGTAGAAAAGGTATTTGGACAAAATAGGTTAACGGGCAAACTAGGGACCTAATTCCTAACTATCTGTCGCCCATTTGGGAAATTCCTTGGGCCTAAAAAGAAAAGTCTCTATTGGCTATATATTCTTACACTTCTCAAAGACGAAGTTATAAACTTTTGGTTGTAAGTAGTCGAGCCAACACGGAAGGAAAGTTGTATAGTGGGTCAGAATTGGACACATGGACCTTCTGCCTCGCGAAGACAGAAAATTATCGTATCATTTCTGAATCTAGTTGATCCCGACTCTCTGCTTGATCAGAGCATAGAGTTCATTGGTAACTACCAGGATTGAGAATTCAATTCAAACTGCAAATACCTCGCTGATATATATCGTTTCTTTACTCCGTGTTCCCGGTTATAATAAGTCCTCGAGAAGGCAATTCTAAGGGATGCATTGATTTGACCTAACATTAAATCCAAGGGACATGTAAGTTTTCTCTAAGCGTGAATAGTTTCTATGTTAAACAACTTTCCTAGGAGTTATCAAAGAAGCCTATGAGTATTAAGGGAATTCAACGAAAGAACGGGGTCTCGCTCCAACCTACTTAAGCCGACTAATTAAATCTATCTTTCAAGTATCTTAGCATAATGAATCCTTTACATTCTTTAGTGCCTAGTCGCAACGTATGAGTAGCGTAATCCCCTAGTTGTAATTCAAAGTCTATGCTTATACACTAGATGATTTTACACCATTTTTTGTAAAGGAAATTATTTTTTTGTTTGGAATTGAGTTGCCCGAACATGAATGTAACTACGCTCGAGCACTTCACATATGCTCAAACCAACTAAGGGGTTCTAGAGTTCACGTTCTTAATTTGTTGGATTTCCTATACTGTCAGGTCTGTCGAAGCACCACTCTAGATCCAAACTCTATGGGTCTATTTGGCCAGTGGTCTTAAGTCGTACTAAATGGGGCTACATTACTAATCCTGCCTCAGGATTGGCAATGACATGTTTGGTAGGAGAGTGGGTGGGGATTAAAATTAATGGTATAAGCTTTGAAAAATGAGCCTTGTGTGGGAAAGTGTGAGATGGGATTTTCAAATCCCAAGATGATGAATTTTTTAATGTACTTTGAAAGGAATCTCGGAGTTTACATTTAATTGCACACATTTCAAACATGGGAGATAGGAGAGGGGTTGTTAGGTTTCGGAATCTTGAGCCTACATAGGCTCAAATGAAAGAGAATAAAGAGGAAAAATGGAAAGATGGGATGGGTTGAGGGCTTACACATTTTGTAGCTCCAAATGGGGCATGTAAGAGCCCAAATGAAAGGAAACGGAAAGGGTAGAGGGTAGGTGTTACTGTGAACGATGGATGTGGATGGGTTGTAGCCAAAAATGAGGGATTGGGCGATTGGGAGAAAGATTTGAGAGTGAAAATAATAATTTTTGGAGAAACAGAGAGCTTGGAGGTGTTGTTGAGAGAGAGGGGGCAAAACGGACGTGAAACAGGGGCCCTCACAAAATTTGGTACGCACCACACGGGCCTAGGGAAGTTCTACGCCTTTTTCTGGCATTTTTTGTTGGTCTATTATTTTAATTATTTTTTTAGTAGTTCATCATCAAGTATACTTCATCTCCACTAAATTTCATTAGATTTTGTCTTGTAGAAAAATTCTAAAAATTCTAGAAGCAGCAGCTGTCCAAACTAATAATTTTCAGATAGTTGACACAACGACCCATATTTAACTATATTAAATATTTTATTATATTTGTTACTTATTTTTATATGAAACTAGACTTATCAAGCTTAAATATAGCTTTTGAATCACCTAAATCGGAGTTATAACGAAGGAGATATGACTTTTTGAAGTCAGACCAAAATCGCAGAAAAAATGTGGCCGAAAACGAGCCAGCCAATGAACTGCGGCCCGCTCGGGCCGGCTGGACCGCGGTCCACCGCGGTGACCGCGGTTTCACCGCTGTCCGCCTTGTCCGGCGCCACGCCACCACAGCTGGGTGGTGTTCTCCACCCTCCAAGGGGCCAATGGTACCCCGGGTCTGTCCCGGGTACCCCCGGATTGCATAGTGTGGCCCCCGACTCCATTTGAGGCATTTTCGGGGCCAATTTGCAAACTGGAATGAGTTTATATGACATGTGGCATATGATTTTGGGGTAGGAGGAGCTAATCTATCCAACTAACCAATTTACTTGGTTAGATTCCAAAGTTTGAAAGGTCAAAAGTTCAATTTGTACATATATTTACTATTTATAGTAACTTTTTATTTAAGTATTATTCTTCATCATTTATACGTTAGAATTTATATCTGGTATGAAAGGATTTAGAAAAAATTAAAGAATGAAGTGGTGCAAGAAGAGATTTGAAGAAATTGGGTAAAAAAGGGTTTTAGGCTTTGGTGTTGTGGTTGACCCACAACCTAAGAACATTCATTTCTAGGGAATGACTCAAACCCATCAACTGACGGCCTAGAGGTGATTCGAGATCGTTTCATGCAATCATTGAGGCCTACGGGTCCAATCTCTACGGTTGATCTCAACCAATTGTGTTATTTGGCGAAATTAGAGAACCTAAGTCTGTTTCTACATTCCGTCGCTCCCTCCTAAGTAAGAGTGCGTCAGAGTGCGTCGTGTGACCATAACCCAGGTCCGGTTTAATCCAAATCATGCTCTGATACCAACTGTAACACCTTGAAAATCGGGGGTCGAGTAGTAACTCAACTCTCGAGTTCCAGAACATCACTTATGCAACATAGATAATGATGATTAAATGTTGTCTGCATTAATGTAGTGAACATGAGTGAGATTAAGCCAAACAACATATCATACTCCAGAGACAGTTAAATTGCAAGCGGAAGACTGTGATAGATATATAAAATATATAAAAACTGTGGTGAGTCTCCAGAGTGTGATAACATTACCAGGTTAAATAATTACAAGTATAGTTCCAAAATATACCAAATGTGTAAGTGTAATGGCTTCTATCCCAAGTACCATAACCCCGTCAATACATTACCAGGTCTTCATAGACCTGACAGAGAACTACATGTAGGAGAACTCCTCCTCCACATCACAATAGTCCGGCTCTGCTTCATAAGCATCGCCATCACCTGAAACTCAACAAATCTAGTTGGTGTGTACAACACCGTCCCGTAACGTGGGAGTGAGTGATCAACTCAGTGGAACAATAAAGCATAGGTTAACATGTTATCAATTCAGTCAAGCAGTAATGATAAAGCAGTAAAATCAAACACTCCTAACTACTCTTATTAATGCAAGTATGAATGCAGTCATGATGTATGCCCTTGTCAAACCACCCTCATGCGACACCATCTTACGTTCGCGAATGCGTTCATCCCTCAGTGCTCCACATCTACTAGGCACATGCAGTGCGATGATGAGCATGATTACCGAGTAATTATTAGTCCATTTAAAAACAGCAGTATTGGGAAACTAAGGTACCTCCCTTATATCATTCCCAAACATGATCCATTCTAGGGTCGTCAGTCCTAATTAATCTCATACGATATTATGGTTTGAGAGGCATAGCGAAGGCATCACAAAGGGCTCGTCACCCGTCAGTACAGATACAGATCTCACTGTATACGGCTCAATTACTGGCCGTCAGCTCGAATACAGGTCTCACTGTACTCGGATCAATCGCTGGCCGTCAACTCGAATACAGATCTCACCGTACTCAGCTCAACTCATGCTCTAGTTGCTGTGAAGGGCTCGTCGTCAATCACAGACCTTAGAGTATACTCGAAGACACTACGGAGGACTCGTCGCCCGTCAGCACGAATACAGGTCTCACCGTATTCGGCTCTCGCCGTAGGTGTCGACAGCTCGAATATAGTGTCTCATACCACCATAATCGGCTCACGAGTCTGGTTGCTCACTGGTCACTACGGGGAGGCACGTGGCCCCAGCGTAGGCCGACAGCTCGACCATGGTGTCCCATACCACCATGCCCGGCTCATGAGTCTTAGCGAATCGAGGTACCATGGTTAAAAGGTATTTCACTAGTAAGTTTGGTACCCTAGGTTCAAGCAGTAGCGTCCAAACATGGTGAACATACATTAGACAGATCGGGTTACTTGACGAGCTCGGCTAGCTCGAGCGCACAACAAGTTGAACGACATGAAGTGCATAAGCACTTCGCGTTGCCAACCACTATCGCCAACCGAAGTACGACTCAAGTTCGTCGAACACATCTCACGTGGCAAATGAATCACAGCCACGAATTCAATTCTGGTACCGATTGTCTGGACTATAATCATAGCCCCAAACACAATCAATTGCAGATAGATAAAACAGTAGTGGATCAAGATTGAACTCATACAATCAAGGTCTGGTATTATCCGTTTAGGGCTGTCAGGGCTGTTGCACGAAATCGTTGCTCCACTCCCCCATCACCCATGACGGATCATACAACGTAAACATGAATTTAAACATATGCATTACATAGATAAAATTATGCAATCAGTTAAGCATGTTATGAAGCACAACACAAGCATGTGTTTATACACATTCAATTCCTAATCACACAGCTATCCAAGGAAATCATACACATAGTTAAAGGAAGCTGAGAATCATATCTCAACACCCTTATACATTACAATTTGCTAACTACTACTCATTCAGACATTTTAACAAAAACTTCAAAAGACATACATCAACATACATGACATATGTTGATCACATAGGCATTAGGCAAAATCCTTTCACTAGGGAGTTGCCCCAATCATAACACGCGTACACCCACGACGGATAGTCATGGAAAGTAGGAATCCAAGTTCCTTATCCATTTGAACATTTTCACAAACACTTGGGCTACACATTTCAACATATATAGCGTATAGTGGTCGTGGCGTGATTCAGGGCAAATCCTTTCGTCAAAGGAGTATCGCCAATACAACAATCATAAATCTATGACAATTAGTCATGGCAAACACGAATGAGAATTCTATACTCATTCGGTCGTTTTCACAAACACTTAGAATACATTATTTTAACATACATAGTGTATATTAGCAAAAACATGTATTAGGGCGAACCCTTTCGCCAAACAAGTATTTTATCCATATATAATATATTAATATAGCAATTAATCATGGCAAACACATTTCCAAAATTTATACGTATACGGTACTTTCTACAAATACCTAGAGTATGTAAAATTCCATATTCTTCATCTTTAATCGAAATAGAAAACAGACAGCACTTTGTACGTGTGCAATTGCATGCAGATCATGAATCTATCATTATCTGACATTGAAAGCGTTGAAAACCATAACCTATACATCTAAAGTCCGCACCTTTTGTCGTAGAATCGTAACAAATCCAATAGGTTTGTTAAGCACCGAAATAGACTCCAGGTCAAAGTATATTTAGGTTATTACCAAAGCGGACCTGTTTCAGCTCAACGGAGGACTTCTGGCGGGCCTCCTTGAGCTAAAGGCCAGACTTAAGCTCACAGACTATGGATCTAGGTTCCATTAAGTTTTCATTTCAGTGGGATTCCCAGATCACGTGTAGTGGACTAGTTTCAGTTCAACGGTCAGCGGATCTCGATCAGAGATTCCGAGTACATGGATATGTGTATGAAATTTTTCCTGATCCGAGGGTGTATTTGGGTCAGATTCTGACGGTCTGGTTGCCTAGTACTGATCCGCAAGTGAGAGGTGCCAGATTACTATTTGAGATATTTATTTTTAAAGAAAATCAAGTGTTTTCACACTCCTCGCTCCGGACTCAAGCGAATTACACTGGGACACTATCTGGATTTGATTTCCGAGATGGTTGTCAAGCCCAGCAAGGCAGTCCTAATTCCTTAACTTCGTGTTAATCGGACTTTCGACGTGTGGTCCAGATCTGATACGGAGTTTCGAGATGCTCCCGAGAGCAGCCAGGTAATGAGATTGATCCTAGATTTTAGGGTAACCTAGCGTCAATGATTCTACAAGTTTTGGGTCTTGCAGATCGTATTTAAAGTGATTGGTGCTAATTTCACAGGTACTCTATTTTAACACTGGCTAATTCTCGCCTACTTTCTAAAGGATTTAGTCCTAAGTAATTTTTGTCTGAGGTGATACCTGGGCCTTTGTAGTTTGTATATAAAGTAATCCAAGTTATAATACTTAGCTAGTTTAAGATAGTGTCTAGGGTGAAAGTACTTAGAAAATTTAAAGAACAAGGTGGTGAAGGGTGGGATTTGTGAAGGAAATGGGTTCAAACGCGGTTTTAGACTTTGGGATTGAGTTCTGACAAGTTAATAAGGCGTTAGGATCGACCCATTGCCTAAGGATGTCTAATTCCAAGTTGGGAAAAATCCGGGCTGTTACACAAATACTTTAAACTACATACATCAACAAACATGACGTATGTTGATCACATAGGTATAAGGGCAAATCCTTTCACTAGGGAGTTGCCCCAATTATAACACGCGTGCACCCATGACAAATAGTCATGGCAAGCAGGAATCCAAGTTCCATGTTCATTCAGTCCTTTCCACAAACACTTGGGCTACACGTTTTAGCATATATAATGTATATTGGCCGTGGCGTGATTTAGGGCAAATCCTTTCGTCAAAGGGGTGTCGCCTATACAACAATCATGTATCCATGACCATCAGTCATGGCGAGCACGAATGCGAATTCTATATTCATTCGGTCATTTTCACAAACACTTAGAATACACTATTTTAAAATACATAGTGTATATTAGCAAAAACATGTCTTAGGGCGAGTCCTTTCGCCAAACAAGTATTTTACACATATATAATATGTTCATACAGCAAATAATCATAGCAAACACATTTTCAAAATTTATACGTATATGGTACTTTCTACAAATACCTAGAATATGTAAAATTCCATATTCCACGTCTTTAATCGAAACGGAAAACAGACAACACTTTGTACATTTGCAATTGCATGCAGATCATGAATCTATCATTATTTGACATTGAAAGCGTTGAAAACCATAACCTATACACCTAAAGTTTGCACCTTTTGTCGTAGAATCGTAAAGAACTCGATAGATTTGCTAGGATTTCGTATTCAGCAGTTTGGTAACCTATAAAATGAAATAGGTTAGCTATTTCATAATCTACAACTATCAAAACCCCAAAACAGGTTAGGGTTAGAGTTTCTTACCTAGAAACAGAGCCAGAATCACCGGGAAAGCGATTAGAAGGAAGTGGTTAAGCTCGTGTAGCGGCAGGGAAGCATGATAGGGAGATGCTCCCACTTCTCTCTCACTTTCTCTCTCTTTTCCTAGGGTTTTTCTCAAATTCGTATGGCTGAAATGAGAGAGGGTTTAAGGTCCTTATATAGCCTAAAATCTCACTGAAATAGACTTCAGGCCAAGGTATACTTCGGTTATATCCAAAGTGGGTCAGTTTCAGCTCAACGGAGGACTTCTGGCAACCCCTTTTCTGTGTGCGGTCGGACTTAAGTTCACTAACACTGGATCTAGGTATGGCTATGTTTTCATTTTAGTCAGCTTCTCAGATCACGCGTGGCGGACCAGTTTCAATTCAACGGTTAGTGGATCTCGATCGGAGATTCCGAGTACATGAATATGTTTGGGGAAATATCCCTGATCTGAGGGTGTAATTTGGCCTGATTCTGACGGTCTAGTTGCTTAATACTGATCCGCAAGCGAGACATGTCAGATTTATTTATTTTGAATTTAATTTAGAATTATTTTCACATTTCTCACACTCCCCGCTCCGAGCTCAAGCGAATAGCGCTGGGACACTATCTGGATTTGATTTCCGAGATGGTTGTCAAGCCCAGCAAGGCGGTCCTAATTCCTTAACTTCGTGTTAATCGGACTTCCAACGTGTGGTCCAGATCTGAGACGGAGTTTCGATGTGCTCCCGAGAGCAACTGGGTAATGAGATTGATCATAGATTTTAGGATAACCTAGCGTCAATGATTTTACAAGTTTTGGGTCTTGCAGATCGTATTTAAAGTGATTGGTACTAATTTCACAGGTACTCTAGTTTAAAACTAGCTAATTCTTGCCTAATTTCTAAAGGATTTAGTCCTGTATGATTTCTGTCTGAGGTGGTACCTGGGCCTTTGTAGTTTGTATATAAAGTGATCCAAGTCATAATACTTCGCTAGTTTAAGATAGTGTCTAGGGTGAAAGTACTTAGAAAAATTGAAAGAACAAGGTGGTGAAGGGTTGGATTTGTAAAGGAAAAGGGTTAACAAGTAATTTTAGACTGTGGGATTGAGTTCTAACAAGTTAATAAGGTGTTAGGAGCGACCCATTGCCTAAGGACGTCTAATCCCAGGTTGGCAAAAATCCGGGATGTTACAGTAAGCCTCCTCCTCGACTTCCGTCGCCTCCGGCTCCTCCGCAACTCCCTCTGTCCTTGTGTCCTCTGTACGGTTGAATATTGATGAATGATGGCCAACTCAGTGTGATCTCCCGCTAAGATTACACACAGCTGCCCTAAACAAGGAATAACATAAAAACATGTAGATAATCCAAAACACAGTAAATGCAGTCTTATTAAGGGCATGGTGAGTGAATGCAATGTTGTCCCGGGTAAAACATCCAGACAGACATACGGGTTGTCACCCATGAAATCATCGACCCGGGTAAAACATCCAGACGGTCTATGCCTCGGGTAAAACATTCAGACAGGCGAATCTGTATGTTACGTATGTCAACAATAGATGTTGGTCTGTGTCATGCATGCATGACTATTCATCCCGTTATTAGTCCTACTGCAACTAGCCAATTTAAATAAGCTTATGGTCACTACGGGGAGCACATGGCCCAGCGTAGGCCGACGGCTCGGGCATAGTGTCTCATTCCACCATCCCCGGCCCATGAGACTATCGTCTCAGGGTGTGTGTAGCACTTACTAACATGTGGTCAATCAATTCAACATAAAGGGGCTACCATCAATGCCGACTAGGGGTGAAATGTTGAAATTACCAAAAGTGGCGATTTAAACACGTCGGCATGAATGATTCAAAGACGGGTAAACATCGGTATTTGGAAGGGTTATGGAGTCCATCCCAAGTCAGTTAGGTGAAACCACACATGGATGGTAAACCCCATTTTCAAGTGCCACAACGAAAACCTCCATGTCAGGGGCCTACTTATGTCACAATTAATCTAGTTACACACCAAGTACGGACTCTCCTTTGCTAGGACTTCCCATGGAGAGGTTTTAGTAGTATGTGTGTAATAGCAACATATATTACGATATGAAAGGAGAATAAGGAACGACACATGTTTTTCTATCAATATACAACAACTGAATATACATGACATAAATGACTAGATTATTTACTTAGGCAGTTCAAGAATCTAAACAATAGTAAGCATGAGAATTATCATTTTTGACAGATAAATAAAGTGAATATAGTTTATTTCTACCCACATTTTATCATTAGTCTAGCTAGCCATTAACACTAATAAAACTGCCATTTCTGATCTAGTTAAGGGTGGAAAGCTTAAGGGAAAGAAATCATCACCAGGCAGGTTGTAGTAGCTTCCTCCCTGAGTTCGCGTCCTAAGGTTAGTGGATGGTCCAACGTCGCACGAGGGACAACCTAAGATCATGTCAAGTAAGAGTCGTACCAATAAGTTGGTTATTTGAGCAAACGGATAAATTCGGCAGATCCCTGTATAATTGCACCCCATAACTAATTGTGTTTCATGAATGAGGTCTAAGATGATTCTTATGAGAACCAATTGACAGTTACATGATGGTCAGATCATTCATTACGTGAGACCCATCTTTTCACCAGAACAGTTGCCATATCAATTAGCTCATACTGGGTATAGTCCTAGGCAGTTAGAAGGATGTAGCCCATAATGGCACGAGTTCCATATGTTTTCCAAGCTGGGCCTAGCTTGTACTACTACATGGAAGGGAAAAGAATGAACCCTCGGGTCGGTCTTGGCCCACGATCCAAGGCTTGATCTGGTCTGCCCCCAGCCCACTCTAGCTCTCGCTTTCGGTCTAAACTGGGCCCGATTAGGGTCCACATCTATTGTCCTTAGCGGACCCAAGAGCTGAGCCCTGGTGGGCTCTGTTTGGCCCTAGCATGGTAGCCTACCAGCAGATTGTGAGCTAAGGTGAGGCCCACCGATGTTTTAAATATGGGGCGGCCCACCAGATCTTTAATCCCAACGTGGCCTATCTGACGCCAGCAGGGATAATACACATACTTCATGGTGGGTTTCCCACTGGCCAGTCATCTGGACAGATAGGGAATATCTACATCAAGGTGGGTCCCGCGTGGGGCCCACCACTTATGGCATATCACGTATATGTATAAATATGTATATTCATTTATAGTGATATTATATTATAGAAATAAAGCCACTGTCAGCAACTGACATTAATACACAGTTACCCACTGCACTGGTCGTGAAATTAAAACACGTATATCATGGTGGGGCCCACACGTGTGGTTCACCAACCAAATGGATGGACGGTCTGGATATGCCCAAGGTGGACTACGTCCAGACCTTGGACGGCCCACATTGAACATACATACGAGGTGGGTTTCACGCATGCGGGCCGCACCATGCATGAATATATGAGGCAGGGCCACCCATGCACCTATGCACGTGTGCACCTTTACACATGTGTCATGGGTGTTGAATCTGAACGGTCCATAATATGTGGAATCCCAAGAAACCCTAGGCCGTGAATTTTCACCTTGATCCAAGATTCCGGTGGGCCATAGTAAAGATAATTTCAAATCAAAGGAAGAAACTGTTTGCATTCCTTGTGTCCCACCGAAGTTTTGTTTAAAGTAAAATTTAAAACCAAGGGGTTTCATGAGGTTCTGCTCCAAGTGGACCATTCAGATTTTCCAGACTCATCATTCATGATGAGATCTCAAATTTTTGCAATCAGTTTACGTGGACTGATTGGTAGAGGAGCGTTCACTGTATATATACAACACCCTCTGTTTCAACGCCCTGGTGCATGCATGCGCCGTTTATGCATTTCACAGGTGGGTCCCAGGTGGGGTCCACCACTTATCTACGCATACTATCAGGTATATATTCATATACGTATGTATATATATATATATATATATATATATATATATATATATATATATATATATATATATATATATACATATATACACATTAAATAAAAATATAAAGAAAGAAAGAACAAGGGAAATTGCCCAGTACTGGACGTCCGGCCCAGGCCCCTTTTTTCTGGATATAACGTCCCTGATGGACGGTCTAAACTTGAATGGCCCATGGTGGCCTGACACTAGAGCAACCCACCAACATTTGGTGGGGCCCACGGTCGGTGCAAGGCTCACATTCAGGGTCGGCCTGCTGACGTTGGGTGAGGCCCACCTGCACTTGTGCAGGCCTAAGACCAGCCCGTCAGCGTTTTGGTAAGGCCCATAGTCTTACAGCCCACGGCTGTTTGCCATGCACGTTCAGGTCATCTTCCAGCTGAAGCTTCAGCTGTTTTTGCAACCCATTTTCATGGCAGCACCGGAGTCGAGCCTTGGCTATTCCTTTGAGTGGAATGATTAACTGTTCGCGACTCTGTTAATGGCCTAACTGAGAGCCATCTTCGTCCCCGCTTAGCAGCTCAAAACGTGGCCCATCCCAGGGCCATTTTTCAACCCATTTAACAGAGCTTGTGTTTCTCTCGATTTTAGGACCGACGCATGGCCATTGTTTGGCCAGGTCTTGACTCGAATTAGGTGATGCAGATGGGTTGGTTTCCCGTTCAAAACAGAGCCATTGATTGGCTTAGTTTCTTGACCAAAAACAGGGACCCATCCTACCCTCGTCTCAGTCTACTGTACTGCCATTGTTTGGCTCGGGTTCGGGCTGCAACGGAGTCTTTCCTCTAGCCTGATGCAACCACATTTGGCTTGTACCCTGAGCTAGTCTTGAAACTCCACAGAGAGTTCAAAAACACGGCTCAACTGGGGCCTGGACTGGTGACTCAACCTGTCTAGGTTGAAGTTAGAAATGGAGCCATTGCTTGGCTCGTCCCAACCTTACTGCTGCTAGACCGAACCCAGTCATCGTTACCTGGTGTTTACCTGAGACCCGACCATCATTTGGTTTGTCCTAGCTCTAAACAGAGGCTTGAAATGGGCTGCTTAACCAACACAAGGGTATTTATGGGTCTGTTTTCTATCCGAAAGCATGGCCATTGATTGACCATCCTTCCTCCTAATACAGTCATTGTGGCCTCATTCTAACTGAAACAACAAGAAGGAAATGGAAGGAGAAATAGTTACCTGTGGAGGAGAGAACGGCTCTCTGTTTTTCCTTTTCTTGATACGAATTTCATAGGGCTATAGGATCCATCTTATAGAGGGAGTGAGAGAGAGGGAATGACTGAGATTGTCTCTCCAATGGACGGTTGAGATTTGTCCTTCCCAAAGAGGAAGGGCAGTCCTCTGACCCTTCTTACCACAAGTTCTTGGTCGGGCAATTTTTAGACTAAGATGGACGGTGGCATTCAATCTCCCTCCTCCGCTTACAAATGATCAATTGGCTATACCATCTTGTTCGTGTGGGTCCCGTGAAGAATTTAAACGGTTTAGAATGCTCGGAAAATGGTCATGGTGGCCCACTTATAGGTTCGAAGTAGGTCGGTTTCAAACAAAGGGAAGGTGGGAATGGTCATTTCCCTATTTTTTTGTAATGGGGTTCGGTCAATGGTCGTTTGACCAAACCGACCGTCCCAGTGCACAACGTTTGTGAACACATGGGGTGCACGTGCAACCCACGTGGGGTCCACCATGATGGTTGTGATAAATCTATCTCGTCCACCTTTCTTTGGGCCTAGGATTAGGGGTCTTGGCTTATTTTAGTGCAGGGCCGAGGCCTAGGCGGCATATGACACCTCTTATTGGGACCATCATTGGCCCATATGACGAGATCTGTTGATCAGGCGAGCCTGCTACAAATTTTCAACGGTTAATTCGGTGCACTAGTTGTGGTGAAGGCTTCGTCCGTCGCCAACCATTTCTCAGGTGTTGGTGGCAAGCGTGTTGTACCAATATAAACTATTTATGATGGTTTAATTCAGGTGCTGGAATACCTTACCTTCTTTATTGTCGTAGGGCATGCTCTGACTCTTGGAGACCCTGATAGATGGCTTTAATGTTGACCGGGACCCCCATCCCGTGTATGTCGAGACAAGTTTTTGATTAACCCAGTCTGCTTTAGGTTAATGTGGGTTTTAAAGGGTAACACCCATGTACTAAAGGTAAGGGGTGTTACAGAAGGTGAGGCTTTAACAAGACACTCTCAAAAGTGCTTTGCAGCTCGCTGGGTGCCCTTCGAAGAGAACTGTTCTTAACATTGTATTTTAATTATGGTTGTGGTTGGCATGTTCTATGGGTAGTAGTTATCATGAAATATGGGTCGTGGTTGTCATTGGTCGTAGTTATCATGTTTTATGGGTCGTGGTGAACATGCAATAAACGCGACCCATGTAACATGACAACCACGACCATAGTACATGATAACCACGACCCATGTTACATGACAACCACAACCCATGACAACCGCACTCTCACTTCTATGCTCAGAAAGTTGGATCATGAACTTATTGTTGCCGTGAGAGTAGAGCTTGAGAGATCTACAAAAAGAACACATAATTAAGCGGAAGATAATATGGGATAGAGACGTTTATCTTGAAATCACTGACGACAACTATAAGCCACGATTATGAAGAATAGTTCTCTTCAAAGGTGACCCAGGGAGCCGAAGACATCTGTTGAGAAGGAGTCGTTGATCTTCCACGGGCACCAAATGGTCTTCAGAATTTCGTGTGGAGGCCGTTGATCTTTAGGAAGATCATCAACATTTTTGAAGAAAGGGAAGGGATCACCCATAAAGGAAGAACGAGAGAAGGACTTCTGGTTCGGATGGACTTCTGAAAAAATGTAACCCAAGTACCATTTTTATAGGTTGTTCAACCAGTGGTTAATGTGGGGGTGGTGATTCCAAAGGGTCACTTTGATTCCGAAGGATTCCGGGTAGGTACCATCATTAATGCAATTTCCTGCAAATTGAATGTGGCGCTGATTTCGAAGGGAAGGGTCATGGATAGAACGAACGTTGGGTCGTGGATGTGAACCACAACTCAACGTAGATAACAACAACGATCTCTATAGCATGACAATCATGTTCGTGGTTGACAACACGGTGGATCGTGGGTCAGATGGCGGGTGGTCTTGACTTTCGACTTCGACCCAGCATAGATGACAACAACGAACTGTATAACATGACAACCACGATCCTTTAGAACTCGTGATAACCTCGACCTTTGTTGGTTACATCAGCGATCAACTATATTGTACAATTACGATCATGTTAGATTTTGCAAGAAATTCTTATTATTGATTAACAATCCACGACCATATTGGAATATAGGTCGAACAAGAACTCATGATATTTCTATGGTCATTCAACGCGCTAGTCATTCAATGGTCAACGAGTTGATCCCATGGACAGCTGAGGATGAAGCACCATGAATAACATAGCAAGGTTATTCTCCCTCTCCCTCTGAAGAGGTGGATAGTTTTCTACCCACTGTCGTATTTATAGAGAGGTTGGCTGAGAAATTATTTAATGAGATAGAATTGTATGGAAATGTGCCCATCCACGTATTTTGATCTGTTCTCGTTGAAGTGTATGAAAATCTGCCCACCAAAGTTAGGACATGACATACGTAGATATAAAAAATCCCATGTATATATATGTGTCGTAGTTGTGAACATATGGAGAACATGTTCGTCAGTGATTTTATTGTTGCTATGAGAGTAGCTTTTAAGAGATTTGCAAAAAGAACTACTGGATTGTTAGTTGTGTTAATATTGGTCATTATTGTGTGTTAATATTTTCGTGGTTCATATATGTAATAGATCGTGGTTGTTATCCATGTTCGATCGTTGTTGACAACAACGGCCTTAAGAGAAACACGATCCATATGTCATGGAAGCCACGATCTATACGTCAGGCCAACAACGATCCCCACGTCACGGTAACCACGACCCGTTATAGTGGTTATAAGGGCCGCATCTTCTTGTTATATTGTAAACTTCAGTGGAAGAAACTTACAGAGTCTTGCGCATGACTGAGCTTCTCTTCTGGCAGTTACTGTGTTATATGAGTCGTGGTTGCAATGTTATAAGGGTCGATGTTTTTATGGGTTGTAATTTCCATGTTACACGGATCGTGGTTGTCATGCACCCTGGATCGTTGTTGTGGTGCGCAAGGCTCTGCAAGTTAAATGGGTCGTGGTTGTCATGAACAATGGATCATGAACTTAACAACGGGTCGTGGTTCTCATGACATATGGATCGTGGTTTCCATGTTGTATGAGTCGTGTTCCTCACACGCTCGTGGTTGTCGAATACGATTCAACATGGACGAGAACCACGATCCATTACAACTGTGAACCACGACAAATTTAACATGACAACATGACCCATATCAACTACGACCCATTCATCACGTATATCACGACCCATATAACACAACAACAATGACCCATATATCATTTCATTCAGGGTCCATGTATCATGAGAACCATGACCTATACATCCTTACAACCATAACCCATATACGATGACAGTCACGACCCATGTATCATGTTAGTCACGACCCAAATATTGATGATAATCACGAGCCTTTATGTATTTGAACCACAACCCAAATATGGAAATAGTATATATAACAATAGGTCGTGGTTTTCATGATTCATGGGTCGTAATTGTCATTTAATGGGTCTTGCTTGCACTCAGTGCCTTTTTTGAACCACGACCAAAACAATGACAACGACGACGCATTCTAAATGTCAACTACGACCCATGCAACATGACAACCACGATCCGTATAACATGACAACCATATCAAATGACTACTGCAATCAATGTTTCATGTCAACCACGAACCATATAACACGACAACTACGATTTTTATTACACAACAACCACGACCCATTTATCATTACATTCATGATCCATAATTCATAACAACCACGACCTATATAAAATTATTACCATGACCCATATTCAATGAAAGTCACAACCCATATATCGTGTTTTGAGCGCGATCATAGGGCTTGTCTCTGTCCGAGCCCGACCTTATAATCTGAATTGTTCCATCTCCACTTTTCTGAGTTCCAGGCTGATGTAAAAGCCCTATAAAAGAACTTGATATTTTTTTAATGAGCACCTACTCGCAATTTGGGGACCCGGTGTGTAATGGCTTCTTTGGGAGTCCAGTCTGATGTGAAATGACTTCTTTCAGGTTCCAGGCTGACATGAAAGCTCTACAAAAGAACTCGTTATTTTGTAACATGACAATAACGATCCGTATAATACAACAACAATGATCCACAAGACATGAAAACCATGACCCATAGCAACCGACACCACGACCCATGTAACTTTGACAACTACGATCCATATATCATAACAACCATGGTTAAGTTTACATGAAAAACACGATAAATAAAAACTGTCAACAACGATCCTTTGTCTGGGTCGTTTGTTGACAACGTGAAGGATCGTGGTTGTCATATAGAAAGGGTCATGTTTATCGTTGTGGAAGGTTGAGATGACTTCGATCAAGGTGTGCCCTACAGTAAGCTCCCTTCACTTGACCACGAAAGCGCTCACCATACCATGTTTGATCTTCGCGATCCGTAGTAAGTGTCTACAAGAAGGTCCAATAAATAGATACACCCCCGTATAGGGAAACAGTCCTTTTCCATTGGTAAATCCATTACATTACATTCCCTGTATGGGGAACGGTAGTTTTCCTCTTCCCAAAACATTCTAGGTATGGGGAAACGGTCATTTTATGATGAAGTTTGGGTCATGGTTGTCATGTTAATGGGTTCGTGGTTGTCGTGGTAATGGGTCGTGGTTGTCATGTTAATGGGTTCATGGTTGTCATGATAATGGGTTGTGGTTGTCATTTAATGGGTTCGTGGTTGTTACACGACCCACGTCGTCTTACAATCACGACCCTTCTAACATGCAAACCACGACTCATATAACATGACATGAACGAGCCATATATACTAGAACCCACGAACCATATTCCGTCACAACCATGACCCATGTTCAAGGGGCCATGTTGAGGCCCAATTCTTTGGCCCACAACTTTGTATCGTGGTTATTATGTTATATGGTCGTGGTGTTAATGTTCAATGGGTCGTAGTTGACATGACGATTTAGATCATGTTTTCATTGTATATGGATTGCTGTAGTCATATATATGGATCGTGTATTCAAATTTTATGGACCAATATGCCCTCAACACGCAAAAAGATGTAATGATGAAAAGGTAAGGTCGGCGCGGGCGTGTTTTCCTGCAAAAGCCTTTAACAGGAAGTTCCTTCGCTACAATCCTAAGTGGGCCCCACCCTGATGTTTGTGAGAAATCTATGTCGTTCATCTATTTTTTTAGCTCAATTTAGGGCTTGAGACAAAAAGTGAGCAGGATCCATGACTCAGGTGGACAACATTAATGGAAAATGTGGGTAGGGAAATTCCAACCGTTGAAACTTCCCTGGGGTCGACAGTTATGTTTACATGTCATCCATGCCGTTCATAACGTAATTCCTAGGGGGATGAACTGAAAACACAAATATTCTCTTGACTCAACACTTCGGTTGCCCCATAAATATTTCAACTGTGGACGTTCAATTCTCACGTTTTCAGCACATTTGAGTCTCAAATCCAGTTCATTTATGGTTCCAAGCCCTAAACTGAGCTCAAAAAGCGGATGGACGGAGTTGATTTCTCACAAACATCATGGTGGGCACCAACCCACATATCTTAGTTTGTATTGAAAAAATATGTCGCATGTACATACATTAAAATGGCGTGTAAAAGGCGCAAGGTTCGCTTACGATTCCCAACGCATAACATCAATCGTCAATCGTCTTAGTCAAGTCTATGGGCCCATCATAAATATAATCTAATTCATTGAAATAGTTCATGGCTGATGGATTCCTTCGATAAGTTTAATAGCGACACGTATCGAGCAATCAGTGGCCCACACTACGTAAAGATGACAAATTATGGGATTTTACGGAACTTATTGGTTTGAACTGTTGTGGTCCATTGGATTTAAATATTTTGATCATTCTTTGGGTAATTCTGTTTCTTGTCATTACAAATAGAATGGATGGTGCAGATAAGAGAAAAGGCAGTTCGGTGTGACTTAGAAATGTCCGAGCTTGGAAGATATACAGTGTAAAGCAACCGCTTGTCCCCGTACGGAATACCAATTTTATATATTTATATATTTACATATTTATCTTGGAGCTTCTTCTCTGGTACCCCTTGACTTTTTATCCCTACCCCCATTTTTTTTACTGGTTTTAAATCTTCTTCATTGGGCCCCTTAATCGCCACTCAGCGAGTACATCTATACAATTTGAGTGTAGCTCAGTTCTTATAAATGGCAAAGCAAGGTAATGGTTGACAGGGATAGTATATCGTTGTTCACATGTTACGTGCACAGTGGCTGTCAACCACGACCCAATGTATATGACTACAACAATATGTATAGCATGACAACAACGATCGTGGTTGATATGCCCAATGGATCGTGGTTGACAAGCACAGTGGATCATTGCTCACATGTTATTTAGGTCGGGGCTGTGAGTCATGGTAGTCATGCTATATGGGTCAAGGTTATGCCCACATAGATGACAACAACGAACCGTATAGCATGACAACAACGATCATGGTTGCGATTCAATGTAGACGACAACAACGATCTATATAGCATGACAATCACGTTCATGGTTGTGATCGTTGTTGATGTACCCAGTGAATCGTGGATCACATGTTATGTGGGTCGTAGATGTGAACCATAACTCAATGGATTGTGGTTGATAGGGACAGTTTATGTCGGTGGTGGCTGTGAACCATGACCTAATGTATATAACTACAATGATATGTATAGCATGACAATCACGATCGTGGTGAGTTGTGATCGTGGTTGATATTGTAAGTGTTATGGTCTCATGCTCCTTTGATTGTCAAATTTTGTGGTGCCAAAACATCTTATGGTGCCAAAACCTTTATCTGTGTGTCTTGTGCTTGTATGTTGATATATATATATGATTCAAGATGACATCACAATGGTTCAAGACATGTACGATGTTCCGCTTCAAGAAATGCAAGGTTATGTATCTTATCCTCTTCAGTATGCATCAATGTTCAGAGCTACATCAATAAGAAGAGTGTTTGTTTAAGACTCAAGTACAACTCAAGTTAAAGTTTAAATTCAAGCTGTAGAAGATCTCAAGATCAAGCTACATCAAGTAGAGATCTCAAGCTTCAAAGGTTAACCATCATCTGAAAGAATGAAGTTCAATGTTCATACTTTATGTCCCAAGTATGATAAACTTAGTTTGACCTTAGGGTAGGTCATTTTGTATACATAATTCAATATAAGTCTTCTTACATGAATTTGGTCTGTTCTAAGACTAGTCCTGGACCTTGTTCGACTAGTCCTAGACCTAGTTCGACCAGTCCAAGAAATTCCACGACCAGTCCTAAGTTGTTGAAGATTTTTGAAAATTTTTTATTATTTTACGACCAGTCCTGGAGACTGTTCGACCGGTCGTAGGATGTCACGACTCGTCCTTCGACCAGTCTTAAAACTACGACTCAAACTCTAGCAACCAAATCTGGTTGCCTACGACCAGTCCTGGGTCAGCTACGACCAGTCGTAGGTGGTCTAAGACCAGTCATAGAATTCGAACACTAGCCGTAGAACGGATTTTTCAAGTCACACTTAAAATTTCAAAATGTCGTTGGTGCTACGGCCAGTCGAAGGGTTCCTAAGACCAGTCGTAGACGCGATCTTTTCATCTATAAATTAAACACGAATTTCAGAATTTTTCATCGATTAATTTGAGAAAATTCAAGCCTCCACTCTGAGATAAGTTGTGTTCATTTTAAGCTACGTTGTGCATATTTAATATTCTTTTTGTTGGCTTTTCTTATTTGATTTTATTCCTATATTCCAATTTTATTTGAAAAGAGGAATTGTTGTATTCCTTCTTCTTGGAATTAAAATCAAATAGAGTTATGCCCAATTTGGTTTAATTTAAAATCAATTAGAACCTAGAACCATTTCTTAAGTGAGTATTGGACATTGAATGTTGATTTGAACTTCTACTCTGATTGGTTCTACCGGGCTACTACAAAAGGAGAAATCCAGGTATTTTACATTTATTGTAAATTCATTATTTTGGTTTGTTTGAGATTCACCAAAAAAAATCTCATTGTGTTGGTTATCTGAGGAGAGCCAGAAAACTCAGAAAGTGTGGGTTTTTGGATTGTGTAAGCCCAACTTAAAAAGACACAATTGTGAAGGTTTTAGGTGAACCTGTGAAACCTATTTTTATAGTGAATGCTAATATAATTAGGAGTGGAGTAGCAAGCTGTGTGGCTGTTGTTTAACAGTTAGTGAACACACAGGTGAACCACTATATATCGGTGTGTTTTGTGATTTGAATGTTCTTTTAATTTCTATATCTTTAATCATTCAAATTTGTGGAATGTATATGTGGATGTGAATGTTGTAATATTTACATTTCAAGCAAAGTGGGGAATTTTGTAATAGTTTAGAATTTATTTATTGATATTTCTTTTATTTCCTTTCTGTTTGAGTTTTGATATTCAATTTGTTCTAGTAAGATTGTCCTGCCATAAACCCTTGGTTTTTATGGTGCAAAGGTTGTCCTTAGAACAACGTTAGTATCAAGCTCTTTTTAAGATTGCTTTACATTTCAGTTCTTTGATTTATTTAAAGTACTGTTCTTTATTTATCTGTTTATAAGGCTATCGTACTTCAATTCCATACTTAAATTTTAATTTGGCACTGTCATATTCACCCCCCCTCCCTCTAGGACATATAGCTTGGCCTTTTCAGATATGCCCAAATGGATCGTGTTGACACGATCGTGGGTGGGTGGTTAGTTTGCCTATTGGATCGTGGTTGACAGCACGGTGGATCGTGGATCACATTATGGGTAGATGGTCTTAACTATCGACCTCGACCCAGAATAGATGACAACAATGAACCGTGTAGCATAACAACCCCGATCCTTTAGAACCTGTGATAACCACGACCCTTTGTTTGTTACATCAACAATCAACAATGTAGTTCAATTATGATCGTGTTAGATTTTGCAAGACCCTATTATTGATTGATTAATAGTCAATGACCGTATTGGAATGCAGGTCGAAGGAAGCCAATGATGACCACGTGCTTAGACTTCGAAGAGGCACGGGTCTCTCCCAAGTGCTTCATTAGTTTTTTGGAGTATATGATTGTAGATATTGAGAAGAATCCTGATAGACAAAATATATTTAGAGACAACAGTTTTGGATTTCTTCTTTACTTTCCATTGACTAGGTGGAGGGCACACTCACAGATCATGCATTGCCTAATGCAAAGGCATGTTGGTGATCTGAAATTCGATGTTCAGGGCACCAAGATAAAGTTTACTGAGCTCGACTTTGCTTTGATAATGGGTCTTAAGTTTGGACCAATTAGGATAGACGGTGACAGTCGTGTCGAGGCCGGAAGAGTAGAGGGAGGAAGAGGTATTAGGGAGACCTACCTGAGAGCAGGTAGTGTTAGTAAAAAAGAACTAAAAGAAGCCTATTTGTCACTCGCTGATAAAGACGAACATATGGACGCGGTGAAGCTGGCTCTAATAATTTGCGTTGAGAGTCTATTAGTTGCCTCTCCGCAAAAGAATAACTATGTTGATACATTTATCGACATGGTTGATGACTTGGATTATTTTAATAACTACCCTTGGGGCAGTGTGGGGTATGATTATTTGAAGAAAGCGGTTAATGCTGCATCTGGCATTATTCGGGTGACTGGCTAGTACCCCAAATCATATAACATATGCGAATACGCGTTTGCCCTGCAAGTACGTTATTCTTGTCCTGGTTCATAATCTGAGTTTAAATTTTTACTCTATACATGCCAATCAATATGTAATGCATGATAATTGATCTTAAGCAGATTTGGGCCTACGAACGGTTCCCAAAACTCACTGGGGACAGTGGGTGGGTAGATAGAAGACTGCCTACAATGATTCCTCGAATCCTAAATTGACATCTGAAGAAAGCAGGCAGATACCGCCCCTTATCCACCATCTTCACAGCTTTGCCGGTAAGAGTTATTTAAACAGTAATGTATTTTAATTATGCAGTATGTTTATAAGTAATAAATCAATTTTACCCATGCAGGTGGTGCTAGCTTCAGAGCTTCAACCGACGGTCGAAGAATCAGAGACCGAGGTTGTCAGGAGTATAACTGACGAGACTTATACGAATGACAAGGCTCGGTGGGCAGCACCCACGGCAGTGACAACGGTGGTGGAGGAGGATGAAATAAGAAATAAAGTGGAGGCTGATCTTACAGTCACCCTCTTGGAAATGAGAAACGAATTTGGGGCTGAGGTTAGAACCTCCATCCAGGAAGATATTAGCAAGGTATTGAAAGATAATAAAAAATCAAGATTCGCAATAAAGAAATTTAATAAGCAGATTGAGTTCCTTATCACTGAAGTGGAAGGAATAAAGGATGAGTTTGGTGGAGAAATAAAGAACCTTAAGGCGGATGATGCTTCTTTACGCGAAGAAGTGAAGTCGTTGAGAGATGATATTAATACAAAATACATACTTGAAATTGCCCTGTTTTATTTATTAATAGCTCTTTGTGAATGTATTGTCTTTTAATATATAATGATTTTAATACAGGTCAACAACACAACAGCAACAACTGTTGATGATGGGATGGACCATCTCAAACGTTTTGAAGATGGGATGAGTCATCTCAAAGATGACAGTGCTTCACTGCGGGAGCAGATGAATCAGCTAATAGTTGAGTTTCAGTCAACAAAGGAAAATGAAAAATGGATCGTGGTTATCATCCACATATGATCGTTGTTATCATCTAGTAAAGGTCGTGGCTGTCATGCACAATGGGTCGTGGTTGATACACGACCTAACATTGGTGGCAACCACGATTCAGCTGAGAGTCGTGGTTTCTGTGTAATATGGGTCGTAGTTTCTATGAACTATGGGTCGTGGTTATTATACATGGGAATAAATAATAATATACTATTCCATTCCAGGAATTCGTTGCTTCGATCAGCCCTCTCAGAGGAGAGAATGCTTCACTGTAAGAACAGGTGAGACAACTTAGAAAGGAGATCCAGGCAATGAGGTTATATGAAATTGAATTTATCAATTTATCCTGAATCTTATTTGGTTGTTGTTCTGTCCCGTTTTGGCTCATTTCTGGTATATGATTTTATTGCAGCACAATGTCCCTTCGACCAGCCCTCCGAGCATAGAGAGTGCTGGAGCAAATGAAGCAGTTTGGGAAGGAGATAGAGGGAATGAAGGTATATGAAGTTAAAGTTTTCCTGAATCTTAGTGGTCGTTGTTGTGTTCCTTTTTGGGTCATGATTTCTGTCTAAAATGGGTCATGGTTTCTATGAACTATGGGTCGTGGTTATTATACATGGGAATACATAATAATATACTACTCCATTACAGGAATTCATTGCTTCGATCAGCCCTCTCATAGGAGAGAATGCTTCACTGCAAGCGCAGGTGAAGCAACTTAGAAAGGAGATCCAAGCAATGAGGGTACATGAAATTGAATTTATCAATTTATCCTGAATCTTATTTGGTCGTTGTTCTATCTCGTTTTGGCTCATTTCTAGTATATGATTTTATTACAGGACAATGTCCCTTCGACCAGCCCTCCAAGCATAGAGAATGCTTCATTGCTGGAGAAGATGAAGTAGTTTGGGAAGGAGATACAAGGAATGAAGGTATGTGAAGTTGAAGTTTTCCTAAATCTTAGTGGTCGTTGTTGTGTTCCTCTTTGGGTCGTGGTTATGATATAGTGCGGGTCGTTGTGACAGGCCCATGTCCATTCAATGGGCGATATCAGGGAAGAGAATGCTTATATGAATGAGCAGATGAAGCATATTGAAGTGGAGATACAAGCAATAAAGGTATATGAAATTGAATTTTGGTCATAGTTGTGTTCCACCTTTGATCGTGGTTATTGTGAAGGTCAGATCGTTGTTATCATGTGTGATTGGTCGTGTTTATCATCCATATAGGTCGTGGTTGACGCACGACCCAATGTTGACGATATAGGATATCACATGCAAAATATGTACGTGGTTTGCCGTTGGATTAATAGTTAACAAGTCGCTATGAATCTAATGTCTTCTACTATACAATTTTATAATAGGTCTACAACTCCACCGTTGAGGCTGGGATGAGCCAGCTCACTAGTGGATTGTGGTTTCCAGCCACAGTGGGTCGTGGGTGGTTGGTGCACGACCCAATTTGGATGACAAACACGATCCAATGAGGACCGTGGTCAATGTCATCATTTCGGATTATTGTTATGGTCTATTGGTCGTGGTTATCGTGTATAATTGGTCATGGGTATCGCCCAGAGTAGATCATGGATGAACAGCGACACACTATGGATGACAGACACGATTCACAAACCACGTCAATTGTGAACCTCGACCTTATGTGGACAACAACCACGATCAACGTCACTATATGGATGACAGCATTACTTCACTACGTGACGTGTTGAAATACGTAAATAAATAATATGCTTGTGTTACAGGAGAAAATAACTTCGATGCAAAGCAACGAAGAAGAAATTCTGAATCTGAAGGAGCTCCATGCTACGTTGAGCTAGGATATGAATATACTAAAGGATGAAGCTAATAAGAAAATTGTATGTGAAATTACATTTGGTTTGTGGTTTTCAATGGACATTATGTTGTGAATTGCATAGATAATATGTCATTTTATTATAGCTCAACATCGGTACTTCTCAAGTGTGTGAGGAAGGGAGACCACACCGCGATGCAGTGGAACCCCACCGAGCTCTACCTGTAAAGGAGAGTCATCAGGGGTATGTGGATCCGCACCGAGCTCTAACTGAAGCCGAAGACAACGAGTTGAGAGTTATCAGAGTATCATCAAATTCACCTATCTGGCTGAAGAGCATCTATGACCTAAAATCATGGGTCGACTCTAAGGTAAGTTTCTAAATATTATCTTTCTTTATTTAATATCAATGTATGAAAATTATATCACACAACTTCCTCGTTGTGTAGGCCGTCGATATATACCTATGCTACCTATCAGTGCGTCAGGAAAAGAGACCACGAGGTAGACAGGACTATGCATTCATCCCATCGCTATTTACGGTAATGTGAATTTGAGGACCATAGTTATCTTTAAAACATCATTAGTTATTTATGTTTCTGACCCTTTTCAATATATCAATAGCAAATCATGGAAGTCCAACTTAACGATTTGCAAACTTATAAAGCTGACAACCATAAGGATCGACAGGCCATCGTCAAGAATGGCACCTTGAATGAAATTCTTATAGAAATAGTCGACGGTTGAAGTAGATCGAAGCCTTTATGGAAGTATGAAGTGGTAAGAGCTTATTTACTTGCACATATACATGAACTTAAATGATATTATTCATTTTGAAAAGACAAGTCTTTTAACTATGGTCATATTTCTTGTGCTTGACAGTTATACATCCCACTCAACACGAGGGGCCAACACTGGTTCTTGGTTGTTGTTAATTTGAAGAAGAGAGATGTCACTTTGCATGACAGCTTGAGTACCGAGTTGAAAGAGAACAACGAATTGATTGTTGCGCAGATAACGGACGGACTGAGATGGCTATTCCATATACTTGATAATAGATCTAAGAACTGGGAGAAGCCATAGAGTTTGAAGACAATCAGTGACAGACCTGGGCAAGACAACTCGGATGATTGTGGCATATTCATGCTAAAATATATAGACTTCTTAAGCAACATGCGCAAAATTGACTTCACGAAGGTCTGTGTGTGTGTTTATATATATAAATATGTATGTATGTATGTATATATATATATATATATATATATATATATATATATATATATATATATATATATATATATATATATATATTCATCTACATTAAATCTTGATTGCTCTGTCCTTTGATTTAATATTAGTTCATTCTTTTTCTATAGGAGGACATTCCTAAATTTTGAAAGACAATTGCATACGACTGTTTGTAGTTCACGAAGTCAGAAGATGAGGCTGCTTACCCAAAAAAACAAGAGATGATGTGTAAACCACCGAAGAGAGTCAAATATTGATTAATAATTAAATGTTGAATGGATTGGTGTATTTGATGTTTCTTCTAAATATTTTCTATTATGATTTAGTGAATGAGATGGGTTGTGGATATGACGACCAATGTATCGTGATTAACATCCATAATGGATCGTGGTTGGAAACCATCACCAAGTTTGTATGACAACAACGACCCTGTTCTATGATCATGACTCAGATGCACATTGGATTGTGCTTGTCAGCCAGGTTGGTTGACATCCACAATGGATCGTTGTTGTATATGGGTGGTTGAACGTGAATGCCAGCATGATCCAAATATCGTGACAGCCACGACCCATGTAGCATTAGAACCACGACTTATGCCAACCCCGACAAACTTGAATGTTATGGATGTGACGAACATTGGGTGGTGATGTAATGCATAATGGATAGTTGTTGGAAAACACAATCCATTGTGTATGTCAATCACGACCCTGTTGTTGGATCACATGGTACACAAGAACAACGGACTGTGGTTTCACCCATGTTGGAACATGGTTGTCATCCACACTGGATCGTTGTTCACAACTATGACCATGTAGTTGGATCTCGTAGTTGACAAGTACATTGGATCGTTGTTGTGAATATATATGGGAAGTAGTTATTATCACGTGGCGAGCTGCCAAAGAGAAGGTAGTTAGTCCTGTTCTTCAACAACATTTTTTCTGCTGGCTAGGTGTCAGTTGAAATTGTCGTGTTGCCGGAGCTTAGAAATTGTCTTCAGAACTTCCTGTGGAGGCAGTTGAGCTTCGTGGAGATCGTTAACAAAAGGGAAGGGATCACCCATGAAGGAAGAAAGTGAGATGGACTCATTGCCTTCTTTGAATATCTCCTTCATTATTTCGATTTAAATAGCAAAGCAATCAGGAAAAAAATGCGTTAGGTGTTGCAATAAGACAAGGTTTTGACAATGGTTTTATATATAGTGGATCGTGGTTTTATCCAGTTAGATCGTGGTTGTCATCCAACCCTGGATCGTAGATCAGAGTAAAGAGGAATGGCAACCATGATGCATATAAGACGAGAACCACGACCCATTTATACGGGTTGTACTTGTTACGTTATATGGGTCGTTTTCTAGTGTTATATGGTAGTTGTTGTCATGTTATGTGGGTCGTGGTTGTTACGTTACATTTCCTTAGTTGTCGGCAGATTTCCTGTGGTGTGACCAGCATATAAGGTGTAACACACCACATGAAATCAGCAGACAGCGACGACCCATGTAAGGTAACAAACTCGACCCACATAACATGACAAGCACGACCAATATAACACATCAACCATATCCCATATAGGTTGGTCACACCACACGAAATAAGCAGACAACCACGACCCATATCATCTTCACGACCCTTTGCCATTCAAACCACGACCAATATCGGCTGACAACCACGATCCTTATAATCCCATAACATTATTAGTGTATACTGCCATATAAAATTACAAACAAGGACTAATATAACATGAAAATCATGACCAATATAGCATTAAAACAACAATCCATAACAAGTACAATCCATATAACATGCAACATGCAAGCCACGACCCATTTAACATGACAACCACGGTAAATGAATCATCGAACTGCTTCCTTTCTAAGATAACAACCACGACAGATTTAACATGACAACCACGACCATATTCACAGTGATAATCCGAAGAGCAGATCTCTTCAACGGGTACCCAACCAATAGAAAAACTCTGTCGAGAATGTCTTGTTTTAGCCAGATCTAAAACTCTGGTGAGAAGGTCAGTCTTAAACAAAACATTCTCGCCAGAGTTTTTCAGCTTGCTGGGTCCCGTTGAAGAGACTGTACTTCCTATTATGTTGTGATTATGGTCCTGATTGTTATGTTATAGCGATCGTGGTTGTCATGTTGTATGGGATGCAGTTATTATCATGTGGCGCGCTGATTACTAAGGGTCGAAAGAGCTGCGAAGATCGTCTTCAAAACTTCCTATGGAGGCGGTTGAGCTGCAGGAAAATCATCAAATCCCTATGGAAAGAGACAAAATTACCATTAAAGGAAGGAGGCGATAGAGAATTAATGACTTCTTCCACTTTCTCCTCCATTATTTTGAATGAAAGAGCAAAGAAAATACATTAATGCGAAAGGTGTTGCAATAAGGTTCAGATTGGTTTGTAGATGAAGTACCGCTCTTATAGGGTGGTCATTCAATGGTCAAGGCACTGATTTCGAAGGGTCACGCTGATTCTGAACAGTCCTGCAAATTTTAAAGGATTGCACTCTGTACCCAACGAATTGCATCAATGGTCAAGGCGCCGATTTCGAAGGGTCGCACTAATTCTGAACGGTCGCGCGGATTTCGAAGGATTGTGCTCGGTGCCCAATAGATTGCGGGGAAGTAGCGAGTCATTCAATGGTCAAGGCGCCGATTCTGAAGCGTCGCGCTAATTCTGGACGGTCGCACAGATTCTGAAGGATCGCGCTTGGTGCCCAACGGATTGCGAGGAAGTAGCGAGTCATTCAATGGTCAAGGCGCCGATTTCAAAGCATCGCGCTGATTTTGAACGGTCGTGCGGATTCCAAAGGATCGCGTTCGTTGCCCAACAGATTGTGGGGAAGTAGCGAGTTAATGTCCTCTCCTGAAAAGGTAGAAGGTAGATTAGAAAAGAATTTGAACATCAGACAACGTCTAGTTGGGCTGACTAAGCTGCGAAAATATCAACCTCAGGACTTGAGTCACTTGATCCACCGTTTCTTAAGACTCATGGTCGATATTTGGGTGATCCATCCTTGAAAATCACAAACTAAATTACCTAATTGCAGAATCAACAGTAAAATTCAACTAGGATAAACTAGGGACCCTAAGAAACACTCAAGATCAACCTATATACTCAATCATACAACAATTCAACCGTCAAGAATATCATTATCCACAGATTAAGCCATCAAACTGTTGATTTATGAGATGGACCATTACATCCTCAATGAATCCACATCAAAGCATAAAGGACCTATTTCTAGGGACTTAACAGGGTTAAAACATCTTCTAAAACCTTGTTGGAATTAATGTCCGATAAGATAAGATCCCTAGTCCATTAGCAATTGATGTCCGATAAGATAAGATCCCCACTCTAAAATAGTGGATTAGCTATTCAACTCCATAGTAGCTATTAGATTCCATGTAATTCGTATTAGAACCCTTGACCACCAAGTTTTTGGTTTCATGGACAACCATATTTTCACATATTGTGAGATAACCATAGGATTATGAATCATGACCCTCTAGCTCATCAAATAAATGCTAAAACCCACCCAGGTAGACTTTAGAATCCCTGGGACCATTGATAATCAAATTAAACTAATCCGACCATCAGATTGATGAAAATCAACACAGAAGGGCCACAATCCCCTTGATATGGCCCGTCTGAGTTCTAATTTCCCTCATCTTGGGTCAGATGTCGATTCACGAACTGTGAAGACCGTTGGACGGAGTAGATTTCCCAAGAGCATCTTGTGGGCCCCACATTGATCATGCAAGAACATCTGGAGTTGTGCACCAAAGGTGCACTAAACCAAAAGCCTGGTCAAATGGCCATTGACCCGATGAGAATCCGAAAAAAGAGGATTTCCCCCCTTTTTCTCTGGTTTTCCCCGCCAAGCAACAACGTTTGAAAAATGTCGTTTGGAGTTCCGAGGTTGGGCCATCATATGAGATCATGTGGATGATCTGAATCGTCCATCGTGTTCTGGACGGACTGCCGACCAAAACCCTATAAAAATCTTGTGTGGGAGCACATGTATACGAGCACCGCCAGTGCAACAGAAATCTTCGTGCGGTAAGCCTCCGATAACGGACGTGCAGTTGCATTGCCTCGCTGGCAATCTGAGGCAACAGTCTGTATTTCATCTCAGCCACACGAGGAGTTAAGATCTTGGCCTTCCATTTGCCGTTGAAAAGGAAGTTCTCTCCACAGCTAGAGAAAAGGCAAAAAGAATCTTTCCTTTAAAGAAAAGAACCAATCTCGACCGTTGGGACGCTTCTAGAAGGCGCTCCAAATGCACCTGAAGCGTCCGTTTTAGGGCAAGCAATGCCCTATCTCATAGAATGAAGAGATCTCGCGAGAAACTCTCCTTGTTGTGAGAAATATAACTGCGGTTGAAAAACTCAGAACCCATCGAGTTTTCGTTGTTGTCCACCCAAAAGTAGGCACAGCTTGACTCGGCTCGACCACTTGCTGACCCCAGTGAAACTTGGCTCGGCTCAGTCCTTGAGCCTAACTGGCCAACTCGACTCGATTCGATCAGCAGCTCGGGCCAGTCCGAGTCGAGTTCGAGCCAAGATCGAGCTGAGTTTGCCTATGCAGCATTTTCACAAACACATGGACTGCACTTTCAAAATCTCATTGTATGTAAAACAACAGCAGTGGTTTTATAGGTATTTCATCAAACACCTTATAAGCAACATAAAAATCAAGAAAAAAAAAAAAGGTATTTGTTTCATATACGTACCTTCCTTGCGACCAGCCACACTTCATTGAGTCATTTCATCAAACACTTGGTGAGCAACAGCAATATCAAAGTAACTGAGTCACCGAACTAGTTCGATCCAAGTTCGATTCGAGTTAGGTTCGATCCGAGTTGAGTCAAGCTCAAGCAAGCTCGAACTCGGTTCGAAATTTTTTTCGAGCTCAAAAAATTAACTCGACTCAGCTCGAACTCAATTTCGAACTAAGGCGAATCAAGCTTTTTCGAGTCAAGTCGAGCGAGCTAACCGAGCTAACTCTGCTCGTGTACAACCCTAATTGTGGGCATTCAAATAGACAGAGATGAGACACATGCTTATATTGAGAAGCAGACAGAGATACAGGAGCAGGTGGAGCAACCACCTATGAGAAGGAATCTACCAAGGGATCGTAGGTTACCGGCGAGATATAAGAATGACTCGAATATTACATTTTCCCTTATTATGGATGAGAGGAGATCCATATACTTTTCAGGAGGCTCTTGACGATATAGATGCCGAAAAATGAAAAGTGGTGATGCATGACGAGATGAACTATCTGTACAAGAATGAGATGTGGGAGCTAGTGGAGCTTCCTGTCGGATGTAAAGTGATCGGGTGCAAGTGGATCTTGTAGAAGAAACAGAATAAATACAAGGCAAGGCTGGCAGCAAAGGGATACGCTCAAAGAGAATGTGTTGACTTCACTGAGATATTCGCACATGCGGTGAAGCAAGTATCTATCATATTTGACGTTGGTTGCCAATACAATCTCGAGATGGAACAGATGGATGTGAAAACTACTTTCCTACATGGGGAATTGGAGGAGCAGGTTTACATGAAGCAAGCAGAAAGTTTTGAAATACAAGGGTTAAAGAACAAGGTTTGCAGGTTGAAGATATCGTTATACCACTTGAAACAGTCGCATAGGCAGTGGTACAAGAAATTTGATTCTTTCATAGTGAGTCAGAGATTTGTCAGGAGTGAGTATAATCATTGTGTCTATTACAAGACATTGAGTGTTGTTATCTTGATATTTTATGTTAATGATATGCTTATCACCAGTCATAACATGTCTAAGATCAAGATACTGAAGACTCAGCTATCAAGGTTATTCAAAATAAAATATCTGAGGGTGTAAAAAAGGTTCTCGGCATTTACATTCACAGAGACATGAAGAGGAGTAAGCTATGGTTATCTCAGGTATAATACATTGAGAATGTATTGGTGAAGTATGGGATGGACATGGCAAAGACAGTTAGCGTTCCTCACGCGGCTTATTTTAAGCTTTTTTTTTTTAACAATGTCCTGAAATAGATAAAGAAAAGCAGGTTATATCTCCTGTGCATTATTTGAGTGTGATTGGCAGCTTGATGTATGTTATAGTCTATACGAAACCAGATAATTTACACGTGGTGGGTGTTGTTAGCAGATACATGTCTAACCCGGTAAAACACTGAAATGCAATTAAATGGCTACTTAAATATATTCGAGATACGCAGGACTACATCTTGGCATTTGAAAAATCATGGGACAAGTTAGTATGCTATGTGGATCCAAATTACGTGGGCAGTGTGGATAATAGAAAGTCGACTTCCAGTTACTTTATGTTAGCAGATGGTGCAATTAATTGGTTGTCAAAGCTTCAGTCTGTGGTGGCTCTCTCCATAACCAAAGATGAGTATATGGCGATGACAAAAGCATTCAAAGAATATGTTTGGTTGAGGGAGATAATAAATCAATTGGAGCTTCATAGGAGGTCATGCCAATTAATTATGACAGCAAAAGTGCAATTAATTTAACGAAGAATTTTGTTTATCACTCACGTAATACGGATATTAATGTGTGTCATCATTTTACCCGACAGGTGCTTGAAGGAGGAGGCATGACTCTTGAGAAGATACACGCAAGCGTGAATCCGATTGACATGCTTACGAAGTGGTTCCCATAAAGAAGTTCAAGTCATGCGCAATTGCTCTGGGCTTGGCGAAGCCATAATGAGGACGGAGCGTGCAGGAGAAGCGACAATGAAACTATGATAGAAGGCAATCAGAAATGGTGATGACAAAGGAGCAATGGAGACTGAAGATTGAAAACTAATGTCTTAAATTTATCTGTAACAGGGTCTGTCGATGCCATCAACAAACCATTCGATCTCATCAATCAGATGTGGATGATGTCGATGCCATCTCCAGACCGTTCGATCCCATCGAGAAAATCCAAAAAAAAAATATTATTTGATTGCTGGACAGTTTTGGAAGTTGCTACTTGATGGCATCGAAGGATCTTCGATTTCATCGACTAGTCTTCAATGTATGTCGATGCCATCGAAGGTCCCATTGAGCACGCACGCAGAGTTGCGTAAGTGCATGATTTGTTTCCTATTCCGGTTTGGGTAGTATATATATCAGGTGTAATCAGGATTAGGAAAGAGATTAGAGCTTTCTAAGGTATTCTAAAGGGTTTAAGAGCATGACTAAAGTTTCAAATGAGATTTTAGGATTGTTCGAATTGGTAAGATCTAGTATCTCTTGCAATTCTGCTTTTATAGTGCATTACTCATCACTTTGTGCTGTAAGTTTTTTTGCAAAGATTTTTCCATGTAAAATTCGGATTATCTTCTTGTTTAGTTTATTTGTGCGTAATGACGATTACTTTGTTTGATTCTACTATGTGTTTATCAAGGCATCACCTGCACATGAGCGGCACTAGCCCAATTCTTAACCTCACCTTCCCGCCTTGTGGCCACTTTTAATGAGTCAATCGATGTCCAAGCTGGACAAATGATAGCTCATTGGAGGGCTTGGGGATATACTCTCCGAGAAAGCCTTGGATAACTCCAATCCGACTTTAAGACGAAAGGATAGGAGAAATCGGTCTATAAAGCTGCATATCAAAGCCAACGCAGCAAGCATACCTCAATCTGACTCACTCACGCATGCCGTTATGCCTGCCCTTAGTCCTGGCACATCTTGCTTGTTGGAGATCAACCAAAACAACTACTTAACAAAGCATATTCCCGTCTCACCCTGATTTCAGGCCAGAGGAATAAAAAGTTAAATACTTGTCAAGCATCCAACAAGCCCAAATGAGGCATAGAGTGTAGCTTAACTCTCTATTGAGACTTGCTAAGGCGAGCAACCTGCTATTGAAGTGATCCAAGGCATGTTGAGAGGATGAACTCATTCCCTCTTCTATATGCCGGAATAAGTCCGAATCAAATATTAGCTAGCCCCATTCAAGAGCAATCTATGGAAGACGACTTATAAAGCCCTCCCGGGCGGCAAATATGAAGCAATCACACAACAGCATGCATTGTGCTTATGCCGGCAACTTGAGCCCGCAAGCTAGTTTTCCTTTGCAACACCTCGGGCCATTCATATATCAGGCTGCAACCTCTTGGAGTCTTAAGGACATTCACGAGCCTTCTGATTCACTTTTCCGGGTTTCAACACTCTCCGAGCTCATTGATACATTCCAAGCTTGATGATACCTGGGCTGGACAATCACCTCTCTCTTGAGTCATCCGAGAAGCCAAGCCACCTTGTGCAAGATCTTAGCAACGGGAGCAATCGCCTCAGAGCACTCTCTGTCTTCTTCCAAAGACCATCCCATTATACTTAAATGACTCTCGTCTTCTTTATCGCCCTATGAGCTTCACTCATGTATCATTATACACACCATACACTTGTGTTTGTGTGCATTCGGTGCTATCTTGTCTATAGCCTTGAGCCTCTTAAAGATGAGATCACTTGGCCCTGTCCGACACACTTATGTGACCACAGACCTCCGAAAGTCTGTGACCATTCGACACACTTATGTTAATCATGTTACCATCTCTCATTGATGTCTACTCAAGTGACATGCTGAGAATGGCTAACTCTGAGCCCAGATTCCTTGTCATATGGCTTTTAAACGTAGCCAATTTGAGAAAGCAAGGAAGCTCCCAGTCCAATCCACCAAACGAACAAAGTCATCTTCATATGCTATCATGTGATAAGCCCTTTGGGGGCCAACATCACCTTGGCCAATCTCAAGAACAAGCCAACTCTCATAAGTCTCAAGTAAGGTAAGACATCACACATCGAGTGATAACTTATCTTTCAGACACCACCTGCAGCGATCATATTATACAGCCCATGCTGGTACTTCTAAGACTTTAAAAGGCTAAAGTGATCCATTTATCAGCTAAGGCTAAAATTACATAGCATGAGAGCATTGAATCATGCACTACATTTATATCTCACTAAGCTTTGCTTTAGAAACAAGGGTTATCCCCCCTTGAATGTAATTAAGAATTGTGTCACAACACACCTGAAATATACATGAATCCAAAGAAATAAAATAGCAATTGGAGTACTTATCTCATGTGTTGGTGAATGTTTATAAATGTCCGTGAAAGATCCCGAACAAAATACAACGCATTCCATATACCAATACAAAAATTATGTCAACAATGATCCCAACATTTAACCACCCGTGCCTCAAAAGAAGTATTTTTGCTAACAAGGTGAGGATCTCACCCCACTTTTCATCATGCAATTCTACCTTATACTTGGGACTTAGAGCCAAGTTGTGTTGGTTTGGTTGGGTTGGGTTGGGTCAGGTTGTCGAGGTCTTTGGGTTGGGTTGGGTTTGGTTTGGTTTGGAAAGGCCAACCCAATTTGAATTCAGTGAGGTTCATGATGAAAATTTTGTGTTGGGATAGGTCAGGTTGGGAATAATCGAATGCATTTGGGTCAGATCAGGTCAGGTATAGAGGAACTCAGTTTGGGTTCAAGTTAGGCACCTTGGGTTGGAATTCAGGTCAGGTCGGGTTGCAGGTTGGGTCCTCTTACCCAACCCAACCCAACCCAACCCAACCTTCCCCGGTTGTACCCTTCTTGGAATAAAATACGGAAAGGCTTTTGAACTTGTAATTCTAGTTTGAAATTGGAACGGAAACCCCAGTGGCACCCTACTTGGACTAGAAATATGGAAAAGGCTTTTGAACTTGTAATTCTAGTTTGTACTTGGAACAGGGAAACCGTCCAAATAAGAGGTTGAGGTTGGCTCGAATACACCCTGTTTGGCAATTTGGGACTTCAGCAATGCCACAGTCTGTGCGAATCTCTAGTCTTTCAATAATATTTAGTTTAACAAGGATAATGAAAAAATGGTCAGGATTCATGATAAATCCAAAGGAACCGTGAGAGAGCATGAAGCATGTATTTAAAAATGCTATGGTTGTAAAGGAACAATTTAATGTTGGATCAACAGTTCAAATTCAGCTTGCTAACATGAATGGAATACTGTGATTCCACAATTATCACATTTCCTCTCCGTTTGAATTACAAAGTAAATCATCATGGACTCCACAAAGTAATCATTAACTTTATTCATAGTTGCAATTCTGTGGCACAAAATAATACAAGACGACCGTTCTCTAAAGAATCTAAAAATTCTCATTACGAAACGAACAGAAAACTAAATTTAGTATAGTTTAGTAAAGTAAAATATAAGCATTGCCCATATCAAATCTTTCACCCAGGAATCCTCATATCAAAATTGGCCCTTTGAGTATGACAAATGAACCCGCCCGATAGATTAAATTAAGCTTGAACTGCATTTAACTTTAACAGTTGCCCAAAAAATCATAACCCAATAACACAAAATAAAATGGTATTCATGGCACACGTCAAGATGGCTGGAAAATAAGAAAAGTTAAGATTCTTACCACAGATATGGATCCATTGATTTCAATGCTGGCTAGCAAGAGATAAAGAGAACCAATAGCACCATCTCCTTAATACAGCAGATATTAGGATTCAATCCTGCTCGAGTTAAAGCAATTGGAATCTTGGATCACACAGGACACAAAATCTTACTCAACACTTACCCGCGTACATGTCGAAGGTGGCACATTCATGGCAATACTAGACTCGATACACAAATCAAGTAATATGTAAAGATCATGTTTTCTAAGACAACATACACCTCTACATGCAGCTACTGGCGCCAATTTGGAACATGTGCAGGCCTTCCAAACAGCATATAGATGGTGTTGCAGAAAGTCAGCCAGTCAACTCATCAGGTGAGCCACGTGTATGAAGACCATTAAGGTTTAGAGAATGCCAATAGTCCACACTCAGCATACACGAGGTCAACCGATGAGTGCACGCATGTGCCAGGTGGCTACATGTGGGGGTGTGTTAAGCATAGCGAAAACCATGCGAGTTGTGAAGATACTACGGTTTTAGCAACACATTGAGGCCTCCATGTAGCCGCAGAGTAATTAGAATTCATCCATCTTTTCCATGAAGAATTTACAAAGAAAATCACTGAATAACACAAACACAACCTCGATTACCATCACCACCATCCTCCGATTCTCCTGATTCACTGCATGAAATATATATACTCCTGTGTGAGGAAAACAGGCGTCTACCAACTTTAGTGCAACATCAAACAACAATATTGCATCGAGAAAATCTCATTTTATCTAAGTGATTCTTTACTCGTAGTCGGCCAGAATTGTTCGAACAAAAGACAAATCCAATTTCAGGTATTTTTATTGATTTTCAGTGCCTTAGGTAAGAAAGAACTTGATTCTTCAAGCCTGGCACGTGTGGGACATCCTAACCCCCAATCAGGTGGGACCCAAATTGTCTATGATCTGACCAAAACATCAGACTGATCGACAAAATCATGTATACCAGACATTTAACAAAATAACGGACAGTCTAACAAAACATGCAAAATTTTCACAGGTAGTATTTTTCATGCATGTCCTACCTGATAGTTCAATAATCAGATGTTTTGGACAAATCACCCACAAGGAGGATCCCACCTGATACATGGATCAGAGGTCCAGCAAGACCGCCAACATAACACATGTGGCTGCACTTCGAGGAGTGTGGAGCTAGCAATCATTATCTTGTAGAAAGGACAGAATTTTTTACACATTTCCTTTCCATGTGTCTGACATTCCTAAAATGCTCATGTTAAAAAAAAAAAAATTAAAAAAAAAAAAAAAAATTTAAATAAAAAAAAAACTATTTTTACATTTAATTAATTATAATATTTTATTTTGGGATACTTCTTTACACATAAATAATGGATTTTGAAGCTAATAAGTAGTAATTTTTTCAGTATTTCTAAATGAGGATTGCTGGGCCCAGATGTGCATACCTTGCCCATCTACACACAAGCACACATGCCCATGTGGCACACATCAGACCCGAGCTTTCCATCGGGTGCAGAACAGTAACAAGATATTTTGGTTCAGAAACCATGCAGTTTCACTCATGTGGCCCACAACATACAAAACAAACAGATGGCTAAAACAAAAATTTTCTATCCACTGAATTGTTTATACACTGGCCAACCTTAGGAGCGAAGCAGTCTGAGTTTTTAGACCAGAAGACAAACAGTGTGGTCCACCTAAAGGAAAGCTCTGATTTCTCACACTTCTGTCATATTAGCACATGTTCTTGTGGGATGAGCAAACTCTAAATGCATGCAGGTCTAGCAGACCCGTTTCAAAACGTAAATAAATACATATGTTGATCAGTATTTTATTGTATTTAGTATTTGAATGGGAAATAGCAGCAGTTTTGACTTCTAAAAGGTATCATTTCCAACACCCATACGTAGGTGTTTACATAGTTTCGTTTGTCTTCCAAATTCTAAAAGAACACGAATCAGGCACGTATAAAGAACTGTAGACTTGGAATTTGAGCATTTCCAAGCCCACAAACACCTCGGGAAGTGGCATGTGTGCCATGTGTGACTGCATATGGGCAAACTCAAACTACCAAAACCAAGCTAAGAAAGGTTCCCAATCACCATTATAGTATTTTTTGTGAATGCCAGCAAATGGCCCAAAAGATTTTAGCTGTTTAGAAAAAAGTGCATTATTTTACGCTTGATAGCTTTCCTTTGTAAAGCCAATCAAGTGGGCTCCAATCCAGCAACTGGCGAATTTAGCACAACCCATTTTAAAGCCACAAAAATATAGTAAATTCCACATATGCCCTAAGAGTTTTATAATCTTTGAGATTTTCCTATATGTTGGCCCCCTAGACTCCTCATTCCACCTATAAAAGCTATGAAATGATGTCTCCACCAAATCTCAGCAGACACAAGATAGTAAAGGGAATTCCACCCTCCTTTCTAGATTTGCAAGACAAGCATTATGAAAGCCTAACCTCCAAAAATTGACACTTTTCTGTATGTTTGATGATGCAAAGGATGAATCATAATAAATTGACACTTTTCTGTATGTTTGATGATGCAAAGGATGAATCATAATAAATTGACACTTGTAGTATCTTCTGTAGATATATGAATGCCCAACAACTCACTCTTCAAGAAATTACCCTTGAGCCCCAACACAGCCTCGAAACATGACCATTTTAAGCAAACTAAGACGAGAAACCCAAAACCCCGATCTATCTACCTCGAAGCTAGAGATGAGGCCCGACTCCTACCCTCTAGGAATCATGCAGCTAAAAGCTTCAACTATGATCAAGAAAAGATAAGAAGATAACAAGTCTCCTTGCTGGAGACCCCTAGAGGGAGCAAAAAAAGCCTTTTGGGGATCCGTTAATGAGTATGGAGCAACTCGAAGAGGAAACGCAAGACTGAATTCAAGCCCTCCATTTGGAATTGCAGCCCATTCTTTCCAACATGTAGTCAAGGAAGTCCCACTAGACATGATCATAGGCCTTCTCAATATCAAGTCTGCAAACAACCCCGGCTTTACCCAACTTAAATCTAGCGTCAATGCACTCGTGCGCTATGAGGGCATTGTATATAATTTGTTTGCCCAGCACGAAGCCCCTGTTCTCTGAAATAATGGAATGAATAATTACCCAAAGTTTGGAAGCAAGAATATAAGCGATAATCTTGTATGGGCTGCCGATTAGACTTATAGGCCCGAAATCCTTCGAAGAATCTGCACACTCCGCTTTGGGAATTAGGGCTATGAAGGATGCACCAATTCTGAAGCTAAGCGCCCTGTGAGGAAAAACTCATTGACAAAAGCAAACACATCATCTTTCAAGGCGGTCCTAAAGCCTTGAAAAAATGCAAGGGGGAAACAATCTGGCCCTGGGGCTTTATCTCTCCCAAGGCTGAAAACAACATCTTTAATTTCATCATCTTCGACTGGCCTTTCCAATAGACTTGCTTCTTCGACTAAGAGGGAGCTAAAAGGAATATTATACAATCTGGGACGATTCCAACGATCAAAGGAGAGAAGCTGCTGAGAGTAATTAACAATAGCCTCAAAACCTGAGGCTTACCCTCTACTCACATACCATCTACCATCGAGGAGCTGATCCTATTGACACACGCTCTGGTTGAGGCGGTGTTGTGGAAAAGGCATGTATTTTTGTCCCCTTCTTTCAGCCAGATGGCCCTAAACTGCTGCCTCCATTCAATCTCATCTTCCTTCAGCTATTGGGAATAATCCAGTAATAATTGGGAGTGACAACTTTTATCTTCATCCGACAAGCCCTCTCATTTCTCTTTAACATGAATCACCTGAATTTCATCAAGAATTGACGCCACCCCTGCTTCTCTAGCCCGAAGTCTCCTTCTTCCATCGCTTCAATTTCTCTTTCAACATTCTCAGTTTATGGTGAATTCTAAAACCAGTTGAACCTTCAACCTTAAAAGACTGCCACCACCCAAACCACGGTCTAAAAGAAGCCTTCAACCTTAAAAGACTTTCGCCACTCAACCACAATCTAAAAGAAGCCTTCAACCTCCAACCATGCAAGTTTGAATCTGAAAGGTTTTGGCCCCCAACTATCATTATTGATCTCAAGAAGGATAGGCTTGTGATATGAAACTGGCCTAGGGAGCCCTTTTAGCTTGACAAGAGGGAATCCCACCCATTTTGAAGACACTAAAAATCTATCCAGTCTTGACATGATCACCTTAGTTTGGCCATTAGTCCATGTATACTTACCCGCACTCATGGGTATGTCCAGCATATCGTTCATGCCAATCCAGCGAGAAAAGTACGACATGCTTCTAGTCAGCCTAGAGTCGTTTGACTTCTCATAGCTGAAACGGATGATGTTGAAGTCCCCACCAATGCACCACAGGTGGAGCTACTTATCCCGGATAAGCTGTAATTCCTCCCATAGAGAGGACCTCTAGCTGGCCCTACATGGCCTGTAAACAGCCGAGAGGGTCCATCTGAATCCCAAAGATACATCAAGATGGACCACTAAGGTCTAGAATCTACCACATCACGAATCTTCTTTTCTCCAAATAGTTGAATTCTAAGCGATCAAAATACCCCCAGAGGTGCCCACCGCAGCAAACAGACCTAGTCTTTATCTCGGACCCCACCCAAATTGAGTCCAAAGTACCCCTGTTGAACATTAGAAGCTTAGGTTCTAGAAGAGAATGATCTAAGCCTTAGCCTTAGGACACAAATCCTTGATCTGAAGTCTTCTGGATTTACAGCCTAGACCTCTAACATTCCAACTTAAGATAATCATCGGGAAATTGACCTTGCCTTCGCTGACTTGAGCTGGTCCCGACTTCTGCATCTCCAGGTAAGAAAACAAGAGATTTGATCTCGAACTACCTTTGGCATAAGAAATAATGGCTTTAAAAAGGGGGTATTGAAACCATCCTTCACCACACGTGATTGGAGTGGCAGATGAAACTGATCGGGGGTCGTCTATCCCAGAAGGTCCTTCATAATTGGGGGGGGGGGGGGGGGGGGGGGGCCTTCTTTGACTTTGAAGGACAAGTGGCACCGTGCGTCCCTCCCAATCAGTCATCTCTTACAACACTTTCTACCTGATCCATAGATGAGTTCTCAGCTCATTGGACGAGGAAGGCTCGAGCACTTGAGGCTCCGATTTGAAATCCCGAGGCACCAATTCAATTCCTAAAGGCTCAGGATCAAGAACCCAAACTTCGCACGAAATTAACGCCCTGCCATTCATTTGCGATGAATCCTCTTTCCAAGCCGACATCTCCAAAGAAACCCTCTGATGAAGACATCACTTCACCTTTGCATACATCTGAGAGGAGGAGGCAAGCCGTACCGATTTCCTTATGGCTAGGCGAGTACCCTTGATCATGTTGAAGACCCCATGTGCATGTGTGAGCATTTAAAAGACCCCACACTGGGAAGATGCACATGGGCTGTTTTAGGGAGTAATTTAGACCATCAGATTCGAGGGACGTGACGATTGTGTCATTGGATCGCATGGATCACATGATCAAGCCATTGATCGTGGATCGTCTTTATCATTTTTTAGACTTTATTATCTTTTAGGATTTAGTTTATGATTACTTTATATTTGGACACCTTATAAGTGATTTTAGTTGATTTTTCTTTAGACTAGGGTCATTTTCATCAAAATTCATAAGACGGTTGAAATTGTAATTTTGAAAGTTCTTGAAGCTATAAAGGGGGGGGGGGGGGGGGGGGGGTGACCTCTCTTCACTAAGTTTTTTAGAAAAAACATAGAGAGAAAAGGCTCTTTGCTTCTTCTTCCATCTTCATGTGATTTGAAGGTGACTTCCATGTGATTTGGAAGGAAGATTGGTGTGAAACTAATCTTCATCAACGGAGGTGCGAGGCTTCCATCTATCCCCCCACATTTTCATCCCTTCATCAACCATCGAAGTATTCTTCAAGTTCTTCGATCTTCTCCATCCCAAACCTTCACCATTTTTCCAATCCTTATCCCTTCCACACATTGACGAACCAAACCCTCACAACCTAGCCCGCACATGTGACCGTACGGCCACATGTGTGTGAATCCATAGGGTTGGCCATACGGCCAAACTCTTGTCCCTTTGGCTTTCCATTACCCTTGCATCAAAACCCTACTCTCCATTTTCCAAACCCTAACCCTAAACCTCTAAATATCTAATTTTCCTATTTTCCCAAATTACCAAACCCTAATTCTACACATCCTTCAATTAAGCCCAAATCCTTACAATCCTTCCATCCAAAACTCTAATTCCCTTATCCTAGTACCTAAACCCTTTAACCTTTCTACCCAATTTACCCCATTAACCCTAATTCCAAGTTTTCCCTAATTTCCCTAAACCCTAACTTCACCCTAGGTAGTATTAAATCTTTTCCTTTGAAATAGGCTTTACCCTATGCTATTTGGATGTCCCTACATCCATTATATCCTAGTTTCTATTATTTAATGGTCTTCTATGATGATGTTTGATAACCTAGGCTAGAATTATGCATGATCTTCTCTTGGGATTTGAGTATTTGTGATGATGATAGCAAGTTTTGTGTTTTTTTATTAATTAAGTTAATTTTGTTGATTGATCTCACACAATAATTGAGTTCATGCATCGGTCCTACATCACCCTCCTAGCCTTGATATTTGAAATTGTTAAGGGAGACACACGTATCTTGGTCTCGAGTGTGTGAGCACAGCTCCGCACATGAGAGGGAGGAAGATTGGGTGTTGAAGTACTCGAGGAGCACCGAAACCCCAATGGACAATCGTGTCCACTCACAAGACCACCCTGCCTAAGACCCACAGAGATAGGCCACGCATCTCCAGAAATAATCGGAACACTGCCGAAACATAAAGGATGTGCTCCATCTGCTTTCCTGTCATTTGCAATCATGATCACCTGGGTTCCAGCTTCCCTCTCCTTCCACAACTCTCCCCATCTGATTGGGACACACCAAGCCTTTTCCTACTTGACAACAATGGAGAGCCGAACTTCTCTGATTTTCAACATCACTGGCGCAAAGACCGAGCTTGTGTGTTTTCGGCAAATGCAAATCCTTGCAGCATTGAGATCATTCCACCTTTTTGTGTCTTCTTCAATGGCTATGACCTCTCCTAAACATTCTCCTAGCGCTATAAAGATTTCCCTGTTCCACAGCTCGAGAGGAATGTTCCAAAATAGAAACCAAGCGTCTTCTGTACCAAACGCCGAACCACTTTCCCACTTCAAGACGGACTTAATCAGCCTGTCCCTAAATAGAGCCCTACCATGACAATTTGATCGAGATTCATTCCAGGCATCACAGCAATCCACACTTGATTAGCACTTAGGGGTTTGATTTCGAAATCATCCACAATCAACCTACAATGATCAACCAGCCAAGTGTTAATCTAAGATAATCGGGCGTCATCTTTCCGTCTCCGCCACCACCAACCACAGTAACGACAGCCAAGCTCTATCAATAACCGCCACGTCTACGCAGATCTCCGGGCTTTCTCCCGACGAACAAACCCTACTCCACGTTGCTCAGTTCAAGCCGAACGGAATCAAGGTGAGCTTCTCCTTCACTTCCTGAGGCCCTAGTCTCTACCCGATTTCCAGTTACAGCGTCCTTAAAGGATCTACATGGCAGCCCATTCTGCTTCAACAAGTCCTCTAATTTCATTCTAACAAAAGCAAAACCGCGAAGGGACGTCAAATCCTAATAGTGTGGGAGCGCCACTTCCATTACTTCCCTACTCGGCTGAAAACCCAATAGAAATTTATAGGCAGCCAACCCTCAAGGAAGCCAAATACGTACAGGGTCGGAAGTTCCTCTAGCAAATTCCCTTTTCCCCCTTTTTGTCCATTGGTTGCATTCCTCCTCTTACTGACCTTCACCAACTTCCCTCCCTTTCCACCATTATGACCTGTTTCTCTAGCAAAAAGGTATATTGGTTGCTCCCATACAACATTTCTTAACTCCCCCTAGTGCGATTCACCTTCTGCAGCACGTCCCCATGATGTCGAGCTTGGGCCAACATCTACATGGAACTTCTATCCATACCTACAACCTCTCTGGAAAAGATCGTCACAAGCCCGCTTACCCTTCCCGCGATCATCCCCTTCACTCAAGCAATCAGCACATTCAGACATCATTCGGTCAAGGATTGTCACTCAGCATCATTCACTCTAAAGTGTGACAAACATTATACAAAGAGCAAAAACAAGTTATAACAAATGTAACAGAAAATTACAAAGATCTCGGCTGAATTTCAAGCCCAATAAATAAACAAGTCGGGCTCATGCCTATTGACTGTGTTCAATGTATCAATGGTATCAACCAATATAGAGGCGATGTTATCAATATCAATATCAATAGGTGCCGATATGAAACATGGGGTATTTGCAATTTTACAATGCATCGATAATATAATCGTCAATACATTACAATAAATTCCATTCTCCTATACAAAAGTGTATTGATTAATCCTCACAAAATATTGCAAGCATTGTTTATACACACGAAATGGCAGGAAAATTAAAAAATAAAAAAGTGAAAAACTGTTCTACCCAGATTTTTAGGGGGAATTTGCTCCTCCATGTGTTTCAACAACTCCACTTGAGCTGTTTCACATCGAAACACAATTTTAGTAGAGAAATCACGATCCAAGAGTGGATTTGGGCCAAAACCCCAAAGGTGAGAATTTTTTAATTTTTTTTTACGTGTTTAAATTCATGGTTTTCAACATATTAGTAATACTCTACTGGTATAAAATCATCGCTGCATGAGCTCCATCCATTGACATGGATTTCAAGCAAGAAAAATTGATTTTGAAGGTGGAAAACGAAAGAAATTGGAGAAATTGAAGGTGAAAAACGAAAATAAATTTGGGCAATATGGATTTTTTAGCTTTTCACCATATAAAATTGCAATGTGTGGAAAAAATAATGTTGACGAATGTAAATTATAGATTGATTTTCAGATTGGACACATTCTTTAATCTATTTAGAAAAATTAAAAGTACAATTCAAAAACAGGTCTCGATAGCGATATACAATGAGTGGCCCCTTACATATTTCCATTAAATAACTAAATGTTTTTATTAAATAAAAAAATTAGTGCATTAACAACATTTTTATTCAAGCCGACGCATAATTCCATGTGGCCCACCAGTTCTCATGGGAACTCGTGAGCACTTTTTGACAAGTGATGTGGGTGCAAAATCCAGACGATCCACTAGATGAATCACCTCATGAAACCCCCAGGGCCCAAAAGTTAGCCTGATTGAAAAATCTGGTGGGCCATAGCAAAGTCGAGGCAATTCCCTCCCTTGATTTGCCTCTCTCTCTCTCTCTCTCTCTCTCTCTCTCTCTCTTCTCCTCTCTCTCTCTCTCTCTCTCTCTCTCTCTCTCTCTCTCTCTCTCTCTCTCTCTCTCTCTCTGCATGTGTGTGTGTGTGTTTAGTTTTTGGTTGTATTGCTTTTATTTTATTACTTACATTGTATGGCATTTGCATGATATAAACTCGTTTTGAATATAGTTGCATGAATTGTGACCAATGGGAGCTGTAGACGATTGAGCCGTAGTCCTGTAGGCCCAAAGGACAAACGAGAGCTCCTCAGCCCAGTTACCTTTGGCTTTCTCCAACGTCGTCTTGAGGTGGTGCTTGATGACCTTGTTTACGGCTTCCACCTGCCCATTAGACTGTAGATGACGAGGCGAGTATGCATTTGAGATGCTGAGTCCCCTGCACATGCCTCGGAATCTGTCATTATCGAATTGCTTCCCATCGTCAGAGACAATGGTGTGCGGGATTCTGAATCGACGTATGTTGTTTTTCCAGACAAAGTCAGTCACCTTCTACTCTGTAATCTTCGCTATGGGTCCGGCCTCGGCCCACTTGATGAAGTAGTCGACCGCCATGATAACGAACTTGACCTGTCCTTTCCCAGTGGGCAGAGGTCCGATGATATCAATCCCCCACTGAGCAAATGGCCACGGCCCGCTCATAGGGGTCATCTCCTCCGCAAGTTGCCTCGGCACGGCAGCGAACCTCTGACATTTGTCGCACCTCCGGACATAGTTCTTGGAATCTTCTCGAATGGTCGGCCAGAAGTACCCCTAACGAGGTATCTTCAGAGCTAAGGCACGGCCACCGGAGTGATTTCCGCAGATTCCCTCATAAATCTCTCGGATCACGTAGTCTGCTTCGTCGGGTCAGAGACACCTGAGGTAGGGCTGTGAATACCCCTTCTTGTATAGGATCCCGTCCAAGACTATGTATTGTGCAGCTCTGACCTTCAGACGTCGGGCCTCTAGTCTATCTTGGGGGACCTCACCAGATGTGAGGTAGTTGTAGATCGAGTCCATCCAACTCGGAGTGGTCTCCACTGGATTGACCATTTCTTGATTAGCACGATCGATGCTCGGACTATCTAAAAATTCCATAGGAATGATCCTGGGAATCTTTCCTTCCGCGACCGAGGCTAGCTTTGCGAGGGCGTCGGCTTAAGAGTTCTCCGCCCTCGGAATCTGATTGATGATGCAGCTCCAGAACTACTCTATCAGCTTTCGGGCCTCGGCCCACCATTCTAGTCTCCTTGGCCTCGTACTCGGTGAAGATGTGGTTCACAACGAGTTAAGAATCGCATCGTATCTCAAGAGACTAAACCCCCAGACTAGCTACCAATCTGAGTCTAGCCAGCAAGGCCTCGTACTCTGCTTCATTGTTGGAGGCTTTGAAGCTGAGCCTAATAGCGTATTGGATGGAGGTTGAATCGGGGGCGACCAGGACAATCTCTGCCCGGCGCGTTTGGAATTGGACGACCCGTCCACATAAAGAATCCACATGTGCTCTCCGTCTGACTCCGTGTCCTAGATAAGCGGGAGAGCGGGCGGGGCCGCGGGAACTGCCTCCGCGCACGCATCTGTCACCTCTACATTCTAAGTAGCGAACTTTGTTATGAAATTGGCCACAGCCTGGCCCTTGATTGCAATTCTTGGACGATATTGGATGTCGAACTCCCCGAGTTCTATCGCCCACTTGGTCAGTCGACCTGACACCTTAGGCTTTTGAAGGACTTGCCTGAGGGGGGAAGTCAATCAGGACAACAATAGTATGCGCCTGGAAGTACGGACGCAACCCCCGTGCTGAGAAGACTAAGCTGAGTGCTAATTTCTTCATACTCGGGTACCTAGTCTCGGCGGGTAACATTGCTTTGCTCACATAGTAGACGGGGTGCTGCCTGCCCCCCACGTCCCTGATAAGTGCAAAGCAGACGGCCGAGGCAGAGACCGCCAGGTATAGGAATAGGGGCTCACCCTCTTCCGGCTTGGATAGCAGGGGTGGTGAGCCCAGGTACCGTTTCAGCTGCTGGAACACCTGTTCGCACTTCGGGGTCCACTCCGCCTTCTTATGACCCTTCAACTGTTGAAAGAAAGGGAGGCACTTATCCGTGGCTCGGGATATGAATCGACTGAATGCCGCCACCCGACCGGTGAGGCATTGGATTTCCTTTGTGGTCCGAGGTGAGCTCATGTCACGCAGCACCTTAATCTTTTTGGGATTTGCCTCGATACCCCTCTGGCTAACTTGAAACTAAAGGAATTTGCCCGAACGGACTCCGAAGGCACACTTTGCGGGGTTCAACTTCATGCGATACTCCCGAAGAATCGAGAAATTTCACCAAGGTCCGCAATGTGGTCGGACGCCTTGACGCTCTTCACCAGCATGTCGTCAACATAAACCTCCATGGTCCAACTGATTTGCTTGGCAAACATCTGGTTCACAAGCCTCTGATATGTTGCCCCAGCGTTCTTCAGGCCAAAGGGCATGACCCAATAACAGTAGAGACCTTTATATGTGATGAAGGTCGTCTTTTGTCTGTCTGGTGAGTGCATTGCAAACTGATTGTACCTAGAGTAGGCGTCCAGGAAGGAAAGTAGCTCATATCCAGCCGTGCTATCCACCAGTTGATCGATCCGAGGCAAGGGGAAACTGTCCTTGGGGCAGGCCTTGTTCAGGTCGGAGTAGTCCACACGGACCCGCCACTTCCCATTTGCTTTCTTCACGAGGACCACGTTTGCAATCCAGTCCGGATAGTGTACTTCTTCGATGAATCTGACACTGAGGAGCTTCGACACCTCATCTGCTATGGCCGAGTACCTTTCGGGGTCGAACACCCCTCTTCTGCTTCACCGGCCTGTGATATGGGTCCACGTTCAGCCTGTGGACTATAACATCGGGAGAGATGCCCGACATGTCTTCGTCCGACCATGTGAAGAAGTCCTTATGCTGCTGCAAGAAGGCCAGCATCTGAGACCGCTGCTCGAAATTTAGCGACGATCCGAGCTGAGCAGTTCTGCTTGGGTCAGCTTCCTCGAGTGGGACGGACACTAAGTCCTCCGTGGAGGAATCTTCTGTAAGAGCTCTGGGGTCGAGGACATTTACAGTGAGGGCCTGCTTCACCGAACCTTTTCTGACTGCCACGGAATAACACCTCCGGGCTTCTCGTTGATCTCCTCAGAGGTACCCGACTCCTCCCTCTGCAGGAAACTTCATCATGAGATGGTAAGTGGACACGACCGCCCTCATCACATTAAGGGAAGGTCAACCCAATATGACATTGTGCACCGACGGCACGTTCACAATGAGGAAGTCGACCAGAAGAGTAATCTGATGCTACCCCTCCCCTACTGTCACTGGGAGGGAGATGGCTCCCTCGGAGATCACTTGGTCTCCGGCAAAGCATGCAAGGGGGTTTTCACAGGTCGGAGACGTGACCTGTCAATCCCCATTCTCTCAAAAGCCTCGGAATAGATAATATCGGCCGAGATTCCAGTGTCGACCAAGATGCGGTAAACCTTGCAGTTAGCTATAATCATAACCACCACCAGGGCATCGTCATGTGGATGTTGGATTCCGCGTGCATCATCTTCTGTGATGGTCAAGCTGCAGGGGCTCACTTAGAGTTCTTTCCTCGGCCTTTCGGCCAAGTGGACGTAATGCTCTGGGTCTGAGCTCCGGGAATAGGCTTTGCGAGCCCTATTCGAGTCGCCTCCACCAGATGAACCGCCATAGATAGTGCGAATCTCGGTAGGCTCTTCCGTGGTCTTGCTCAGCTGATCTTCTCTCCGAGCTGACTTTTCTTCCTTAGTGTATCGTCGCAGATGACCCTTGCGGATGAGAGTCTCGATTTCATCTTTGAGATCCACGTAGTCACTGGTATTGTGACCGTGGTCACGATGGAAGCGGCAATACTTACGCTTATCTCGCTAATCTGCCTCTACCTTCATGCAAACCGGCCAATGCAAGAGTTTCTGATCCCTAATATCTAGCAGGATCTGCTCTGGAGATGTGTTGAGGGGGGTATACGAGTGGAACTTACTTTCGGGTCACTTGCTCGGTCGACAATCACGAGACACCCCGTCGTCCGGCCTCTTATTAGAAGATTGCGGCTCTTCGTTACTCGGCCTCTTTCCTTTGGATGACTGCTCGATAATCTGGACATTCTTGCAAGAGTTGGAGAACTCCTCGGCATTGGTGTATTTCTGAGCTCGGCTAACGAGCTCGGCCAGAGTAGTCGGCAGATTCTTACCAATCAAGAAGACAAACTTGCCTTCCCTGAGTCCACCGAACATGGCAGAGAGCATCATTTTATCGTCGTAGTTGTTAACCAGTAGTGCTTCCTCATTGAAGCGGGCAATGAAGTCCTTCAGCGACTCCTTGTTCCCCTTTTTTAGGGTGAATAGATGGGTTGTCGGCTTCCAACTCTTCTTGCTAGCGATGAATTGGGTCATGAATAATCTACTGAGTTCTGCGAAGGAGCCGATCGATTTTGGTTTGAGTTGTCGATACCAACTCCGAGCAGACCCGGAGAGAGTTGTCGAGAAAGCCCTGCACATCATCGCATCCGTCGCCGACTGGATTTGCATCCAAGAGCGGTAGGATTCCACGTGTTCTGACGGGTCCCCAGACCTCGAATATTGGATGACTGGAGGCATCCTGAACCTCTGAGGCATCACCTCGTTCATAATTTTTTAGGTGAAGGGAGGCTCGGTCTCTTCCATCATCGCCTGCACCGCAGTCGGAGTGGGGGCCGCTTGATTCCGTTGTAGAGTCTGGATCTGGTTACGAAGTTCTGCAAGCTGAATTTCCCAAGGGTTCTGATTTTCTGCCATTGCGTCCTGGGGAGCCTCCGCCACCTCATGTGCTCTGACCTGTCATCCTCTCTTCAACCGATGGCGGAGATCAGTTGGGGCAAGAGCCGAGGTCGCAAAAACGTAGGACGGTTCCGCGTCCTGAGCGGGATCCGAGACTCGGGCAAAACGATTCGGGGATGTAGCGTTTTGGGTAGGATTGGGAGCTCGGGCGGACTGATCTTGGGACACCCTGACCTGAGAATTTACTTGTTGTGGTGGTTCCTCGAGTGCGGGGGTCGCCTCCACCAGGTTGAGGGGCGGCTGTTGACTTTGCCGCGCCTTCATCCGAATGATCTCATTCTTTAGCATCTAAACTTCATTCAGCAGCGCTTTGTATTTTCCTCCTCGGCTCCGAGTCCGCTGGGATGGCCCTATCGGAGCCGATTTGGTATGCAACAGTGAAGATGATTGATGTTGTCCGCTTGACTCGGGTTCCACCGTTGTAACCTTCTTCTTTCCTCTCGCCATTTCTAGTAAAACCTTATAGCTTTTTATTTGAATTCCCACAGACTGCGCCAAAAAATGTTGAGATCAAAATCTGGACCACCCTCCACTCAATGCTACGAACTTGAGACGGACCCTGGTCCTGCACAGAAAGGGTGAGCAAAATGAGACCCTAGCTTAAACAAGAGACCCTCTGATGCCTAAGTCAAGCTAGGGAATCTAGGTCTAAGTTGTGTAATGTAGAGTGAGGGTGCAAGATCTTGCGTACCTGTTGCAATGGGGTCCCCTGGTATTTATACTTGTGGGTCGGGCGGATCGTGTCCATCAATCTCGGCATGATCTACTCAATCAAGCGGATATTGCAATTGTAGAGATACTCCCCACAATCTTTGGATCGCGTAGCGCATCGTGTCTTAATGGAGCATATCTCCGGGCGTGATCTTCGGCCACGTCCGCATTCGGACTGGTTTCCCAGCTCGGTCCTCAGAGCATCTTCATCTGGGCTCGGACTTCATCCTATCCGAGTCCGCGGCTGAGTACTTGTAGTCAGAATTCATAGTCGAGTCATCGGGGGTCGGAGTCTGTTGGGCGTGCTTATTCAAGGCTTAGCTCTCAGCCTCTAGGTCGAGGATGAGTCGGTCGATCCGGGACCGTAACTTTTTGGATGAAGACGAGGACGAGGACAAGAACTCGGCTCGGACAACCTTCTTCGGATGAGGACGAGGGCGAGGACGAGAGCTCGGCTCGGCCAACCTTCTTCGGATGAGGATGAGGACGAGGACGAGGATAAGACGAGAGCTCGTTTTGGCCGGCCTAGGGTCGTAGTTTAGAGGTCCGCTCGCGCCCGACGTGATGTTCTCCTTCCAAGGCCCTATTAATTGGTTAGGATGGCTCGGGCCGACCCTGTTTGACCCTGCCCCGTAACAGAAATCAAGCCAGGAACCTGGGGGTTCTTATGCACGGTTGGCCTATCTATGAATGAACCATAGAGCTCACACTGCAACCCTCTTTTTCTTCGCCTGTATGACCCAGGTCCATTCATAAGGGGGCATTTTCTTTCACCCATCCCCATGGCGCTACCAAGAGTGAAACATACGACATAGGTCTTATGCATGGTTTGCCTTCATGGGCTTTGAGCCGCTAGCGCTCACCGTTGCTCGTATAATATTTGGAGAATTAACGATACAGTAGAGGTCTTACGAGTGGTTGGCCTTCATGGGCTTTAAGCCGCTGGAACTCACCGTTGCTCGTATAATATTTGGAAAATCGACGACACTTCTGGGAGCTTTTTCTGTTGCTTCCCCCATGTTGCCCACGTTGACATGTAGGTCTTATGCATAATTAGAGATAATTGGCGATATTCTCTAATAATTGGAGATAATCGGCGATATTCTTTGACAATTGTAGATAATCGACGATATTCTCTGATAATTGGAGATATTCAACGATATTCTCTGATAATTGGAGATAATCGGCGATATTCTATGATAATTGGAGATAATCAACGATATTCTCTGACAATTGGAGATAATCGGCAATATTCTCTGATAATTGGAGATAATCGGCGAAGCCTTTTCAGGGCATGTACATAACCTTTTGAAGGTCGCAGTAATAATTTAGCTACGGTAATAGTTCCAGCCAATTGTCGTTCTGCAGCATTATTATTGACAATTATTGTCTAAAATATATTTAAAGGGATATTTGGAGACAATATCTCTCTTTGACTTTTCTTTTTATTAATCATTCATCATCCTCACTTATCAGAGAAAGAAGGTTCATGAAGATACATGGTTGCATATCGCATTGTTATATGACTGTTCGTCTCATTGCGTTTGTTACATGGTTGTACCCGTTGGGCAGGATTTTGTTGAATAATCTTCGCAATCAAAACTTTATTCCTTTCAAGCTCCAAGCTCTAAGCAAGATGTTGGATGAGGCTAGAGATGAAGGATTGATTGAAGGCTTTAAAATTGGCCAAGATGACCTTCATGTGTCTTATCTACAATTTGCCGAAGAAACTTATTTTATGTAAACCCGAGAGGGAGCATGTGCAGGATCTAAAAGCAAAACTTTTGGAATTAGCTTCGACATAAATGATGGGAAAGAGCTTGCTTCGATTATGGGCTGCAAAGCGGGACCTCAACTTACCTACGTCTTCCTGTGTGGGTTCCCATTGAAACGATTGTAGGATTCAGATATTAACAGAATGGCATGAAGGTTAGCTATATGGAAAAGCATATCCTGATAATTGGGTAGCAAGTTGACACTCGCTAAGCGACTATGGCTGCAATGCCAATGTATTTTTTGTCGCTCTTTCATTGTCCTATAAGCGTGTTGAGTAAAATGGAAAATTATCAAAGAGATTTTCTGCAGCAGGGTCTGAGAGAAAAGACAATATCCATCTATTGGCTTCAAGGGAGATGTACAAATCTATCTCCTAGCGCAGAGAATAATCTTTGAAATTATGAAGAAAGCTCTTCTGCACAAATAGTTATGTCAATATGGAGACAAGAATTTGGTGCTATAGACATTAAAACTTGGTGTTTGGTGTTTCGCAGGGAGGTGAAAGTTAGCGATTATTTCGAGAGATTAGGTGCCTAGGTGGTATGGGTCCCTATCTTCAGGTGAGATTTAAATGAGGTTGAGTTTCTTAATCTTATGGGATCGTGGTGATTGCTCACATAAGGGAGGATAGGAGATAATGGTTATGATCCATCACATAAATTTTCAGTTAAACCTCTCTATCGAAAACTTCTGAGTATGTAAATTAGGTGATTTCCTTGTATCTAGAATCTTTGTAACATTTTAGGTTTTGCGTTGCCTGTTTACATGGGTTATAATCAGTGTTTTAAGTATCGACAATATCGGCCAATATATCCCACGATATATCTTGTATCCCACCTGTGCAATACGAAACGCAAAAGTAGTGGGATATATCCCACATGTTCGATCCAATGAGCATTTTCGATTTTCAATCCTTTTTTTCTATAAATCAGTGTCAAATTGTTACATATTCATCATTTTTCATGTTTTGCATGAAAAAACATGGATTGGGAGCTTCGATTTTGAGATTTGGAAGAGATAGGCCGAGTTGCGGAAATTTAAATTTAAGAAAAAAAAAAATCAAAATCAAAATTTCTCAATTTCTCGCAAATCGGTTGCAATCTGTGTCCAAACATAAAAACAAACATGTATGTAACCTAATCTATTGATTCTTCTTTTGCTTTGGAATGGATTGCTTGTGTTTCCACACATCCTCTTACATTTATAAATTATATGAATAGAGTTTGAATATACTTACATCAAATTAGTTAGACAGCACATAGATTAGGACCCCATACAAAGAAAACCTGTTATGTGCACTTGTTTTTTTGTAATGTTTTGATTTATAAGTGTGTATTGATGTCTTTTTTAACAATCATTGAAGTTCCATTGAAAAATTCAACCAATTTCCCAATGTTTCCCCTTGTTTCCAACAACAACGATACATTATGTGATACAACCGATATATCCCATGCGATAAATAAAATGTATCCATATCCCAAGTGTGTGATACTTAACGTGATACCGATATTTCGAACACTGGTTTTAATTGATATTGACTTTCACGATATTCACAAACATTGCCAAGATATACATAGAAAGAAATGAGAGTGCACATAGTTGAAAAGCTTTTATTAAATCTTTTATTAATCTAAATTTTTATTACATTACAAGTTGTGGTCTGGCACAAGCCCTTAATTACATTCAATGGATAACCCTTGAGTCTAAGGCAATACTCACGAAAAGCCATGATTTAAACATATATAATGAAATAGAAAATAATAAATGCCACACAATGCAAATGACATGTGCTAGGCTGAGTATAGCTCCTTGTATTTAGAATGTTCAGAACGTAACTCGGGTGATCTACAAGACATTTGTCATCAATTATTTTGGGCCCCAGGCCCCTCACGCCATGAGATGACATGTATATACACAATCTTAACAACAGTCACTTTAGTATAGAATCCATGACATCGTTAATAGAAGATGGACAGATGTCGAGATATGGTAATATGCGTGTTCTGTGTATGTATCTCCAAGACAGGGGGCATCAAGATATATCTATGGAGAACACATCATTGCATAATAAAAGATAGGCAACCCAGGGTTGTTGTAGAATAAGATAGGCCAACGGGCAATGCCTGTTTGTGTATGAGACATCATGGACGCCATACTAGAGAGAGAGAGCACCATACAGTGGTTTGGCACTCATACGAGTTATTGTGATAAGCTTTGGTCATCATGTGAGTAAGCACAAGACTCAAATCCAGTAATAAACATCACCCTGGAAGGGGGAGATTGGGGTTAGCATGCCACTTGGCTATCTATAAAAGGAATAGTGCAGCCAGCAAGGGATGAGAACGGCCCACTGCTTTGACCGAGCAGCACACTGAGGTCAATATGACCCTGAGGGGGGCAACACAAACTGTTGTCAGGAAGGCACCAGCAGTATGGCACCAAGGCGATGAGCTGCTACATGAGGATCCTGGTAACCACAAGTCATTGCCATGAGGGCATCAGCACCTCTACACAAGGCGCGGATGATTATGGTGAAGAGACTAGCAGCATAGCGCCAAGAGGGTGTGGGCTGCCAGGCATCATGAAGGCGCGGGGGCGTTACTACCTAGGATGTTAGTAACGTGGCACCAGGATAGCACGGAGTTCCATGGTCGAGATGTTAGCAGTGCAACAGTAGCTTCCATTGTCAAGATGCTAGCAGTGCAACGGTAGGAGGGTGTTGATCATGCAAAAGCCACTCAATGAGAGGGTGCATACGTGATTAAATGCATGAATGTTGAAGAGCATGAGGATGTAAACATGTTGAAGTGCATAAGGATGAGAACATGTTGAAGGGGCATTGAACAGCATGAAGGCACTTTATGATGGATATGATGAAGCCGTTGGATGGTGGTCATGATGAAAGGACTGGATGGTGGACCAAGATGAAGGCATTGTCGTTCAATTAGTATGCTACCACTTGGTGAGAATGGTTGCACTGGATGAGTTTGCATGAGATGTGATGACGTGTTGTTGGCTTGCATGAGACATTATAACACATGTTAGCTTGCATGAGATGTGATGACACATTGTTTGCTGACCTTCCGGGCCATCTTACGAGTGGGCACTGGTAATTTGGACCATCTCAGAAAGGGTGGAATGTGCGGCATGTCTAACGAATGATGTATAGTGAGCCATATGCATGAGGGCTAATGCGGCCTCTTTAACAACCAACAACATTAGTGTGGCCCACTTAATGATGTACACAACCCGTTTAGTAATAGTGCGGCCCACTTGTGAATATAGCCTATTTAGGCATAACGTGGCCCACTTGGAGTACATTGGCCAATTTAGTGATAGCATAGCCCACTTGGAGTGAATATAGAAGGGAGAGCAAGACACTTGAAATGCATGCACATATGGATGTGAAGTGTATGCACATGAAATGCATGGGAGATGAGGTGAGATATATGCATGAGATATGAGATAGAATACATGAGATTTTGGATATGGAATGCATGGGAGTGACATATGCAAATACATAAGAAAGTGATGTAGTGGAGTTTTGGAGAATGGGTAACGAACACCTGTAATGAGTAGCGCAGCTGGTAGTGTGGCCATTGCATTCTAGAGCGAACGCGCTAAGTGGTGTAGACACACCATGGGTAGCACAAACATGCACTAGATTACACAGACACGCATCAGGTTGTGCGGCCATGCATGCAAATGAGCGCAGATGCACTAATGGTCTGGACATGAAGAAGTCCAACTTTGTCCCCCCCCCCAAAAAAAAAAAAAAAAAAAAAAAAAAAAAAGCCTTAAGGGATACTTATAGGTGATCCATCAAGCTAGGCAACCCTAAGGTGACAATTGTCCACACCAACAAGCAAGGGATACGCGTCGCGTTTCCCATTAGTGGGTCTAGAAGATTCCCATCATCCAGCACTCACAACCTAGCAGCATTGTGTAGCCTCAAAAAAATGCTCGTATCTCTCTCATTACAAATCCGATCGAGGTAATCATAAGCTCAATAAAAACATAATTCGATAAGCTTTCCAATGGGACCGGAATCACCTAATTTGAAGACCATCTAACTGGTTAAAAGTGAGGCCAATGTCCTGATGATGTAAGCTACGCTGCCCGCAAAGTCAACTATGCATGACTTTAATAAACCAACCGGATCTTCCTCGTTACACATCGGATCTGAGTAATCTTGAGCTTGTTGGAAAGGTATATACCACTTTATTTGGAGACCATTTGGTCGATCACTGTTTGGCCCGAAGTCCTTCCTTAGTGGTTTCGCTCCCACATCAACTCTTGGTTGTTTGCACGGAGAACTTCATACTAAACTTAGCCCCAACGCAATTTGGAAAATTGATTTTTTCCCTTGTCAACACTATTGTACTCTATCATTTTGCTATGCTACTTGAAAAACAGCCCTTCATAAGTAACTACCCCATATAACGAACCCCAACCAAATGTCTTTTCAATATCTAACCAATTCTTCTAACCCACTATAAACTTTCTCCTTTTAAAATTCCTCTATCCCTTTACAAATACAGACACGACCCTCTACAAAAATAGCACTCACGAGGGGAGCAACTCAGGCGGGTTGGGTCAAGTCGAAGGTCAACTTGAGCCCAACCCGACCTCAAAGAGGACTAAACCCAAAATGCAACCAACCCAACCCACAACCCGACCGACCGAATTCCAATCCGAGGTGCCCAACCCCAACCCAAACCCAACCCGAAGTCCTCTATACCCAACCCAACTCAACCCAAATACATGTGATTATTCCCAAACCCAACCTGTATTTGCTCAACACAAATTCAAATCGGGTTGGTGCTTTTCTACCTAAACCAAACCCAAGGACCTTGACAACCCAACCCAAACTCGGGTTGGGATAGTCGGGTTTGGGTTGACCCAAACCCAAGGTGCAGCCATAGCACTTACAACAATCTTTCTCATAGATCACCTTCCTCCTAAATATTCCACAAAAACTTACTTAAAGTGCAAACAGTTCCACATTCTAGTTTTGATAATGCTCATCCACAAGCATCCTTCCACTTCATCAAATGAACGTTGGAAGTTGGAACTAATGGTCCACCCGCTTGCCTTCCCAAAGGAAAACTGCATTGGGTACTCTACACAAAGAAATCAAAATGCAGTTTGGAAGTGCAGTTCATCCTAGGACCAAACCAGTATGACTTTTGAATCCATGTTCTCCACATCAGCCACCAATAACTCAAGAAAAAAAAAAATGAAATAGAAAGAAGGCCTGGAAGAGAAGACTTAAAGAGTCATAAACCCGCCAAAGGATTGAAATACCAATACTTCCACTAAGTGATTTATATTCAAGCATCTCCAGTCTCCATCACCAAGACCCAAAGATAGTTAAGAGTCCCTGTTCCCAAAAAGGAATGGCAGGGTAATAAATTGAAACATTATCCTGATTGCAATTTATTAATCGAACAACATGATGTAGGGTTCTCTTCTCCATCCCAATATCAACAACCAAGCTTTTCCCCCAAGTTAACTCTAATACCAAGCATCTCTCACCCTAAATGCACCAGAAATTCTTTGGCTGTACTAAATAAATAAATAAAATGGCGCCTATAAATAGCAACTGGCAAATGGCCATTTCCAAACTACCAGCCTTCAAATCATATAGGACATGACTCATGAGTCTTTCTTTCCTACCGAGACAGTCAATCATGCTATTCTTGTATTCTTACCTTTCGTTTGTTTAAGTTTTAAGCCTTCATTGAGTGAAATTAGATCTAGTAATGAATTGAAACCATAAGAAATCATACATTACACATGAGTCGTATCATCCAAATAAAAAATGACAGTTCGGGTTCCATATCAAACGGCAATATCGCACGAACCTTTAGAATCACATCAGATACCCAACTTCAGGAAAAGAAATGCCATTAATTCCCCCTGATGAAAATAGGACAGATCCAACTTCGGCCATCCATACCATGCTACTTCTTCCGAATCTCTCCATCATCAAATCTCCAGGGGTCGCACACAATTCAAACCAAACCATAAAGACAATACTCCCTCCATTTAGCAAATTTATGCTTCTCCTCTCTTAATTTCAGCAAACACACAAGCAGGTAAAAAAAAAAAAAAAAATTGTTAACTAGTATTTATGGTACAAATTACAGTGACCAAAACCACAAAAGCCTCAAACATGTGCAACATTTCAAGGAATCAAACCAGCACATCTCTGTAAGGTTAAGTAAAGCTACTATATTCAGTTATGTATTTGCAAAAATGGTGAAGGACAAAGAAAACAATAAACAGGTAAATGTGGTTCGTAAGAACTTATAACAGTGCACTGCAAGCATATTGAATAAGTTGACTCAAAAAATTATTCCATCCTAAAATTCTTGATTTTGCTTTTCTTTCCTTTTCTTTTCTTTTTTCACCCCTCTTTTGTTGGCTTCTTTGGCGATTGAAAGCAACAAGGCATGCATCAAATGAAAAACAAGGGACTTGAAACAAACTAATAACTTTCGCTTAAGACCGGGACAGTGAGAATACTTCTTGATCATTTCAAATTAGTTACTAGCATTATTCGTTTACAAATTTAAAGAACTAATCGCCTACAACATTCAAGCATTTTCTAATGCCCATAAATAGAGAGTTGTAAAAATTAAAGGAAAATTGAATTGGTGGTTATATTTATAAACGCTTTTAATCCATAAATGATCAAACCAATTTTTTATACATAATCTAAATAGGCTCCTAAAATCTAACAATTGAAAAACTAAACTGCATTTTAGCATACGCATATTCAAGAAAAACCAAATATTCAAGCTGCAAAGATCATCTCACAGGCAATAACAACCATATCAAGCAACATATGTATGGAAGAAAATCTGGATCCGCACCAATCCATATATAAGAACAGTTAAAAGAGAAGAACAGATCAAACCTACCTTGGCTCGAATTCCCGGATCTCAACAAGTTCTTTGCCTAAGAAATCCATCCACTGCACTCTCCCCTTCTCGACCTCTTTTGGATCTGATCCCGACACCGGCTTCTTGAGGCTGCTCTTGGGCAAAAACTCAACATCAACGTCGTCCTCTACCTCAACAACTTCCCCATCTACTCTCTCCTTGTCAGCCTCAACCTTCTCCTTCTCATCTGGCAACTGCCCGACAGCATTAGGAGCCGAAGAGACATGATGGGTATTTTCCAATTTCAATGGGCAAGGAGAGAAAATGGGAAGAGGGGATGATTTACAGAAGCAAATGAAGGAAGGGCAGTGGAACTTGTAAGACAAAACCCTCATCAAAATCCCCTGAATTGTAACTGATTACAACAAGTTCATAAAACCCATCTCATAACCCAACAGAAAAAAATATCAAAAATTTTGTAAAAGGAAAAAAAAAAAAAAACAATATTCTTTTCTGGTTAGGATTGAAAAGGAAATTATTCAAGTTCCTTGAACTCGAACTGATTAAAAGCAGCTACAAAAATCCAATCTTTCCATTGAAGAAAGGAACCCAACTTCCTGCCTTTGCAAAAAAGGAACCAGCTCCAAATCTACTCTGAAAGAAGTAAAGGAAGGATAAATAAAAATAAAAATAAAAAAGCACCTTTCCTTTATTGGTCTTTGATAGTGAAAAGCCACCCAAACAGGAATGAAAGGAAAAGAAAAAGGCAAGAGTTTCGCTTGTTTTGATTGCCAATGCCTCAGAAGGAAGCAGGAAGATAGAAGAAAACCCAGAAAAAATTCTGGGTTTTATGGGAATTTAAGAGTGGAAACAAAATCCAACGCAATTTGGATGCAATGGGTGTCTCCCAAACCGGCCCCGAAATCGTCATCCAGAAAGGTCTTTGGTTTTTTATCTACCAAGGAGAAGAGTCCATGCAAGAAAGTAATTCCCGAAACTCCTAAAATGACCGTTTTACCCTCCCTCCTTCTTTACCTTTTCATTTCTGCACTTTCCCTTTTCAGCGCCGGGTAAAATACTGAGCGTTCTTGCGCGCGTCATATCGACGGAGGCTTCACGTCCGACATCTAAACATGGAATACGTGTAGAAGATCGAATCCGTTCATCAGGTAGATAACACCGTGAGTATGCTTTTCTCTAGATATAAGGAGTGATTGAGAAGAATAGGCTTCCAGTAAACTATAGCCCAAAACTGCACGTAGTTGAGATCCATTCCGTCCATCACGTGCGCCACCTCATGTTAGGCATTGATCCAAAACATCGCAATAGCCCAACACTCAGGTGGGCCTAAGGAAACTGTGTAAAATCATCGCAAAGGCTCTAAATTCAGGTCGTGCGGTCCACCTGAGTTTCACAATGGCATGATTTTTAAGGAGGTCTTCATCTTGATTATAGAAATTTACCACTGTAGACAGTACCTTTTATCCAGCAGTTTTACGAAGGAATACAAACTTAAGTTACCAACTTAAACTAGCACGTGCCGACAACAAATTTGGGGATGAAAATACCCCTGGGGATGAAAATACCCCTGCTTTTTAAGTAAGCTACTTTACTGTTATGGATTTGGCGGCCCTCTATAGATACGGATTATAACCGTACCTATAGATAACATAATCCGTAGATGTAGATCCGAATCGGGGGCGGGCTCACCGAACTGAATACGCCCCCGCCACTTGCTGCCCTGTCCGGCGGGGCCACGCCAATCTGGTAGTCCCTCTAATGGCTACGGATTATAACCGTAGCCATAGGTACCATGCTATCTAAACAAAACAATTATTTTTTTTTTTGGGTTAGCTTGTTAGTACACACTTGTAAGACGCGACCCGAGTTCCTGTGTGTGCATGTGTGTGTAAGTATGCGTTTCGTTTCCCTTAGTCCCGCGGTCCTACCTGTCGAATCCCGGCGACCCGTGACCTTCGAATAGTGTTTGCGGTCATCCTTAAGTCTGGTCACGTTGACCCGACTCGGATCGGCCCGAAACCTATACCATCTTGTTCGTATCGTCGTTGTGGTTCTGATGACACGTCTTGTGTGTCCATCCAATGTATAGATCATAAGTTATATACGTTTCATTTTATAGTCATTGATCATGTGGCCCACCTTGGAGTAGTGCATGTGGCCCTCACTCCCTTTTTGCACAAGTTTCAACATGAACACTACACACACCATCTAAACCTCCATAGCTTACACTACCAACACCACACACACCACCCAAACCTACCCTACCTTAGCAACTTTGGTTTCTCCTCCCTAGGTAATCATTTCTTTTCTTACAAAGCTAATCATTGCTCTCTCTCTCTCTCTCTCTCTCTCTCTCTCTCTCTCTCTCTCTCTCTCTCTCTCTCTCTCCTCATTTTCTTCATTCTAGCAACTCCTCTCTCAAACATCTCATTTTCCTCCATTGCTCCAGCCCCTTGAAGCTTTAAAACCCCTCAACCCCACCCTTAGAAATTCATCCTAGCCGTTGATTCTTCTTCCTTAGTGCTAGATCTACCTTGTGTGGAAGATAGAGAGCTTGATTTGAAGGTGAGTGCCTACAACTTGCTGATCTCTCTTCTCTTTCTTAATCCTTTCATTTCTTCTTGTATGGGACATATGGGACCCACCAATCCATGGTGGGGATCCCATTTGATCCCTTGGATGTGGCCCTTTGCCCATCCTGCATGCATGCATTATTCCATGATAGGGTCATTCTCCATGAACCCTATCATGATGTATCTCATGATCCTAATCATTCTAAGGTCATCTAGACCTTTGTTTTATGGTGGAGATGGCATCCCCCACCTCAGATTTTTATTGTGGGGTCCATGCATGCATGGACCCATAAGATGAGCATTGTATGGTTGGATTTTGCACGAGGGATTTATAGTGGCAAAATCCCTCTATGTATGGCCGGATTCTCTCTCTTTTTCTCCTTCTCTCTCTATATTTCTACCTAATATTTGTTGATCATAAGTGTGTAGCCCACTTTGTGGACCAACAAGATCCCAACCATCCATAGAGAGGGGACATTTTCACGGTCCCTCTCATTGAATGTGTAGCCCCTAAATGCACAAAAAAAGGGTGCATACAAGCTTGTTTTTTGTAATGAGATGGTTCGGGTATTTGTGGGGCCCACCGTACCATGATTTCCAAGGGTTAAATCCTTATTTAATGTATGTTTGCAATTTATTTTTGTGAAGCATATGTTGTTGTCTAGTCTATCTAGACAGATTGTGGATCATTTTGGGGCCTAATTTTTGGTCTTTTGATGGGGAATTTGATATCATCTAATACATGATTCTTGAAGACCTATGTCCCACCTATAAATCTACCAAATTTCAGCCTCACCCGACCCTGATTGAGGTCACAAAGGTGTGGCCCAAGTGAGGTGGTTAGTCTAAAATTTCTGCACTATTCCAGCAAGATATCAGTGTGGAATTACTTAAATATAAAATAATTTTTCCACTGGTGGGCCACATCCGTAGACCCCACTTTGTAGTACACATATGAGGGGACCTAAAAACTATTTTTCCCCGATTTTTAGAGGCCTCTAATCCACACCATTGGAATTTCAGATCAGGGTCTGTCAAAAATCTGCACTAAATAGATTTTCTAGACAGTTTGTTTTCTTTAAATTAAATAAAGTATTTCTGTTATTCCAAAAATTCTGAAAATTTACAGAGAGGTGGCCCACCCATGGTAAGACCCACTTACGAAGTTTCGGGGTCAACGGACCCCTGTATAATTCGTGGTACGGGCTGAACCGGCCCACCAGGCTGGGACGCCCAGGCTGGGATGTCCAACCATGGTTGGCAGTCCACCCTCCTTGTGGGCCCACCTTGATGTGTTGTGTATCATCGTCGTTCATCTATTTGTGGTCCACGTGGGATGTGGTCCACCTCCATGAGGATTTGTCCATTTTTGGGACCCACTTTGATGTGTTTTGGGCAGCCGTTCAGGCCCTTAGATCGTCTACCAAGGACACCCAGCCTATGGGTTGCTGCCGAACATTCAGTCCAGCAGCTAGCCCACTTGATTGGTATGTTGTATCCACTCCTTTCATCTGGTGGGACCCTCTGTGACATGTGTGAGTCACCAGGGATTAAAATAAATATATAAATTAATTATTGTTGGATTTCCAGCAAGCCTAGATAGTGGATGGGCTGGAATTTCAGCAATAGGCCCAAAGTGGCTGCTCATAAATGCATGTTTTGGGGTAGCATGGCCCACCAGATTTGGAGATATTTTTATACATATCTTGTCTTATTTTTAATCAGGCTTTGAGCTAAATTAGTATACACTTAAGGCCCACTACAGTTGGGTTTTTATTGGATCAATGTTTATAACTATTTATTGGATTTCTAGGCCCATTTGTCCTGGAACTTTCTTGATAGGCCCCTTAACATTTGGGCCTACATTCTCTACTTATCGTGATGGGTTTGTGGGCCATAACATGCAAGTAGTTGGGCCCTTGGTTCCCCACCAAAGATAACATTGTACTTGGGCTAAGTTGTAAGGCCCAACTCACTTGCAATAAGTATAAGGATTGCCCTTATGATTAAATTACCGAGCTGCCCATTAGGCCCACCATAATATGTGGGTTTATGATCTTTATGGATTGGGCCCAAACCTTGCTTGAGGGCCCACCATATTGGCTATGTGTTGGGCTTGGTGTATAGCCCACTAGGTTATGAATTGCTTAGGCCTTAGGCCTTGTTTTATATTCGAGTAGTGGCGGGCTGCCTTTAAAGACCCAGTTGACGTTGGATGTCCTCCTTGGTGGTCCTAAGGTAGGCCCAAGGGTTGCTATGAGTGGTTTAAGGCCCACCATAAGCCCTCTTTAGGACCGGTTATTCCCTTAGACATATTTAATGTCCTCCTTAGTTTTGTGGGCTACCCTAAAGTATTGGGCCCCCCACTAGAGGTTTGTTCCTAAGATTTAATTGTCTAAGTACCTAGACTTGATTCCCTCCTTGGGAAGGAGGAGTACATTCTAAGTCATCATCATCGTATGGTACACCTTCATGACCCATATGCATCATTAAGTGATTGGATGTCATTTGAGTGTGTGGTCATTAGGTTGACATGATAGAGGGATGGAGTTTCCCCTCTTGTGCACATTGCGTGCCTAGTGCATGGTTGGTATGCGTGACTCATGCATCTGGCATCGCATCTCATGAATATTGTTGTCCTTGCTTTATCAGGGCCCTGCCTCCACAGGGGTATTCGTGGATGGCTGTTTGTGGACACCGAAAATGTTACTTGAGCATATAGGGTGCATAAGATGCTCATGAGTGAAATTCCTAAAACTTCCATGATACCAAGGATCTGCCCCAACGCCGTGACCGAGTGGAAACTATGAGCGCATGAGGGCCCTATACCGTTAGGCCGCGACTCCCACTGTTGTATAGTTGGTTGGGTTGGGGTGTGGCCTTACCCACCTGATGTAAGAAGGCATTGTTAGGCTGAGTCTGACCAGCTCGTAAATGGATCCACTGCCGACGAGTCTTGTTGGTGATTGGCTGTCCACAGGTGGGTAGTGAGGTCTCTTACGCTCGTTTGACTGTGCGGGTCTGGAGAGCGACAATCATCCAGCAATGTACTTGACCTTGGTGATTTCTTTATGATGGAAAATTACTTGATATGTGGATTAGATATGAGGACTGACATCACTTCACATCGCATTTGCATCGGCTATATAAGCCCTTTGTGCATCGCCTTGGTATGGCGCCTAGTACTCATTGCATTGTATTCATGACAAGCCTCGGTAAGGCTAGTGATATTGTTATTAATCATGTTTCCCTTCCTATATCTTATTATTCTTTTGCGCACCATTGTCGCGATTGATGTGTGTAGGAGACCCTAGGTCGGTGTCGTAGCAGCTAAGCTTCGATAGGTGTTGAGCAGAGGACCCAGTGTTGCAGATCTTCTTCCCTCTTCTTTTGTCATCAGATGTATTTCCTTCCAGCTATATACTTGAAAAGTTCAAATTTATAGTGGATTATGTAATGTGTCCCTTTGTTATTTTCGAGATTTACTTGTTGTGATCTTGGGTATGCTCGCATTGGAATGAATATATGGTTATGAAAATCCTCCTTGTATGATCTTAGGATCGGAACCTACCCCGGAGCCGAGAATAGGGTACTACGGAGGCTGTCGCAGCTAGAACCGACTATCAGGTTCCTTGTGAGTCCGGTTACCGAGTCTGGGGCATGACAACACCCATGTCAATACACAAACTCCATGTTAGCCACCCCCGCTAGGGATCGATGCCAAGACCTCAAGTGTTGAAACAAGGTTTCTCCACTCAGCCTGCCAGTTAAGCTATGGATCTGGGTCTAACTAAAAAAACAAAACAAATAGTCAAATCAAAGGAAGTCTTTTTTTTTTTTTTTGCTGTTTGGCACTGAATCCATGGTTTCCAAACATGGCCTAATGGAAAGAAGGTAAAAATAATAATAAATAATATAAAAAGATGCAATTCTTTAAGATGAGATAGTACTGTTGGCTTTACAGAACAACCGAACGACCTTCATTTTCATGGCTCACCAGATATTAAGGCACTAACTTGCATTTGAAGATGGCTTTTATTGCCTGATTTTCTGCAGAAAAAAAATTCAACTCATGAGAACCTCTTGTATTTGAGAAAATGGCTGAAGTGTTACCATTTGGATTAGTATCAAAACAAGAATGTATGATTATCTTGCCAATATCTGAATCCTTTTTTCTGTCAACTCAATTGTGTCTGTCAGAAAGATTTGGCTATATGATGAAAACCTGTCTTAGTGAATAGTGATTATTACTTCAACTTTGGAATGCCTTTTGGAATTGAGTGAGGCAACCTAGGACTTAAGCAAGACAACGTAGAAATTGAGCGAGGGACCCTTGAATTGAGCGAGGCAAAATACAAATTGAGTGAGGCAACCTAAGAATTGAGCGAGGCAACTACAAATTGAGCAAGGCAATGTAGAAATTCAATGGGCCAAACTAGGAATTGAGCGAGGCAACCTAGGAATTGAGCGAGGCAACTTAGGTATTGAGTGAGGCAACGTAAAAATTCAGCGAGGCAAACTACAAATTGAGCAAGGCAACCTAGGAATTGAGCGAGGCAATCTAGAAATTCAGCGAGGGAACCTAGAAATTTACCGAAGCAACCTAGAAATTGAGTTAAGCAAACTACAAATTTAGCGAGGTAAACTAAAAAATCAGCGAGGCAACCTAGAAATTAAACGAGGCAACCTAGGAATTGAGCGAGGCAACCTAGGAATTGAGCGAGGCAACCTAGAAATTCAGCGAGGCAATCTAGAAATTGAGTGGGGCAAACATGAATTTTAGCGGTGCAAATATGAAATTCAGCGGGGAAACATGAAATTGAACGGGGCAAACTCGAAATACAGCGGGGCAAACATGAAATTCAGCGGGGCAACCTAGAAATTCAGTGGGGAAAACTTGAAATTCAGTGGGGGCAAACATGAAATCGACTGGGGCAAACATGAAATCGACCGGGGCAAACATGAAATTCAGTGGGGCAAACATGAAATTTAGCGAGGCAAACACGAAATTCAGCAAGGGAAACATGAATTTTAGCGGGGCAAACACGAAATTGAGTGGGGGAAACATGAAATTCAGTGGGGCAAACATGAAGTTCAGCGAGGCAAACATGAAATCCTTGTGCTCTTCAATCTACTAGCTAAGGGACCACATGTGGTATCCCATTGGATAACCAAACTTTCTTGCATCACTAATGAAGTTCAAAACACGATCAATCGAACCTCAAACAGGATTTTAGGAATTTACTTGTAGTCATATCGGTTCGTGGAAGTCTAAAAGGATGGAAATTAGCTAATCAACTTTAGTTTATGAAAATTTTCAAATTTCGTTGATAATCAATGGTAGGTTAATATCATTTCTTGCCTCTACAACTGAACCATACAAGTAATAGGCAAAAGTTAGGAAAATCCCACTATTTGGCATTTTGGAATTAAGGTAGTTGCCACGGATACACATAGTTCCGACACTTGGATCATCTTCAAAACACAGAATACAATGCCAATCTTTGATTCTCTAGCCTTGGTGAATAGATATCTAGAAGAGATTCTGGTTATTGGAAATCCCATATAATTGATGTGGAAATTGCCATTAATGACCTTAGTTCTGATATATGATAGCAAATGAGAAAATAAAAATATAGAGTAGCTAGACATTGAATGATTAAAAGCATTAACCACTTCTGCTGCTTTTCTGCATATACACAAGATTCATAAGTTGAAAAATTGTCATTGAGTTCGTGTTTTATGTTCAGTTAGTAGAGAAGGACAAGCTCATTATACCAGATGACCTACGACTGAAGAAAATTTTTAAGTAAATTGTACGAGGTTTACAGTAAACTTGTAGTGCAAAAAATTTCTAAGTATATGCATTTCAGTCCGAGTTCTTTCTCTAATCACGATAGCCTTGAGAGGATTGATCCGAGGGATGAGTTGATTGCAAAAAGGCTGATTAAAACTATATTGGGTTATCTTACTGGCATAATGATTTCAGGACCAACAAGATAACCCAATATAGTTTTAATCAGCCCTTTTGCAGTCAACTCATCTCTCGGATCTACCCTCCCAAGACTATCGTGATTAGAGAAGGAACTCAGACTGAAATGCACAGACTTGGAAATTTTTTGCACTTCAAGATTACTATAAACCTCGTACAATGTACATTCAACGATATATATAATATAATGTATATAACATGAAATGGTACATGAGTGGGACAACAATGTACAATGAATATTGAACAATGAAATTAATACAATGTATACAATACAACATCTCTCCAAAATTCCTACCATACCCTTGACAAATATCATTTACAGACTAGAGACAAGCAATCTTGCATATCTGTTCCCGCTAAGGTGAGACCGCTACACAAAATGTCGATGAATTTCATTACGAATATGCCGCAGTCATAACCATTGTTCTGCTTCGACACCGATTCATTGACTCTGACGGTCCACTTATTCCCTTCAAGCGCAGTGTTGTCTCCAGTGGCATGGAAGAGAATGGAGAGTGCATCAGTCATTGTCCCGCCTCAAACTCGGAAAACAGGCTCACAAATTCCCGATCGCCTAATCCGGCGCCGACAGCCTCTGTAGTGCCTCATTCTTGGTTCCCGGCATTCATATGCCAAATTTCAATCCTGGGATCCTACAAGGAGGATTTTCAGTATGATTTTTCTTTTTTGTAATGGATCATAACCACAAGCATAACCAAGTCACAAAACAACATCACCACATATCCACTATATCAAAAACTTTTAAGTACAATGCGGAAAGGGAAGTACATATGTATCAAAATCAAAGCTCCAGAAGTCTGCTGCACACTCCAAGTTCAACGCTGCTACGTCCTAACGCCACCTGCATGCATCTATAGTGCATAAGCTTATAAAAAGCTTAAAGGGTGGTGAAAGTGTATGTGTAAGGTAAGTGTCAAGTATACAATAAAGCCCGTAAATCATACATCATCGGAATAAGCGGAAATACTGACAAGATCATGAATCATACGATATCAGAGTAAGCGAAAATATACTGGTAAGTCCATGAGTCATAATATCAGAGTACGCAATGCAGATCATAATGAGCCAAATATCATATACTGTGGATGCAATGCAATATGTAGATCCTGCTAAGTCCGTTTATGCCATATAAGTATAAAAACGTAACAATCCAAAATGTCATATGCCATTGTTGAAATGCAATATGCGATGCGAATGAAATGACCAAGCTAAAGTGAAGTCGGGATGATAATACGTAGTATCGCAGGTTACGGGGTCTATCACAAGGGAATTCTATCCAAACCAGTCCCATACCTAAATTTGGATAGTTAAATACAATGTGGTAAACTCCTGATCTCAGGTTAGTCGTACGCCTCAACCGAAATCTTGGCCATTGCAAAGGTACACGTAACAAATAGTTGCACACCACCAGCCCGAGTGGATAGTGAATGGATAAATGAATGAGTATACAACTCCTACTCAATAGCCTACCGGCACAATAGCCTACCAACCACTGGTAGCTCGCCCAATGTGGTAGCCCGCCCAGGCCTCAGCCCCGCCCACATCACATCCTCCCACATTAGTGTCCGCCCACATGTGCCCGCCCACATGTGCAACAGGGATGGGGTGTCATAATATCATGTCAGTCCTCATATCAAGTCCACATATCAGTACGGTTCCTCTCTGGGAAATCACTGGGGTCTATTACACTCCACACTGATTGCGGCCTCCCTAACCGTACAGCCCAGTGAGTGGAAGAAACCACACTATCCACCTAACCAGTAGTCTGTCAATACCTACCCGGCTCGTCGATAGCGGACTCATTTGTGAGCTGGTCAAACTCAAACTAGCTTATAGCCCCCTCACTCGGGCAGATAAGGCCACACCCCCTCCCAACAGACCACGACACAGTGGGAGACGCGGCCTACTGGTATTCGGCACTCAGACGCTCATGTATCCACTCGATCTAGACGTTGGGGCATCTCCTGGCCTCGGAGGTTTAGAGACTTTCACCCACGGGCATCCAAAGTGCCCAGATGCTTGAACCAAACATTTTCAGTGTCCCATCTAGCCATCCAAGACATAGCTGTGGAGGTCACAGCCCTGATGTCGCTAGGGTGTATAGTAATCACAATCACACAATGCAAAATGCATGAGTCATGTAGTCCAATTATGCATCAATCTTGCGCATACCGTGCGCTCATGTGGGATAACTCCACTTACTAGGGAGTCTCATAAACCATCTGTACTATGGCATATGCAAGGGTCAATCACATTTCACAATAAACATGCAGATGATGCGTATGGGCATGTATCATGATGCTATACTGTCACATACTCATAATCGGTATCAACAATCGGCCTCGACAATGTGGACATTTAACCAACATTGCCCCCAAGGAATGACCCACATAGAGCCAAACATATAATGGGCTCATGACCTCATTCAAAGGCTTAATATACAACACAATGGGCTTTACTCACGGGCTACATATACACAATAGGCGGGCCCTGCTCATGGGACTAATACATATCATAATGGGCCTTAACTACGGGTCGTATGTACATCATATAGGTCTCGACAATCGGTCTTGGCAATCGAAATCGGCCTCGACAATCGAAGTCGGCCTCAACAATCGGAATCGACACTCAGAATCAGCCTCGATACTCGGCCTCGACAATCAGAATCGGCCTATACAATGGCCTCGACAATCGGAATCAACCTCGATACTCAGCCTCGACCATCAGAATCGGCCTATACAATCGGCCTCGACAAATTGAAAATTGACATATACAATCGGCCTCGACAAATCGGAATCGGCGTTGACAAATCAGAATCGGCCTCGATACTCGACAATCGGAATTGGCCTATACAATCGACATCGATAAATCAGAATCGGCCTCGACAATCGGAATCGGCCTCAACAAATCGGAATCGGCCTATACAATCGGTCTCGAAATATCAGTATCGGCCTCAATACTCAGCCTCGACAATCGAAATTGGCCTCGATACAATCGGCCTCGACAAATCAGAATCGGTCTCAATACTTGACAATCGGAATCGGCCTCAACAATTGAAATCGGCCTATACAATCGGCCTTGACAATTGGAATCGGCTTATACAATCAGCCTCGACAAATCGGAATCGGCCTATACAATCGGCTTCGACAAATCATAATCGGCCTCGACAATCAGAATCGGCTTATACAATCGACCTCTACAAATCGAAATCGGCCTATCAAAGGGCCCTAGGGAGAGTTACAATGCGGACATTTAACCAACATTATTTTTACAATGTGGACGTCAAACCATCATTGCTCCCAAGGAACGGCCCGCCAAAAACATCATCACATAAACCATGGTGGAGTCATACATTACAATGGACCTTATGTACATTCATTGGGCCTCGACACATGGGCCTCCAATACATCAAATGGGCCTCATAACATGGGTCTCGTATATATCAAGGTGGACCTCAACGGATGGGCCATAACTACATCAATATGGGCCTAATCATATGTGCCTCATATATATACCAAGTTGGCCTCAACAACGAGCCACAAATACATCAAGATGGGCCTAATCACATGGGCCTTATATATATACCAAGGTGGGCCTCAACGGACGACCACAAATACATCAAGACGGGCCTCAACGGACGGGCCACAAGTACATCAAAATGGGCCCTCATATGACAAGTGGTCCACATTACATGCGCCGCGTTATATGGGTTGCACCAATGGGCCTCATGTATATCCAATGGGCCTCACCAACTACACCATTCATCTATATGCTTAAGATCAACTTAGAGCATAAAGAAAATAAATCATATTGAAAGGTTATCTGGACTGCATTCCAAACATAAGTGGCGATAATGATTTCCACCATTAAAATTCCCAAGGCCCACCATAACATTTCATTTCCATCCAAGCATTTGATAAGGTCACATAGACCTAATAAAATAAATAAATAAATTTTATATTTATCTAAAACCTCTGGACCAGGGGAGTTTCAGTGATAGACGTTCAATTCACCACTGTTACCAGCAGTGGCCCACCAAATAACTAGATCTGTCACATTGTGCCTCAAGCCTTAAATGAGCTTTCAAAATGGTTGGACGGTTTGGACGCAACACATGCACCATGGTGGGTCCCATAAGGATGGATGACATGGATAAAGCCTATACCTCATAGTGGGGTACCTCATAGTGGGGTCCCTTGCCGTCAAGCAGCCTAGCCAAAATGGCTGAACGACATAAATAAACACATATGTCATAGTGGTCCCACCGTCCAATGGTGTGGATGGTGTGGGTAAAACACATACACCATAGTGGGTCCCATGTGGGGGCCACCATAACGTTTATCTACCATCCAATTTGTTAATAAGGTCACGTGGACCTGGATGAAGAGGAAAAACAAATTTCATAATGGTCCAAAACTTCTGTGACAATCCAAAAGGGTTTCAATGGCAGACGTTCAATCCCACTGTTCCCTGCCGTGTGGGCCACCCGAGCTCCCATATACGGCTGATTTTTGGGGCGGCCCACAAATAAGAGGGGGCCCACCAAATACATGGTGTCGATGTTCTATACACATCACGGTGGGTCATGCAGCTGGGACCCACGTCCCTGCCCCATTCACGGCAGCGCAGGACGCTGCTGCATCCTCTGACGGTCATCAGCAGGGCCTGTGCTGCTTATATATATTTTTATTTTTTATTTTTGAAAATGGTTTTCCTGTGGTTTTGCACAAGTGGGGCTTGCACTAGAAGAATCCACCCTATCCATTGGATTCTACAGTTCATAACAGATCCATCAAGCCCAATATTGAGCATGTTTCGGTGTATAGAAACATCGGAGTGGGTTTCAACGGTAGAAAACACTGTTTTCTAAGAAATGGTCCGCCAGATAATCAGATTGGCTCCATTTTTTGGCTCAACGCCTAAAATGAGCTGAGGAATGGAATGGATGGCGTGGATTGGATCAATGCATCAAGGTGGGGCCTGTAGGAGTGACCCACCCAAATAGCTTTAAAATTATTATTTTTTTGTTAGTACACCCACTGTCCTTCATAACGTCCAGCGTCCAGGGACGTTGGACTGGACGCTGGACGTGGACGTAATTATCAAGGTGGGTCCCACGTGGACGTCACCCACTTGATCAATCTGATATTTGTGTTTTTCCCATCCCCATTAAGGTAAGTCCCACATGGTTTGCAGCCATGGGGTCCATTTGATGGACGGTTTAGACCCGACATTCACTCATTAAATGGGCCACAAAATAAAGGAAGGAGAGAGAGAGAGAAAGACACGTGATGATGGAGGGACCCCGACACTATGGGCCCTCCTTTCCATACATTACGACATACATCAAGTGGGTCCCATTACATGTGGGCCCACTGATCAAATCAACAATGGAGATCCTTTCTTTACCGAAATGCAAGGTCTAGTTAACCCTATTTATGTAAGGAAAATAAACATCATGATGGGGTCCATGGAGAATGGCCCCATCATGGAATGATCATGAAAATCAAGGTGGGCCATCAGCCACATCTAGGGTCCAAAGTGAGATCCATGCCATCGATCGATAGGCCTCACTTGGCCCATCATCAAAACAAGAAATCTAGGCCGATAGAAACACTCACCGTTCGATCTTCTTGGTCCGATGGAACGCCGATCTCCTTGTGTCTCACTTTGAAGGAAGGTGATGAGAGTTGAAGGGCTAGGATGATAGATCTTGGAGTGGAAAGTGGGTCACACACATGCACTTTTCTCACTTGGGATGGCTTGGACGTCCACCACTTTTGCTTGGAATTTTTGTTGCTTTGAAAATGTGTGGAGAAAGAGAGAGAGAAGGGATGGTTGTAAAAGAGGTGATGGGTGTGAGTGTGGATGTGAGGTGAAAGATGTACTTGACATGAGAGTTGACTTGGTGGTTGCTTGACTTGGGGAGAAAGAAAGTATGGGTGTGTACTTTGATTGATTGATTGATTGATGGGATGGGTTGTAGAGATTCTCTTGGGTTCGTAAAAGCGCGGTGTTTCTTCGAGATAAATGCCGGCCCACATCTCCTGATCAGGGTATCCGATCGGTGTGCAAGACGCGGCGTTAAAACCGTGGCGAAGGTGCGGTCGCAAAAGTACAAGTCTCGGATTAAGCCGACTCAAATCTACGGGATACGACTTAGGGTCACGCGCAAACGTCGATTATAGGTTGCGGATTGCCGAAATTTGACGGAAAGGATTGCGGGATTTTACGGAACAGTACGGACTAGGATACGGGCCTTACAGTCATCTTCTTCATCTTCTGCTTGTACTTTAGTAATGGATTTTTGCATAAACTATCCACAATAACAATTTCTCTTACTCTAGGATAGATGACCAATAAAAACCAATGTGAATTGTCATAATTTATGGGCACATACACCTGTCCATGATTCAAAAAATAATATATTAGTCAAAACATGATAGAACACAAAACAATCAAAGATGATGTTATGTGACGAGTGCATTACCCATTCATAACACCAAATCGCTTTGACGTATGGTTTATGGCAATTGCATAGGCCGTGATCAGCTCGCCTATTAGCGAGGCCCATTCTAACGCTAATTTGGAGGTTCGATATGCGATCAAAACTGGCAAACACCCCTCAAGGCTTTGTCATTATAAACATGATCAAAGTTCAATACATGTAAGAAAATAAAAAAGGAAAACAGATTAAAGAATGTCTCTCTTAATGTACTCGTAGTGCAACGATTTTTCGGTGCAGTAAGATCTCCAGTCTTAAGACCCGTAATGAGGGCGAAGTCCATCTCGGTAAACTACAATCGTCTCCCCTTGATCTCAAATACTAGATCACCTTTATATCTTAGAAAAAGAAGGTGAAATAGTGCCCCTATAAATCTAAAAGATGTAACATGCAATAGAAACGAGAAATGGGATTGGCTAAACAAATTTAGGAATTGAGCGAGGCAACCTAGCAATTAAGCGAGGGAACCTAGAAATTGAGTGAGGCAACCTAGGAATTAAGTGAGGCAACGTAGGAATTCAGCGAGGCTTTGAGTGAGGCAACCTAGGATTTGAGCAAGGGAACTTATAAATTGAGCGAGGCAACCTATCAATTCAGCGAGACAACCTAAAATTGAGTGAGGGAAGCTAGAAATTGACAAGGGAACTTAGAAATTGAGCGAGGCAACGTAGAAATTCAACGAGGTAACCTAGGAATTGAGCGAGGGAACATAGAAATTCAGCGAGGCAACCTAGGAATTGAGCGAGGCAACGTAGATATTCAGTGAGGCAACCTATGAATTGAGCAAGGCAACCTAGGAATTGAGCGAGGGAAGCTAGAAATTCAGCGAGGCAGCGTATAAATTGAGCGAGGGAAGCTAAGAATTGAGCGAGGGAAGCTAAGAATTGAGCGAGACAACGTAGGAATTGAGCGAGGCAACGTAGAAATTGAGCGAGGCAACCTACAAATTGAGCGAGGCAACGTAGAGAGCAAGGCAACATAGGAATTGAGTGAGGGTAAGTATAAGGTGAGCTAGGGAAACTTGAAATTAGGCGGGGAAAACTAGAAGTTGAACAAAGCAAGCATGAAAGTTGAGTGACGGAAACATTTACATGTTATGAAATTTAATTCATTATAAATTTTCCTGAAGTACAAATTGTGCTGGGTATATACAACACTATATATAATACAATATTCCACAAAATTTTCCTCTTCATCTCATGCCTACGACAAGTATCATTTACAAGTTACAGACAAACAATTATACGTTATTGACTTCCTCCAATGTATAGTGAATTTTTGCATGTCTATTCCCTCCAAGGTGCGATCGCTGCACAGTATATCGATGAATTTCATTATAAATATGCCAAAGTCAAAACCATTGCATTGCTTCGACACATATTTCTCTTCTTTGGCGGTCCATGTCTTCCCTTCAAGCGCGGTGACGTCTCCAGTGGCATGGAAGAGAATCGGGAGTGCTTCCGTCATCAGTTTGATCATCTGCTTATACTTTAGGAGAGCATTTGACACTAAGCTATCAATAATAACAATCTCCAGTTGTTTTGGATATAGGACCATCAAGAACCAATGAGAGTTATCATGGTTGACAGGTACATAAACTTGTCCATGTTTAAGAAGTAGGCTATTAGTAAAAAAACATGATCAAAGAACACATTACAACTTATTTTGATGTTATGTGACGAATGCATTACCCGTTCACTATACCAAATTTCCTTGGCGTCTGATTTACCCCGCTGCTTGGCAATTGCGATGACATTGTTCATCTTACCTACCAACTTTGCACGTTCCAAAGCAGACTTCTAGTCCCGATACGCCTTTAGAGTCGGCATACTAGTTTGAAGGCATGCCTATTACAAACGTAATCAAAGATCAATACAAGTAGAAAAAACATGAATTAATAGAAAAAATAGATTAGCGATAATCCGAAGTAAATATTTACCATAAAATAGGTGGGACAGAACTTGCAATCTTGAGGATATGCAATTGCACAATCAGACTGCCTTTCCTCTAGGAAGTCAACATATTTGTTGATAGCCTACTCCACAAAATAATATGATTCAACAATAATCGATTAAAAGATATAACTATATGAAAGTCAATGTATATAGATACTCTCATATGAATACTTACCACGCTATCAACCCACGCGTCATCTACCCATAAGGACTTGAACCATGAAACCGCTGCCGTCTCCTTATTTGCTTCATAGTAGTTTTCTAGTTCTTTGAGTTCATCCGTCGATAGCATCCTGAATGGATACATCTGTAGATGAAATGGTATCAGAGATATAGGAAAGTTTACAGCTTCCTCAGGTCGCCTCACCACGTTCGGGGTTGTATCGATCGAAGACAGGGACAAGAATGGAGAAACCATATAATAGGATGGCTTCATTACCCTTTTGGTTCTCCTTACATAAACGGGAGGAGAAATGGGTGCTTCATCCAATAGATTACGCTTGGCCATACCATACGATTGCACCTCCAACTCCACATTTCCTTGTTCTTTTTCTTCCATATCCTCAACCTCCACTTTCTTCTTCAACTCCTCGTCCTCATCCCTAAAAAACTGTCTCCTCTGTATATAGAAATATTCCTTCTCCTTCTTCAAGGCCTCCCTCTCTTTCGCTAAGTTTTCAGTTTCTCTCAACAACTCACACATCCACCTATTCAACTCCTCTTTCTCCCTGAAAAACAATTCCTTCTCTTTCTTCAACTGCGCTCTCTCGTTCAGATCTTCTCTCTCCATCTTCAACAATTCCTTCTCTTTCAACAACACCTCCCTCTCATCAAGCCTCTCTTCTCTCTTTCTCAACTCTTTCTTCTCTTTCCTCAGCTCATCCCTCTCCTTCTTCAACTCCTCTCTCTCCTTCTTCAACTCATCTCTCTCCTTCTTCAACTCATCTATCCCAGCCCTAAATTCATCCATTAAAAGAGATGGTTTCACAATATTCCCCCTGATCCCTCTCCTTGTACGCCTTTTTCATCACTTTTCGTTGATCCCTCTTCACCCTCGTCATCATTCTCGTTACCCTCATCGCTCAATTCCTGGGTTTCGATAACCTACAAAATGTATCAATGCACATATAAGAGTCGAAAAACTTTTAGCGATGAATTAAACAACATTCCATTTTAATTAAACGTTCATGATATCTCACCTGAAAATTATCATGGAGCAAGCGAACGACGTCCGTTTCCCATTCTCGTAGGGTGGGTTCCAAGTTCTTTATTAAGATAGTCCGCAAAAGAACCTAGACTGATGTTAATATGCAGAGTGTAAGTGTCAAATCAAGCAAAGTGAACGGCGGAGAAATACATATACTTACAACTTTACTCTAAAAAAGTGCATGTATTTTGTTGTACCTTCAACCCTTCCAGCCTCAATATTGAATGAAGCGTGGAATTTGCAAGGGAACAAACAAAATAACACACTCTCGTAGGGCCAGTAATCTCTCTACAGCCCATATATATTTTAATGAGATAGCATTAGGATAAAAATCCACAATTGAATATAATCATGTAGAATAAAGAAAGAGTTCTTACCTGCAAAGGAAAGACACAACCATATACATTGTAGCGAACCGCACCTAATGCCATCACAGCAGCTGCGACCCCTTGTGACATTGTATTGTAGGCCAAACTACCCCAGGGATAGCTATAGAAATCCTCTATGAAGTCTACTAGGTACATATAATCCATGTTACACATAGTTTTTGATTCGGTTCCCCTAACAAAACACTCTACACACATAAGTAGAGCAACCTTCACGACATCCTCATGCTTATTGGTGTTAACTAATTTATTAAACACATCTAATAAATGCTTCTTAAAAACTGGATATTCATTGAAGTATTTGTCCATTAATGTACTCCTGATGGTGCGTTTTTTTGGTATTGTAAGCTCCCCAGTCTTAAGCCCTGTTATGAGGGCGAAGTCCATCTCCGTGAATTGCAACCGTGTCCCCTGTATCTCAAATATAAGATTACCTTTATATCTTACAAGAAGAGGGTGAAATAGAGCCCCTATAAATCAAAAGGATGAGAGGTGCAATAAGAAGGAAAATGGGGATTGCTTGAATAGACTTAGCCGAGAATCATGCTCCTCTAATCCACCCTTCACCGTGTCGAACCACCATCTCAATGAACACTTAGAGGATGGGTTTGGGAATTGAGAACAAGAATCGTCACCTACAAACATGTAATGGAAAATATATTAAAAGCAAATTTCACTACTTACTTAAAGAATCATAATGCAAAAATTAAACATAGTTGAAATTGAGCGAAGCAAACTAAAAATTGAGCGAGGCAAATTAGAAAATGAGTGAGGGAAACATGAAATTCAGCAAGGTAAACATTAAATTCAGCAAGGCAAGATGAAATTGAGCGAGGCAACCTAAAAAATTGAGCGAGGCAAGGTGAAATTGAGCGAAAAACCTAGAAATTGAGCGAGGCAACCAAGAAATTCAGCGAGGGAACCGAGACAATGAGCGGGGGAACCTAGAAATTCAGCGAGGCAACCTAGGATTCGAGCGAGGCAACCTAGGATTTGAGCGAGGGATGCTAGAAATTGAGTGAGAGAACTTAAAAATTGAGCGAGGGAACCTAGGAATTGAGCGAAGCAACCTAGGATTTGAGCGAGGCAACTGAGGGAACCTAGGAATTGAGCGAGGGAAGCTAGAAATTGAGCGATGCAACCTAGGAATTGAGCAAGGGAAGCTAGAAATTGAGCGAGGCAACCTAGGAATTGAGCGAGGCAACCTAGGATTTGAGTGAGGGATGTTAGAAATTGAGTGAGGGAACTTAACCTAGGAATTGAGCGAGGGAAGAAAGAAATTGAACGAGGGAACCTAGGAATTGAGTGAGGCAACGTAAGAATTCAGCGAGGCAACCTAGGATTTGAGAGAGGCAGCCGAGGGAACCTAGGAATTGAGCGACGGAAGCTAGAAATTGAGCGAGGGAACATAGAAATTGAGCGAGTCAACCTATCAATTGAGAGAGGCAACCTAGGAATTGATCTAGAAATTGAGCGAGGGAACCTAGAAATTGAGCGAGGCAACCTAGGAATTGAGAGAGGCAACGTAGAAATTCAGCGAGGCAACCTAGGAATTGAGCGAGGGAAGCTAGAAATTGAGTGAGGGAACCTAGAAATTCAGCAAGATAACCTAGGAATTGAGTGAGGGAAGCTAGAAATTGAGCGAGGGAACCTAGCAATTCTGCAAGGAAACCTAAGATTTGAGCGAGGCAACCTAGGAATTGAGCGAGGGATCGAAGCTAGAATTTGAATAAGAGAACCTAGAAATTCAGCGAGGCAACCTATAAATTGAGTGAGGCAACCTAGGAATTGAGCGAGGCAATGTAAAAATTCAGCGAGGAAACCTAGGAATTGAGCGAGGGAAGCTAGAGGAAGCTAGAAATTGAGAGAGGGAACCTAGAAATTCAACGAGGCAACCTATAAATTGAATGAGGCAACCTAGGAATTAAGTGAGGGAAGCTAGAAATTGAGCAAGGCAACCTAGTAATTGAGTGAGGCAACATAGAAATTCAGCTAGGCAACCTAGGAATTAAGCGAGGGAAGCTAGAAATTGAGCGAGGGAACCTAGAAATTCAGCGAGGCAACCTAGGAATTGAGTGAGCGAAGCTAGAAATTGAGCGAGGGAACCTAGAAATTTAGCGAGGCAATGTAGAAATTCAACGAGGCAACCAACGGATTGAGTGCTAGCAACAAGCAACGGCTTCGAAGTTGCATTGGCTTTGAAGCTGCAGCCGTTTTCTTACTGCCTTCACTTGCTCCTTTGTTTGCTGGGCTTTTCGCCGTTGCTTGCGGAATATGGAATCTTTTTTTTTTAAAAGAAAATATACCCCTAGTTAAATCATCAATAAAGATGAGAATGACTTTTCTTGAGAGACTATCTATCCTCTCATAAATAGAGGAATAGATAGAAGAGAGAAGATCTCTATATCTTTTCTCATAGATATAATATAGAAGAGAGATCCCTTTCATTTTTTATCAGGAGAGAGATCTCTCTTCTCCGAGGGCTTTGGATTCAACGATTTTTAAGAGCAAGACAGAGAAAAGAAGCATTGAGATAATACCTTTCATCTTAATCTCATCTACTGAAAAAGGGGGCCCTCTTGATCACATATAGAGATTTTTAGGCAGAATTAGCATAATTATGACTGCGAGGATTGAGTTGCCAAATGAGATTATCCTCATTTCTCGGCTAGGGTTCTAGAAGATAAGATTTATGCAGTAAAAAAAACTCTTCTAAATTGACCGAGGGAAGCTAGAAATTGAGCGAGGCAACCTAGAAATTGAGAGAGGGAACCTAGGAATTGAGCGAGGCAACGTAGAAATTCAGTGGGGCAACCTAGAAATTGAGCAAGGGAAACATGAATTTGAGCGAGGCAAGCTTAAAATTGGGGGAGGCTAACATGAATTGGAATGAACTTTAAATGTAATTGAACTAGCCTAACGATTTGCTCTTTGGTGAATTTGATCGAGCAGTTAATGAAATTGACCGAGCTTTACATGAAATTCTCTTCGGTGAATTTGACTGAGTAATTAATGAAATTGACTGAGCAGTTCATAAAATTTTCCATTACATTACATGAATCCGTGGAAGTTTCCCATCATATTTTTATGATATCTCTGTCAAATTTATGAATTGCTCGGAGAATTTCACCAATAATTAACCGAGAAGTAGGTCATATGGACCAAAACCTCTCGCAAATTGGATTTATAGTTTGCTCAGTACGCTCTTATAGTACTGAGTTAACTGAGTTGGGCACACCCAGATCCATAGCTCAATTGGCAGACTGAGTGGAGATAACACGTTTCGACACTTGAGGTCTTGGTATCGATCTCTAGCGGGGGTGGCTAACATGGAGTGTGTGTACTAACATGGGTGTGTACTAACAAGCTAACCCCAAAAAAAAAAAAAAAAACAAAAAAAAAAAAAAAAAAAAAAAAAAAAAAACAAAAAACTGAGTTGGGCCCGCCTTAAATGTATGTGGACTATCCATGACGTTCATCTATTTTTCCATCTAAAGTAAGGGTTTCAGCCCAAAATGGTGGCATATCGAAATATCAAGTGAATCATACCACAGGAAACAGTGGTTCCACCGTAGAAACCTTGTTATGCCCCCACAATGATGTTTTATTTGTAATCCCTCATGTTTATAGGATGATTTTTACATGGATGAACCGAAAACCAAGATGCGAGCTTCATCCTGTAGTTTAATGGCCTACAAAAAATTTACACCGTTTAGGTAAATATACTGCATTCTACCTATGGTGCATGCTTTCTTCCTTGGAGGGACCATTTTCAGAAAAACAAGAGAATGCTAATGAATAGAGAGGGTGGGATCCGGCTAGAGGATGGGTGCGATCCAAGCAATGGAAGTAGTGCAGCATTTTTTGTCGCTATTAGTTTTTTTGAAAATGGACCAAGGAAAGGGAGAGAGAGGAAACGCAACAACAGTGAAAAGGAAGGGTAGTTGCGGCCTCAAATTTGCTGTCCGCAGGTGCTAGTCTAAGTTGGTAACATGAGTTTGTATTGCTTCATAAAAAAGCGCTGGATAAAAGGTTTTGTCTACAGTGGTCATTTTCTCCAGGTAATATAAGTGGATTAGATCGCATATATAAAATAAGGTGGCCGCATACACAACCAACGATGGTTGTCCCAATCTAACTCTTTGCTATGATGTGGAATACCTGAGTTCAAAAATAGAGTGGTTCTTAGAGGGACCCTTCATCTTAATGAAAGGAGTCGTATGAATGTATTGGATGGCATAAAAATAATAATAATAATAAAAAAAAAAACTACCGTAGCCCTATGTACAACTAATATGGGCGTTCCATCCCAACTCTTCCTTACGGTGTGGGCCACTTGAGTTTGGGAATAACTTGATTTTTCATAAAGGACCTTCCTGTCGGTGAGATGAGTCATATTAATGGATTGGATGGCACGTGGCCCGCACAAAACTAATGGCGTACGTCCCATCCCAGACCTTATGGGGGTGGTGTACTGCTTAGATCGGCAAACCCTCAATATTTAAGCTACAAAAAACTTCGGAATACTTGAAAAGTGTGCCCACGTGATTTTAGGTTCACAAAATAATCAAGGGTGTGGCTTACCTGATCAATGGCCCAGATTTCAAAAATCAGTTTCATGTTAGCAAGTGTACCGCGAAGGCCTCTTTTTCTTTCTCACGCGACCGTGTACGCTTGACGGTCGTCAGTTTTACAAGAGAAAGAAGATCTTAGCTGGAAGTTGTTTTGGTCCCTCCTCAAAATGGGAAAGACATTAATAGATGGACGTGCACCAAAAATACATACACGTGTACAAAGCTATGTGCCAATTTTATCCTAATCCGAACCGTCTATATTGCGGGTCCCACTTTGGATGGAATTAATATTGATTGAACCATCGCTATATCTGTTATGACATATCTTTTTGTTGGATTTAAGTGTTCATCATAGATTATCGCTAATTGGAAATCTCAGTCTAATTGCTATGTACAGTTCATAAAGAATAAAGAAAACGATTTTTTCAACACCAAGGTCTTGGTATCGATTCCCTGATGGGGGTGGCTAACAGTGAAGTGTGATCTGACAGTGTGTGTACTAACAAGCTAACAAAGAAAAAAAAAAAGAAAACGATTTTAACCCTTGGTTTTTGCAACGGTCTGTGTGAATTTTGCAGTTTTGTGTTTGCACTTTATATTTTGCCGCATATCGGATCATTTGACACAGGCACGAATGTGATGAGGTCGATCACCATCTTCCTCATGGGGCGAATCCACGACTCTTCTCTAGACTGCCTGAGGAGATACGTCGAACCTACAAGGAAGAAATAATTTCTGAAAATTCTTAAATTAGTTGATGATTAAAATAAACAAGTTTACAACCCTTTATACAGTGATACTAAGTCTTCAAAAGCATTTTGGAATTAAACTACAAGTAAAACTCTTAAAATTCACAACTTACTATAAATAGTAAACTTACTATTTGTAGACCGCATCATGATTTCTACTAGTCATTATGATTTTCGTCCAAAATTAATAAGTGTCCTATTTGGCCCAACCATGTGATCCTCATAATTATTTAAAGCATTTTTCATGTTGGATGCAACTCCTAGAACCCAAGGGATGAAGAGTTACACTGAAACTAAAACTTATTAAAAATAGTAAAAAAGGAAAATAAAACAGAAATTCGATCATTGATATGATAGAATCTCACAAATTCAGCATGGGCAACTCGACATAGCAAGTTGGGTGACTAAAGTAGCTCATCCTACCCCACGATCATATGTGGCACGTCCGATAACTCATTCCGGTTTGCGAAATATGCCCGTTTTAAGGTTTTGACGGTCCGAATTACTTCCACCTCCGATCGGGCCTCTTTTGGTCCATCTTGGGCATGAAATTGTATGTGACCCACTTTACATCAGTCCCCTCCACTTTAAAAGAACTCGTCCTCGGGTTTTCATCCTGCTTTGGTTTATGATACTTGGTCAGGTTCACGACATTGAAAGTCTGTGAGTTCGCCATATCATTAGGAAGATCAACAACGTAAGCGTTGTTATTGATCTTTCGGAGGATCAATACCGGTCCGATCTTCTTATTCTTTAACTTATTATACATCACAGTAAAAAATCTCTCATTGCGTAGATGGACCATAGCGTGGTTGCCTACCTCGAACACCTTTCATCGCCGATGCTTGTCAGCTTATTTCGTGTACTTCTCGTTCGAGGAATGTAGCTTTGTTTGTACTTCCACATGAATGCCCATGATCCTGTCTGCCATATGTTATGCCTTAATGTCCATGCCCATAAAATAGCGACTCCAGTAGGGAATCATTTCTCATTCAATATAAACTTGAAAATTACTGAGAAGACTTTTATCACCGTTTGGCGTCATACAGACGCCAAAATGGTGACTCTTAATGGGAACATCCTCCCCTTCATCCCCAAAACAAAATATAAATTTGTCGAAATTCTTACTGACAATATATCGCATTACCTTTGCAAGGAATTAGAATTTCATTATGTAAGTGCTAGGATGTTGAGCACACATAAGTTGTCAAATTTCATAAGGACAAAACCACTTCAAAGTAGATCTTCAAAGATCGGTCTATCAAGCTCAAGATCGATCTATGTTCAAGAAAAGACAAGCTCAAGATCGGCTAATGTTTAAGAAAAGATCGAGCTTAAGTTTAAGATAAAGTCAGAGATTAAGTTCAAGCCAAAGAAGAATCAGATATTTGATATATCTCAGGTGGTATAAAACCCTAGAAAGACCTTAGGACTAGGTGCTTTTAAAATTGCTTAAATATGGATTTTTTTACTTGTTTTTCCTGAAATTTGGTCAGCCTAACTTTTGGTTCGGCTATCATAAGCTTACTCGGCCAGCCCAACTTCAAGCCTGAAGCAATAACAAACTTTTGTTGCAAATTCGGCTAGCTAGAGTTTTGGTTCGGTTAGCCCGAACTTGAAATTCGGTTAGCCCGAGAAAGTTTGGGTCAAATTCCAGCAACATCAACTTTTGTAATTCGGCCAGCCGAAGGTCAAATTCGGCTAGCCGAATTGTCCTATTCGGCTAACCGAAATTGACCTCGGGCCAGCCAAATTTTGGATAATTCTTATTACTCGTAATCCAAAATCCGTTAGACCGAATCCACTGAACTTAGGCTAGTCGAAGCCTATCTCGGGCTAGCAGAAGTTCTAACTACTTCCTTGCCTATAAATTGAGTTCTTCTCTCATTTAGAATTACACAAGTTAATTATCAGAATTCTTATGCAAGAGAGAAAGAAGCTCAAGTTATTAGCAAGCTATTGGACGATATTAATAATTTATTTTAAATAGATTTTTCAATTCCCTTTGGTCTCAGATCTTTCAAGTTTAATCTAAAAGGGTAAACTATACTCCTCTTTGAGATCTAAGAGAATTGAATTAAGTAGCTTTTAAAGTTTAACATAATTAAAATCAATAGAACCCTAGACCCTTTCTATCTAGCTGAACACAAAAGCATCTACATTCAAGAAAGAGGTCCTTCTGCTACAAGCTTCTGTTACGTCTTCTACGGTGAAGATAAGTATACCTTTTATAACTCTTTTTAGGTTTTGTCTGAGATCTCCTATGAAAATCTTAGTTTAGATTTTGTCTGAGATAGCTTGGTAAAATCTTAGTTTGGGTTTTTATTGTGATAGCCCATGAAAATCACAAGGAATTGTATCATGTTATTAAGGTGACCCTGTGAAAACCTTTTCATAGTGAAAGCCAAAATTACGAAGGAAGTAATTTGGGGAGTGGAGTAGGTGTGGCTGTTTTTAAAGCACCGAACCACTATAATTCTTTGTGTCATGTGATGAATGCTTTTATTTTATTTGTAGTGGATTGAATGTATTTAATTTCAGTTGTGTGGTGAATGTTGTAATTCTTTTATTTACTCTTGCAAGTTAGAGGTTTTGATTTTAAAGAAATTCATGAAATAAAGTTGTCCTGCCTAAAACTTTAGGTGAAGGTTGTCCTACGAATTATTTAGAATCAAGGTTTCAATACTCAAGTAATTAAGATCTTTGTTTTATTTACATATTTAGCACTTGTTTCGATTATTTAGCATTGTCTTATTCACCCCCCCTCTAGGATATCTTAAGCTTTCCTTTTCACATTCAAATCGCAATGGCAACTTCTACAAGCAAGACAGTTTTCTACTTCGTACCGACTGGGTTTGTTGTAGAATATGCTCACAATCAATCTTCGAGCCGAAAGAACCAACTAACTCCGATTAAAAGCGATACATTGCAAGCTACCATCGGGGTGATATATGTATCACCGTTAGCATAGGACGACAACGAAGGATGAGTTGTCGTATCTCTTAGGAGTTCAAAAGTCTGAACCCGCTCAGCTATCAAACCAGCTTCAATGCAAATGATCAGGGGACCAGTCACACGAAATGTTGCAAAACAAAACCCAGCACTCGATCCGCCATCATTATACCCTGGAAACTCTCCCTGTTCTTTCACTTCGTAAGATTTCCCAGCCCTTCCCATCATAATTGTTCGATGGACAAGGAAGGAAAAAGGCAAATCACCCATGGAAGACGAATCATTTTCCATAAAACTCACCGCACCGTCGTGAACAACACCTCCGCAAACTGTATCAAGATCATTCGAATCCTACGGTAGTATTAAATGATCCAGTGGAAATCCCCTATCGTCAAGTCCTTTCGTGCCAACATATACTTGTCCCACTTTAGTAATAACTCAATTAGGGAATGGGGAAGCTGTTCTATGCATGACAGAAACAAATCAAAGCCCATTGCCAAATACAGAAGAGTGTATGACCGAAATGACACAGACACAGAGAACTTTAATGGAGGAATGCAGAAACCTCCGAGAAGCATTAGCTGCTCTTGCTCACAACGTGGCTCAAATAGTAACTCCTCCTGTGATGGCTACCGTGAACGGCCATGAACATCAACTCGAAGGCTCACAACCACCGAGAACTAGGTCACACGGATCGACTCCTGCAGCAAGAGTGATAGCCCAGGACGAAATGCGACAAGTAAAAACAGAGGTCGTCGGGATCGAGAGAGAGTGGGAAGATTCCGATACAGGACGTCGTATCCCAGAGAAGTAGGGGATGTGCCATTCCCTACAAATTTCAAGCACCCAGATTTTCAGAAATTAAATGGTGATGGATCTACAGAAGAACATCTTATGCATTTTATTACGACCATGGGTAATTTTTCTACAGTTTCATAATATTGTTTACGATTGTTTGGCTCTTCTTTGACGGGAAAGGTGTTTCGATGGTATTCAAGCTTAGCTTCGGAATTCATACGAACCTGGGAACAAATGCAAGACGCATTCATGTCTAATTTCTTCTCGTCCGATTGAGATGTCAACATCACCGAGTTAGCTTCTATGCGGTAGAGGGAGAATGAGCCAGTAGAAAATTTTATCAATCGATGGAAAACCGCATCATGCAGACAATTGCCGAAAGAAGAAGAACATGTGAAAATGTGTCTGAATTTCTATGGAAACAGGGATCACGTTCGGACTCACAAGCGCCAACATAAGAATCTTCTGCGATCTTACTACAAAGGTACATGCATTGGAATTGATGACCAGGAAAATGCCGACATTTCAAAATGAAACAAGTAAAAGAGGACAGAACAGATTGATGGCAAATGTCGTTGATCTGGAAAAGAAGAGTAATGTTCCTCGTGATAAACGAAGAACAGAAGGAAGAGAAGATACAGACCGCTACAGAGGACGCGTTGGTGATAAGAGACCCAAACTATTTGATTCTTAGCACTTGATTATTCAATTAGTCTTGAAGTGGTGAGCATGGCTAACATCATGATATATATATATATATATATATATATATATATATATATATATATATATATATATATATATATATATATTTGGAAAGTAAGTTGGAAAACACTGAGCACGTTGGAAAATTTTGATATATGAAGTTATGCTCTTAAGTGATTAATGAAGAACCTATTTGATTGATTGCTCGCTTGATTCGACTCTAGGTTTTCAAATTTTTACTCTCGCCTCAGTGGATTATACTTATTCATACTTGTTTACACAAAAGATTGTTTTCCGGAAGAGGTTTGAACATTAAGAATTGAAAATTATGTCACGCATGTTTTGCTTGGGACTGGCAAAATGCTGGTTAGGGGTGTGTTGAGTGCCAAATAATATTGTATATTTTCTCCTGTTTATATCTTGGTGTTATGAACATGATAATGCTTAATGGGTATATTTTATACATGTTTATATTGCGAGGTGAATCTGAGAGATTGAATTGAAAAGAATGCTAAAAGCATGGATTTAATGCTCAGGAATCACCAAGGCAAGGGATGGATCTTAGGAGACCAAGATTGAAGAATTCACATGCCAAAGATTCAAGGAAACCAAGTAAGAAATGAAGAGAATCGAAGATTTGAAGTGAAGAAAAGGAATCCTGAAAATTGTCCTGAAAAAAGATATTCTGAAATTCCGGGGCTAGAAAAATATAGTTCGGAAAAGTGTCAGAATAGACTTCTATGGCATCAACGATTCCATCGAAGCTTCCATCGAAGATTCCATCGAAGGCACTTCGATGGCATCGAAGGTGCAATCGAAACTAGTTCGATTTAATTGAGAATTTAAGGATTTTTCAAGCCAAACTCGCCGGACAGTTCTAGACAAGTTTCGATGGCATCGAAGGCACTTCGATGGCATCAAAGATGCAATCGAAGATTCAATTGAAGGCTCTTTGATGGCATCAAAGGCGTATGTAGATTTTATGTAGAGTGCGTAAATTTGAGCTGTTTCTAGATTTTGCCAACTCGGTGTGAAAGTTGGAGTTCTACAACAACAAATAGGACTCCCTAGTGATGCTCCAAAGCATCTTCTAGGGTTTGGAAAAGGAAATGAGGCTTAGGTGGAGCACTGATGATGTTCTTCTACTTCAATTTCTTCATGGGTTCTAGTAGATTTTTCTGTTTTTCTTATGTTTTTGAGTTAGCTATGACTAGCTAATCTCTTAGCTAGGGCTAAGAGGTGAAGTTTGTAGCGTGTTAGGATGTTTATCTTGCTTTAATTCTTGTTTATATTGAACTTCATTGATTTCTAGTTTGAATTTAAGGAATATTTTCAGTTTTCTATGATTTATTGTGACTCAAATTACAATAGATGTTGTGATAGCTTTGAATATCTTCTTTTCCTGTTTTGAGATTGTGAGATTGGTAAATCTTATTGTTCACCATTGTCTCCTAGGCATGGTAGGGTGATGAAATCCCTTCCAATCATCACAATTCTCCTCCATTGAGAATTAGGTCAATGAAAAGTTCAGATTTGATTTAAATTGCTTTATCTTCCAATTGGATAGGATAGGACTCCAATTCCAATTGTGTTCCTTGAATCAAGCAAGATAGCATCTTGATAGCTACAAGTGGATCCTTGGCGCTTTAGTTCTCTTTTGATATTTGATAAATCCTTCATAATTACTATCTTTTATTCAGATTTTAAATTTAGATCTTCTCCTAGTCTATTTCTAGTTCTTTTCAAAATACGTACAAGCTTAGTCCCTATGGATTCGACCTCAGTCTCACTGAGTTATTACTACATCGCAACCCTACACTGGAGGTTGTGAACAAGTTTTTGGCGCCGTCGTCGGAGACTACGGCTGCATTTTTTTTTTTTGGAATTAATTGGTATTAGAATTAAGTTAAGATAATGGTTAATTTTTTTTCTTCTTAGAAATTTTTTTCCTAAAATTGTTTTTAGAAACTAACATTGTTTTCTGTTTTGTAGGATCTTAACATAGCAACTCCAATCGGGTAACCTCTTTCCAATTCTCTCTTTCTTTTCTAGATTTCTTATTTGCTTTAGTTTTCTTTATTCTTAGGTTTAGTTTGGTTTAGTTACTTGAGGGCTGAGAGTGTTTCATGCCCAAGTAGGTCTGTGACAACACCCTCCGTCTCTTGAGTGGAGGATTAGATGAAGGGTTGCCTATCCATCACAGGATTAAACACCACTTGAGACCCTCTGAGTCAATAGAAGTGATGACTGCAAATCAACCTCAACCTCCACCTCCAGTTGAGGAAGTTCAAGATGAAAACGAGGTGCATAATGCACCCCCGCTTCATACTCTACGAGATTATTTACAACCGGCGGGGGTGAGTACACCTTCCTGCATGATATTTTCATTGAATGCAGGAACTATGGATATTAAACTAGGGGTAATTCAACTCCTCCCTAAGTTTCATGGATTAAAATATGAAAGTCCATACTTGCAGAAGAAAGAGTTCAATGAGATCGTATCTACATTGCACTTCCCAAACGTGTCTGAGGACACAGTTAGACTGAAATTGTTTCCTTTCTCTTTGAAAGAAAAGGCTAAGTTGTGGTTACATTCCTTAAAACCTAGGTCCATTGACACATGGGTTGAGATGACAAGGGAGTTTCTTAAAAGGTTCTTCCCCTATTGTAAAACGAATACCTTAAGGAAAGCAATCATGCATTTTTCACAAAAAAGAGGATGAGACCTTCTTCCAATGTTGGGAACGATTTAAGGATCTCATAAATTTATGTCTACAACATGGCTATGAAACGTGGCGTATAACAAGCTTTTTCTATGAGGGATTGACCTCACCCATGCGCCAATTTGTGGAGATGATGTGTAATGGTGAATTCATGAACAAGAAAGCTAATGATGCGTGGGATTATTTTGATAAACTTGTTGAAAGCGCGCAATCATGGGATACCTCATCTAGAACTACCACTTCTAAGCCTACTCAATCAAAGGGGAGGAATTTATGTTTAAAAGAGGAAGATAATATAAATGCTTGAATGGCCAAACTCACAAGAAAAGTCGAGGCTATGGAACTTATGAAGGTAGAACCCGAAAAGGTTGCGGTTGTTGTTTGTGGTATTTGTACTTGCAACATACATACAACTGAGAATTGCCCAACAATTCTTGCTTTTCAAGAGATATTGAATGAGCAATCAAATACCGTAAAAAACTACCAAAGACCTTTTAAAGGACCCACTTCAAATACATACAACTCCAGCTGGAGGAACCACCCAAATTTCAGTTGGAGGAATGGACAAACGACTAACCCACAAGAGGCCCTTACACAATTTTTAAATCAAAAGGAGCCTCAAGAGGATATGGTTCAAAAGTTCATGCAAAACCAAGATCTATTCAACCAAAATACGGTGCAAGCATTCCAAGATCTCAAAACAATAATGAAAATGTTTGCATCATCAATTCAAAAGATTAAATCACACTTAGCGAATGGGGAGAAAGGGATGCTTCCAGCCCAACCCCTCCTCAATCCAAAACCGCAATATGAAATAAGTGACTCAAGCTCTTCAATTCAGATGGAGCAAGTTAAGTCTATCACCACTCTTAGGAGTGGGAAGATTATTGACAAAACCATTCTGATGAGGGTTGAAAAACCTAAGGACTCGGAAGAAATTGAGAATGATAGATCTAGTAATGCTCCACATGGGCTTGAACCGGAACCTCAAGCAAGCTAGTTGCGCCATTTCCTCAATGGTTGATTGCACAAAAACCTCTAGCTAATTCACAGGATATTCTAGAGGTGTTGAAACAAGTGAAGGTCAATATCCCTCTACTGAACGTCGTTAAACAGATACCTTCATATGCCAAAATTTTGAAAGATCTATGCATTACCAAAAGACTACAAAACATATAAAAGAAAATCTTTTTGACAGAAAAAGAAAGTGTCATCCTCAAGCAAGATGTGCTACAAAAATACAAAGATCCCGGTAACCCAACCATCACTTGTGTAATTGGGAACCACTGGATTGAGCACGCACTTCTTGACTTGGGGGCGAGTGTTAACTTGATCCCTTACTCGGTCTATGAACAACTGGGTCTAGGTGAATTAAAACCCACCCGGACCACATTACAACTTGCCAATCGCTTAGTTCGTGTACCGAGAGGGATGATTGAGGATGTGTTGGTCCAGGTTGATAAATTCTACTATCCAGTAGATTTTATTGTCCTGGATACTCAACCCAGCATAGATGTGAGCACTAAGATACCTGTCATTCTTGGTTGCCCATTCCTTGCTACATAAAATGCTATCATTAATTGTAGGAATGAAATTATGAATTTATCTTTCGAAAATATGATATTGGAGCTCAACATCTTTTTTAATATGAACAAATAGTTAGAGGATGATAACAATACCCACGATATTAACATGATCGATTCTTTCGTGGAATGTCACGCCTCAAACTTGGAAAATGGGCTCACAGAATTCCTGATCGCTGAATCCGGTGCAGACAGCCTCCGTAGTACCCCATTATTGGCTCCCAGCGCCCATACACCAGGTTCCGATCTTGGGATCCTATAAGGAGGATTTTCAGTGTAAATTTTTTTTTTTGTAAATAAAGGAGCATAACCACAAGTGTACCCAAATCACAAAGGCAACATCATCATCACATATCCACTAATATCAAAATCTTGAGTACAATACATGAAGGGAAAATACAAGATAAATGCCAAAAGCTCCAAAAGCTCTGCCGCACGCTCCTGCCTCAGCTCGACCATGTTCTATCATCACCTGCACGCATCTATCATGCATAAGCTTATAGAAAGCTTAGAGGGTGGTGTATGTGTGTGTGCAAGATAAGTGCCAAGCACACAAATATCAGCGTAAGCAGAATACTGGCAAGGCCATAAGTCATTTAATATTAGAGTATGCAATGCAGATCGGTTATGCAATGCAGAGTCATGTATAATGAGTAAAATATCAGATATCGAGAATGCAATACAATATGCAATTCTAAAGAGCCACGAATGCCATCAGCCTCATCTAGGCCATATAAATACAGAAACATAGCAACCCAAATGCTAAATGTCGTGAATGTAATGCAATATGCAGATCTGGTGAGCCCATAATACCATCAACCTTATTCAGGCTATGTAATATAGAAGCATAGTAAACCAAATGCTATCTGCTGAGGATGCAATGTAATATGCGGTGCGAAAGAAGTGACCAAACTGGAGTGTGAAGTCAGGATGATAGTACGTAGTATCGCAAGCTGTGGGGTCCAACACAAGGGTCTTCTACCCAACCAGTCCCATACCTAAATTTGGATAACTAGACTCAATGTGGTAAACTCCTGATCTCAGGTTGGTCACGCACCCCAACTGAAATCTTGGCCACTACGAAGATGCACATAATGATTTGGCTGTGCACTACCAGCCCGAGTGGATAGTGAATGAATGAATGAATCAAATGTTGAGTATGTAACTCTTGCTCGGTAAGTCAACATATCAGTATCGTACATCTCTGAGATCATCACCGAGGTCTAGTACACTCCAAGCTGGATGCCGCCCTTACCGGCCGTGCAACCTAGCAAGTGGAAAAGACATCATTACCCGCCTACCAATATTGGCCCTGCTCATCGATAGCGGACCCACTTATGAGCTGGTCAAACTCAGTCTAGCTTTACCCCCTACCCTCGGACGGGTAAGGCCACACACCCTCCCAACCGACCACGACACAATGGGAAGCGCGGCCTCCTAGTATTCGACACTCGACGCTCATGTCTTCCACTCGGACTAGACTTTGGAGCATCCCCTGGCCACAGGAGTTTAGGGACTTTCACCCATGGACATCCAAAGTGCCCATATGCTCAAACCAAATATTTTCGGTGTCCCATCTGGCCATCCACGAAATGCTTGTGGAGGCCACAACCTTGATGTCGATAGGGCGCCAAATGATCATGTCACAAAATGCGAGACGCATGAGCCATACCATCCAGTCATGCATCAAACCTGCACGTACTGCGTGCTCATGTGGGACAACTCCATCTCTCAGGGAGTCCCATAAACAATTAGTCCAATGGCACATGCTATGCTCAATCACTCCTCATAACAAGCATGCGAATGATGCGCATGGGCATGTATCATGAAGTATACTGAGAATGATTATAATCACATACATCATGGTGGGCTTGTATAAGGCGGCCCATGGCTCGTAATAATGAACGAGTGGTGTGCACACAATCACATACACATGGTGGGCCTCACACATCACAGTTGGGCATCACACATACAAGGGCTTCACACAATCATAATGGGCCTCATATAATCACAATGGGCCTCATACAATCATAATGGGCCTTATATAATCACAATGAGCCTCATATAATCGTAATGGGCCTCATATAGTCGCAATGGGCCTCAAACAATCACACAATGGGCCTTATACAATCACGATGGGCCTCACATAGTCACAATGGGCCTCATACAATCATAATGTTATACTAACACATACTCAGTGCGTATACCAACATAGTCGTAATCGATAATCGGCCTATATATATGGCGGGGTTCATAGAAGGACAACAAATCTAATCCATAATATGAGGATCGGTCCTCAACAGTGGATATACCAAACCTGATACCACCGATCTTTCCATCGATGGTGATGATGTACTCTCCTCATATCAAGGATGAGCCTAGATGACCTACTCATATCAAGAATGGGCTTAAGAACAAGGAGTGCGCTTCCTTACTCATTCCATCACGTAGCAATCTGGGCTTCCTAAGGGCCCAATAAGCACAAGGTGGGCTCTACAAGGCATGGTAGAAGCATATTCCATAATGTGGGCCCAACATATTGGGATAGCCTAATCAAGGGAAAGATGTGTAATATAATCATTAATGGGGGCCTAGTGGTTTGGGTTAGCTCATTAAGAGGAGATGAGAATGGGCCTAACAACGGGACCTAGGGAGAGTTACAATGTGGACATCTAACCATCATTACTCATACAACGTGGACATTAAACCATCATTGCTCCCAAAGCATGGCCCATTTAATATCAACAGAAACATGGATGAACATCATAAACATCATTACATACATCCTAGTGGAATCACACATCACAATGGGCCTCATATACATCGCCTTGGGCCTCACACAAGGGCTTTATATACATCGCATTGGGCCTCCCTCATGGGCCTCATATAGATCACATTGGGCCTCATACTTGGGCCTCAAATACATTACAATGGGCCGCATCATATGTACCTAATACACATCACATGGGCCTAATATACATCACAATGGGCCATATCATATGTGCCTCACTCATCACAATGGGCCACATCACATAGGCCTAATATACATCGCAATGGGCCTTATCTCATGGGCCTCTCATACATTACAATGGGCTGCACATATGGGCCACACAAATATCATATTGGGCCACACATATGGGCCACATAAACATCATATTGAGCCGCACAAACATCATATTGGGCCTCACCATGTGGGCCCCATATATATCATATCGGGCCTCATCATATGGGCCTTATATTCATCACATTGGCCATATCATATGGGCCACATAAGTGATCGGCATAGATATTCAATACATACATCATGGCAGGCCGCACAAATGGACGGATGGCTCGGATCAAACATGCACTCATCAAGGTGGCCAGCTGGACTGAGAAGATAAATACATCATGGTGGACCTGCTGGCCTTAGACGGCCTAGATAAAGTACATCACGGTGGGCCTGCTGGCCCTGGACGGCCTGGATAAAACATCAAGGTGGGCTCTACTGGATCTGGACGATCTGGATCAGACACGTCATCAAGGTGGCCCCATGGATGGGCGGCGTTGATAAAACACTTACATCAAGGTGCCCCAGCACCGTCCTTTGCTAGACGATGTGGGAGTAACACATACATCAGTGGGCAGGCCCCACAGATAGACAGTGTAGATGAAATGCATGGATCATAGTGGTCCCACGTCCAGTGGGCCACACATGTCATCAAGGTCGATCCCACGTGCTATGCACGGGCGTCGTGAATATAAAACATATATATTAAGGTGGACCCCACTGTCTAGCCCATCTGGACGGTGGATATAAAATACATACATCAAAGGTGGGATCCACGACCCAGCTGGATGGTGGGGACCCCACACGTGCAGCTGGGTCCCACTGTCTAGTAAATGGATGGGTGGTTGGGATATAACACATACCTCATGATCAGGCCCAGATGGACGGTCTAGATATAACACATATCGTGGTGGGCCACAAATGGACGATAGGATATAACACATATCATGGTGGGCCATAGATGGACGGCAGGATATAGCACATATCATGGTGGGCCACAGATGGATGGCAGGATGAAACACATATATCATAGTGGCCCCCCTACTGTCCAGCCTATCTAGACGGTATGGATACAACATATTCCTCATGGGTGGGTCCACGTGAGTGGCCCACTAGAGATTTGAATCTGCTACATTTTCTTTTTTTTTTTTTTGGACGGTGAAGATACACACATGTATCATGGGTGGGTCCACGTAATGTGGCCCATCAGATTGAAGGTTAAGCTGACCTTTGTTATTTCCCTACGTTCGGACCTGTCGAGACGGATAACAGGTGGGCCGTCTGGATGGTCTGGATAAGATACATATTCCAGGGCCACACCATCTGGATGGTCTGGGTGGTGTGGATGTACACGTGCAACATGGTGGGCCTGCTGGCCCTAGACGGCGTGGACACCGTACATACATCAGGTAGGGCCCACGTGTTGGACGACCATATGGGCTGGATCAAGTAGATATTTGTGTTTTCTCTTCAAACAAGACCCACCCAATCGGGCAGCAAGGTGGACAACAAGGTGGCTGCCATTGATGGACGGTGTGGATCCAATCCATTCATCAAGGTGGGCCGCAACAGGAGAGAGAGAGAGAGAGAGAGAGAGAGAGAGAGAGAGAGAGAGAGAGAGAGAGAGAGAGAGAGAGAGAGAATCGTGTGATGGAGGGCTCCGCCACTATGAGCCCTCCTAGGATTACGATACATACAACAAGATGGGTCCCAAATAGGATCCATACCATCAATCGGTAGGCCCCACTTGGCCCATCATCAAAATACAAATCTGATCCTACAAAAACACCCACCTATGGTCCTCTTCCTTGGCTCCTTGGAATCCTTGCCTCCTAAGCTCTCTCTTTGATGGAGGATGATGAAGATTGAATGGTTGAATGGTGAGATTTGGGGTAGGGAAGTGGGCCTTGATCTTGGGTTCTTTCTCTTTTCTCTCCTTAGTCTTTTTCTCTCTTGGTTGCTAAGAAAAATGGTAGAGAATAAGTGAAAGATGGGAGATGTAAGGAGAGAGGGATGGGTGTGTAAGAGGGATGGGATGAGAGGTATGGTGGTGTAAGGAGAGATGACATTAGGGTTGACTTTTGGGTGAGAGAGGGATGGGTTGTGTACTTGACTTGTACTTGATTGATTGATGTGATAGATGGTAGAGATTCTCTCGGAATTCGCAATGCACGGTGTTTTTCTCGAAATAAACGCAGGCCTACAACTCCTGGCCTGGGTATCGTATCAGTGTGCAAGATGCGACGTTGGAAACGCAGCGACGGCGCGGTCGCTACGGTACAAGTATCGGGTCGAGTCGACTTAGATATATGGGATGTGACTTAGGATCTCGTGCAAATACCCAATACAGGTCGCAGGTCCCCAGGATTCGATGGGGAGGATCGCGGGAGTCTAAGGAACGATATAAAATAGGATACGGGCCTTACATGGATGGCAGAGCATTCCTGACTCTATACTCTGACACTTTAGAGACGTACTTGGCCCACTCCCCTGATTTAGATGATGACATGATTAGGGAGATGGATGCCTTACTTGATGTTACGTCGGTACTTAAAGTTAACTGGTGGAGGCCACAATTTGAGAAATTACCCCAAACCAATGTAGTGCCTCTATCGTCTAGCCTCAAAGCACCGAAGCTTGACTTAAAACCTTTACCCACTGATTTTAAATATGGCTACTTAGGTCAAGATGAGACATACCCGGTGGTGATCTCTTCCCACCTTGAGAAGGCACAAGAGAGTATACTTATTTGTACTCTCATTGAGCATAAAGGAGCCATTGGACGGTTGATTGCTGACCTCGAGGGAATTGATCCTTTGATTTGTACTCACCACAATTATCTTGAGGATAATGCAAAAACCTCCTGACAACCACGACGTTGAATTAGTCCAAATATGAAAGAAGTGGTTAAGGCTGAGGTACTTAAGTTGTTGGATGTGGGTATCATATACCCTATATCCGACAGTCAATGGGTGAGTCCAACTCAGGTGGTTCCTAAGAAGTCCGGAATCACCATCGTAGCCAATGCCGACAATGAATTCGTGCCAACTAGAGTCACTACTGGTTGGAGAATGTGCATTGACTACATAAAATTGAATACCGTCACGAGAAAGGACCACTTTTCTTTGCCCTTCATTAATCAAATTTTGGAAAGGCTAGCTGGTCACTCTTACTACTGCTTCCTTGACGGGTATTCGGGCTATAATCAAATAGAGATAGCCCTGAAGATCAGGAGAAGACAACGCTCACATGTCCCTATGACACTTTTACTTATCGAAGGATGCCATTCAGACTGTGTAATGCCCTCGCCACCTTTCAGTGATGCATGTTGAGTATATTTTCTAACATGGTGGGGCAATATTAAGAGGTCTTCATGGATGACTTCTCTATCTTTGGTTCATCCTTCAGCGAGTGTCTAGAAAATCTAAAAAATGTGCTAAAGCGATGCGAGGAAAAGAATTTGGTTTTGAATTAGGAGAAGTGCCATTTCATGGTTTTTAAGGGAATTTTTCTTAGACATATAATTTTGTCGAAGGGAATTGACATAGTTAAGGTAAAAATTGATCTTATCTCTAACTTACCACCTCCCAAAAGCATACGCAACGTGCGATCCTTCTTAGGACACGCCAGATTCTACAGACGATTCATAAAGGACTTTAGTCACTTCTCTCATTCTTTATGTAATGTACTTCAAAAGGATGCACCATACGAGTGGACTGAGCAATGCCAAGAAGCTTTCACTAAGTTCAAGGACATGTTGATTACCGCACCTATCATACAACTACCCGATTGGAGCATCCCTTTTGAGATTATGTGCGATACATCTGTTGAGTGTGAAATATTGCATATTTTCCCCTATTTATACCTTAGTTTTATAAACATGATAGTACTTAATTGATTTAATTATGCATGTTTTTATGTGTGAGGTGATTTCAAGAGCTTAAGGTGAAATTGATGCAAAAAGGAAGATTTATGCTAAAAAGATTACTAAATGAAGATTTGGAGATTTGAATGTCATTAATGAAAAATTCACATGCCAAAGATCCAAGAAAACCAAGTGAAAAATGAAGAGAACCAAAGATTTGAAGTGGAGAAAAGGAATCCTGAAATTATCCTAAAAACAAACATATTCCTGAAATTGTCCTGAAAAAGTATATTCTGAAACTCTGAGTATATTTTGAGAAATTGTGCAGAGTGCGTAAATTTGAGGCAGTCTAAACTCCGAGTCTATTTTGAAAAATTACGCAGAGTGCGTAAATTTGAGGCGGTTACTAGATTTTTCCAACTCGGTGTGAAAGTTGGAGTTCCACAACTATAAATAGGACTCTATAGGATATTCTAAAGCATCATCTAGGGTTTGGAAAGGTCTCAAGGAGCATACAAAAGGGTGGAGAAGCTGCTAAAGATTTTTTCTTCTTCCCTAGTTTATTTTTCATACTTTGTTTAAGAGATTTGATTCCAATCATGTCTATGGTTGGCTAAACCTCTTAGCTAGGGCTAAGAGGTGAAGCTTGTAGCGTGTTTGGATGTTTATTTTTCTTTGATTCTTGATCTTATTGAACTTCATTGATTTCTAGTTTGATATTAAGGTAATATTTTCAGTTTTTTATGATTTATTGTGACTCAAATTTTAATAGATGTTGTGATAGCTTTGGATATCTTCTTTTCTTGTTTTGAGATAGTGAGATTGGTAAATCCCGTTATTCACCATCATCTCCTGGGCATGGTAGGGTGATGAAATCCATTCGAATCATCACAATTCTCCTCCATTGAGAATTAGGTCAATGAAAAGTTCAGATTTGATTTAAATTGCTTTATCTTCCAATTGGAAAGGATAAGACTCTAATTCCATATGTGTTCCATGAATCAAGTAAGGTAGTATCTTGATAGTTATCAGTGGATCCTTGGCACCCTAGTTCCCACCTTTAAATTCATAAGTTTTAATCAATATTATTCATCATTACTCTCAATTATTCAGATTTCAATTTAGATATTTTTCTAGTTATTGTTTTAATTATTTTTAGAATACATACAAGTTTAGTTCATGTGGATTCGACCTCGGTCTTACCGAGTTATTACTACATCACGACCCTACACTTGGGGTTGTGAACAAAATCTGACTATGCTATTGGGGCAGTATTAGGTCAGAGAAAAGAAAAGAAGCCTTATGTTATTCACTACATAAGTAGAACTCTAAATTATGCCCAAGTGAACTACTCTACTACGGAGAAGGAACTCTTAGCCGTAGTGTTCGCTTTGGACAAATTTAGATCCTACCTAATCGAATCCAAGATCATCATATACACAGACCATGCGACACTAAAGTATCTTCTTTCTAAGACGGATGCCAAACCTCGCCTGATAAGATGGATCCTTCTACTTTAAGAATTTGATTTAGAAATAAGAGATAAAAAGGAAGTAGAGAACGTAGTGGCTGACCATCTTTCAAGACTTGATCTTCTCGATTCCCTTGAGACGCACCTATAAATGATATGTTCCCTGACGAACAATTGTTTAAACTCTCCTAATTACCTTGGTTTTATGACATTGCGAATTATCTTGCCACAAGTTTCACGTTGACACATTAGACTACGTAAGATAAGAAAAAATTCTTTACCGAGGTACGTAAATTTTTCTAGGATGATCTTTATCTGTTTAAATATTGCCCAGACCAAATTCTAAGGAGATGTGTGCCAGATAGTGAACATCAGAGTGTTGTCTCCTTTTATTATTCTCAGGACTGTGGTAGTCACTTTTCTGCTAAAAAGACCACGGCCAAAATTCTGTAATGTGGCTTTTATTAGTCCACTTTGTTCAAGGACACTCATGAGTTTTGCAAAGCTTGTGTCGTTGTCAGAAATTGAGAGAATTGTCCCGTCGAAATATGATGCCACTGAACCTAATTTTTATCATTGAAGCATTTGATTGCTGGGGCATCGATTTCATGGGGCCATTCCCCCAATCCTTTGGAAATAATTACATCTTATTGGCAGTAGACCATGTCACTAAGTGGGTTGAAGCGATCCCATGTCATAATAATGATCATAAAATGGTCATTCAATTCTTAAAAGAAAATATCCTTTTCCGGTTCGAAACGCCTCGAGCCATCATTAGTGATGGAGGTTCACACTTTTGTAATAGGTCATTTGCGAACTTAATGAAGAAATATGACATCTCTCATAAAGTGAGCACTCCATACCACCCGCAGACAAGCGGGCAAGCTGAGATTTTCAATAAGGAAATTAAACAAATTTTAGAAAAAACGGTTAATCCTGACTGTAAGGATTGGTCAATTCGCTTGACCAATGCTTTATGGGCTTACCGTACAACTTTTAAGACACCCATTGGAATGTTTCCCTTTAGACTTGTCTATGGGAAAACTTGCCACTTGCCTGTGAAGCTAGGACATAGAGCTTATTGGGTTATCAAAAATTTGAACTTTAATTTGGACAATGTTGACTCGCTGCGTAAGCTTCAACTAAATGAACTTAAGGAAATCCGGAATGATGCTTATGAGAACTCGAGAATTTACAAGGATAGGATGAAAGTGTTCCATAATAAGAACATCATTCGAAAATCATTCATAACCGGTCAAAAAGTCCTTCTGTACAATTCTTGGTTACATCATTTTTTGGGTAAACTTCGCTCTCGTTGGACCGACCCTTTCATTGTTACTAAGGTCTATCCTCATGGGGCCATCGATATAAAGAATCTGACAAATGAAAATATTTTCAAAGTGAATGGATATCGTCTAAAACCATTTGTTGAGAAGTTTGATTAAGAGGATATGTCCATACCTTTGATTGATCTTGGTATCAGGATTGACCTCCTAATCTGATGGAGGTGTAGTTAGGTTTATTGCTTTCATAGGATTTAGGATTAGGATAGTTTGATTTCAGTTTGTTTAGTCTTCATACTAACCCATCTTCACATTGAGAACTTTGATAAAGCTTCAATTATTCTTCTTCAGGTATTATCCTCCTATCACTTCCCATTTCTTTCTATTGTCTCATGTGCATTGAATGTTTATATCTTTTACATTGAGGACAATGTAGGTTTTAGGTTGGGGGTGTGGATTAGGTAAACTAATCAGTGTTTTCTTAGTCGTTGAGTAAAAAAATAAAAATAAATTTTTTTCAATTTCTCAAATTAAAAACCTATTTGGAAAGTGATAGTTTGTGTATTTAAGAATGCTTTAAGTATGATGATAAGATGGAGATTGAACTTTGAATGGTTGGAGTTTAATCAGCCAAGTAAACTATCATCTAAGTTCTTGCATTTAATTGATTAAGAGGAAGTTTGAATATTGTATTGATCTAAATCACAAGTCATGTTCAATTTGCTTTCTGAGAATTATGTTAGAATTTCTGATTGTTAGTATGTGAATCATCGATAAATATTGAGAATTAAGTTTGAAGAATTTTATCCACCTTAAAAGATGAAAAGAACCAGTTAAAAAACAGTGAGATCGACAAAAAGGTCATGTATGATGAAAAAGACTGAAAAAGAAGGAAAAGAATAAATAATTTGAATAGAATAAAGATGTAAAATATGAAAAGAATGAATGAAAAGAGACCTTCGATATAAAATTAATTAGTCTTGAGGTGATGAGCATGGATAATGTTATGGGAGAATCTGAGCCGACCCCAATTGAAGTCAGCTCGGCTTGGCCACATCTTGGATGGTTCAACCGAGCTTCGTTTAAGGTTTGCTCGACCAAACGAGTGGCCGCATCAAATACTTCATTAGGCAAGATAGCGAACCTACAAAGGTCCGACCTGCGGCGGGATATGGGCTCAGACTATTTAGACCGAACCAATTGCCAGTGCTCGAGGCATGCCCGTCTACAATTGGTATGACATGATCCGAGCCCAGCCAGGGTTAGCAGTGCTCGGCTAGTCTGCCTTTCCTGAGTCCGGATGACCAATCGAGATAGTGCAGTCGAGCCGAGCTTAATCCAGTAACTCATGATGGCATTAACCATTGCACCACGATAATAGAGGAACTGATGACATCAGCGCACATGCAGTTCCCGCCTAATAGCAGAGATCATGCTGAAAATAACGGACACGTTCACTCCAATCAAATGATACAAATAAGGGACTCATCTATAGGAATGGGTATGCAAAATCTCTCACCCGAAACCCACCTACACTACTTAGACCCAGATTCCTAGCCTGACTTTGGCATCGGAGGGTCCCCTGCTCTAGACAGGGTCTCCTTTATTTTCTTCCTGTGCAGGCTTACAAGGCTCAACACAAGTACTCGGAGCTCGGCGAGGGTGAGCTAAATTTCTACATCAACATTTTAGCATCGTCTGAGGGAAACGACATAAAAACCACTCCTACTCTACCAGAGAAAATGGCAAGAAGGAAGAAGAAAGCACATACACCGATAATTGCTGCTAATCCTGAGCCGACCAGGCAACAAAACTCGACTTCTGGGCTGCAGGTGGAATGCCTATGGAACCAACTCAGCGATTTAGGAACTGAGGAGGCAGGTACCAAGCACTACAGAGCCAAGTGGAAATGCTAGTCAATGAGATCGGCCAAATGAAACAACAGATGGACAAACATCACCCACCCCTTGATCAGGAGGTGAACGCTCCAACAATTGTGAAACATCTCGCCCTTGCGGCTTCTCGAAGAGGCACATCATGAGGCGCCTCTGCTCGGGTCTCGGCACGAGCTCAGGAGACGTTGACCCGAGCCCCGACGCATGTTTCTGAGACCTTAGTGTTAGCTCCGACTGACCTCCACCATGAACTGGAAAGGAGGAAACGTGGGAGGACTCCCGAAGCCAATCATGCTCGAGAAGTTGTGGCTGAGAACAAAGATCCTTGGGAGGCTCAACTTAACGAGCTGCGAGGGCAGATTAGCTTAATGGTGTATCAACCGCAGGCCCTGAGCACTATAGAAGCAATGATGGAGGAAACGGAACCTCCATTCACCACTGAGATAATGAGTGCAGCAATGCCTCCGAGGTTTCGGATGTCCTCCATCATGCCGTATTCAGGTTCTGAAGATCAAACCGAGCACATAGAATCCTATTGGTCATGGATGCAGCTTCAATCAGCTTCCGGACTGATCATATGCCGCGCTTTCTCCTTGACTCTCACGGGAGTTGCGCGAAGTTGGTATAGATAGTTGAACCCAAATTCGATCAGCTCATTTGCCGAGCTCAACAAAGCATTCCTGACTCAGTTCATCATCGGGAAACAGCGGCGAAAGCCATCTACCCACTTGCTGACTATCAAGCAAAAGGAGGGAGAGGCACTGAAAGACTACATCATCCAATTCAACAAAGAGGTGATGCAAGTCGACGACTACTCTGACAAGATGACACTAGCTGCAATGTTTGTCGGGCTCAGGGAAGGAAAGTTCCTCTTTTCCATAGGAAAGAACCCTCCGACCACACTAGGGGAACTTATGAATCGAGCTTAGAAGTATTCGAATGCCGAAGAGTTCTTCAGTTCCCAAAAAAGTTCTCAGAGCTCGGAAAACCCCCCCACGGGATAAGAAGCGCAAAGATGAAGCCCCACAGCAGTCGAACAAGAGGAGATCAGATGAAGACACCTCATGTGGTCGGAGGCCGAGCAGAAGGCCTGAGAGCAGGTTTAGCTCATATACTCCCCTCAACACATCTCCAGAGCAAGTTCTCTTGGAGATCTAAGACAAGAAGCTGTGAGGTGACCAAGTTGCATGAAAACGGACGCGGGCTAACGAGACAAGCACAAATACTGTCGCTTCCACCGCGACCATGGTCACAACACCAACAATTGTGTCGACCTAAAAGAAAAGATCGAGACTCTCATCCACAAGGGGTACTTACGGGAATACATGAAGGAGGAAAAGGACGCTCGGAAGGATGAGCCACCGAGTAGAGCAGCGGACGAAGGCATCGAGATCCGGACAATATGCAGAGGGCCATTGGTGGGTGGAGACTCAAACCGAGCCCGAAAGGCTCATGCTCGGAGTACTGACCCCGAGCACTACATCTACTTGGCTGACAGGTCAAGCAAGGAATCGCAAATGAGTCCATACAACTTGACGTTCACAGAAGACGACACACACGAAATTCAACACCCTCATGACGATAACCAATCGGAATGTATACCACATTCTGGTTGATACGGGGAGCTCAGCTGACATCTTGTACTCTGAGGCATTCGACAAGATGGGCGTCGACAGGTTGCGCCTCTGACCCATCCAGACTCCACTGCACGGCTTTGCAGGTGATAAAGTCATCTCGGAAGGGGGCGATCCTCCTCCCAGTCACGGCCAGAGAAGGACAGAACCAAGTCACCTTGATGGTGGACTTCTTGGTGGTGAACTCACCATCGACGTATAATGTCATCCTCGGATGGCCTTCACTAAACTCCATGAGGGTGGTGGTATCCACATACAACCTCATGATGAAGTTCCCAGCGGTTGGAGGAGTCGGATGCCTTCGAGGAGATCGGTAGGTTAATCGGCGTTGCTACTCGATAGCCGTGAGAAAGGGCACAACAAAGCAAGCTCTAACAATGAATGTGCTCGACCCTAGGGAGGACACCTCGGAGGGAAGCTCCCCTATGGAAGATCTTCTGACTATCCCGCTCGATGACGCTGACCCGAGCAGAATGGTTCAGCTCAGATTATCATTGATCACTTACCAACAGGCGCAGATGCTGGAGTTCCTACGACAACATAAAGACGTCTTTGCATGATCCCATCGGGACATGTCGGGCATCGCCCCTGAGGTGATGGTCCATAGGCTAAATGTGGACTTAGAGCACAAACCAATCAAGCAGAAGAGAAGGGTTTTGAGCCCAAGATGTACGTAGCAATCGCCGACTGGATCACTAATGTTGTGCTCATAAAAAAGGCTAACAAAAAATGGCAGGTCTGCGTAGACTACTCCGACCTGAATAAAGCCTATCCCAAGGACGACTTTCCCCTCCCCAGGATCGACCAACTGGTCGACAGTACAGCCGAGCATGAACTCCTCACGTTCGTGGATGCATACTTCGGTTACAATCAGATAGCAATGCACTCCTCGGACAAGCAGAAGATGACATTCGTCACGGATAAAGGGCTCTACAACTATCGAGTTATGCCCTTTGGCCTAAAGAATGCAGGATCAACCTATCTGTGACTAGTGAATAAGATGTTCACTTGTCAGATTAGCCGGACCATGGAAGTCTATGTCGATGACATGCTAGTGAAGAGCGTTAAGGAGGCCGACCACATATCAGACCTCGCTGAGACCTTCTCCATCCTACGAAAATATCAGATGAGGCTGAACCCGACCAAGTGCGCATTTGGTGTGGGCTTGGGTAAATTCCTTGGCTTTCAGGTCAACTAGAGGGAGATTGAGGCGAATCCAGATAAGATCAAAGCTCTCCTGAACATGATCTCTCCTCGGACCTTGAAAGAAATCCAGTGCCTCACCTGGAGAGTGGCCGCCCTTAGCCAGTTCGTCTTAAGGGCAACCGACAAGTGCCTCCCCTTGTTCCAGTAGCTGAAGGGTAATAAGAAGGTAGAGTGGACCTCGGACTGTAAACAGACGTTCCAATAGCTGAAGCAGTATCTAGGGTCGCCTTCGTTGCTGTCTAAGACGAAGAAAGGGGTGCCACTGTTCCTCTACTTGGCGGTCTCAGCTTTGGCCGTGAGCTCGGCCCTTATCAGAGAATCCGAGGGGAAGCAACATCCTGTGTACTACATTTGCCAAGTAATGGTCCCAGTAGAAACAAGGTATCCGAGCCTAGAGAAGCTCGCCCTGACATTGGTAGTATCTACTCGATGACTTCACCCATATTTCCAAGTGCACTCTATAGTCGTCCTCATCGACCAACCCCTTCGCCAAGTGCTCCAGAAACCTGAAGTGTCTGGGCACTTGACCAAGTGGGCAGTCGAGCTCGAAGAGTTCAACATCGAATATCGGCCGAGAACTGCCATCAAGGGCCAGGCCGTGGCCGATTTCATAGTAGATTTCACCGCTCAGAATAACGAAGCTGGAACATCTGATCTGGACGCGCTTACCAATATGATAGAGAACCTCATGATCATCCGGGCCAGTCCACCTGGCAAGGATGCCAAAGCGGAGACAGTGGCTGCGGACTAGTGGACACTGTTCATGGATGGGTCATCAAACTTGAAATGAGGAGGAGCAGGAATTGTCCTCGTAGCACCTGACTGAACGACTGTCCAGTACGCCACAAGGCTCAGTTTCGAGCCTCGAACAATGAAGCAGAATATGAGGCTCTACTGGCCGGACTCAGGTTGGCGATTATCTTGGGAGTCTGAGCTCTCGACGTCCGGTGCGATTCCCATCTCGTCGTAAATCGAATATAAGAAGAATATGAGGCTAAGGAATCCAGGATGATAGCTTATCTCGGCCAGGCTCGGAAACTCATGAGTAAGTTCCAGGAGTGTGACATCAACCAGCTACCAAGAGTCGAGAACTCTTGGGCCGACACTCTGGCAAAATTGGCCTCGGCCACTGAAGGGAGTATTCCGAGGATTGTCCCGGTGGAATTCCTCAACAAGTTGATCATTGATCGTCTCGACCATGGGATCACTCACCCAGTATAGATGACAACAAGCTGGATGGATCCAATAGTTGAATACCTCAGGGATGGCCAAGTTCCCGAGGATAAACTGGAGGCTCGACACTTGAGGATCAGGGTGACACGATATATAAGCATAGGGGACACTATACAAGAAAGGCTTCTCCCTACCGTACTTAAGGTGTCTGCGACCAGATGAGACAGAGTATGTGATCTGAGAAACTCATGAAGGAATTTGCGAAAATCATTCTAGCGGCCGAGCCCTGGCTTGGAAGATTGTCAGCCAAGGATACTTTTGGCCGATGATCTAAGAAGACTCCAGGGGTTTTGCTAAGAAATGTGACAAATGCCAAAGGTTTGCTGCCGTCCCTTGGCAACCAGCAGAGGAGTTGACCCCCATGAGTGGACCATGGCCATTTGCTTAGTGGGGGATCGACATCATTGGACCCCTGCCCTAGGGAAAAGCATAGACTAAGTATGCGATTGTAGCAGTTGATTACTTCACCAAGTGGGCTGAAGCCAAGCTTGTCACCATGATCACCGAGTAGAAAGTAACAGACTTCGTCTGGAAGAATATTGTTTACCGGTTCGGCATTCCGCACACCATTTTTCAGACAATGAGAAGCAGTTCGACAACGATAGATTCAGGGGTATGTGTCACAGGCTCGGCATCAGGAATGCCTATTCATCACCTCGGCATCCTCAATCCAACGACCAAGTCGAACCAGTGAATAAAATAATAAAGAGCCATCTCAAGACTAAGGTAGAAAAAACAAAGGGCGCCTGGGCCGAGGAGCTCCCGTTACTGCCGTGGACGTACAAAACTACAGTTCTGTCAGTGACAGGGGAAACCCCGTTCTCCCTCTCTTATGGTGTCGAGGCTGTTGTCCCCGTCGAGATAGGACTCCCCACTGCTCGAGTGCAATCCTATCGGGAAGCAAAAACGCCGAGCAGATGATGTCGAGCCTCGACTTACTTGAGGAATTGAGGAACACAACTAACTTATAGATTGCAGCTCGGCAGCAACAGGTCACTCATTTCTACAACTCCAGGGTCAAGACGAGGCGGTTCCGACGGGGAGACCTCGTCCTTTGCCGTGTGATCTAGAACACCGTGGAGCCTAGAGTTGGGTCCTTGGGACTGAATTGGGAGGGACCCTATCGAGTAGTCAAATCGGCCAAGCTCGGATCTTACCGTCTCGAGGACCTAGAAGGGCTTCCACTACTGCACTCATGGAATGTTTAGCACTTGAAGATCTACTATTCCTAAGGGAATTAATGTAAGGGTCGACACTACTTGTGATGAATCTATGCTTTGGATAAAAGATGCATTTTCTTACACGGAATCATCCCATTATATTCTACACGTTCTACATGGGACCTCCAATGCGGGAAAAGAGGTCCCACGGATGAGCCGACCACTTAAAGAAGTAGCCGGCTCGCCATTCAAGCATGCTACGAAGGACCATCTCTCACATGCAGAGATGGAACCCTTCGACAAGCTGACCCTTGAAGAAGAGGTCGACTCGTCACTCGACAAGCATCACAAAGTACAACAAATAGATCAATCAAAATATCTAAGTGTATTAATCAAAATGGCGCCGAAGCGCTGTAATATCTGATTACAAAAAAATAAAAATAAAATATGATAAACAAGATGGGGTATGAATCAATCGGCATGAGGAGGAGGAAGATCAACATTGGATGGCTGATCGGCAGGAGGAGTGTCTTCGACCTGTTCCTCTTCAGCATTCTCGGCAGCTAGAGCTTTGAGGTTGAGGTCTGGATAGAGGCCTTTGATGTCATCTAGATAGGCATTGTAGCCACAGTGGTAGACCTTCTCGGCCTCGGTAATTCTCTCCACCGAAGACTTGAACTCCTCAACAGCAGCAACGACTATCGAAGCGGCCGAGGCTTTGAACTCGGCACGCTGAGCAGTCAGGACCTTCTCATCTGCTACCTCCACCTCGGCAGCGACATCGATCCTGGCCTACCCCAGCTTAGCTGCCAGCCGGGCGTTGTCATCCTCCACAGAGCCGAGGTGGGCTTTCAGTCTCATCAGCTCGGAGTCGACCGAATCCAAGCGGGATTGGTGCTCGTTGACCTCCCCCTGGAACAACAACTCCTTCACCTGGCCCTCAGCCAGCAAACCCTTCAACTCCTCCCTCTCCTCGGCAAACCGTCTTGAGAAGTGCCTCCATCTCAGCCTTCTCCCTCATGAGGGCTTCGTTCTTCGCCTCCTTGCCTAGCTCCTGTAGCCTCTCCCGAGTCGACAAGAACACGGGCACCGCCTGAAAAATGGATAGAATGAGAAGCAGCTCGGGATCAAGAACAAGATAGATCAGATACAGAAAAGGGCTTGCCTTATAATAGATTGAAGCTATGTTAGTCATGAAAGCCTCGACGCAACGGGAGAGGAGGTCGACAATCTCCGCCTCCGGAGCATGCTTAGCCACACAGTCGGCTAAGCAGGACATGTGGTAGCCGGGAGGATACTCCCTAGATTCTGGGAGGGGAGAAGATCCAGCGACCTCGCCAATGCCGCTGGCGGCTGAGGCATGAGCCTCAGCCATTGGCGCATCCCCGCCCCTGGGCGAAAAGTTGGTTCTGCCGACCAGATAGTCGATTTCGACAGGTGTGAGCTCGATGTGCTCAGTACCTGCCATGGTCTCCCTTTTGAGCTCAGAACAGGAGGGAGTTGCTGCAGCCGTTTCCTCGACCACTTCCCTTTACATCCCGGGCGGATGAGAAGGGACAATTGGGGGAAATTTCGGGGGCAGAGACGAGAGTCGCAGTGGGTCCAGCCTTGGCCCGAGAGGTCTCCTTCTTCTTTCGCGAGGTGATCTTCACTCAAGGCTCGGTGCATAGCATCTCTCTAAAAGGAGGGGGATGCTTCCTCTTCTTGGCACCTGAAGTCTCGGCCATCCCTACAAAACATAGCTTGGCTCAGAGTAAACTCAATTGACAAAATTCAAAGCCGCTAACGAGGCACTTACCAAGGGCAAAGAGAAGGGGGGTGTATCTACAAAGGCATGACTTGTAGAGGTTCGTCGGGGTGATGAGCTCATGCCAGACGCGCTGCTCCTCTGTCAGCACCCGAGTTTTGTCAACCTGGGCTTAAAGGGCGGAGGAGAGCTCTGGTGAGCCCTTTGCGTAGACTGCAGAGGACAAAAAACAACTCATTATACTCCAAAAATAAGTACCTGAAAGTGAAGATGCAAATTCCATTACAATATCCGACCTGGCCTAAAAAATTTTGTGGGCACTCTGCCTCGAAGCCCAAAACCACTTGTTCTTCCAATCTTTGTTAGAAGTCGGGAGCCTAGTGACGAGCCTTTGCCATGATTTTACCTCATCGAGAAGTAGTACCAGCACGTCTCTTATAGGTCGTGCTTGGCTTGGTAGAGGTACATAAACTCATCTGGCGTTAGATCCTTGTTTTTGAGCTGATGCGAAATGACGAAGGGAGCAAACAACGACCTCCAGGCATTTGGGGTGAGCTGACCAGGAGCCAGCTTTAAGTGCGCCATTATTGTCCGCACGAATGGATGGAGCGGGAGCTGCATCCCGCATTGCAGAGCACAGATGAAGACGACAATTTCGCCCTCTGTTGGGTTCCTAGGGGTGTCGAGCGGAGCAGGGGCTCAGATATCAACAGAGTTCGGGATTTGATACTCTACTCGGATAGCCACCATTTAGGATTCGATAAGGATCGACCCCCCCGAGACAAGCTTAGCTGCCCGTCCGCCCTCAGGCGCGACATCCGTTATTGAAGCGAGGGCTCGGGGGATTCTGTTCTTGCTCGTGCCCCAAGCAGCAACCTTCTTGGTCTTAGCCTTTTTGTCCCATGGAGCAAGGGGTATAACAGTTAGAATTTCTGCCGACCCCTGGCCCTAGAGTCTGTACTTTCTAGCTCGTTGTTGTCCTCGAAAGCATAGCCCTCGTTGATGTTGTCTAGACTATTCGACATTGGAATCGGAAGAAAGATAAAAAAGAAATTAGGAAAGTAAAAAAGCAGAGGACAGGGAGACTCACAGGAATTCGCTCACTCCAGAAGTCATAGTGGCAGAATGATAGCTAGAAAATGATGAACCAAATGAGTGGAGCAGTGGCTCTTTACTATTCTCAGCCGAAAAGTAATCATGACCAGCAGTTATTGCTGAAGTCGGACAACTGTTGCCGAGCACCGCTCCTTATGTGGCAGCGCCTTATTAGTTGGAGCAACATATCTTCCATGGCCGAACCCTGGTTACAGCTAATGACAATTAATATGGTATGCGAAGAGCCGCCCACCTTTTTCTCGATTGTGATGCTCGCGGCGGATTCCTAGGCGATTTGGTCGTCTCGTTTCCTCAACCCATGACAAGTGTCCTTCAATCACTCGCCAAGGAACGAACTACCCGTGTAGGGAACCTGACGCCTTGATAATGAAGCTTGTTATTATGGAACCGTTCTCGACGTAATTGGATAACGAGAACTGCCCTGCCCACTCATCTTCCCAACGTGAATGCACTACCTAAGCTTGCATTGCAAACTCAGGGAGTGGGGGGCTTTTGTTATGGGAGAGTCTGAGTCGACCCCAATTGAAGTCGGCTTGCCTCAGCCACATCTTTAGATGGTTCAACCGAGTTTTGTTCAAGGTCTGCTTGGCCAAACGAGCGGCCGCATCAAATACTTCATCAGGTAAGATAGCGAACCTACAAAGGTCTGACCTGCGACGGGATATGGGCTCAGACTATTTAGACCGAACCGATTGTCAGTGCTCAGGGCATGCCTGTCTACAATTGATCTAACATGATCCGAGCCCAGACAGGGTTAGCAGTGCTTGACTCGTCACCCTTGTCTGAGTCTGGATGACCAATCGAGATAGTGCGGTTGAGCCGAGCTTAATCCAGTAACTCATGATGGCATTAACCGTTGCACCAGATCGTAAAGGAACCGACGACATCGGCGCATGCATAGTTCCCGCCTAATGGTAGAGATCGTGCCGAGAATGACAGACATGTTCACTCCAATCAAATGGTATAAATAAGAGACTCATCTATAGGAACGGGTACGTAAAATCTCTCACCCGAAACCCACCTACACTACTTAGACCCAGATTCCTAGCCTGACTTTGGCATCGGAGGGTCCCTTGCTCTAGCCAGGGTCTCCTTTGTTTTCCTCCTGTGCATGTTTATGTGGCTCGGCATAAGTGCTCGGAGCTTGGCGAGGGTGAGCCAGATTTCTGCATCAACAGCTAACATTATGAAATGATAATTTTTTTTGGAAAGTTGGAAATCACTGAGCATGTTGGAAAAACTTGATATATGAACTTATGCTCTTAAGTGATTAATGAAAAACCTATTTGATTGGTTGCTCGCTTGATTCGGCTCTAGGTTTTTAAAATTTCACTCTCGTCTCTGTGGATTATACTCATTCATACTTGTTTACACAAAAGATTGTTTTCCGAAAGAGGTTTGAACATTGACAATTGAAGATTATGTCATGCATGTCTTACTCGGGACTAGCAAAATGCTGGTTAGGGTGTGTGTTGAGTGTCAAATATTGTATATTTTCCCCTGTTTATACCTTGGTTTTATGAACATGATAATGCTTAATGGGTATATTTTATACAAGTTTATATTGCGAGGTGAATCTGAGAGCATGGAATAAAAAGAATGTTAAAAGCATGGATTTTGAAAAGGGTGAGCTCTCAGTCCTAGGGGAGGGGGGGGGGGGGGGGAGGAGGGTGAATAGCACTATGCTAAATTAAAAAATAATGAACTGAAATATTAAATAAAACTGAATCAATCAGAGATCTCAATTATAATAGTATTGAGAAATTGATTCAAACCTTGTTCAAAGGACAACCTTACACCAAAAACAAATGTTTTAGGTAGGACAACCTGATTTCTTGAACGCAGTAAGGATCAAGATCGCAAACTAAAACAAGAGGCAAAGGAAGGAAGCTATCTATTACAAGCATTCACCACATGTACATGAAAAGATTACAAACATTCAACACACATCCATCACATACATCATCCACCACAAAACACCAGGAATTATAGTGGTTCGGTGTGTACACCAACTATTCTCAAACAGCCACACCCGCTCCGCTCCCAATAATCACAACCCATGTGATATTGGCGTTCACTATAAAACAAGGTTTTCTCAGGTTCACCTTAAAACCTATTTAGTTGTGTTTTCAAATGGGCTATCACAATCAAATCCCCGCGCTGAGATTTTCTGGCTAATCTCAGTCAAAACCAATATAGAGATTTTCTGGCTTATCTCAAAAACTAAAAATAAAAAAACAAAGAGTACTTATCTTCTTCTTAAAGACGCTGTTTGATGTAGCCCGTAGAACCTCTTCGGTTGATGTGTAGATGTTCAATGTCCAATAAACATAATCAAGGGTTCTAGGTTCTAAACAAATTTTAAATTATCTCAAACCTTGGGCTACTTGTTTGAATTCCTTAGATCTCACAAGGTAGAGTAAAAAAACTCCCTTTAAAAAATTAGATTCACAAAACAGAGATCAAGGAATTACAAAACCAAATAAGCTATTAAAGGATCTAAAATTACCGAACTATAGCTTGATAATGACAGGGACTTTTCTCTCAAAGTGGAGGATTTTTGTGGCTTTTTTGAATGATTTGGAATGAGAAAAGACCTCTATTTATAGGATGAAAAATGGTTCCTTCGATTGGTCTATGGTCTCCTTCGACTGGTTTAAGAACCAACGAAATTTCAATTTTTTTGGCACGATCGAATAAAACCGACCTTCGACTGGTCGAGGGAGCATGAAAAGGGTTGCTGGAGTTCGAGTCGAGCTCCCCATGATTGGTCAAGCGGGTGTCCACGACTGGCCGAGCAGGGTGCTCAACTGGTTGAGGAACTACTAGAAAAACTCTGAATTTGAGTTTGAATATTGCACTGGTCGAACTAGAGCCTGGACTATTCGCACTTAGGCTTGGACTAGTCGAATTTAACCCTAACCAAAGTATAAAAACCCATGAATAATTTTCATAAGAAAGGACCTAAGCTTAGGGTCTTTCTAGGGTCACTTATACCTGAAATATAGGACATTGAAGATACTACTCGAATCTTCAGTAGCTTCCAGTAGATCTTCTACTTGAAGTGAACTTAAAATAGTAGCTTGATCTTTGAACTTGAAGTAGAGGAAGATCTCAAACTTGTAGTACTATCTTTATGTCTTGCACTTTCAAACTTCAAATGATGATCTTGAAGGTGAACTTTCCATCTTGCTTCACTTGAAGGTGAACTTTCCATCTTGCTTCAATTGAAGGTGAAATTTCCATCACATGAATAAGTCACACTCTAGATTGTTTTATCTCATCGAAATTTGACAACTAAGGGTGCTTTATACATCATAACTTTTACAATCTCCCCCTTTGTCAAATTCATGACAAAACAAACTTTGAAAATTTAAATACACAAACTTCACACTTTACACTCTTTCACAACATCTATTCCCCCTCAATCTACTCCCCCTCAGTCTGAGCTTTGACTTTACTTGTGTAGAGTACCTGTATTAAGAAATATACATATATTCAAAATATACAATCCACACAATCCACTCACTTGCGCATTGCATTTGATTTAATCATTACCATAACAAGCAAATGAGCAAATGATTTTAATCATACTCATAACCTACTCATAACCATATACTCATAACCATAATATAACAAGTCTCTCCCCCTTTTTGTCACAACTTGACAAAGGAAGACAAAATCATAAATAAATGAAGCATAATATGTATAAGAGTAAAACATGAGAGTATCATAAAGAGAGAAATCAGAAAGAGAGTCTTAGCCAAGATTAAGTCATATAATCCAAGAGAAAGTGAAAGTTAAAGTTATACATTCCAACATAAATAAAAACAAAGACTAATCAGAACCAGACGAAGAAGGAGGTGGAATGGACGGGTCAATCTGATGAAGTCCCCTAGTAATGCGATGAAAATATTTTCGCATATATTTCATTGAAGATTTGTGACTTTCAGTCAGATTGTCCTGTGACACTTTTAACTCACCCACCTTCTACTCTAAAGAGCGAAGGCGCTCATCAAAGTGAGACAACTGAAAATCAGGATCTGCCTCTCATCGGTTTTAAACTCATCAAAAATATCATCCATTGTAGTGTCTGTAGGCAGAGTGTCTTCTTCTTCAACTTCTACGTCCTCTTCATCACGTTGGTCAGGTAAATACTCCAGGTGCATCTTGTTTATGTTGGAGTTATTGAATGGAAGAACAGCTATCGGTGCCTCAGCAAGCAGAATGACCACATTATAATGAAGTGTTAATGTAGTGATCAGATAGGCAAAAGGTATATAACCATGGTTAGGATGGAGACGGAATTGTATAATGATATAACATATAAGAGAAGGAAGACATATGGGTATGCTAGACACGACAGAATGAAGAATGTGACACATGAAAGAGGTAAGTTCGACCTTGTTCCTAAACCTAGGATAGACATTGGCAATAAATATGCGGTGAAGAACCCTGCATTTGGGCAACATCTGATTGGCACGGGGGGCATTACCTGAGCTCCATTCGACATCCAACCGACACAATTTGCGAGTAATTTTACGTCGTTCAGATTTAGATATTTTCTCAGCTAGTGTAGGTGTAGGAATACCTTCATCATTAACAGTGATGTCCAATAGTCCTGAGATGAGATGTTTATCTACAGGGAACACCCCTTCTCTAAAATTGATAGAGAATGTAAGATTATCTAGGGACGCTTCACTGATAGATGCATACATCCCTTGAGCAATTGAGCAGTATGCCGATCCGCCCCAATTTAAAATGTTTTCCCAACCAATAGCGGTAAGGATGGGAAGAAGATGAAATGGAGCAAAATGATTGACATTTACAGTTTGTTCTACAATGATTTCTTAATTGCGAAGATCCCGTACATACTCCGGGTCTTCCTTAGGTGGCCTTAGGGTTCTAACCTTAAGAGGAGTTGCCCTTGAAGAAGAACCACGAGTTGATTTCTTTTTAGATCGAATATCCATTGGACGATAGTAATAGAGAGAATAAAAAAATGGAGGATGAGTTTCAAGGAGATGAAATTTTATAGTCAAAACCCTAAAAAACAGAATGGAAAACCTAAATAAACTATAAAATGTTACAAAACAAGCATACAATAACCCAAATCTAGAAGGAAATTGAAAATGAAGCACTTACAATGATCCTATAATGATGGGTTCGACGAGTCGAGAGAGGGCCTGATGAGGAAGATGAAGAAAATGAAGAAATAAAGTGTTTTTTCCCTTTTTAAGACACCCACCCGCGCTCCACGACTGGTCGAGTACGCGCTTGACCCGTTGAGGCTCGAATGGTTGTGACACACTAAAAATAAATTTTATTTAAAAAATTTTAAAATTTTTGCAAAAAAAATAAAAATAAATAAAGCATGTAAAAATAACACATTTTAATTAATTTGAATTACACATACCAATATCAAGTTTTAATTTAGAAAATCTATTCCTGTGAAGCGGTTTAGTCAAAATGTCAGCAAGCTGATTTTCTGTCTGGATATATTCTAAAGAAATGCTTTTATCTTCAACTAATTCTCAAATATAGTGATAACGAATGTCAATATGCTTCGTACGAGAATGTTGGATGAGATTTTTTGAGATATTAATTGCACTAGAGTTATCGCAATACAAGATCATTGAATCTTGCGCATTTCCGTAATCGTTTAACATTCTTTTCATCCAAACAAGCTGGGTACAAGCATTACCAACTACAATGTATTCAGCCTCAGCTGTGGATAACGATACCGAACTCTGTTTCTTACTGTGTGAGAAAACTAAACAATTCCCAACATAAAAACATCCACCAGTGGTAGACTTTCTATCATCGATGTTCCCTACCCAGTCAGCATTTGTATATCCAGCTAGTTGAACATTTGTATCATGTGGATACCAGAGGCCTAAATTAGTAGTACTTGTGACATATCTAATAATGCATTTTACAACAATAAGATGTGATTCTTTTGGATTTGATTGGTTTGTAGCACAGATACCTACATTGAATGCAATATCTGGTCTACTCGCAGTTAAGTATAAGAGACTACCAATCATGCTGCGATATAATCGAGAGTCTATACTTTTACCGGTTTCATCCTTTGAAAGCTTAAGAGTCGTACTCATAGGAGTATCAGATTTCTTACCATTCTCGAATCTAAATTTCTTAACCAAATTTAAAGTATACTTGGTTTGAGAAATGAAGATACCATCTTCTAGCTGTTTAACCTGCAAGCCTAGAAAGTAGTTCAGTTCTCCAACCATACTCATCTCGAACTTGGATTTCATAAGCTCGGCAAACTCAACGGACAGGTTAGTGCATGTAGAACCATAGATAATATCATCAACATATATCTGTATAATTAGTATATGTTCATTATATGTTTTAACAAATAAGGTTTTATTAACACTTCCCATAACAAAATTGCAACCGAGTAAGAACTTAGTCAGCTTCTCATACCATGCCCTGGGAGCTTGTTTCAGACGATAAAGTGCCTTTTTAAGGCTATATACATGTTTTGAGTGTTTAGGGTCCTCAAAACCCTTAGGTTGTTCCACATAAACCTTTTCATGTAGATCAACATTTAAGAATGCACTTTTAACATCCATTTGATATATCTTGAAGTTTTTGAAACAGGTAATGGATATAAATAATCTGATGGATTTAAGATGAGCTACTGGAGCAAAGGTTTCATCATAATCGACTCCTTCTATTTGAGTGTACCCTTGTACAACCAGTCTAGCCTTGTTTCTGATTATATTTCCTAATTTATTAGATTTGTTTTAAAAAATCCATTTGATTCCAATTATGTGTTTATTAGATGGTCTTGGAACCAAATACCAAACACCATTCCTAACAAACTGATTTAATTCTTCTTACATGGCTACAATCCAATTTTCATTAGTAAATGCTGAAATAGCGGTGAAGACCGCTTGAGTTGAAGAAGGAATATGCCAATATGTCCTAGAGGGGGGTGAATAGGACTTTTAAAGGTTTTTATGGTTTATTTAAAATCCTATTTCACTAATCCTTTTCAATATACAATTATCAGGATTACTCAAATGTAACTCTACTGGCTTCCAAGCCTGGTAAAGGATCCAATCACAAACTGCTTAAAGAGTAAACAATATAAAGCCTAGTTCATGATGGATATGACTATGTAAGTGTGTGTGGTGTGATCAAATATTCAAATGAGGAAGTATTAAAGCAAATCACACAATAATAAAAATAGCAATCTCAAACACAATCATTTTATAGTGGTTCGACGATAAGTCTACTCCACTCCCGGCTGTCGCACTCAACCCTTGAGTGTACTAGATTTCACTAAGGAGGTTTTCCAGGGTTCACCTTAAACCTAAGGTTTTAAACCAGGTTCACCTTCAACCTTTACACAGAGGTTTATACTCGGTTCACCTCAAACCCTGGAGTTTTACTAGTTCACTCCTAACCAGATGTTTATGCTCTCCACAGAGCAAGGGTCCACACAACGCACCCGGATGTTTATGCTCTCCACAGAGCAAGGGTCCACACAACGCACCCACTACGTACACTCCTGCCAGAGGCCTCCTTGAGGACTTCAAAAGGTGAGAACCACTTAAGACCCAATCCTAGAAAGGAATGATCACAACTCTGGATACTTACAAATAAGTTAATGAGTCCCATTCAGCGTAACGACGAAGATCTCCTCCTTGTTGTTGAAGAGTCTTCAGCTCCCTTGATCCGCAACACAAAAGATATACCAGTACTAGGCTTCGGGTTGGGTCAAGGTTATGATGGAATCCTACTCTCTAAATATTTTCCTATAATGAAGATAGAGTAGTTCCAATCTTATGCATTTAAGGCATCCCAACTTAATGATTTGCCATTAAGGTAGTAGCTAGAGGATCCTTGAATGTGGAAGTTCATTCCCCAATCCACTCTATTGAATGTCAATGGTGAGGGTGGATTGGAGGATGAACTCCCTTGATAGAAAGGGCTTTAGATATAAGATATAAGTTGAAACACTCAAAAGCTCTCTCTTCTTTCTCTCACAGCAACAAAAGACAAGTCCTCTATATATAGGCAAAAAGTTCCAACGGATATAAAACGGTCACATTTATGACAAAGTTAGATATCATTGAGCAGGTTCGATATCATCGAGCGTATACTCTCGATAGCATCGATGGTCTGCTCGATGACTCGGACTCAATGTCATACGCTTTTGAAACTCTTTGCCAATTTGGTCGATGAATCGAAACTATTGTCGATGTCATCGGATTTTGAACTCCGATTCCATCGATGACAGGTTTAATCCATCGACACTTGAAAAATGAGAGAGACTTGACTTTGAAATATTTTAGGTTTTCATGAGTGATCGGGGAACCGTCAAGATCATCGAAATTTGAATGTCGATGATATCGAGATCAGAGTCGATGCATCGATAAATCCAGCGGATTTGACTTTAAGCTTGCTGGACGATTTATGTCTTTGTTCGTTGCAATCGAACTGGTGACGATATCATCGATATTTAAAATATCGATTCTATCGAAGGACCCCCGATCATAGTTAAAAATAACTTGAAATATCTGCTGTAAGAAATGCACGCCCACTATCGATATCATCGATGGACATCTGATCTTATCGATATTTGAATTCAGATCATATCGGACGGTCATCGATATATCGAAGGAATTTAAGATTTTCATTAAAAAACAGGGGCACCGAAATCTGCCTGTCGATCTCATCGACCACTTTCGATGGGCTCGAGATTTGAACATCGATGATATCGATATGTGTATCGTTACATCGATAATTCGTCCAGATACGTTGTGAAGTTGTTGGACATATTTAGTGCTTACATCGATGATATCGATACGTGTATCGATACATCAATAAATCCGTCCAGATGAATATTTAGTTGCTGGACACTTTTGGTCCTCTCATCGATAATATCATTAAGGTATCGAGGACATCGACAGTGCAGGTCGATTATATCGAGGGTTCTTCGATAAAATTGACAAGGCGAGAAAAACTTAGAGATTTTCCTATTTTGTAAAAAGTTTTCTCACCCAAAAACCCTATGATTTATATCTTGTTTTAAGGGTTTTAATTACCTGGTGTTTTGGGACATGGGATCTGAGGCTTAGTTTTACTTGTGACGAGCTCGAACACATCCGGTTGAGGCAGATGCTTGAATTGATCTTCCTATCAGGCTCAGTAGGCACACTGACTCAACGCACACGTAACTTGACAAACCAGGGCACTTTCAATCTCCCCCTTTGTCAATTACGTGATAAAATCCCCAAAACACCCAAAACACCCTAGGATAATATCTAGATAGACATATCCTAAATTGTGTGTACATGTTTTTACACAAATTTACAAAATCTAATGAACCATGTACACAACCCAATATCTGCTCCCCCTTACTTCAAAAACTCCCCCTTACTTGATGTAGCTGCTCCCCCTAACACCTACAACACCATTAGATATACAGTTTTCCACTCGGGGTGTTTTAAACTATTCTCCCCCTTTTTGTCAGTCATTGACAAAGGTATGGTAAGTGAGATGGACTGAAGAGTGAATTACGTGGGAGAAACCAATGGAAGCAACAACAGATATCGATGTATAAGGATGAAATAATTTTAAAACATACATCATTTTCAGAAGATATGAATGCAGATTAGATAAAACTTGACACAATCAGATAAGATAAAAAAAACTTGCATTCTATATTAGAGCAGTTCAGAACCATACAGTATTGGCAGATAGTATGAATGTATATTAAAACAAATGAAGCAGATAGAATAAGTAATAATGTCATATGCATTCCATATGTCAGAGACTATCTAAACCAGGGGAACTCAAAACAGAGATATGGCATTAATGATATGAATTCTATTAAGCCATAATCCAAAAATGAAACCAAAATATCCATCTGTCCAGAATAAACTGGCCAAGATTGGCAGCAAGTTCAGTTATTTCAACAAAAGACTCATTTTCAGCTCAAAACTAACATGGTTAACGTAATGAGTTTAGACTTGTGGCTGATGTATAACCATGAATGTCCCAGTGTAAAGATTTACCAATGTGACTCAAGTTTACTGAGATTTAGTGAATGCAGACCCCAATGGATTTTTGAAGATCACTAAACCTATTCGTATCGAGAGGTTTGGTGAGGATGTCTGCGAATTGCTTTTCTGTGGAAACATAGTCCAATGTGATAATCTTGTCATCAACAAGTTCTCGAATAAAATGATGACGGGTGTCAATGTGTTTAGTCTGAGAATGTTGAACAGGATTTTTTAAAATGTTGATTGCGCTTGTGTTATCACAGAAAAGACTCATCGTGGGTTGCTCAATCCCGTAGTCCAACAGCATTTGTTTCATCCAAAGGAGTTGTGCACAGCAGCTTCCAGCGGCAATGTATTCAGCCTCGGCAGTAGATAATGATATTGAGTTTTGCTTCTTACTCTGCCAAGAGACTAGACAGTTTCCAATATAGAAACATCCTCCGCTTGTAGATTTTCGATCATCTAAATTTCTTGCCTAGTCGACATCAGAGTACCCGGCGATGATGGTAAATGTTTTAAATGGATACCACAGTCCATAGGATGGAGTCCCTTCTATGTATTTAATGATCCTCTTAACAGCTGTTAAATGAGATTCCTTAGGATCTGCTTGATATCGAGCACATACCCCAACACTGAAAGATATGTCGAGACAACTAGCTGTGAGATATAGTAGACTACTTATCATGCTCCGGTAGAGATGTTGATCCACACTCTTGCCATTTGTATCTTTGGAGAGTTTGAGTGTGGTGCTCATGGGAGTATGATAAGAGCGACCAAATTCAAGACCAAATCTTTTTACCAAATCATTCGCATACTTGGTTTGACAGATAAAAATTCCATCATGGAGCTGCTTGACCTGCAATCCTAAGAAGTTTAGTTCACCAACCATACTCATTTCAAATTCTGATCTCATGAGGTTGGCAAATTTGTATGCGATATCTTCACATGTAGAACCAAAGACTATATCGTCCACATAAATTTATGTAATAAGCAGTGAATCTCTTGTTCTTTGAGTAAACAAAGTCTTATTAACACTCCCTCTGCAGAATTTATGGTTCAAAAGAAATTTGTCAGTCGTTCGTACCAAGCACGTGGTGCTTGTTTGAGACCATAGAGGGCTTTATTCAGACGATATACATAATGAGGACACTTAGGTTCCGAAAAACCTTTTGGTTGTTCAACATAGACTTCTTCAACAAGATCTCCATTAAGAAACGTACTCTTAACATCCATTTGAAATAGTTTAAACTTTAGTGCACATGCAATGGACAAAAGAATTCTGATAGACTCAAGGTGAGCTACAGGAGCAAATGTTTCATCAAAATCAATGCCTTCTATCTGTGAGTACCCTTGAGCTACAAGCCTTACTTTGTTTCGGATCACATTTCCTAATTCATCAGATTTATTCTTGAAGACCCATTTGGTTCCAATGATATTTGTATCAAGTGGTCGGGGAACCAATTGCCATACCTCATTTCTTTGAAATTGTTGAAGTTCTTCTTACATAGCATTTATCCAGTGTTCATCTTGAAGGGCTTCCACAATGTTCTTAGGCTCAAATTTTGAGGTAAAGCAAAAATGACTATAGATATTTTCTATCTGTCGTCGAGTTTTTACACCAGCATTAGGATCTCCAATGATCTGTTCTCGAGGATGATCTTTTATGATGGGAATGTCGAATGACGGTTGAGGTTCACTGGGTGATAAAGTTTTGTTTTCAGGTTTTTCCAGTATGCATGAATCTACATCATCTTCTAATTCATTCACAGGTGCCTCTTCTTCATGAGGTTGGTTATCGATTACCACATTCACTGATTCCTGAATAGTGAGAGTTCTTAGATTGTATACTCTGTACGCACGACTATTCATGGCATACCCCAAGAAGATTCCTTCATCACTTTTAGATTCAAATTTCCCTGGGTGATCTCTATCTCTCAAGATATAACATTTGTTACCAAAGACTCGAAAATATTTCACACTAGGCAGTTTTTCATACCATAGTTCGTACGGAGTTTTGTTCAAGCTTGCTCTAAGATATACTCTATTTATGATGTAGCAAGCAGTATTGACAGCTTCTGCCCAAAAACTTTTTGCCATATCCTTTCCATTTAGCATAACTGACCCCATCTCTTGCAATACTTGATTTTTCCTTTCAACGACTCCATTTTGCTGTGGGGTTTTTGGAGCTGAGAATTCATGACGAATTCCTTTCTCATTGCAGTATTTTTCAAAATTTTCATTTTCAAATTCCCCACCATGATCACTTCTGATGCTATTGATCCCGTATCCTTTTTCATTTTGGAGTCGCTTTGCCAGGATCACAAATTCCTCAAAGGCATCCGATTTTTCTCGAAGAAATGCGACCCAAGTAAATCAGTGTAGTCATTTACTATCACCAGGAAGTATCTTTTCTTGCCATGACTTTCCACTTTAGTTGGTCCAACTAGATCCATATGTAGCAGATCCAAAGGTTTCGTTGTCGCTATGGAGGTTGTCTTCTTGTGTCCGACCTTTATCTGTTTTCCTTTTAGACATTCTCCACAGACAACTTTTTCTTCTTTTCTAATCGTGGGAAGTCTCCTAACCAAATTCTTTGAACTGAGCTTTGCTAAATTTCGGTAGTGGACATGTCCCAACCTTTGGTGCCACAATCTGGACTCACTTTTTACAGCCATATTACATTTTGTGGCAACCACATTCTCACTTGTACTTTCAATGATATAACAGTTATCATTAGTGCGTAAACCTTTTATGAGAGATTTTCTTGTATGGTCTGAAATTTTACACACATCTTTTGAGAAGGTGACAAGATGTTCTTTATCACAGAGTTGGGAGATACTCAGGAGATTATGTTTTAGACCTTCTACACAGAGGACATGTTTAATTTTTGGAAGGCCTGGTACAACTATTGTTCCTTGTCCAACAATTTTAGCTGAGCTTCCATCACCAAATGTGACAGATCCTCCATCAAAGTTTGAGTACTCATAAAAGTGAGTTTGATCACCAGTCATGTGTCTGGAACATCCACTATCAAGATACTACTTTGAATTATTACCTGCTTTCAGAGCAGTGTGGATTACAAGGCAATTGTTCTGGTTTGTCACACCCTCTTGGACTCTTTTGAACATGATTCCTTCTTCAGTCAAGATCACTCTCTAGGCAGTGAAGCCCTTAAAGAGAGACCCGCTCTAATACCAATTGAAATAGCGGTGAAGACCGCTTGAGTTGAAGAAGGAATATGCCAATATGTCCTAGAGGAGGATGAATAGGACTTTTAAAGGTTTTTATGGTTTATTTAAAATCCTATTTCACTAATCCTTTTAAATATACAATTATTAGGATTACTCAAATGTAACTCTACTGGCTTCCAAGCCTGGTAGAGGATCCAATCACAAACTACTTAAAGAGTAAACAATATAAACTCTAGTTCATGATGGATATGACTGTGTAAGTGTGTGTGGTGTGATGAAATATTCAGATGAGGAAGTATTAAAGCAAATCACACAATCATAAAAATAGCAATCTCAAACACAGTCATTTTATAGTGGTTCGACGATAAGTCTACTCCACTCCCGGCTGCCGCACTCAACCCTTGAGTGTACCAGATTTCACTAAGGAGGTTTCCCAGGGTTCACCTCAAACCTAAGGTTTTAAACCAGGTTCACCTTCAACCTTTACATAGAGGTTTCTACTCGGTTCACCTCAAACCCTGGAGTTTTACTGGTTCACTCCTAACCAGATGTTTATGCTCTCCACAGAGTAAGGGTCCACACAACGCACTCGGATGTTTATGCTCTCCACAGAGCAAGGGTCCACACAACGCACCCACTACGTACACTCCCGCCGGTGGCCTCCTTGAGGACTTCAAAGGGTGAGAACCACTTAAGACCCAACCCTAGAAAGGAATGATCACAACTCTGGATACTTAGAAATAAGTTGATGAGTCCCATTCAGCGCAACGACGAAGATCTCCTCCTTATTGTTGAAGAGTCTTCGGCTCCCTTGATCCGCAACACAAAAGATGTACCAGTACTAGGCTTCGAGTTGGGTCAAGGTTATGATGGAATCCTACTCTCTAAAGATTTTCCTATAAGGAAGATAGAGTAATTCCAATCTTATGCATTCAAGGCATCCCAGCTTAATGATTTTCCATTAAGGTAGTAGCTAGAGGATCCTTAAATGCGGAAGTTCATTCCCCAATCCACTCTATTGAATGTCAATGGTGAGGGTGATTGGAGGATGAACTCCCTTGAGAGAAAGGGCTTTAGATATAAGATATAAGTTGAAACACTCAAAAGCTCTCTCTTCTTTCTCTCACAGCAACAAAAGACAAGTCCTCTATATATAGGCAAAAAGTTCCAACGGATATAAAACGGTCACATTTATGACAGAGTTCGATATCATCGAGCATGTTCGATATCATCGAGCATATACTCTCGATAGCATCGATGGTCTGCTCGATGACTCGGACTCAATGTCATACGCTTTTGAAACTCTTTGCCAATTTGGTCGATGAATCGAAACTATTGTCGATGTCATCGGATTTCGAACTCTGATTCCATCGATGACAGGTTCGATCCATCGACACTTGAAAAATGAGAGAGACTTGACTTTGAAATATTTTAGGTTTTCATGAGTGATCGGGGAACCGTCGAGATCATCATAATTTGAATGTCGATGATATCGAGATCAGAGTCGATGCATCGATTAATCCAGCGGATTTGACTTTAAGCTTGCTGGATGATTTATGTATTTGTTCGATGCAATCGACCTGGTGCCGATATCATCGATATTTAAAATATCGATTCTATCGAAGGGCCCCCGATCAGAGTTAAAAATAACCTGAAATATCTGCTGTAAGAAATGCGCTCCCACTATCGATATCATCGATGGACATTCGATCTTATCGAAATTTGAATTCAGATCATATCGGACGGTTATCGATATATCGAAGGAATTTAAGATTTTCATTAAAAAATAAGGGCGCCAGAAATCTGCCTGTCGATCTTATCGAGCCACTTTCGATGGACTCGAGATTTGAACATCGATGATATCGATATGTGTATCGATACATCGATAATTCGTTCAGATATGTTGTGAAGTTGCTAGACATATTTAGTGCTTATATTGATGATATCGATAGGTGTATCGATACATCGATAAATCCGTCCAGATGAATATTTAGTTGCTGGACACTTTTGCTCCTCTCATCGATAATATCGTTAAGGTATCGAGGACATCGACAGTGCAGGTCGATCATATCGAGGGTGCTTCGATAAAATCGACAAGGCGAGAAAAACTTAGAGATTTTTCTATTTTGCAAAAAGTTTTTTCACCCAAAAACCCTATGATTTCTATCTTGTTTTAAGGCTTTTAATTACCTGGTGTTTTGGGACATGGGATGTGAGGCTTTAGTTTTACCTGTGACGAGCTCGCACACATCCGATTGAGGCAGACGCTTGAATTGATCTTCCTATCAGGCTCTGTAGGCACACTGACTCAACGCACACGTAACTTGACAAACCAGGGCACTTTCAAGTGCTTCTTTTACGTTGGTTGGTTAAATTTGAGAAATAAAGCAAATGTAATTGCAAATATTCTCTAATTATTTTCTAGTATGCACACCAATGAGAGGATTGCCTAGTATTAGATCAGTAGGATGATCTTTGACTGATCTTAGTTCAGTATTGACTGGACTAGATGAGGAGTCAGGTTTCTCAATTAAATGGACTTCATCATCTTCTAAACTAGATGTGGCTGTGTTCAGGTGATCATCAATTACAACATTATAGATTCTTGAATTACTCCTGTTCTCTTATTAAGAACATGATATTCATGACTATTCAGAGCATAACCCAAGAATATCCCTTCATCACTCTTGGCTTCAAACTTCCCTAAATTTTCACGGTCACGTAAGATGAAGCACTTCCAAAAATTTGAAAGTATTTAACAGTTGGTTTCTTATTAAACCACAACTCATAAGCTATTTTATCTTTAGATTTCCTAATGTACACACGGTTTATAATATAACATGCAGTATTTTCAGCTTCAGCCCACAAGTTTTTAGGTAACTTCATGCTATTTAGCATCGTCATCTCTTGTAGCACTCTGTTTTTTCTTTCAACAACCCCATTTTGTTGTGGTGTTTTAGGAGCGAAAACTCATGCGATATGCCATGATCGGTACAGTATTTCTCAAAATTGCTAATTTTGAATTTAGTACCATGATCACTTCTGATCTTGATAACGTTCATTTCTTTTTCAGTCTTAATTCGTTTTAGTATATTTTTTACTTCATCGAGAGTCTCAGATTTTTCTCTCATGAATGCTACCCAAGTAAATTTGGTAAAGTCATCAACAATAACCAGAAAATACTTCTTACCATCTCTACTCTCTGTCCTGGTTGGTCCAACTAGATCCATATGGATAAGTTCAAGGGGTTTGGATGTGGCAGAGGAGTTCACTTTCTTGTGACTACTCCTAGTTTGTTTGCCAATTTGGCATGCGCCACATATTTTATTAACTTTCTTTAGTTTGGGTAGACCTCTAATAAGATCGATTTTGCTCAGTCTATAGAGATTTCGGTAGTTAACATGTCCAAGATGTTTATGCCATAATTTCATTTCATCTGTTTGGACTATGTAACATGAGAATGTAGACGAGCAAGACTCATTAATAATATAACAAATTTCAGAAGTCCTACGACCATTTAATATCACACAACCTTTCTCATTTGAAATCTCGCATCCTTGATTAGTAAATTTAACACTATGTTTATTATTGCAGATTTGAGATATACTTAAAATATTATGCTTAAGACCTTCAACATATAAGATGTTTTCAAAAGGAGGAAGGTTAGAAATTTGTACAGTACCTTGGCCAATAATCTTGTAGTTATTTCCATCACCAAAAGTAATTGAGCCATCATTCATTTCTTTGTAGTTGGTGAATATATCTTTATTGCCTGTCATATGTCTTAAACAATCACTGTCTAGGTACCACTTTGAATGGCTAGGAGCCTTGAAGGCAGTGTGGGCAGCAAGACAAGTAACTTTAGGAACCCATTTCATTGTTGCTCTGGGTTTTGGAGTACCATTGGTTTTCCTTGGCTTGGTAGAATTGAAATTTCTCTGTCTATCAACTTTGATATTAGAGTTAGATTTGAGAAGCTCTTTAAGTAAGTCCACTACTTTTTCAGCTAAGGGGTTATAACTTTGATTTCTAAAGCTGATGTTATTAGGATTGACTTTAGAAGCTTGAAAAGGTTTTGAATTTTTTGTTTTGGTTATTATTTTTTAAGATCTTTCCTTTTGAGTTTGAGGATTCTCCTTTAACAAATATAAGAGATACATTCTTATTTTTCAGAGGAGTGTCTTTGATATATCCTAGACTCGATTTATCGCCACATTTCCTGGATGCGGTTAATAATTTTTCAAAATTAGGGTCTCCTTGGGCTTATCTCCAAGTATCCTTAGAACTCAATACAGAAGAAACTTCAAGCTTTAATTTCTCATTTTCTGTTCTGAGTTTTTGAAATTCAGAAGTTTTGAAACTTAAATCATATTTAGCTTGTTCATAACAATCAGAAATATAAGATTTTTCCAAAATAGTGTTTTCAAGTTCTTCTTTTAATTTAAGAAAATTTTCTTTTTGAAGCTTTAGTTTGACAACAATTTTGCAACTATCCCTGTATAGGGCATTATAGGCATCCTGAAGATCATCTTCATTTTCATTCTCAGGGTCACTCTTGAGATTCTCATAATTAGATGAATTGCAACTATCTGAGGAGGTGACTCCGACAATAGTCATTAGACCCTTTAATTCATTCGAAGTTTCTTGTTCTGATTCATCCGACTCAGAAGAAACATCAGAGCTGGATGATTCATCCCAAGTGGCTAACATGCCTTTTCTTTTTGGCTTATACCTTTTTGGACACTTATTTACCAAATGCCCATATTCATGGTAGTTGAAATACTGACTGTCTTTTAGAGATTTCCAATTTTTAGATTTTCCCTTTCTCTTCTCAGAAGGTTTTTGAAAATATACTCTTTTCTTAATTTTGAAAATCCTGTAAAACCTTTTAGCAAGTAAAGCCATATCATCCTCTGTGTCTTTAAAATTAGAATTAACATCGCTATCTTTTAAAATAGATTTGGATGATTTAAGAGCTATGGACTTACCTTTGGGAGCTTTAAAATTTAACTCGTAGGTTTGAAGTGAACCAACTAACTCCTGAACCTTCATTTGATCTGTGTCTCTAAGTTCCTAAATGGTAGTAACTTTGGAATTAAACCTCTCAGGAAGAGATCACAGTATTTTAGCACAGACTTTGCTTTCTGGGATTCTATCTCCTAGATCCCACATAGAATTGACTATATCATTTAATTTTGTATATCCATGAAAGACTCATTTTCTTCCATACGAATCTCCTCAAACCTTGTAGTGAGGATCTGAACTTTAGACTTCTTGACAATAGTTGTTCCTTCGTGTGTCATTTCAAGAATGTCCCAGGCTTGTTTAGCTGTATCACATGAAATGATTCTTTTGAATTCATCAAGTGATAAAGTAATGTAATTGCATTTAAAGTCTTAGCATTAGCACTGCTTTCGCTTTTCTGAGGTGTAGTCCATAAATAAAAAGGAGTTTCTTTAATGGACTTAGTTCCGTCACTACCTAGAACCTCAGACACTGGTGGTTTCCATTTGGTTACCGTGGCTTGTCACACGCTTTCATCAATGGATTTCAAGAAAATCCTCATTCTGGCTTTCCAATAAGCATAATTTGAGCCATCAAAGGGTGGTGGCCTAGTAATAGACAAGCTATCGAAATTTGACATAATGAAAGCTCAAATAAATCTTTAAACTTAAGGAATTTAATCCAAGTAAATGAGTAACCCAGCTCTGATACCACTTGAAAAGGGTGAACTCTCAGTCCTAGAAGGGGGGGGGGGGGTGAATAGGACTATGCCAAATTAAAAAATAATGAACTGAAATATTAAATAAAATTGAATCAATCAGAGATCTCAATTGTAATAGTGTTGAGAAATTGATTCAAACCTTGTTCAAAGGATAACCTTACACCAAAAACAAATGTTTTAGGTAGGACAACCTAATTTCTTGAACGCAGTAAGGATCAAGATCGCAAACTAAAAAAAGAGGCAAAGGAAGGAAGCTATCTATTACAAGCATTCACCACACGTACATGAAAAGATTACAAACATTCAACACACATCTATCACATACATCATCCACCACAAAACACTAGGAGTTATAGTGGTTCGGTGTGTACACCAACTGTTCTCAAACAGCCACACCTACTCCACTCCTAATATCATAACCCATGTGATATTGGCGTTCACTATAAAACAAGGTTTTCTCAGGTTCACCTTAAAACCTATACAGTTGTGTTTTTAAATGGGCTATCACATTCAAAACCCCACGCTGAGATTTTCTGACTGATCTCAGTTAAAACTAATATAGAGATTTTCTGGCTTATCTTAAAAACCAAAAATAAATAAACAAAGAATACTTATCTTCTTCTTGAAGACGTTGTTTGATATAGCCCGTAGAACTGCTTTGCTTGATTTGTAGATGTTCAATGTCCAATAAACATAATCAAGGGTTCTAGGTTCTAAACATCTTTTAAATTATCTCAAACCTTTGGCTAATTGTTTGAATTCCTTAGATCTTACAAGGTAGAGTAAAAAAACTCCCTTTAAAAAATTAGATTCACAAAACAGAGATCAAGGAATTACAAAACCAAATAAGCTATTAAAGGATCTAAAATTACCAGACTATAACTTATAATGACGGGGACTTTTCTCTCAAAGTGGAGGATTTCTTTGGCTTTTCTCAATGATTTGGAATGAGAAAAACCTCTATTTGTAGGCTGAAAAATGGTTCCTTCGACTGGTCTAAGGTCTCCTTCGACTGGTCTAAGAATCAACCAAATTTTAAATTTTTTGGCGTGATCGGATAAAACCGACCTTTGACTGGTCGAGTGGCTTAGTTGACTGGTCGAGTGGCCCGCTCGACTAGTCGAGCATAGCCTTCGACTGGTCGAGGGAGCATGAAAAAGGTTGTTGGAGTTTGAGTCGAGCTCTCCACAACTGGTCGAGCGGGTGTCCACGACTGGTCGAGTAGGGTGTTCGACTAGTCGAGGAACTACCAGAAAAACTCTGAATTTGAGTTTGAATCTTGGACTGGTCGAACCAGAGCCTGGATTAGTCGAACTTAGGCTTGGACTAGTTAAATTTAAGCCTAACCAAAGTATAAAAACCTGTGAATAATTTGTATAAGAAAGGTCCTAAGTCTAGAGTCTTTCTAGGGTCACTTATACCTGAAATATTGGACATTGAAGATACTACTCGAATCTTCAGTAGCTTTCAGTAGATCTTCTACTTGAAGTGAACTTAAAATAGTAGCTTGATCTTTGAACTTAAAGTAGAGGAAGATCTCAAAATTGTAGTACTATCTTCATTTCTTGCACTTTCAAACTTCAAATGATGATTTTGAAGGTGAACTTTCCATCTTGCTTAACTTGAAGGTGAACTTTCCGTCTTGCTTCACTTGAAGGTGAACTTTCCATCACATGAATAAGTCACACTCTGGATTGTTTTGTCTCATCGAAATTTGACAACTAAGGGTGCTTTATACATCACAACACTTATAGATTTGATGCTCAAGAATAACCAAGGCAAGAGATGGATCTTAGGAGACCAATATTGAAGAACTCACATGCCAAAGATCCAAGGAAACCAAGTAAGAAATGAAGAGAATCGAAGATTTGAAGTGAAGAAAAGGAATCCTGAAAATTGTCCTAAAAAAAGATATTCTGAAATTCCGGGGACATAAAAGCATAGTTCTGAAAAGTGCCAGAATAGACTTCTATGGCATCGACGATTCCATCGAAGCTTCCATCGAAGATCCCATCGAAGACACTTCGATGGCATCAAAGGTGCAATCGAAGCTAGTTCGCCTTTGATGGCATCAAAGGTGTAATCGAAGCTATTTCGATTCAATTGAGAATTTTAGGATTTTTCAAGCCAAACTCGTTAGACAATTCTGGACAAGTTTTGATGGCATCGAATATGCAATCAAAGGCTCTTTGATGGTATCGAAGGTGTACGTAGATTTTATGCGTAGTGCATAAATTTAAGGCGGTTTCTAGATTTTTACAACTTGGTGCGAAAGTTGAAGTTCCACAACTATAAATAGGACTCCCTAGGATGCTCCGGAGCATCTTCTAGGGTTTGGAAAAGGAAATGAGGCCTAGGTGGAGCGCCGACAATGTTCTTCTACTTCGATTTCTTCATGGGTTCTACTAGATTTTTTATTTTTCTTATGTTTTTAAGTTAGTTATGACTAGGTAATCTCTTAGCTAGGGCTAAGAGGTGAAGCTTGTTGTGTGTTGGGATGTTTATCTTACTTTGATTCTTATTTATGTTGAACTTTATTGGTTTCTAGTTTGAATTTGAGAAATATTTTCAGTTTTCTATGATTTATTGTAACTCAAATTACAATAGATGCTGCAATAGCTTTGGATATCTTCTTTTCCTGTTTTGAGATTGTGAGATTGGTAAATCCTGTTATTCACCATCGTCTCCTGGGCATGGTAGGGTGATGGAATCCCTTCTAATAATCACAATTCTCCTCCATTGAGAATTAAGTTAATGAAAAGTTCAGGTTTGATTTAAATTGCTTTTATCTTCAAATTGGATAGGATAGGACTCCAATTCCAATTGTGTTCCTTGAATCAAGCAAGGTTGCATCTTGATAGCTACAAGTGAATCCTTGGTGCTCTAGTTCCCTTTTGATATTTGATAAATCCTTCACAATTACTATCTTTTATTTAAATTTTAGATTTAGATCTTCTCCTAGTTCTATTTCTAGTTCTTTTCAAAATATGTACAAGTTTAGTCCCTGTGGATTCGACCTCGGTCTCACCGAGTTATTACTACATCGCGACCCTGCACTTGGGGTTGTGAACACTGATCGCTGGATCAATAGAATTGCCTCTGTCTAAACATCCTGAAGAGGTCGAGAAAATAAAAGAAAAGAATTATTGTCACTATCATCACCTACTGGGACACCCCACATAAAACTGTTTTACATTGAAGAACATACTGCAAAGGATTATAAACAGTGGTGAAATTGTGATGGGGCAAGAGAAAGAAAGGAATAGAAAAGCAACAGTGAATGTGTTGTTTGCCTGGGAGACCGCGCATGAAGAGACAAAATCCAGGAAGAAAGAAAGCTGTAACACAAACACCGTCGAATATCCAGATGTAGCAATTGAAATATCAATGACAGATGCATGCAAAGTGACAGAAATTACATTGCGTTCAGGAAAAAGGGTAACAAGTTCCCTCCAGAAGCAGAGATTCAAAATAGTAAAAGGAGAAACATCTGGAACACATTCCGACAATGGAAAAGAAGAAAGAAATAAAGCTGAAAATGTGACTTATGATGTCGTGAATCAGTTGAAAAGCATCCCAGCTCGACTAAGAGTATCTGATGCACTGCGACTAACAGAAGATATCAGACAGACCTTAATTCAAGCTTTATCCGATAATAACATTAGAAAAGCACTGCTTGTTGAGACGAAGCCAGAAGCGCAAAATGATTGTATATATGTTGTCATGTTCTCTGATGACGATCTGGCTTGCGACAGAGAGCATAATAGATCATTAATGATTGTTGGTCACATTCACGATAAACAAGTCAAGCAGATAATGTTGGACATTGGGTCTGCAGTGAATCTATTGCCATTAACAATATTGAATGATCTTGGATATCGCCGCTCTCACTTACACCCTAGTGGAATGATGATTCAGGGCTTTAATCAAGACGAACAACGGGCACTGGGGAAAATGACATTGACGTTGGAAATAGGAGAACTGACAATGAACGTTGTATGTCACGTCATCAATGCAGTAATGACGTACAACCTCCTCCTAGGAAGACCCTGGATGCATCAATATAGCATTGTACCATCTACCCTGCACCAATGCTTCAAATATTGTAGGAATGGGATCCAGAATAAAGTGATGGCCGATTCGAGACCGTATATAGAATCATAATCCTTTTTCGCAGAAGCAAGCTACTATGACGGGTTTGCAGCCGAAGGCAAGAAGAAAGATGATAGAAACATGACTATAAAAGACAGCCAGACAAATGCATAGAAAGCAAAGTTTTGAAAATATAATTGTCTGGGAAAGTGAACACGAAAAAGAAATTTTACTTCCTGCCAAAACACTTGAGACAACCTAGACAGCCTCCTCTGACATTACTGTTGCCTGAACAATTAGAAACTCTGTAGTCGAACTATACAGTGCCATTACCATATGCTGAAAGAAATAAGCCATTTTCGGTTATGCCTAAAAGATTTCATGTAAGGTCCAGCTTGAAGAATCTTGAGCCCATCGAGTTCTATGCCCTATAAGAGACAGACGAAAGAAATGATTGACAATAAAGTGAGCTGTGAAAGATTGACATTTTAAGATTTAGAGACATACAGTCCCGTAAGCAGAAAGATTACGCAGAATATGGGTTTTGATTGTGAGGAATCGATCGGATTGGAAAATGGTAGAGGTATACAGATCCCAATTGGTACAAATGAAGAGGCACGAGAGAAATTTTGTGAATTAGGAGCATCATCTTCTCATGCACAAGCAAATGTGGTTGTGGCAGGTTTAACGACCGTCCAAGAAATAGATTCTGAAATAATCAAGCATCCAGAATATAGCTCCGAAACAGATAGAAGACGGGGGGCAATTGACAGTCGATGCTTTGCGAGAAATAAATCTAGGAACAGAAGAAGAGCTGCGATGTACACTTATAAATGTCAGTCTGTCTGAACAGGAAGCCGATTAATACATTAAATTGTTGAAAGAAAATAAAGATGTGTCCGATTGGATATATGCGGAAATGCTAGGCTTGGAACCATCAGTGGTGATGCATTAGTTAAATATTTCCAAAGATAAAAAAACCGATCAAACAAGCGTAGAGGCGATTCCATCTAAATTTAACCCATCTAATAGAGGGAGAGGTAAACAAGTTGATCAAAGTTGGTTTTATAAGGAAGTCAAATATCCTAAATGGATATCAAATATTGTCCAGGAGAAAATTAAAAGTGGACAAATCAGAGTATGCATCGATTTCAGAGATTTAAATGAAGCATGTCCAAAAGACGACTTCCCATTGCCCATGACAGAATTGTTGATCGATAGTATGACGAAATATGCTGTCATGTCATTTATGGATGGATACGCCGGATACAATCGGATACAAATGGCTCCCAAAGATGAAGAAGATACAACATTCTGGACTTCTCTTGGAATCTATTGTTATAAAGTTATGCCCTTTGGCCTTAAGAATGTCGGCGCCACATATCAGAGAGCAATGTAGAACATATTTTAAGACATGATGAACAAACACGTGGAATGTTATGTCAATGATTTAGTAGTCAGATCGAATAGTCACGAAGAACATCGTGAGCATCTGTCTTCGGTATTTCGTCGACTCAAAAGGAAACAGTTAAAGATGAATCTGACAAAATGCACTTTCGGTGTCTCATCAGGTAAATTCCTCGGCTTCGTCTCAGGCACAGAGGAATTGAAATCAATCAAGGAAAGATCAGAGTTATTCAAGATATGTCACCACCAAAGACACTGAAAGAATTGAAAAGCTTGTAAGGAAAATTAGCGTATATTCGATGTTTTGTCTCTAATCTGGCTGGAAGATGTCAACCGTTCATTCATCTAATGAAAAAGGGAACAAAATTTATATGGGATCAGGCGTGCCAGAACGCATTCGACTCTATCAAAGAGTTGCTAAAATAGTCCCTAGTATTAGCAACTCATGTGAAAGGCAAACCTCTCATCTTGTATATTTCTTCAATTGAAAACTCCCTGGGAGCATTATTGGCTCAAGCAAATGAACAAGGAAAAGAAACCAGACTCTATTATCTGAGTCAAATGCTAATAGGCGCGGAATGCAATTATTCGCCAATCGAGAAAGTATGTCTAGCATTGGTGATTGCAGTGCAGAAATTAAGACATTACCATCTCTCCCATGACATAATTCTGATCTCGCGAGTTGATCCCATAAAATTCCTAATGATAAGGCCGATGTTATCAAGAAGATTGGCTAAGTGGGTGTTATTGCTTTCAAAATATACAATCACTTATGAATCGGCAAAGGCAGTAAAAGGACAAGCAGTGGTAGATTTCTTAGTAGCTCATTCCGTCTTGGACAACGAAATAATTACAGACGATTTCCCTGTGAACAAGTAATGTTGATTGAATCGCCTAATTCGTGGCAAAATGTATTTAGACGGCGCTTCTCGAACTTAAGGAACGGGTGCTAGAGTAATATTTATCAGCCCTCATGGTGATCTGTTGCCATATTCCTTCACGTTGGGTACAACATGTACCAACAATGAGGCCGAGTATTAAGCCCTCATCATAGGAATGGAGATAGCAGAAGAAATGAAGATAAAGACTTTACAGATATTTGAAGAATCTAAACTGGTGATAAATCAGTTGACAATATAATTCGAAATAAGAAAAGAAAAGCTTCTACCATATTGCCGATAGGTGCAACAGTTACTGGAACAATTTCATAATGTTGAAATGAAGCATATACCGCGATGCGAGAACGCGAAGGCAGACACTTTATATAGCTTAGCCACGGCTTTATCCTGCCCCTATCGAAGCCCTCTCTAAGTAACGATCGAAGAACGAAGATTCTTACCGTCTCCAGAATGCATTGATGAAAATGTTGAAGTACTTCCTGTATAATGTTTAGAGATCACCACAGATGACTGGCGCCAGCCATTTATCGATTATCTCAAATATGATATCCTTTCAGAAGACCCATCGCAGAGGCTACAAATCAAGCAGAGGTCAAAGAAATTCATCATATGCAATGAAGTGCTATACAGAAGATTCTATAATGAAATGTTAATACGATGCCTGGATACAGAGGAAGCGAGTCAGATATTACAAGAATCTCATTCAGGTGAATGTGGAAGTCATCAAGCCGGTTGAAATTTGTTTTATCACGTACATCAAATGGGGTATTACTAGCCCACAATGTTTAAAGATGTGATAGCTTACGCAAAGTGGTGCCATGAATGCCAAGTGTACGGTGATATCATACATGTACCCCCTGAAGATCTTCATCAATCGGTAGCATCTTGGCCCTTCGCCGCATGGGGACTGGACATTATCAGTCCCATCAATCCGTCTTCATCTAAAGGACAACAGTACATTCTGGCAGCAACAAATTATTTCTCCAAATGGACTGAAGCGATCGTGCTTTGAAGCATTAAAGAAAAAGATGTCATAAATTTCATTCGACATGTAATCATATATCGCCACGACATTCTAAAAAAGATAATCCCCGATAATGACACTCCTTTCAAGAACAGGGGCATTGAGAAATTATGTTAGAAATTTGACATCTAACATTCATTCTCGACGCCGCGGCAAACGGATTGGCAGAAGCCCTTAACAAGACAATACTTAAGATCTTGAAGAAAACCGTCACAGGGAATAAACGTGACTGGGATGAAAAATTACAAGAACCCCTATGGGCTTACCGAACTACTCATCGGACTGCGACAAAAGCTACGCCGTATTCACTGGTTTATGATGTCGAAACTATTATTCTTATTGAAACGCAAGTCGCGTCACTCATGGTAGCATTACATGAGTCAATTACAGATGATAAAAATGCCAAAAAAAGGCTGACCGGGCTCGATATGCTAGATGAAAAGTGGCTAACAGCCCAACAACGATTAGAATTATATCAGGCAAGAATATCCACGGGCTTTGATAAGAAAGTCAAATATCGCTCCTTCAAGAAAGGTGATATGGCTAATGTTGAAAAGACCCATAGTGGTCACTTGCAAAATAGGGGGCACGTTCGACCCCAAATTGGACGGTCCGTATGTGATAACTGAAGTATACTCGAATAGAGCTTATCAAGTTGTAAATCAGAATGACCAAGGCATTGGAATACCCGTCAATGCCCTCTTTATCAAAAAGTATTATCATTGAAAATCGAAGAAGTTTTGATTACGAAGATTATCAGAATAATCTGTCCCAATCAAAAGGGGGAAAGACATGCAGAATGATGAAAAAGCCTTAACAGGTAGCGCCATGTATTCTTCTCCATATATAAATGAAAAGAAAAATTTGCAAGCATATAGAAGCTCGCTGTATCGAATTGATATTATCGATTATCTTCAATCGCCACTTATTATCACAAAATATCAAATTGATATTATCGCCAATTGCCGCCGCTTATTATTGCCAAATATCAAATTGATATTATCGTCGATCGCCACTTATTATTGCCAAATATCAAATTGATATTATCGCCAAGTTGATACATTAGTCCAAATACAAATACTATCAATTGTTATCACGATTTATGATTTATGGCAGCAGAGAATGCCTATACGGCCAACCACGCGTAATCCCTATATTATCTGCGATGAAGATTTATCATATACGGATGCAGAGAGTGCCTATATGGCCAACCACGCGTAAGACCTACCACATAGGCAATTCACCAAATATTATGCTAGTAATAGTGAAAAGCCAGTGGCCCTAAAAAGCCCGCGAAGGCAATCACATGCTCATACCTATGCGGGCAGCATAGAACGCCTATACGGCCAACCACGCGTAAGACCAATGCCTTTTGTGTAGCTTCTGACAATGCCATGGGGGGTGGTAATAGAAAATGTCATCTCATCAATGGGTTAAACCTTACAGGTGAAGAAAAGGTGGGTTGCAGTGTGCGCTCTTTGACTTGTCCATAGATAAGCCAACCATGCATAAGACCCCCCAGATTCCTTGCTTGATTTCAGTAGAAACTCATGGGGAATGGTCCTCTAAATGAGCTATCCCCTCATCGATGGACTGACAGCCTCGGATTTGGTACCCATTAAGGTAGCCTTATGAGCCCCGTGAACTCTAGAGAGTTACTGCGGCCAACCCTGCGCGTAAAACCTACCGAGTTCACTGCCCCAGTAGCTTCACTGGGCCCCTCTGATGGATCACAGTTTGTGAACTCCTCGGCTGCGATAGTTCAGAAAACTCATAAGAGTTACAAAGGCCTTTTCTGTAAGACCCTCGACTCCAACTACTTAAGAGCCTAAAAAATTGTGATTGCTCCAACTACTCAAGAGCTCAAGCTGTGTGTGGAGTCTTTATACCTAACTAAACTATGAATTAACTTCGCCCATTAGAATGAATACCACATAGGTGACACTATCAATAAAATATGTTGTTACCTTATCATACGATGAATTGCATGTTTTATCAAAGTATGACTATAAGTACCGATGAATCAAATATGATACAAGTATGTGTTTATCCATTTTATAAAATTTCTGAAACATGCTTATTATGCTATGATTAAGATTAAAACTATATCTTGAAAAGGAAATATCAAAAGTTCATTCATAACATGTTAAATTTTACAATAAAGCATGTGATTACATAAATCAAGAATGAACAAAACTTTATAAGTCCTCTGACATGCCTAAAGCTGTTACGTATCTCTGCAAGTCTTCTTTTAGCTGAACTTGTGCTGGAACATTTGTCAATTTAGCTTCAAGGATGATCTTGGCTTGATCAGGAGCATCAACCAATTCTTTCTCCAAAGAAGCAATAGCTTCCTCGTCTTTGATCATCTCAGACTTTTCAAGATTAGTAATGTGAATATTAACCTCAATCTCTTCTCTGATCTTGCTCACATTCAGCTCTTCTTCCTGTTCTCAGACTTCAAGCTGAGTGATATGTTCTTTCAAGAAGGCTATTTGATTTTTGATAATTACTTTGTCTTGATCAGAAGCTTTTAGCTGTTCTTGAAGAGATTGATACTCAACATTATGGCTCAATATAACAGTGATGGTCCGAGAGACTTCCTCTTTAAAAGATACTAATTCTTTCTGGCATTCCAAGTTTTCTAGGGCGAAAACTACATTTTGTGTCAATTTTAGATCATTCGGTGAATTATGGAAATGAGATAGGGAGTTGCGCAAAGGAAGAATATTCACATGCACCATTCTCACTACATGGTCAAGAATAGCTAATGCATTATCTAAATAGGGCCATTGTTTAGGGCCTTTGAAAGTGCATATAATGGCAAAAATAACATTATTGAGCTACACAAGCATGATGGGAGATACTTTATGTAGAGAAACCCTGTCTGATATTATAGCTATTGAGTTGGAGCTTGCTGATCCGCTTGAAGAAGGAATGACCACATCTAAAAGAGAAAAAGTAAAATAATATAGTAGCAATAATGATATGAAAATAAATAAAAGAAAATCTAAGAAGAAATATATACCTGCGATCGGTATGGAAGTAGCAGGAGCAGAAATTGTTAGAGATTGTACCCCTGTAGTAAAAGACGAAGGATCAAGGGCATCTGGAATCATATTTGCAAAAGAAGGCGCTCTAACCCCAGTACTAGAATCAACTGTAGCCAGAGTTGTCACATCAATCGGCTCCGTGGGAAATATTATTTCACACGCCACTATACTAGGCCTGGTCAGAGGAGCGAGAGATGGTTTAGTTGCCTTAGTAGATCTCATGCCTAAAGCAGGAACGCCTGTTTCGCCCTGAATTGTTTCCATAACAACAAGAGGAATCTCCGAGACAGCTGGAGCATTACTCGCCGGTTTAGAGAATACTTCACGCGAAAGAGGCGAATAATTGACACTAAATGATATGGTTGCGTCTTCTTCAGGTGGATGATTATATTCTCCATAATCCAAAGGCTCTTCTTCTTCTTCTACATCAGCTTCTATTGTTACCACTTGAGGAACAATTGTATCTTGTGGTATTTCTTCATCAGCTATAGTAGTTATGATAGCAATGTTATCCTCTTCGCCAATATCTAATTCATCCTCCTCCTCATCAACATCTACTTCTCCCTCTTCTTTTGAGTCGCCTGAAGAAGAATCATTTTCAGTAAAAGAAGTACTGCTAGAAGAAGATTCCTCATCTTAATCCTCTGATGACGATGACCCTAACTCTAGTTCTTCAATAATCACTTGTTTACTTTTCTTCGATGATCTTACTTTATCAATATGAACATGCTCTTCTGTGATAACATGAGTAGAAGAAATAGGAGATCTGAATCGTGTTTGAGACCGAGTTACTGGAGAAGAAGAACTCCTACGAGTAGATTGCAATTGAGGAGAAACAGTTGGAAATGCATCTTGAGGATTAATTTGCTCTTTAGCTTCTGGCGTGGGAGAATGAGCGGCAGAGACTTACTGTTAGACAGGGCGGCGTGCACGAGGATCGGGGCATATATGTAATCATGGTATGATGTGTCGGAGATAGTGCGCGTCGCTTGAGATCACATGAGCTGGCAGCACACCTTTTTGGCTTTGGGCTTATAAGGTGCTGATGGGTGGCATCTTCTAGAGAGTTGGGCCATCCAGCGAGTGGGAGGGCTCCACATGTCCGAGCGAAGGCGTCAAGGAGCCGTTTTGGTTGCCGCACTAAGTGCGAGCATTAAATGTTCGTACGACCTGGTCTTCTATAAAAGGTGGGGAATCATAATCAGGCGAGGGTCATTTGTCTCACTTGGTTCTTTGCTTTTCTGATCAGGCGATTTTTAGGCGATTTTCGGCGACTCCAGAAGCTTTCTTCTCTAGTGAGCTCCGCCTTGTATTCCCCCTATCTCCTTTTTTATTTTCTTTTTCTCTCAGATTTTGACCTTTGGTGGTCTTTCCACTCAAAGGGTATGTCAGGACCGTCAGATCAGTGGGGGGGTCGTCCCGGCGTGATGGTGGGCGGGATGATCTCCGCCCTATGTCGAACCCACCATCACTGCTATTAATGATGAGTGACCGGGACTTTTAGGCATCCCATGGGTCGCAGACGGCTGCCCGATCCTCGACCGAGCAGCCAAAGGACATGAAGGATGTTGCTTCGGCTATGGAGGAGGCCAACGGGTCCTAGTCGGAGGTGGAAGAAAAGGGGCTGATCGAATCATCGCTAACGAAATCTGACTTGGTATGAATTAGGTTGGGGTACCAAATTCCAAACTTTGTGGTACTCTGAGCTCCCGTACTTGGTGAGCTTCCAAGCGAGCCCCAAGCCGGTGAAGTGGCCATATTCTTGGTCGCCCTTTACTGCGGTCTGAGGCTTCCTTTACAATGCATAGTGATGAAAGTCTTGTCACGTTTGGAGTTAGCTCCTAGGCAAACAATTCCAAATGATTGGAAGGCGTTGGTGGGGTCATTCATTCTCTAGTCCGAGCTCAACCAGCCTGAGCTGATCGTGAATGAGTTTCTTCACCTATACCAGGTGAAATCTAATCCCTTCCACGAGAGTTGGTATTGTTTTTTTGCCTAGTGGAAGACAGGCAGGGTGATAATTATGGATGTCCCAACCTCAAACAAGGGTTAGAAGAGTAAATGGTTTTGGGCGTCGAGAAACTAGGAGGCTCCAGTGGGTACCAGACTACACTTTCGGGTTCTGATCTTCTTCACCAAACTAGGTCAGTATATCCAAACTACTTTTTCCTTATCCAATTTTGCCTTCCTTGCCTCTAATCATGATTGTTCTTGGCAGTTTTGCCTAAGTAACCTGTCGAAGTGGGCAAGGAGGAGCTTGCTCAGATAACTGCAACGAGGTCAGTAGACGCCAAGTTGAGATCTTAGAGGCGGCTGATCACACTCGAGCTGCTTCTTAATTCAGGTCTTGCTTTATCCATAACATGTATATCCTTAGAAAATGGTTGAAGAATTATTTCATTCTTATGCACTTGTTCATCACTTTTTTTTTCATCATGTAGGAATGCTCGACCAGAGGAGCTCAAAGCGTAATACCCGGTCCATGGCCAAGGTGGCTTAGAAGAAGTAAAGGCTGGCCCAGAAGAAAAAGGGAACTGTGGCTCATTGTCTTCCACTGGTCGGGAGGACCTGGACGTTGTCCCCACCGCTGTTCCTATAACTACCCCTTCGAGCCCACCACCGGTCTCAGAGGCGGTCGGGGCCGCCACGGGGGCAACCTCTACTACTGAGGCCCGCCCTTCCAAGGTTCGGGGGGCTCCTAACAGAGAAGCTTGCTCCCTCTCACCTCAGGTGGATAGGTCGTTTGGTAGTCGAGGTGGTGAAGCTCGGGGGCCTCTCAAGTCGGTCCGTCCCTCAACATAAGGCCTCTTACCGTTGATAGATTGGCATATCCCTAATGCTAAAATTACCAAGGTGATGGACATGTCTCCTGACAGAGTCGTGGGTCAGTTGGCGACACTCTTCTATAGGGTAGGTCTTTCCTTTCGTAATGGTCATCTTTTATTACTTGGTTATTTTTCGCACCTTCTTGTGTAGATTTAATTTTAGTTCGCCCTTCTCTTTTGAATGTTCACAGCCAGATATTGCGCGGCAAGACGAAGTGTAAGGATGCAGAGGTGGCTTTGTTGGAGAAAGGTGTTAAGTCCAAGCATCTCCTCTCCGAGAAAGCTGCTTTGAAGGCCTAGGTGGAGGGGGCGAAGACCGAGCTGGAGGTGTCCAAATTGCTTCTCAACGAAGCTCTAGAGAGGGGTGCTCGGTGGAAATCCGATCTGGGTGAATTGAGGCACTCCTTCGATGCAAAGATGAAGGAGGCCCAAGCAACCATTCTGGCGGCTCGAGCGGCAGCCGTGGAGGAGTTCAAGACCTCCAAGGAGTTGGAGGAGGATAGAGACATGCTTTTCAGCCTTGGGTATGACAAGTTCCTAGAGGAAGTCAAGGGGGCATACCACGAGCTCGACCTATTCGCTTTCGAGGTCGTCCCTACCGAAGACTCCTCCCCGCCGGAAGTCAAGGACTTGCCCTCCGAGCAACCACCCCCAGCGAGACTTTGAACTTCCTTTCCTTCTTTTGTATATGTTTTTTTTTTTGCTTTCATTATGTACTCCTTCCTTTCTATGAATGAAAAGAACCTTTTGTTGTAATGATTGTCGTGCTTGAATTTTCTAAGTAGGCTTTTTAGATCAGTTTATTTTCATTTTTGTAGAGTGGATGAGCGAGCTACATTAATTCCCTGTTATAGGGTCGAGCAGTTCGCTTTTAGGGATATCGTTCCCCCTTATTGCAGGTCGTGTTGTCTGAGTAGTGTCATTAACTAGTGGTCCGACCTCTTCTTTAAGGGTCGGGTGACTAGTTGGGGACTGTTCCTCCCTTCACTAAGGGAAGTCTCCAATAGGTCATGTAGTAGATTTGGTCAATGGTCCGACCTCTTTTCTAAAGGTCAGACTGTTAGTGGGGGTTGCTTTTCCCTTACATTAAGGGGAACCCTTCGTAGATTCATGCAGGCTGGACGTTTGTGGACAAAGAGTAGAAAATTTCCCAGTCTTAAAATTTTTATTGTAGATTCTAAAAGAAACATGTAGATTTCGACTTAGTCGGTTGCTAATTGGAGATTCTGAACAACAGGAAAGTAGATTTTTCCCCTAGACATGGTATGCTTTTACACGTAGTAGATCTTCGGGTGCTCGGCATTCCATGGATGTGGCAGAGGGCGTCCCTCCATATGTTTGAGCCGATACGTTGCTGGTTGGCCGTGCTTGTTATTTTATAGGGCCCTTCCCAGTTCGGCCCCAGGGTCCCTGAGCCAGGCTACTTGGTGTTTTAGAAGTTTCTATGGAGGACCAGATCTCCAGCTTGGAACCTCCTCGTCCTCACTCTAGAATTGTAGAACTAGGCAACCGACTGTTGCCGAGCTACGACTTTGAGTTGGGCTTGTTCCCTCTTTTCTTCGATCAGGTTGAGGTCCAGTGCCATCTGTTCAGCGTTTTAATGTTCGTCGAAGGAGTGAGTCCGAGCAATTGGGAGTCCAATCTCAACTAGGACGATGGCATCAGCTCCGAAGGCTAGGGAAAAGGGGGTTTCTCTTGTGGCTGTTCGGGTAGTGGTTCGGTATGCCCAGAGAACATGGGGAAGATCCTCTGCCTAGGCTCCTTTAGTCTTCTCGAGCTTGGTTTGGAGGTGGTTCTTGATGATTTTGTTGATTGCTTCGACCTGTCCGTTAGCTTGGGGGTGTCGTGGTGACGAGTAGACGTTCCGAATTCTGAGGTTCTCACACATACCTCAGAATCGGTCGTTCTCAAACTACTTCCCATTGTCTGAAATGATCATATGAGAATCCCATATCGACATATGATGTTCTTCCAGATGAAGTCGATAATTTTCTACTCATTAATCTTGGCCAAGGGCTCGCCCTCGGCCCATTTAGTGAAGTAGTCAACCACGATGATTGTGAACTTGGTCTTTCCTTTCCCAATTGGTAGAAGACCAGTGATGTTGATCCCCCATTGGGCGAAGGGCCATAGCCCGGTCATGGGAGTCAGCTGCTCAAGCGACTGATGAGGTATTGTCTCAAATCGCTGACACTTGTCGCATCTCTGTGTAACATCCTGGATTTTTGCCAACCTAGAATTAGACGTCCTTAGGCAATGGGTCTATCCTAACACCTGATTAACTTCTCAAACGCTCAATTCAAAAGTCTCAAATCCCTTTTCAAACCATTTTCTTCAAAATCTCCATTTTCCTTCACAAATCTCACCTTTCACTACCTTATCCTTCAAAAGTAACTAAGTGCTAAACTAGATTAGCTACGAAATCCAATTGATCCACTTTAAATACGATATGTAAGACCCAAAACTTGTAGAATCATTGACGCTAGGTTACCCTAAAATCTAGGATCAATCTCATTACCCGGCTGCTCTCGGGAGCATCATGAAACTCCGTATCAGATCTGGACCGCACATCGAAATTCTGAATAATACAAAGTTATAGGATTAGGACCGCCTTGCTGGGCTTGACAACCATCTCAGAAATCAAATCTAGATTATGTCCCGGGGCTATTCGTTTGAGCCCGGAGTGCAGAGTGTGAGAAACGTGAAATTAAGTAGAAATAAATCCAAATTTAAGTAATCCGAGACTTGTCGCTGGCGGGCTTGATATAAGAAATCAGACCGTCGGAATCTGACCCAAATACACCCTCAGATCAGGAGAAATTTCATACACAGGTCAGTGTACTTGTGGCCCTGATCGAGTTCCGGTGACCGTTGAAATGAAACTGGTCCGCCACGTGTGATCTGAGAACCCAACTGGAACGAAAACTTAACTCGACCTAGATCCATAGTCACTGAGCTTAAGTCCGACCTTTGGCTCAAGGGGGGGCTCCAGAAGTAATCCGTTGAGCTGGAGCAGACCCGTTTTGGACATAACCTAAGTATAATTTGATCCTGAGTCTATTTTGGAGAGTTTTGGGGTATATAAGGCCCTTAAACCCTCACTCTCTCATTCCATACGAATTTTGGAAAACCTAGGAGAGAGAAGAGAGGAAAGAGAGAGAAAGTGTGAGAGTTGTGGGAGCATCTCCCTGCCATTCTACCCTGCCGCTATACAAGCTTAACCATCCCGTTCTAATCGCTTTCCCGGCGATTCTGGCTTCGTTTCTAGGTAAGAAACCCCTAACCCTAACCTGTTTTAGGGTTTGGATTGATTCAAGTAGTGAAATAGCTAACGTAACTCGTGATTTAGGTCGTCATATCGACGTTGATGAAGGCTTAGAGATTCTAGCGTATTCGTTACGATTCTACGGTGTAAGGTGCGGACTTTAGACGTATAGGTTATGGTTTTCAATGCTTTCAATGTCAGATAATGATAGATTCATGATCTAGATGCTATTGCACATGTACAAAGTGCTGTCTGTTTCGGTTTTCGGTTATACGTTAACTATGTTGAATATACTGTATTCCTCATATTGTAGAAAATACCATATACGTATGAAATACGGATTTGTGCTTGCCATGATTAATTGTTGTCTAGGTATGCTAGATACATGTGTATCAACTTCTGAGTGAACGGATTAGCCTAACACATGTTATATTAACATACGTCATGTATGTACTAGTTGTAGCCTAAGTGTTTGCAGAAATGTTCAAATGAATATGGAGCTATGATTTATGCTTGCCAGGACTATTGGTCGTGAATGCATGATCGTGGTTCATGTGGCAATCCTTTATGAAAGGATTCGCTACGACTCATGTTTTAACTAGTATATTATAGGTATGTTGGAATGTGTAGTCTAAGCGTTTGTGAAAATGCTTGTATAGGTATGTACTTAATCTAGTAGTGCCTTTAGTAGGTGTTGAGATAGGATTCTCAACTACCTTAGTGATGTGTATGAGTTCCTTCATGCAAGTTGTTTAGTTTAATCACTTACTGGATTATGAAACGTATGTGTTTGGATTTCCTGTTTGCATTGTGTTTTATAACATGCTTGTTAATATGTTTGAATTACTTATTTATTTAACTCTGCTCTGACTACTTCACATGTTTAAGTTGTATTCCATAAAATCCGTGAAGGGTGATGGGGGAGTGGTGTAACGATTCCGTGCAACAGCCCTGGCAGCCCTAAGCGGACAATATTGGATATTTGATTGTATGATTTGAAATCTTGATTCATTACTGCTTTAACTGTTTCGTAATTGAATGTGATTGGGGCTATTGTATAGTCCAGGCAATCGGTAACGGGATTGAATTCGTGGCTGAGATTCATTCACCATGTGAGATGTGTTCGACGAACCCGAGTCGTACTTCAGTTGGCGATACTGGTTGGCCACGCGAAGTACTTATGCACTTCATGTCGTTCAACTTGTCGTGCGCTCGAGCTAACCAAGCTCGTCAAGTAACCCGATCTGTCTAATGTATGTTCACCATGTTTGGACGCTACTGCTTAAACTTAAGGTACCGAACTTACTAGTGCAACCCCGTTAACCTTGGTACCTAGATCTGCTAAGACTCATGAGCCGGGCATGGTGGTATGGGACACCGTGGTCGAGCTGTCGGCCTACACTGGGGCGATGTGCCTCCCCGTAGTGACCAGTGAGCAATCCAGACTCGTGAGTCGAATATGGTGGTATGGGACACTGTATTCGAGCTGTCGGCCTACACTATTTTGATGGGTGATGGGGGAGTGGTGTAACGATTCCGTGTAACAGCCCTGAAGTCGATACCTTCTCTTTTACCGTATCCCTTCGCTACCAATCTTGTCTTGTACCTATCATGTTTCTTCTTGAAGATCCACTTGCACTAGATCACTTTACGGCCGACGGGAAGCTCCACCTGCTCCCACGTCTCGCTCTTGTACAATGAGTCTATCTCATTGTCCATCACTGCTTTTCACTTTTCAGCATCAGGCTTATCAAGAGCCTTCTGAAGAGTAGACGGATCACCCTCATCCATAATGAGGGAAAAAGTGATATTTGAGTCATCATTGTATCTCGCCGATAACCTGCGATCCCATAGGGGATTTCTTCTCACAAGTGGTACCTCCACCTACTCATGTACCTCTGTCTGTATATTTGTATCAACCTGAGTGTTATCTGTGTTGACCTGAACATCTACAACAAACTTTTTTATTCCTTGTGCTCATTCTTATCTCTCTCAACTAACAGTACATAAGTGAAAGCATTACAACCAAACAAACATAATCCCGAGTAGTCTACCAACTGATCACTCCATACTTCCTTTATAATTTTACAATTAATGGCCATATAAGATAACCGATTCACCAAGTAACAAGTCATATTAACGGCCTCAGTGCACAATTTATTGCCCAATGCAGCATTACCGATCATGCATCGGGTCCTCTCCAAGAGAGTCTGATTCATCTGCTCAGCCATACCGTTTTTCTCAGGTGTGTGACGCACTGTGTAGTGACCTTGAGCATACTCTGAATCTGCGGAGAGGCGACGAGCCTTCCTGTAGTAAACAGAGTATAAATTAGGCCTGTATTGATAAGGTGATGGGGGAGCGGTGCAACAAGTGCGTGTAACAGCCCTGACAGCCCTTTACAGTGACCTAGAACCGCATCATTGTATGAGAGTATCTAGGACTGACGACCCTAGAATGGATCATTGTTTGGGAATGATATAAGGGAGGTACCTTAGTTTCCCAATACTGCTGTATGAAAAGGACTAATAACAACTCGGTAATCATGTTCATCATCGCACTGCATGTGCCTAGAAGATGCGGAGCACTGAGGGATGAAAGCATGTCGCGGACGTAAGATGGTGTCGCATGAGGGAGTATGTTGGCGAGGGCATGCATCATGACAGCATTTCATACTTGCATTAACAAGAGTACTTAGGATTGTTGATTGTACTGCTTTATCATTACTGCTTGACTGTTTTGATAACATGTTAACCTATGCTTTACTGTTCCACTGAGTTGATCACTCACTCCCACGTTATGAGACGGTGTTCCGAACACCCACCAGACTTTGTTTGATTGCAGATGGCGACGCTACTCCTGAGGCGGAGACGGACTTTTGTGACGACGAGAATGCTTTCTCATATATGCTATTTTTTTGGCGGCTTCATGTGAGCCGTGCCTTGATCAACGGGGTTACAGGGATGTTGACTAGATGACATTACACCTTTGGTATATTTTAAAATTATACTTGTAATTCATTAACCAGGTAACATTATCACACTCTGGAGACTTACCATAGTTTATATATTCTATACATCTATCACAGTCTTCCGCTTGCAATTTAACTGTCTCTGGAGTATGATATGCTATTTTGGTATAATCCCATTCATGTTTCAATGCTATCATCATAATGCCCTGAAAATCTGTGTTGCATAAGTGATGCGTTGGAACTCGCAAGCTGAGCTTTGCTCGACCCCCGATTTTCAGGGCGTTACACTCTGGGTGTACTGTCTAGTGTCTATCTGGATGGTTGGCCAAAAATATCCATGCAGATGACATTATGAGTGAGGGCACGGCTGCTGGATTGGTTGCCACAAATGCCTTCATGAATTTCTCTCAGGATGTACTCGTCCTGGTCAGGTCGGAGGCATTTGAGGTAGGGGAGAGAGAATCCCTTCTTATACAAGGTGTCCCCGACCATGGTGTACCGAGCCAACCTGGATCGGAGTCTGCACACCTCTACTCGATCTTCGGGCAGCTTACCCTTCTGAAGGTAGTTGATTATTAGGTCCATCCAGCTCGGGATCAAGTTCACTAGGAGGATTATGTCTGGACTGGGGTTGCCAATGCTGGGCTCGACAAGGAACTCGAGTGGTATTGACCTAGGAATGTCATCCTTGGTCGCGGTGGCCAACTTTGCTATCGTGTCGGCTTTGGAGTTTTCTAACCTAGGGATTAAGCTGATGTTGCATGTGGGGAACTTGCCAATGAGTTCTCGGGCCTTCTGTAAGTAGGCGATCATTCTTTCTTCCTTGGCCTGGTACTCGCTGGCAATCTGGTTGACAATGAGCTACGAGTCACTATAGATTTTTAGGTTCTGGGCTCCCATTGTCGCTGTCAACCTAAGTCCGGCGAGCAATGCTTCATATTCTGCTACGTTGTTGGATGTTGAAAATCCAAATCTTAAGGCATACTACGTACAGGTATGATCAGGAGCCTCAAGGATTACCCCAGCCCCGTTACCTTTAGAATTAGATGAGCCATTGATGTATAGCATCCATGTCAGTAAGTCGAGTCCAACCACTTGTCTTTCCTTGATTGGCTGATCAGGTCCATTGTTTGGATTGGCTTCCAGTTCTTGCTCAACAGCGAGCTCGACAATGAAGTCGGCCAGTACTTGGCCTTTGATGGCAGTCCACGACTAGTATCTAATGTCGAACACGCTGAGCTCGATTACCCATTTCGTGAGTCTTCCTGATACCTTAGGCCTTTGAAGTACCTGGTGGAGGGGTTGATTGGTCTGGACTATGATAGTATGGGCATGGAAGTAAGGTCAGAGGTGGTTTGAGGAAATGACCAGAGCTAAGGCAAGCCTCTCGATATTCGGATATCTTGTTTCGGCTAGGACCAGGGCCTTAGTTGTTTCCCTTTGTCTTCTCTGATGGGGGTTGAGCTGACTGCCGCAGTCAAGACAACCAGATACAGTAGTAACGGTTCTCTTTGCTCTAGCTTGGAGAGTAATGGTGGCGAACCTAAGTACTACTTGAGTTGTTAGAAAGTTAGCTCACAGTCCTCGGTCCATTCTACCTTATGCTTTCCTTTCAATTGTTTAAAGAACGACATACATTTGTCCATGGCTTGAGAGACGAGTCGGTTGAGGGCAGCGATCCTGCCAGTGAGACATTGAATTTCTTTTGTCGTCTTTGGTGAATTCATGTCCAATAGGGCTCAAATTTTGTCTGGGTTTGCCTCTATCCCCCTCTGGCTGACCAGAAAGCCGAGGAATTTTCCTGAGCCGACGCCGAAGGTGCATTTGCTCGGATTTAATTTCATTTGGTATTTTTTCAGGATTGTGAACATTTCCTCGAGGTCAGCGATGTGGCATGTAGCTTGGTGTTTTTGACGAGCATGTCATCGACATAGACTTCCACGGATTGCCTGATCCACCGAGTGAACATCTTATCGATGAGCCGATGGTATGTGGCTCTAGCGTTCTTTAGCCCGAAGGGCATAGCCTTGTAGCAGTCGAGCCCTTTGTCAGTGACAAAGGTCGTCTTTTGCTTGTCGTAAGGGTGCATGGAAATCTAATTGTAGCTTGAGTAGGCATCCATGAAACTCAAAAGCTCGTGCCCGGCTGTGCTGTCAACGAGATGGTGGATCCGTGGGAGGGGAAACTATCCTTAGGGCAAGCTTTGTTTAGGTCGTTGTAATCAACATAGACTCGCCAATTCCCATTGGAATTTTTCACCAAAATGACGTTTGCAATCTAGTCGGGGTAGTATATCTCTTTAATGAAGCCTGCTTCTAGGAGCTTGCCGACCTCTTCTCCGATGATGGCATAACGCTTTGGTTCGAAGGCTTGTCCCTTATGCTTCACTGGTCGGTAGTCAGGGTTCACGTTAAGTTTGTGGAATATGACTTTTGGGGTGATGCAGGGCATGTCCTGATGGGACCAGGCAAATACATCGGCATGTCGTCGGAGGAGGTCCATAAGCTCATCCCGTAGAGCTGGAGCTAGCGAGGAGCCAACCTGAACCGCTCGGGTCATGTTGGAATTGGTGAGGGGGATGGCTATGAGATCCTCGACTGGAGACCCTCTTTCAACCGATTCTTCCCGAGGATCGAGTGAGGTGATGGCCATCATCTGATGTTGTGTCCTCAAGGCGGTAGAATAGCATTGATGTGCTTCCTGTTGGTCTCCTCTGACTATCCCGACACTGTGCTCGATCGAGAATTTCATCTTAAGGTGGTATGTAGATACCATAACGCATATGGTGTTGAGGGACGGTCGTCTAAGGATGATGTTGTAGACGGAGGGGAAATCAACCACGAGGAAGTTGACCATTGTCGTTGTCAGAAGTAGTATGGATTTCCTCAGAGGTGACCTTGTCACCTGCGAATCCTAGTAGAAGGTTTTGATAGGCCAGAGTTAAGACCTTCTGACCCCCATATTATCGAAAGCGTTGGCAAAGAGGATATCAGTCGAGCTACCGGTGTTCACCAGGATCCGGAACAACTTGCGATGGGCTATAGTTATGGTTACCACTAACGCATCGTCGTGGAGGTGGTGGACACCTCGGGTGTCCTCTTCGGTGAAGGTCAGCTCGCAAGATATTACTTTCTATTCCTTCGGGGGCCTGTTAGTGATGTGGACTTAATGCTCCGAGCTGCTATGAGTGATGTATCGTTGATTGAGCTGTCGAAACCACTTCCGGTCTGCTCTGGTTAAGGTTAGAGAGAAGGCTCAACACATTACTGCTATCGACGCACCCTGAAGCTCCATCCATGCCCTGAAAGATTTCAGGTGTTTGGTCGGGTCGGTGGCCCCGAAGTAAGGGGCGATTTGTGGCATCCGAAATCTATGTGGGAGTTGAGCTTGCATGATGTCGGACATGAATGGAGATTCAGTCTTCTCCAGCATGGCCTCGATCGAGGTTGGAGCATGCGCGTGGTAGGCTTACCATATATCGCCGATCTAACCTCGCAATTCGTTGAGCTCGGCCTCCCATGGGTCTTCATTTTCGGTTGTTGCTTCGACAGGGTTACCCTCAGCCATGGTTTCAAGAGCTTTTCCACATCTCTTCTTCTCTAATTTGTGATGCAAGTCGGAGGGAGCCAGCATGGCAGTTCCTGAAACATGGGAAGGAGCTGGTGTTGGTGCTTTGCTGACCTGTTGGGTTTGTTGGGGTTCGGCAAGTACTCAAGTCCGCGTGGAGATTTCTGTTGATGCTCGAGCTACAACTTCCTCAGCCCCCTGATCGGGAGGAGGGATCTGTCGCTCTAGTAGTCTCTTTATTAGATTGACGTTGTTGTTCAGTGCCTCTACTCGTTGTTCTAGAGAGACGAGTCGACCTCCCTGGTTTTGAGACCACTGTACTAGGCCCACGAGCGCAAAATTAGTCTGAAGTTGAGAAGATGAGTCCTAATGGTCTTCAGACTGTTCTGGCAGAACGGGGTTAGGCACAACGGTAGTGGTCTGAGTTTTCTTCCTCCCCTTCACCATTGTTGAAGCAATGTAGGTGAGAGGAACGACTTTGATGTCGTTTCCACATATGGCATCAAACTATTGTTGCAGAAATTTGATTAGCCTTCCCTAGACCTTTGAATACCTGCACAAGGAATGAACAAAGGAGACCTTGGCTTTAACAGGGGACCCTCTGATGCCTAAGTTAGACAGTGATTATGGGTCTAATCGTAAGCAGGGTTTTTCGGGTTAAGATTGTGCGTACCTTTCGTCCTTAGGGATGTTCCTATTTATGGGTGAGGAAGGACGGTGGTGTAGGAGGTAATCTCCTTGTTTAGCAAGGGCGTATTGTATAGGGATTTGGATCCCGTTCATGTCGTGAGGATCTCCCGAGATTTGCAGTTGAGATCTCGGGCATATCCATGTAACGATCATGTTCCTAGATCCTCGGATGGGATTACGGGCGGATATTGTCGGGGCTAGGTCAGAATTAGTAGATGAGAGGTCGTGCCGACCTGGATTCATGTCGATCTGTATCTATGCTGACCTGGGTGTGTGCTGATATGATTAATTTGAGTAGTAGTTGAGTTCCTTTTGGTGTCGGACAGATTAGTGGGTCCTTCGACCTACTCTTGGGAAGTGACGAGAGACCGAGTTTGACCTCATTTCCTACTCGATCTAGAGCCAGAGGTTGAGTCTTTTAATCGTATCCATTGTAGACTGACCTGGCGAAGTGCACAGAGTTCCGACATGGCAAAGTGCACAGAGTTTCGACCTGGCGAAGTGCACAGAGTTCTGACCTGACCTTATCTTATTGGTCTTTCCATTTATCCCATAATAGCAATCATGCCTCTTCTCCTAGATTTTTCCTTCTTAGGACATTTTGAAGCTAGATGCCCAAATTCAAAATAGTTGAAGCATTGGGTGTCTTTAGATTTTGATTTTCTAAAAATTTGAATTTCCTTTTCTTTTATCAAAAGGTTTTTGAAAATCTATTCTATTTTTATTTTTGAAAACTCTATAAAACTTTTTGGCCAACATTGCCATATCAATCACATTCTCATCATTATCAGAATTTACATTTATATCTTTGAATTTAGATTTAGAGGATTTTAGAGCTTTGGACTTGTTCTTAGGAGCTTTGAAATTCAGCTCGTAGGTTTGTAGAGATCCAACTAATACCTTAACCTTCATAGTATCGATATCCCTCAATTCATATATATCAGTAACTTTTGAATTGAACCTGTTAGGAAGTGATTGCAGTATCCTTGCACAAACCTTATTTTTAGGGACTTTTTCTCCAAGACCCTACATAGAATTAACAATGTTGTTTAGTTTCGTATAGAAGTCCATGAATGACTCACTTTCTTCCATTCGAGTTTCCTTAAATTTTGTTGTGAGGATTTGGATCTTAGACTTTTTGACAATGTTAGTTCCTTCATGTGTCATTTAGAGAATATCTCATGCTTGTTTTGTTGTATCATAAGAAATGATTCTTTTGAATTCATCTGGTGATAGAGCACATGTTTTTGCATTCAAGGCTTTTGCATTTGTACTACTTTCACTTTTCTGGGTGGTCGTCTAAAAACTATAAGCGGTTTCTTTCATGGACGTGATTCCATCCTCAGCCAATACTTCCATCATTTGAGGGGTCCATTTTGTTAAAGTGGCTTGCCACACACTTTCATTAATAGATTTAAGAAAAATTCTCATTTTGACCTTCCAATAAGAATAGTTTGAGCCATCAAAGGGAGGTGGCCTGGTAATAGACAGACTATTGAAATTTGACATTCTAATAGATCTGGATCTAGCTCTAGGAGGTAAATCCCAAAAAGAGCAACCTCACTCTGATACCACTTGAAAGGATGACCTATTGATGTCCTGTAGGGGGGTGAATAGGACAATACAAAATATTTTAATATAATGCTTAAAGTATTAAAATCTTGATTCCAAATAGTTCGTATGACAAACTTTACCTAAAAGATTTAGGCAGGACAACCTTATTTCATAACGTTTTTGAGATCAAAACATCAAACTTAGCAAGAGACAATCAAAACAAAAAAAGCAATAAAAAGATAATCAATCACCACCAATGCACAAGGAGTTATAGTGGTTCTGTGCTTAACCCCACACCTACTCCACTCCCAAAATTACTACCCTTGTAATTTTGGCTTTCACTATTTCAAGGTTTTCACAGGTTCACCTTAACAACATGATACAGTTCTTGTGATTTTCACGGGCTATCACAACAAAACCTAATTTATGATTTTCATGGGCTCACCATAAAACAACCCACCGAGATTTCCAAGTTATCTTAGAAAAATCCAAATGAAACAAAATGAATATTGTCACGCCCCAAACCCAGAAATCGGGATCACAAAATCCCCAATTGCCGAATCTGGTGCCGATAGCCTCCGTAGTACCCCATTTTCGGCTCCCAGCGCCCATACGCCAGATTCCGATCCTCGGATCCTACAAGGAGGATTTTCCAACATACATTTTTCTCATAAGAAGCATAACCACAAGTTTACCCAAATCACAAAGGCAACATCATCATCACATATCCACTAATATAAACATTTGAATACAGTGCTGAAAGGTAAATACATATATCGAAAATCAAAGCTCCAGAAGACCGCTGCACACTCTAAGCTCAACGCTGCTGCAACCTAACGTCACCTACATGCATCTATCGTGCATAAGCTTTTAGAAAGCTTAAAGGGTGGTGAAAGTGTGTGCACAAGGTTCGTGCAAAGTATGTAATACAATGCCATAAAACATACAATATTGGAATAAGAAGAAATATTGACAAGATCATGAATCATACGATATCAGAGTAAGTGGAAATATACTGGTAAGTCCATGAATCGTACAATAAGAGTAATGCAGAAACATGCTGACAAGTTCATAAATACCATCAACCTTATCCAGGTTATGCGATGCACAAACATAACAAGCCAATATCAGATACTGAGTCCACGAATACTGTCAACCTTAATCAGGTTATGCAATACAGAAGCATAGTAAACCAAATGCTATGTGCTGAGGATGCAATGCAAATATGCGATGCGAATGAAATGACCAAGCTGGAGTGTGAAGTGGGATGATAGTACGTAGTATAGCAGGCTACGGGGTCCACCACAAGGGACTTCTATCCAAACCAGTCCCATACCTAAATTTGGATAGTCAGACTCAATGTGGTAACTCCTGATCTCAGGTTAGTCACGCGCCCCAACTGAAATCCTGGCCATTGTGAAGGTACACGTGACAAATGGTTGCGCACCACCAGTCTGAGTGGATAGTGAATGAATGAATGAATGAATGAGTTGCAACTCCTACTCAATAAGTCCACATATCAGTATCGTACATCTCTGGGATCATCATCGGGGTCCGGTACACTCTACATGCAATCGCAGCCCACTGGAGGCGCAACCATGCAAGTGAAGGAGACCTCACTATCCGCCTGGCCAGTAGTCCACCAATATCTACCTGACACGTCGATAGCGGACCCAATTACGAGCTGGTCAAACTCAGCTTAGCTATGCCCACTACCCTCGGGCGGGTAAGGCCACACCCCCTCCCAACCGACCACGATACAGTGGGAGACGCGGCCTACTGGTATATGGTCCTCATGCGCTCATATATATATCCACTCGATCTCGACGTTGGGGCGTCCTCTGGTACTAAGAGGGTTTAGGGATTTTCACCCAGGGCCATCTATGTCGGCCTGATGCTAGTAACAGTTTCTGATATCCCATTTGGCCATCCATGACATGCCTGTGGAGGCTACGGCCCTGATGTCGCTACGGCGTACAGTAATCACAACACACAATGCAAGATGCATGAGTCATACAATCCAGTCATGCATCAATCCTGCGCATACCGTACGCTCTTGTGAGATAACCTCCGCCTATCAGGGAGTCTCATAACAACCTGCCTAATGATATATACAACGGTCAACCACATCTCATAACAAACATGCAGATGATGCGTATGGGCATGTATTATGTGCTATACTCATAATCGGTATCGACAACCGGCACTGATAATTGACATCGATAGTCGGCCTCTATAATCGACCTATATAATCGGCCTCGATAATCAACTTCGACAATCAAAATCTGCCTCAATAATCAGAATCGGCCTCGACAATCTACCTCGACAATCAGAATCGGCCTCGATAATCAACCTCGACAATCGAAATCGACTCGATAATCTGAATCGGCCTCGACATCCGATTCGGCCTCGACAATCGGAATCGGCCTCGACAATCAGAATCAGCCTCGATAATCAGAATCGGCCTTGACATCCGACTCAGCCTTGACAATCGGAATCGGCCTCGATAATCAAAATTAGCCTCAATAATCGAAATCGGCCTTGACATCCGATTTGGCTTCGACAATCGGAATCGGCCTTGACAATCGAAATCGGCCTCGATAATCAACCTCGACAATCGATATCGGCCTCGACAATCAGAATCGGCCTCGACAATCGGCCTCGACATCCAATTCTGCCTTGACAATCGGAATCGGCCTCGACAATAGGAATCGGCCTCGATAATCAACCTCGATAATTGGAATCGGCCTCGATAATCAGAATTAGCCTTGACCATCGGCCTTGACATCCGATTCGACCTCGACAATCGAAATCAACTTCGATAATTGGCCTCGGCAATCGAAATCCGCCTCGATAATGAACCTCAACAATTAGAATCGGCCTCGACAATCGGCCTTGACAACCGGAATTGCCCTAACAAAGAGCCTAAGGAAGGTCACAATCTTGATATTTAACATCATTGCCCATCAATGTGGACATTTAACTAACACTACTCCCAAGAAGTGGCCCACATAGAGCCAAACATATAGTGGGCCCATGGCCTCACATAATGGTCTAATGTACATCACGATGGGCCGAATACACGAGCATAATATACATCACCATGGGCCACGACCCATGGTCTTAAAATACATCATAATGGGCTACGACCCATGGGCCTCAATATACATTAAGTGGGCCGCATCAATGGCTGCACCAATGGTCCTCATATACAACAAGTGGGCCGCATTGATGGTCCGCACCAATAGGCCTCATATACACAACAGGTGGGCCCTGCTCACGGGCCTCAAATACATAACATGTGGGCCCTACACATGGGTCTCATATGCATTAAATGAGCCATATATCTGGGACTCGAATACATCAATTGGGCCATGCGACATGGGCCTAATACATATCACAATGGGCTGCACGATATGGGCCATAAATACATCACATTTGGCCTCATGAATGAGCCGCAAATACGTCAAGGTGGGCCTCATGGATGGGCCACAAATACGTCAAGGGGTGGCCCATGCAGCACCGTCCAGATCGATGGTGTGCATACACAACACATACATCAGGAGGGCCCACGCAGCACCGTCCAAATCGACGGTGTGCGTATACAAGAACTTACTAATGTCAATCAGCAGCTCAAGCTGCTGGAGCCCACTGTCCCTTGGATGGTTTGGATACGACATTACATCATGGTGGGCCCCACAAAACTTGCTGATGTTAGTTGGCAGTGGGAACCACCGTCCTGAAAATCAGATGGATGGTAGGGATATAATAAGTACATTTACATGGGCCATCCAGAACGAACAGACGGCTAGGATATAGAATACATATATAAGGGTGGACCCCACCCCCACACATGTGGGGTGGGTCCACGTCCAGAGAGAGATGGACGGTAGGGGATTTGACCCATACATCATGGTGTGATCCATTGTCCAGACATCTGGACGGTGTGATCATCACATACACCGTGGTTGGTCGGCTGGACCTGCTGACCTCTTACGTACTAGCTGTTTAGCTGGTGGGACCCACAGATCCTGCTGCTGTGTATACAGCAGCAACATATATAATATATTATATCATATATTAAGTATTTGTTATATATATTTTTATTTATTTATTTATTTTTTATCATTAAACGTGCCAGCGTCTAGTCCAGGCCTGGACACGTGCCTGACGCACGGATGGATGGGTTGAATGTGTCATGCATCAAGGTGGGGTCCACGTCAGCGTGGTTCAAGTGGGCCACACCCATCACGGGAGGGAGGGAGGGAGAGAGAGAGAGAGAGAGAGAGAGAGAGAGAGAGAGAGAGAGAGAGAGAGAGAGAGAGGGACCCCGCCACTATGGACCCCTCTTTGCTTACAACCACATACATGAAAATGGGTCCCATCACAAATGGGCCTTACATCAAATATCAAGATCTAAGGCTATGAACACCCACTGTTGGATCTTCTAGGCTCCTTGATCTCCCGAGATCCTAAGCTTCAACTTTAATGGAAGAAGATGAGGATTGAAGGGTGGAGATGGGAAATAGAGTGGTAGGGAGTGGGCCACACTTGACTCTCTCATTGGAGGCTTGGACATTGGCTCTCCCTTAGTACTTGGGATGAAGTGAGAAATGAAAGAGAGGATGGGTTGTTGTAAGGGAGATGGGATGGAGGGTATGGTTTCTTTTGACTTTTGGTAAGAAGGGAATGGTTAGGTATGAGTGTTGTTGACTTGGTGAAGAGAGAGGTATGGGTAAGTGATGGGTTGTACTTGACTTACGATTGATATGATTGATTGTAGAGATTCTCTCGAGATTCGTAATGCGCAGCGTTTCCTTAAGACATGCGCGGGCCCACAACTCCTTGCCTGGGTATCACTTCGACGCACGAGACGTGGCGTTGGAACTGCAGCGACGACGTGGTCGTAAGGATACAAGACTCGGGTCGAGCCGACTCTGGAATACGGGACATGACTCAAGGCTACGCGCAAATGCCAATTACAGGTCGTGGGTTGCCAGAATTCGACCGGGAGGACCTCGAAAACATACGGAGTGATACGGGCTAGAATACAGGTCTCATAGATATGCAGTACTTATCTTCAGATGTCGAGTCGAAGACATAACTGTTGCTTGATTGCAGCTATCTTCCTTCTTAAGAATTTGATGAAGTCGTATATGTGTTCAACCCAAAAAGAATATAAAGATCTAATGTATATTTAATATTATAAAGAAAACCCTAAATGCTGCAAATTCTATTCTCTGAATTTCAAGTAGAGTTTAGATAACTCTTTTAAAACAATTGAAACTAACTTGAGAAAGAGAATAAAATAAGCTAATAGAAAATTAGAATTACCGCACAAATAGCTTGAGGGCTTGACTTTCTCTCTTTGCTTGAGTGGATTAATTACTGATTTTTATGAATGAGAGAAGGCCTCTACTTATAGACAAGGGACTTGGAAATTCGATTGGCCTGATTTTTTGTTCGGCTGGATGAATTCAAACGTTTGCGTTCCAACGGCTCTCGGATTTCGTGGGATAAGATCATTTAAAAATTCAGCTTGCCGAACCTCTAATTCAGCTGGCCGAATCTCCCTGAGATCCGAAATTTTAACATTTCTGGAAACTTGACCGAACGCACTCGGGCTGGCCGAACTTGTCATGGAAAAAACCATGCTTGCTTTATACTTGCCCGAATTCTGTTTGGTTAGCCGAACTTGAAGTCAGGATAGCCTAACTTCAATGTATTTTACGTAGTATTGTATAATATTATTATGGTACCACTTGAAATATACCTAACCTAGGGTCATTCTAGGGTTATACCACCTGATGGTTGACACATACAAAGTGCTTCAGTCTTTAAACCATGCATAATCTTTAAGCCTTGAGATGTTGAGTTTCCCTTGAGATGTTGATCCAGTCTTTATGTAATTTTCATGATTTTTCAAAGAACATCTTCATGAGTGCTTGTGATCCATCCGGGACTACGAAATTTGACAACACTGAGTGTGCTTTAAATGTAAGCATTTACAATCACCTTATGTTTTGAACCACTTACACTGTCGCTAGGAAGTCCTGCGCCCTTAGAGTCGGATCCTTAGTGGAAGTTGGATGCAGCCGAACTCAATGTCCAACGAGTTAACTCAGGAGGACAAGCCGAGTCAGTGACCCGATTCAACTAAGTTGACTTCTTCTCTTATTTCTCTCTCTTTCTTTCCTTTTCTTTCCTACTAGCAGTGGGTCCGGACCGATCGACCCACTCCCTTTCTCTTGTTTCTCTTCTTCTCATCTATCTTCATCTTCTTCCTTCCTTTCCAAACTGACCAGCAAAGAGTCTGGACCTACCCAAGCTCACAAGGCGCGACAAGTTGAACTCCCACTTGGCATCCAGCTCTGCTCGACTCAGTTTACCGAGTCGACGATTCACCCGACTCGGTAGTGGGTTCGATGCGGCACGACGTACACCCTCCCTCACCTTCCTCCTCTTTTTTTTCTTCTTCTCTTTCTTCCTTCTCTTCATTGCTGGTGAATCCAACCAACTCGGGCCTTGTTTCGACTGGGCTCGAGCGACTCCAAACGAGTTAGCAACTCGTCCGAGTCCACGAGCCGACTTGGCAGCAACCTCATGAAGGGAAACAATGCCCCTCACTCTCTTCTTCTTCTTCTGTTTGTTAGGGAGGTCAAACGCGCCCAGACGCATTAGGCCTATCCCGTGGCTGGGCGAGTCGAGTCGGGTTAGCACAATAAGCACAACAACTGCCCTCTTTCTCTCTCTCTCTCTCTCTCTCTCTCTCTCTCTCTCATTTCTCCCCCTCTCTCTCTCCCCTTCTCTTCCTCTTCTTTCCTTTCTCCTCCTTCCAACTTCTTTCTCCCTCGACCCGACTGAGTCTGGATTCGAATAGTCCAGAAACCCAACCCGTGACTCAGTCGGGTTGGTGCGGACTCGGTGTCGTGTGACAACGAGTTCAGCGTTGACAATTCTTCTTGCTCCCTCTTTTCTCAGTAGCTCTATCTCTCTTTCCCTCTCCGAATTTCATGATGTGAATCTAGAGATAACAGGGTCCCTTTTATAGGCTTAGTGTAGTTTTTCAGATGACATCCAGTGGTAGTTAATTAATGCGACAATGACTCAAATAGGGTGGACGTACCATAGGTCCCCTTTTGCATGGTGCCAATCAGATATGCATGGTGGACTACTACCACCATGTCCCATCAAATGGGCGTCTTAGATCAGAAAATGGAGGCCACACCATCGTGGTGGGTTTCCTGGCTGGATGGGGAAGATGAGATCGCCACTCATGGCAGATTCCCATCGACGGTTTATTCTGATGATCAGAGTCGTCTGGATGGACCAAATGGGACCACTGACCTCTGTGGGGCCCACCAATTTAAACGCAAATCGCAATATCCTCCCTTCTCGTGAGATTTTTCGTCGCGATTGTTTTCTCGAACGATGGGAAGCCTTTTTCCGAAACATTGTTGCCCTAACAGGTTGGACTATTGATGCCCTAGATCAAGCACACAGGATTGTCGGAAAGCTTGGCCGAGGGTTTAGATCCCGCCAGCACGAGCTACCAAAAGAGGAAAGCATCTTTCCTCCTTTCATAAGCTACGGAAAGACATCCCTTCGTGCTGCCGAATGGAGGGCCAAGATGGTTGCTGCACAAAAGGCTAAGATTGGGAAGGGAGGGCGCATGCAGATCTCCGGCATGGCAGGGAGAAACGAGGAAGAAATTCCATTCTTGGGACCAGCCACACGCACACCCCAATTTGGGGTGCATTGAGCAATTCTCACTTAATTTCCGCTCTGGCAGGAAATTTTTGAAAAGGGAGGAGGAATACTCCATCTTTCGTCTAGTGACCTGACCCGGTGCTCAGCGGGTGTACACACCCCTCATGCACATGCAATTCGAGGTGGGGCCCACAATGATGTTCGGATGAGATCCAATCCATCCATTTGCTTTGAAGCTCCCAAGCAGGGCCTTTGGCTGAAGATCAGGCGGATTCAAGCTCGGGTAGGCCACACTTTCTAAACACATGGTTATTTTATGATCTATAAAGTTCTTATGGTCAGATCAATTCTAAATATGATAATTGATGATTCCTAAGGTTCTCAGCCTAGCTTAGGTGAAAAGCATCGGTAAGTTTAGTGATCAAGTGGCCTAATCATAATGATTAAGTGATGTATCGTCTATGGGAGTTTCGAAAGCTAGATGCCCGATGGATCTGTTGATCCGGTTCTTATAATTCAAGGTGGATTGACTTTAGACCTTATAGTTGCATTGTGGGTTGTCCTATCCTAAATTCGGATGGTTGCAAAGCCATTAGGGGCCTAGGGCGGATTGAACTCAACTCTTAAGGTTCCATTATCGTCATAGTCCAAATCAAACAGTTAAGATGGACAAATTGTGACTAATCGAGAGGTGTTAGTAGTGTAGGCTGTGTGTTTCCACACGTACCTACTAATTAGGTTCCCATGGTAACACATGAGTACTGAAGGGTACGGGGTGTTACAGGGAACCTCTTGGTATGGCCTAAATACACACTTACTGAGCAACATGTGTGTCCCTAGGCTACTAGTCTATTGGGCACATGGCCCACTGATGATATCTCAAAATAATAAGATTATCAACTGCATAGATCTTTCAGAAAATTGGCATATGAAGGTATTTGTTTAATGACATCCAGTAGAGGGATATTGACCTTCACTTGCTTAAGCAATTCTAAAATATCTTGAGAGTTAGAGAGAGGTTTTGGTGTAATCAACTGCTGAGGGAATAGCGCAATCGACTTACTTTGAAGTTCCGGTTCTAACCCATGTGGAGCAATGCTAAGTCTATCATTCTCATCTATTTTCGGGTCCTTAGGCTTTTCAGTCCTCACCAGAATAGATTTGTCAATTGTCTTCCCACTCCTAAGAGTGGCGATAAACCTCCATCTGATTTGAAGAACTTGGGTCACTTATTTCATATTGCTATTTTGGATTGGGGAAAGGCTAAGCCAGAAGGATCCCTTTTTCCCTAATTGAATTTTTGTCTCAAGCCCTTGGATGGTCTTTGTAAGGTCTTGAAAGGCTTGCAGCATACCCTGATTTTACATATGTTTTTACATATGTTTTAAGACCGGATTTTACATATGTTTTAAGACCGGATCCTCTTGAGGTTTCCTTTGATTCAGAAATTGGTTAAGGATCCCTTGAGGAGTAGCCGTTTGACCATTCCTCCAACTGAAATTTAGATGGTTCCTCCAACTTGAGTTATATGTATTTGAGGTGGGTCCACTGAAAGGTCTTTGGTAATTGTTTATGGCATTTGATTGCTCATTCAATATCTCTTGAAAAGCAGGAATTGTTGGGTAATTCTCAATTGTATGTATGTTACAAGCAACTTTTATGGCCTTGTCTGGTTATACCTTCATAAGTTCCATGGCCTCGACTTTTCTTATGAGTTTGGCCATTCTTGCATTTATATCATCTTCCTCTTTTAAAACATAAATTCCTCCCATTTCCTTTGATTGAGTAGGCTTAGAAGTGGTGGTTTTTGAGGAGGTATCCCATGATTGCGCGTTTTCAGCAAGTTTATTAAAATAATTCCACGCATCATCAGCTTCCTTGTTCATGAATTCCCAATTACACATCATCTCCACAAATTGGCACATGGGTAAGGTCAATCCCTCATAAAAAAAGCTTATTATACTTCACGTTTGAAATAGCGGTGAAGACCGCTTTAGTTGAAGTCGGGATATGCCAATATGTCTTAGAGGGGGGTGAATAGGACTTTTAAAAGTTTTTATGATTTATTTAAAATCCTTTTACACTAATCCTAACAACAGACACATATTAGGATTACTCAAACTTAACTCTACTGGCTTCCAAGCCAAGTAGAGGATCCAATCATCAACTATTTAAGAAATAAAAAAAATATGCAATCTAGTTTATGATGGATATGACTGTGTAAGTGTGTGAGGTGTGATCTCAGATACTCAAATATGCAAATGTTAAAGTAAATCACACAATCAGAGGAATAGCAATCTCAAACATAGTCATTTTTATAGTGGTTCGACGATCAGTCTACTCCACTCCCGGCAGACGCACTCAACCCTTGAGTGTGCCAGATTTCACTAAGGAGGTTTCACAGCGGTTCACCTCAAACCTAAGGTTTTAAATCAGGTTCACTTTCAACATTTGCAACCTACACTGAGGCTGACTATTTATGCTCTCACGAGCAAGGGTCAACACAACGCACCCACTTTTAGGCACACTGGCCAAGGATCTTCTATAAGACCCTACTGGAGGTTTCTACACGGTTCACCTCAAACCCGAGGTTTCACAGTGGTTGACCTCAAACCTAAGGTTTTGCTAGTTCACCTTCAACCGGATGTTTATGCTCTCCACAAAGTAAAAGTCCACACAACGCACCCACCACGTACACTCCCACCGGAGGCCTCTTTGAGGACTTCAAAGGGTGAGAACCACTTAACACCCAATCCTACAAAGGAATGATCACAAGTGTCCTCTTGGACTCTAGATACTTACAAATAAGTTGAGGAGTCCCGATAAGCACAATGCCGAAGATCTCCTCCACCTTGTTGATAAAGAGTCTTCTACTCCCTTAATCTGCAACACAAAATATGTACCGATATATGGTGACGGGTTGGGTCAAGGTTAAGATGGAATCCTACTCTCAAAATGTTTTCCTATCAGGAAGATAGAGTGATTCCAATCATCTAGGCATTCAAGGCATCTCAGCTTAATGATTTGCCATTAAGGTAGTAGCTGGAGGATCCTTGAATGCGAAAGTTCATTCTCCAATCCACTCTATTGAATATCAATGATGAGGGTGGATTGGAGGATGAACTTTTCTGAGAGAAAGGGCTTTGGGTATATGATCTAAGGTTAAACACTCAAAAGCTCTCTCTGCTTTCTCCCCCAGCAACAATAGACAAGTCCTCTATATATAGGAAAAAGGTTCCAACGGATATAAAACGGTCACATTTATGACTGAGTTCAATATCATCGTGCAGGTCCGATATCATCGAACGTATACTCTCGATAGCATCGATGGTCTGCTCGATGACTCAAATTCAAAGTCATATGCTTTTGAAACCTTTAGCAAGCTGGCCGATGAATCGAAACAATTGTCGATGTCATCGGATTTTGAACTTCGATTCCATCGATGATAGGTTCGATCCACCGACACTTGAAAAATGAGAGAGACTTGACTATAAATATTTCAAGTTTTTAAGATATGATCGAGGGTCAGCCGATGTCATCGGAATTTGCATATCGATGATATCGAAGGCAGTGTCGATGCATCGATAAATCCTATAGATTTACCAGTAAGCTCGCTGGACAGTTTGTGTCCAGTTTCGATGCAATCGACTCGGCCTCGATATCATCGACATATGAATATCGATTTCGTCGAATGGCCCTCGATCAAAGTTAAAAATAACTTGAAATATCTGCTGGAAGAAATGCGCGCACACGATCGATATCATCGATGGTCTTCCGATATTATCGATATTTGATTTAAGATCATATCGGGAAGAGAATCAATATATCGAAGAAATTTGAGATTTTCTTTTAAAAACAGGGGCGCCGGAAATCTGCCTGTCGATCTTATCGAGCCACTTTCGATGGGCTCGAGATTTGAGTATCGATGATATCGATAGGTGTATTGATACATCGATAATTCATCCAGATATGTTGTGAGGTTGCTGGACATATTTGGTCCTCTTTTCGATGGTATTGATGAAGCATCGAGGACTCGACAGCGCATGTCACGCCCCAAACTCAGAAACCGGGCTCACAAAATTCTCGATCGCTAAATCTGACGCCAACAGCCTCCGTAGAATCTCATTCTCGGCTCCCAGCACCCATTCGCCAGGTTCCGATCCTGGGATGCTACAAAGAGGATTTTCAACATCAGTTTGATTCGTAATAAGCATAACCAAAGGCATAACCCACAAACAACAACTAAAAACTCCATCACATTTCCAGTATGATAAAAAACTTTATAAGTACAACGAGCATAAAGGGAAATACAATGATAATGGATAAAAGCTCCAAGACATCTGTCACGCGCTCTAGCCTCAACGCTGCTGCGGTCCAACGTCACCTGCACGCAACGGTCCTACATAAGCTGATAAAAAGCTTAGAGGATGGTGAAAGTGTGTGCGTAAGGTAGTAATGCAGTTATGCAATATCAGAGTAATGCGGAACATGCTGATGAATCCATGAATACCGTTAGCCGTACTAAGGCTATGCGAGGCAAGGCATGAGTGATGTCGGCCATACCAAGGCCATGCGATGTAAGATGCAACTCAAGCATACAAATCCTCATCTATATCCACATATCAATACAGTTTAAATCTGGAATATCACCGGGGTCTAGTACACTCTAAACTAGATTGCCGCCCCATCGCGCGCAATAAGGTAGGTGGAAGAGACCTCACTATCCGCCTGCTAATATCGGGTTCGGCTCGTCGATAGCGGACCCATTCCTCGAGCTGGTCAAACTCAGCCTACCTTTGCCCCCTCCACTCGGGTGGGTAAGGCCGCACCCCCTTCCAACCGACCACGACACAGTGGAAAGCGCGGCTTCTGGTAATCGGCACTCGACGCTCCTGCACCAACTCGGTCTAGACGTTGGAGCAACCTCTTAGTACCATAAGGGTTTAGGGACTTTCACCCAGGGATATTTATAGTATCCTATGTAGAACAAGATTTTCGGTATCCAATCTTGCCAATCACGATACGCTTATGGAGGCCACAGCCCTGATGTCGCTAGGGTGTGCAACAACCATATCACACAATGCGAAATGCATGAATAACACTGTCCAGTCATGCAGCAATCCTGCGCATATCGTGTGCTCATGTAGGGTAACACCGCCTATCAGGGAGCCCCTAAACAATCTGTCCGAAGGCATATGTTATGATCAGTCACTTCTCATATCAAGCATACATATGATGCGTATGATCATGAATCATGGAACTATACTAAACATGTTATATGGAGTAGATGTTGTTCATAACGAAGATGGGCCTAGACGGCCTACAAGTATGGGCCTAACAATGGGCCCTAGGGAAAATCATAATGCGGACATTTAACCAACATTATTCTTACAATGTAGACGTCAAACCAACATCGCTCCCAAGGCACGACTGTCATAACATCATTACACAAACCATGGTAGAGTCATACATTGTAATGGACTTGTGTACATCCAATTGGGCCCCATGAGCCTTAGATATAACAAATGGGCCACATAACATGGTACTTATGTATATCAGATGGGCCCTAATGGACGGGCCATAACTACATTAAGATGGGCCTAATCATATGGGCCTCATGTACATCACATCGGGCCTAAGCAACTGGGCCGAATCAATTGGCCAATTTAAATGGGTCGATTCAAATGGGTCGATTAAAGGGGTCTAAACAAATGGCCGATTCAATGCATCACCATGGGCCTTAGAAGTTTTAAACGGTGGATGTCACTATCTACTATTTAAATGGTGGGGTCCACCTGAACTTTAGATCTGTCATCATTCTTTTTCCCGTGCCGTACAGTAATCTCACAAATGGTTGATCGACATGGATACAACACATGCATCATAGTGGGTCCCACCACTTAAACAACATCATGGTGGGTCACAAATGGTTGGACGACATGATACAACACATACATATTATATAATATATATATATATATATGATATAATAATATATATATAATATAATATATATATATACTATATATATTATATTATATAAAACAGCACAGTTACGTGCATCAAGGAGGATCCTACACGTGGGGTGGGTCCCACCGTCCAAGGACGGTGGACACAACACACACGTGGTGGCGTGGCCCACCTAGTGGAGGGACGGCGTGAATGGGTCTCACGGACCTGGTGAAGAGGAAAAACAAATTTCAGAATGATCCAGAACTTCTGGACGCCAAAAGAGTTTCAATGGTAGGCGCTCAACCCTACTGTTTCCTGCCATGTGGGCTGCCTAAGTACCCGATGAGGCCGATTTTCGGAGGGTCCACCATACAAAAGGAGGCCCACCAGATGCATGGTATGGATCACCCAACACATATCACGATGGGAGCCATGGGTCCACCCGTCCGTCCGTCCACCAGTGCGCAGGCAGCGCCTGCGCCTTCTGACAACAACAGCGCCTGCTGCTCTGCATTTTTTTTTTTTTTGAAATATTGTTTTCCTCTGGTTTTTCACAGGTGGGGCCCACATCAGAGAAATCCGACCCAACCGTTGGATTCCTCGGCTCATGACAAGCTATATGAGCCCAATATTCAAGGTATTTAGGTGCATAGGGACATCAGGGAAGATTCCAAGGGTGGAAACACTGTTTTCCATGCTATAGCCCGCCGAAGAATCGGACTGGCCTCATTTTTCGGCTCAATGCCTAAAATGAGCTGAGGGATAGGATGGACGGCGTGGATTTCCTGTACACATTAAGGTGGAGCCTGTACACGTGACCCACCCCAAAAGCCTAAAGACCCACGCTGCTGTGCGATGATGGTCCACACCCATGTCAGTACACATACTCCATATTAGCCACCTCCACAGGGATCGACACCAAGACCTCCAGCGTTGAAACGAGGTACCCTTTACTCGGTCTGCCACTTGAACCATGGATCTGGGTGGGCCCACGTTAGATCACACTTCACCGGTAGCCACCCCCATTGTTAGCCACCTCAAGGTGGGCCCCCTATGGATGGTTGGGATGGCATAAAAACATCATGGTGTGTCCCACATAGATGGGGTCCACCGGTAGATGGCATGGATGAAATACACACATCATATGTGGCCAAGATCATAGAAAGAAAGAGGAAGAGAAAGACACCGGTAAAGATGGAGGGGCCCCGCCACTATGGGCCCCTCTTTGATACAAAACCTACATCAAGGTGAGTCCCACATGTATATGGACCCTTAAATCAAACAAATGAATGGAAGGCAAAAATCCAAGGTCACCCACCACCTTCTTCTTGCTCCCTTGGCTTCCTATGCTCCTTAGCTTCGATCCTAACGCAGGAGATGGGGTTTGGATGGTTGAGATGGAAGATGAGAGGGTAGGAAGTGGGTCACACTTGTTGTTTTGGGAGGGCTTAGAGAGGCTTGATCGTATGGGATTTTTTTTTGTGTTTGGGTTACTTGGAAAAGAAGGGAGAAATAAGAGAGAGATGGGTGATGGATGTGGTGGTGATGGATGTGTAAGAGGCTTTTTGACTTTTGTGGTAGGTTGTGTAAGCAAAGGTATGGGCTTGTAAGAAACTTTTTGACTTTGGGGGTTGCTTGGGGAAGGGTGAGAGGTGATGTGTGCTTGACATGTACTTGACATGATGGGATTGATTGATTGGTTGATTGAGGTGACATCTCATAGAGATTCTCTCGAAATTCGCACGTGCGGCGTTTTCCTCACACCGAACGCTGGCCCACATCTCATGGACAGAGTATCGGATCGTCGAGCGAGACGCGGCATTGGAATCGCAGCGACAGCGGGTCACTAGGGTACAAGTCTCGGGTTGAGTCGACTCAAGTTGACGACGTGTGACGCAGGGTCGCACGCAAATGCCGGTTAAGGGTCGAAGGTTGCAGGAATTCGACCAGGAAGACCGCGGAAGCCAACAGAACGGTACGATCTAGGATACGGGTCTTACAGCGCAGGTCGATCATATCGAGGGTGTTTCGATAAAATCGACAAGGCAAGAAAAACTTAGAGATTTTCTTGTTTTGAAAAAAGTTTTCTCACCTTAAAACCCTACTTGTTTTTAAGGGTTTTATTCACCTGGTGTTTTGGGACATCAGATGTGAGGCCTTAGATTTACCTGTGGTAAGCTTGTAAACATCTGGTTGAGGCAGACACTTGAATTGATCTTCCTATCAGGCTCTGTAGACAGTCTAACTCAACACTCACGTAACTTGACAAACCAGGGCACTTTCAACGTTTCGTAGCCATGTTGTGGACATGAATTTCTGAGATCCTTAAATCGGTCCTAACATTGGAAGAAGGTGTCATCCTCTTTTTGCGCAAAATTCATGATTGCATTCCTTAAGGTATTTGTTTTATGATTGGGGAAGAACTTTTTAAGGAACTCCCTTGTCGTCTCAACCCATGTGCCAATGGACCTTGGTCTTAAGGAATGTAACCACAACTTAGCATTTTCTTTCAAAGAGAAAGGAAACATTTTCAGTCTAATTATGTCCTTGGACACGTTTGGGAAGTGCAATGTAGATATGATCTTATCGAACTCTTTCATATGTAAGTAAATGTGTACACGAGTCGAACCGAGTCGAGATGAGCACAGCTCGACTCAGCTCGGACACTTGCTGACCCCGACTCGGACACTTGCTGACCCCAGATCGAACTCCTCTCGGCTGTGTTCGGTTAGCATCTCGGGCCAATTTGAGCCGAGTTCGCCAGTGCGGCATTTTCACAAACACATGGACTGCACCTTCAAAATCTCACTGTATGCAAAACAGCAGCACTGGTTTTACATGTATTTCATCAAACACCTTCTAAGCAACATAAAAATCAAGAAAAAAAAAGGGTATTTGTTTCATATAAATACCTTCCTTGCTACCAGCCACACTTCATTGAGTCATTTCATCAAACGCTTGATGAGCAACATCAATATCAAAGTACCTGAGTTATCGAACTAGTTCGATCCGAGTTATATTTGAGTTGGGTTCGATCTGAGTCGAGTCGAGCTCGAGCAAGCTCGAACTCGGTTTGAAATTTTTTCAAGCTAAAAAAATCTACTCGATTCAGCTCGAACTCAGTTTCGAACCAAGTCAAATCAAGCTTTTTCGAGTCGAGTTGAGCGAGCTAACTGAGCTAACTGGGTTCGTGTACCGCCCTATATGTAAGTATGGACTTTCATATTCTAGTCCATGAAAGTTAGGGAGGAGTTGAATTACCCCTGGTTTAATATCCACAGTTCCTGCATTCAATGGAAATATTGTGTAGGAAGGTGTACCACACCCCGCCGGTTGTAAATAATCTCGTAGAGTACGAGGCAGATGTGCATTTTGTACCTCGTTTTCATCTTGAACTTCCTCAATTGGCGGTTAAGGTTAAGGTTGATTTGCAGCCATAACTTCTATTGACTCAGAGTGTGAGACCCGTATCCTATCCCGTACTGTTTTATAAGCTTCCGCGGTCCTCCCGGTCGAATTCCGATGACCCGCGATCTGTTATCGGCGTTTGCGCGCGATCCTGAGTCGTGTCCTGTCTATCAGAGTCGGCTCGACTCGAAACTTGTATCCTTGCGACCGCACCGTCGCCGCAGTTCCGACACCTCATCTACCACGCTGAAACGATATCCGGGCCAAAAGATGTGGGCCCACGTTCAGTTTGAGGAAAATGACGCGCGTTGCAAATCCTAAGAGAATGTCTCATCAATAACATCAATCAAGTACACATCACTCCCATCACTCACACCCATCTCCAAGTAAACCACCCTCCCCAAAATTAACTTCCTCTTACAACAAAGTACATCCATCCATCACTCACCATCCCTCTCTCCCATCATCTCTCTCTCTCTCTCTCTCTCTCTCTCTCTCTCTCTCTCTCTTTCTCTCTTTCCATTTTCAAACAACACCCATGAGAGCAATCATTGAAGCTTCCATGAGAGAAGCTAGTGTGGCCCACCTTCCTACTTCCCATCCCCACCATCCAAAGTCCATCTCAACAGTTGAATCGCACCCCTGGGAGCTCTAGATCACGTTGGCGAAAGAAGGAAGAGAAAATCAAAGGTGGGTGATTTTATGATTTGATTTTTTATGATTTGAGGGCCCACATGGTGGGACCCATCTTGATGTATGCTTTGTATCAAAGAGGGACCCATAGTGGCGGGGTCTCTCCATCACCACTCGTCCGCTCTCTCTCTCTCTCTCTCTCTCTCTCTCTCTCTCTCTCTCTTGATGTGTGTGGCCCACCTTGATACACCCCACCATGAAGTATGTATTATATCCATGCCATCTAAATGTTAGGCCCACCTTGTTGACGTCCAGTGGACGGCCCACCCTGCGGTCCATTTTGGATAGACCCTGATGAAGGGAAATACAAATATTAGCTTGATTCATATCAAGTGGGCCATGTGTTACACAGACCCCACCTGATGTATGCGTTTTGTCCATGTTGTCTACCGTCCAACAAGGGACGGTGGAGCCCACGTAATGTATGTGAATATCCACACCGTTCACCGTCCAGTCATGGACGTGGAACTCATTGATGTAAGTGATTCATCCATGCTGTCCTGTCCACTGGATATGGACCCCACACTATCCACCCAATTTCTTAGCTCATTTTAGGCGTTGAGCCAAAAAATGAAGCTAATCTGAATCTCAGGCGAGCCATATTGTGGAAACTAGTGGTTTTGAGTGATATTAATTGTTTGGGCCTGCTATGATGTTTCTACGCACTGAAACATATTCGATATGGGGCTTGTTGGACCTGTCTCAAGTCTAGGAATCCAACCAACGGAGTGGACTCTCCTGATGTGGGCCCCACCTATGAAAAACTGTGAGAAAAAAAAAAGAGAAAAGTTGATGCTGCTACTGCCAGCGTCCAGAGGACGTTGCAGCAAGCAGCGTCCTGCTATTTGTAATAACGTGCAGGGTCAGTGGGCCCCACCTCAGGCCCCACCATGATGCGTGTTGATCATCAACACCGTGCATTTGATGGGTCCCCTTTAACCAGCGGGTCACCCTAAAAATCAGCCGTACACGGAACTCAGGTGGTCCACACCACCAAAAATCAGCGGGAGATTGAACGTCTACCATTGAGCCCTTTTTGGGTCACAAAAGTTTTGGATCGATACGAAATTTGTTTTTCTTCTTTATTCAGGTCTTTGTGGCCCTATGAACAAATGGGATGGAGAATAAACGTTATGGTGGGACCCACTTACCGTGAAAACGGACTGGCTGGGTGTCTCACCAGCTATATAGCTGTTGTATGTGGGACCCACACATGAGGTGTGTTAGATCCAAACTGTCCATCCACCATAGGGCCCACGTGAAGTATTTGTTTCCTCCACACCGTCTAGACAGTGTTGGACGATGCTGGACAATGTTTGGATGGTGTTGATTTACATAGACAATGTTTGGACAGTGTTGATCATCATTAGTGGGCGATGTGCTCCATGGAATGATAGTGTATAGCGATACATATGTTACACCTACAACTATTGAAATGATTTTTGGTATGGTCCAAGCCCATTTGAGGCCCATTGGTGCGGCCCATCCATGAGGCCGATCATGATGTACTTTTGGCCCACGTACGGGGCCCACCTATTTGTATTTTGGCCCATGTGATAAGGCCCACCTACCTTACATTTGAGGCCCATGTGATAGGGCCCACCTGCCTATATTTAAGGTCCAAATGATGGGGCCCACTTGCTTGAATCTGAGGCCCATTGTGAGATATTCGTGGCCTATGGGCAAGGCCTATTGTGATGTATTTCCGGCCCACATGTCGTGGCCCATTGTGATGTGTATAAGGCCCATGTGATGCGGCCCATTGTGATGTATATTAGGCCCTTGAGCAAGGCCCATGGTGATGCATATTAGGCCCTTGTGTGAGGTCGCGGGCCCACTATACGTTTGGCCCTATGTGGGCCACTCCTTGGGAGCAATGTTGGTTGAATGTCCACATTGATGGGCAGCGATGGTTAAATGTCCACATTGTGACCTTCCCTTAGGCCTAGTTAGGTCCATTCTCATCATTCTCCAGTGGGTTAACCTAAATTATTAGGCCCCATTAATATTGCTTGATCCATCATCGGCCGTCCATCTATGGACCCTGCCTTGCGCCGAGGCCGATTATCGAGGCCGACTGTATAGGCCGATTCCGATTGTCAAGGCCGATTGTCAAGTCTGATTATGATTGTCGAGGCCGATTCTGATTGTTGAGGCCGATTATCGACGCCGATTTTGATTGTCGAGGCTGATTCCGATTGTCGAGGCCTAATGTGATATATATGCGGCCCGTATTTGAGGCCCATTGTGATGTGTATTCAGCCCGTGTTTAAGGCCTAATGTGATGTATATGAGGCCTATGTGATGAGGCCCATTGTAGTGCATTTCAGGGCCAGGTGATGGAGCTCATGTGATGTATATTAGGCCCATGTGAGAGGCCCATTATGATGTGTATTAAGCTCTTGAGTAAGGCCCATGGTGTTGTATATTAGGCCCTTGTGTGAGGCCATGGGTCCACTATATGTTAGGCTTTATGTGGGCCATTCCTTGGGGCAATGTTGGTTAAATGTCCACATTGTCGAGGCTGATTGTTGATACTGGTTATTGATACCAATTATGAGTATGAGACAGCATAGCATCATGATACATGCCCATACGCATCATCTGCATGTTTATTATGAGATGTGATTGACCATTGCATATGTCATAGTACAGATGGTTTATGGGACTCCCTGATAGGTAGAGTTATCCCACATGAGCGCACGGTATGTGCAGGATTGATGCATGATTGGACTACATAACTCATGCATCTTACATTGTGTGATTGTGATTACTGTACGCCCTAGCAACATCAGGGTTGTGACCTCCACAGTCATGTCGTGGATGACTAGATGGGACACTGAAAATGTTTGGGTTCGAGCATATGGGCACTTTGGATGTCCATGGGTGAAAGTCCCTAAACCTCCAAGGCCAGGAGATGCCCCAACGTTGAGACCGAGTGAATACATGAGCTCCCGAGTGTCGAATACCAGGAGGCCGCGTCTCCCACTGTGTCGTGGTCAGTTGGGAAGGGGTGTGGCCTTATCCGCTCGAGGGTAGTGGGCATAGCTAGACTGAGTTTGACCAGCTCGTGAATGGGTCCGCTATCGACGTGCCGGGTAGATATTAGCTGACTACTGGCCAGGCGGATCGTGAGTTCTCTTCCACTTGCATGGTTACGCGTCAAGGGGACGGCGATTGCATGTAGAGTGTACTAGACCTCGGTGATGATCCCATAGATGTACGATATTGTTATGTGGACTTATTGAGTAGGAGTTGCATACTCATTCATTCATCCATTTACTATCCACTCGGGTTGGTGGTGCGTAACTATTTGTTATGTGTACCTTCGTAATGTCAGGATTTCGGTTGGGGCGCGTGACTAACCTGAGATCAGGAGTTTACCACATTGAGTCTGACTATCCAAATTTAGGTGTGGGACTAGTTTAGATAGAAATCTCTTGTGGTGGACCCCGTAGCCTGTGATACTACGTACTATCATCCTGACTTCACACTCTAGCTTAGTCATTTCATTCGCATCGCATATCGCATTACATCCGCAGGTATATGGCATTTTGGGTCGTTATGTTTCTGCACTTATATGGCGTAGATGGACTCAGCAGGATTTACATATTGTATCATGTCCTCGACATTTGATATTTGGCTCTTTATGACTCCTCATTTGCATAATAGCTGATCTGTATTGCGTATTCTGATATTGATTGACTCATGGACTTGTCAGTATTTTCGCTTACGCTGATATCGTATGATTCATGATCCTACCAGTATTTCCGATATTGTATGATTATGGCATTGTATTAAATACTTGGCACTTACCTTGTGCACACACTTACACCACCCTTTAAGCTTTCTATAAGCTTATACACGATAGATGCGTGCAGGTAATGTTAGGTTGCAGCACCGTGGAGCTTGGAGCTTGTAGCTGACTTCTAGAGCTTTGATTTTGACTTATGTATTTTCCCTTTCAGCATTGTATTCAAATGTTTATATTAGTGGATATGTGATGATGATGTTGCCTTTGTGATTTGGGTAAACTTGTGGTTATGCTACTTACGAGATGAATGTACGTTGGAAAATCCTCCTTGTAGGATCCCAGGATCGGAATCTGGCGTATGTGCGTTAGGAGCCGAGAATGGGGTACTACGGAGGCTGTCGGCACTGGATTCGGCGATCGAGAATTTTGTGAGCCCGATTTTCGAGTCTGAGGCGTGACACAGAGGGTCTTAAGTGGTGTCTAATCCTGCGATGGATAGGCAACCTTTCGACTAATCCTCCTTCACTCAAGAGACGGAGGGTGTTGTCACGAACCCACTTGGGCATGAAATATTCTCAGCCCTCAAGTAACTAAACAACTAAACGTAAAAAGAAAAATAGAAAAACTAAAACAAATAAGAGATCTAGAAAAGATAAGAGAGAGGGTTGGAACAAAATTACTAGATAAGAGTTGTTATGCTAGGATCTTAAAAAACATAAAACAATGTTAGTTTCTAAAAACAATTTCAGAAAAAATTCTAACCTAAAAACAAAGCAAAAAGTTAACCCTAATCTTAACCTAATTCTAATACCAAATAGTATCAGAAAAACGTAGCCATAGTCCCCGGCAACGTTTCCAAAAACTTGTTCATAACCCCAAGTGTAGGGTTGCGATGTAGTAATAAGTTGGTAAGACCGATGTCGAATCCACAAGGACTAAACTTGTACGTATTTTGAAAATATTTAGAACTAGAACTAGAAAAAAATCTAAATCTAAATCTGGAATAAAGGAGAGTAAGTTTTATGAATTTAAATGTGGGAACTAGGGTGTCAAAGATCCACTTGTATCTATCAAGATGTTACCTTACTTAATTCAAGGAACACAATTAGAATTGGAGTCTTATCCTATCCAATTGGAAAATAAAGCAATTAAATCAAATCTGAACTTTTCATTGACCTAATTCTCAATGGAAGAGAATTGTGATGATTGGAAGGGATTCCATCACCCTACCATGCCCAGGAAACAACGGTGAACAATAGGATTTACCAATCCCACAATCTGAAAATAGGAAAAGAAGATATCTAAAGCTATCACAACATCTATTCTAATTTGAGTCACAATAAATCATAGAAAACTGAAAATATTCCTTTAATATCAAACTTAAAATCAATGAGGTTTAATAAGAACAAGAATTAAAGCAAGATAATCATTAATAAGAGTAGTTAGGAATGTTTGATTTTACTGCTTTATCATTACTGCTTGACTGAATTGATAACATGATAACTTATGCCTTATTGTTCCACTGAGTTAGCTACTCACTCCCACGTTACGGGATGGTGTTGTACACACCAACCAGATTTGTTGAGTTTCAGGTGATGACGATGCTTATGAAGCAAGGCCGGACTATTGTGATGTGGAGGAGTTCTCCTACATGTTGTTCTCTGTCAGGTTTATGAAGACCTGTATTGACGGGGCTATGGTACTTGGGATAGAAGCCATTACTCTTACACATTTGGTATATTTTGGAACTATACTTGTAATTATTTAACCTGGTAATGATATCACACTCTGGAGACTCACCACAGTTTTTATATATTTTATATATCTATCACAGTCTTCCGCTTGCAATTTAACTGTCTCTGGAGTATGATATGTTGTTTTGGCTTAATCTCACTCATGTTCACTACATTAATGCAGACAACATTTAATCATTATTATCTATGTTGCATAAGTGATGTTCTGGAACTCGAGAGTTGAGTTACTACTCGACCCCCGATTTTCAGGGCGTTACAGTTATGCCTTTGGTTATGCTTATTACAAATCAAACTGATGTTGAAAATCCTTCTCGTAGTATCCCAGGATCGAAACCTGGCGGATGGGCGCCGGGAGCCGAGAATGGGGTTATACGGAGGCTGTTGGTGCCGGATTCTGCGATCGGGAATTTTGTGAGCCCGATTTCTGAATTCGGGGCGTGACAACCGAAGCTTGACCTAAAACCTTTGCCTGCCAATCTGAAATATGTCTATTTAGGTCAATATGAGACATACCCGGTGGTGATCTCTTCCCACCTTGAGAAAGAACAAGAGAGTGTGCTCATTTTCACTCTTATTAAGCATAAAGGATCTCCTAGATGGTCGATTGCGGACCTCAAGGGAATTGACCCTTTGATTTGTACTCACCTAATCCATTTTGAGGATAATACGAAAATCTCCAGACAACCACGATGTCGACTCAATCCAAATATGAAAGAAGTGGTTAAGGCTGAGGTAATTAAGTTGTTGGATGTGGGTATCATATACCCTATATTAGACAGTCAATGGGTGAGAAAAACTCAGGTAGTTGCTAAGAAATCCGAAATCACCATTGTAGCAAATGCCGACAATGAACTCGTGCCAACTAGAGTTACTACTGGTTGGAGAATATGCATTGACTACAGGAAGTTGAATACCGTCACAAGGAAGGACCACTTTTCTTTGCCCTTCATTGATCAAATTTTGGAAAGGATAGCCGATCACTCTTACTATTGCTTCCTTGATAGATATTCAGGCTACAATCAGCCCTTGAAGATCAAGAGAAGACAGCATTCACAAGTCCCTTTGGCACCTTTGCTTACCGAAGGATGCCATTTGGACTATGTAATACTCCTGTCACTTTTCGGTGATGCATGTTATGTATTTTTTCTGACATGGTAGTGTAATATTTAGAGGTCTTCATGGACGACTTCTCTATCTTTGGTCCATCATTCAGCGAGTGTTTGGAAAATCTTAAAAATGTGTTGAAGCGATGTGATGAGAAGAATTTAGTTTTGAATTGGGAAAAATGTCATTTCATGGTTCCCAAGGGAATAGTGCTTGGACATATAATTTCATCCAAGGGAATTGAGGTAGACAAGGCTAAATTTAACCTTATCTCTAACCTACCTCCACCCAAGAGTATACGTGACGTGCGATCCTTCTTAGGACACGCCGGATTCTATAAAAGATTCATAAAAGACTTTAGCCATCTCTCTCGTCCTTTATGTAATCTCCTTCAAATGGATATATCATACGAGTGGACTAAGCAATGCCAGGAAGCTTTCACTAAGCTCAAGGCTATGTTAACAATCGCTCCTATCATGCAGCCACCCGATCGGAGCATCCCTTTTGAGATTATGTGCAACATGTCTGACTATGCTACTAAGGCGTTGTTAGGCCAGAGAAAAGAGAAGAAGGCCTATGTGATTCACTATGCAAGTAGAACTTTAAATCTTACCCGATTGAACTACTCTACTATGGAAATGGAACTCTTACCTATAGTGTTCACTTTGGACAAATTTAGGTCCTACTTGATAGGATCCAAGATCATCATTTACACTGATCATGTGGCACTGAAGTACCTTCTTTCTAAGAATGATGTTAAGCCCCGCTTAATAAGATGGAACCATTTACTCCAAGAGTTCAACATAGAAATACGAGACAAAAAGGGAGTAGAGAATGCAGTAGTTGACCATCTCTCTAAGCTTGATCTTCCCAATTCCCTTGAACCGACACTGATAAACGACATGTTCCTTGAAAAATAATTGTTTAAACTTTCTCAATTACCTTGGTTTTCTGACATTGCGAATTATCTTGACACAGGTTTCACGCCGACGCATTGGACTGCACAAAATAAGAAAAAAAATTTCATCGAAGTACGTAAGTTTTTTTGGGATGATCCTTATCTATTTAAATATTGCCCAGACTAAATTCTAAAGAGATGTGTGCCAGACAATGAACACCAGAGTGTCATCTCCTTTTCTCACTCTCAGGCCTGTGGTGGTCACTTTTCTACTAAAAAGGCCACGACCAAAATTCTGCAGTGCAACTTTTATTGACCCACTATGTTCAAGGACACTCATGAGTTTTGCAAAGCTTGTAAGCATTGTCAGAAATTGGGAGGATTGTCTCATCGAAATATGATGCTACTAAACCCAATTCTTATCATTAAAGCATTTGATTGCTAGGGCATCGATTTCATGAGACCATTCACCTAATCCTTTGGAAATAATTACATCTTATTGGTAGAAAACTATGTCACTAAGTGGGTCGAAGCAATCCCGTGCCGGAATAATGACCATAAAATGGTTATTCGATTCTTAAAAGAAAATATCATTTCTCGGTTCGGAATGCCTCGAGCCATCATTAGTGATGGAGGTTCACACTTTTGTAATAGGCTATTTGGGAACTTAATGAAGAAATATGGCATCTCTTATAAAGTGAGCACTCCATACCACCCGCATACAAGTGGACAAGCTGAGATTTTCAACAGGAAAATTAAGCAAATTCTAGAAAAAAAAATGGTTAACCCTTACTGTAAGGATTGGTCAATCCGTTTGACCGATGCTTTATGGGATTAGCGTACAGCTTTTAAGACCCCCACTAGAATGTCTCCCTTCAGACTCGTCTATGGGAAAGTTTGACACTTTCCTGTGGAGTTAGAGCATAGAGCCTACTGGGCTATCAAAAATCTGAACTTTAACTTGGACAACGCTGGCTTGCTGCACAAGCTCTAACTAAATGAACTTAAGGAAATCTGGAACGACGCTTAGGAGAACTCGAGAATTTACAAGGACGGGATGAAGGTGTTCCGTGACAGGAACATCCTTCGGAATTCATTCATAACCGGTCAAAAAGTCCATCTGTACAATTCTCGGTTACATCTTTTTTTGAAAAAACTTCGATCCTGTTGGATCGGCTTTTCCACTATTACTAATGTCTATCCTCATGGGGTCGTCGAGATAAAGAATCTGACAAATGGCAATGTTTTCAAAGTGAATGGACATCGTTTTAAGCCATTTGTTGAGAAGTTTGATTCAAAGGACATGTTCATGCCTCTTACTGATGTTGTGTACCAGGATTGACCTCCTAGTCTGACGGAGGTGTAGTTAGGTTTATTGCTTTCATAGGATTTAGGATTAGGATAGTTTGGTTTCAGTTTGTTTAGTCTTCATGCTAACTTATTTACATTTTAAGAACTTTCAAAAAGCTTCAATTCTCCTTCTTCAGGTATTATCTTCCCATCACTTCCCATTTCTTTTCGTTGTCTCATGTGCATTGCATGCTCATATCTTTTACATTGAGGACAACGTAGGTTTTAGGTTGGGGGTGTGGATTAAGTAAACTAATCAGTGTTTTCTTAGTTTTGAGCAAAAATTATAAAAATTTTTAAATTTTCAAGTTAAAAACATGTTTGGGAAATAATAATTTGTGGAATTAAGAATGCTTTGAGTATGATGATAAGGTGGAGATTGAACTTTGAATTGTTGGAGTTTGATCAACCGATTAGATTATTGTCTAAATTCTTGCATTTAATTGATTAAGAGGAAGTTTGAATATCATGTTAATCTAAGTCACAAGACACGTTCAATTTGCTTTCAATGAATAGTACTAGAATTTCTGATTGTTAATATATGTATCATTGATAGATATTGAGAATTAAGTCTAAAGAATTTTATCCACCTTAAAAAGATGAAAAGAACTAGTTTAAAAACAAAGAGATCGACAAAAAAGGTCATGTACGATGAAAGAACTGGACATGAATGAAAAGTTTGAAAAGAATGAATAAATAAAAGGGATCATCGATATAAAATCAAAAACTGGAAAAGAAGGAAAAGGTGATAAGTTCAGAATTAGTACTTGATTATTCAATAAAACTTGAGGTGATGAGCATGGCTAACATTATGAAATAATAGTATGTTATGGAAAGTAAATAAAATTCACTAAGCACATTGGAAAAACTTGATATATGAACTTATGCTCTTAAATGATTGATAAAGAAATTTTTTGATTGATTGCTCGTATGATTCGTCTCTAGGTTTTTAAATTTTCACTCTCGTCTCTTTAGATTGTTCTCATTCATACTTGATTGTACAAAAGATTGTTTTCTAAAAGTGGTTTGAACATTGAAAATTGAAGATCACTTCACGCATGTTTTGCTCGGGACTAGCAAAATGATGGTTGGGGGTGTGTTGAGTATGAAATATTGAATATTTCTGCCTATTTATACCTTGGCTTTATAAACATGATAGTGCTTAATCGATTTAATTATGCATGTTTTTATGTGCAAGGTGATTTCAAGAGCTTAAGGTGAAATTAATGACAAAAGGAAGATTTATGCTCAAAAGATTACTAAATGAAGATTTAGATATTTGGAAGTCTTCAATGAAGAATTCACATGCTAAAGATCCAAGAAAACCAAGTGAGGAATGAAGAGAATCAAAGATTTGAAGTGAAGAAAAGGAATCCTAAAATTGTCCTGAAAATAAACATATTCCAGAAACTGTCCTTAAAAAGAATATTATGAAACTATGAGTCTATTTTGAGAAACTGTGTAGAGTGCGTAAATTTGAGGCAGTTTCTAGATTTTTCTAACTTGGTGCGAAAGTTGGAGTTCCACGACTATAAATAGGACTCCCTACGATGCTCCAAAGCATCTTTTAGGGTTTGGAAAGGTCTCAAGGAGCATAGCACAAGGGTGGAACATCCGCCAAAGAGTTTTTCTTCTTCCCTAGTTTATTTTTCATGCATTGTTTAAGAGATTTGGTTTCAATCATGCTTATGGTTGGCTAAACCTCTTAGCTAGGGCTAAGAGGTGAAGCTTGTAGCGTGTTTAAATGATTATCCTGCTTTGATTCTAATTCTTATTGGACCTCATTGATTTCTAGTTTGATATTAAAGGAATATTTTTAGTTTTCTATGATTTATTGTAACTCAAATTACAATGGATGCTATGATAGCTTTGGATATCTTTTTTTCCTATTTTGAAATAGTGAGATTGGTAAATCCCGTTGTTCACCATCGTCTCCTGGGCATGGTAGGGTGATGGAATCCATTCCAATCTTCACAATTCTCCTCCATTGAGAATTAGGTCAATGAAAAGTTCAGATTTGATTTAAACTGCTTTATCTTCCAATTGGATAGAATAGGATTCCAAGTCCAATTATGTTTATTGAATCAAGCAAGGTAGCATCTTGATAGCTACAAGTGGATCCTTGGCACCCTAGTTCCCACCTTTAAATTCATAAGTTTTAATCAACATTTTTCACCATTACTCTCAATTATTCATATTTCAATTTAGATCTTTTTCTAGTTTTAGTTATTTTCAGAATACGTATAAGTTTAGTCCCTGTGGATTTGACCTCGGTCTTACCGAGTTATTACTACATCGTGACCCTACACTTGGGGTTGTGAACATATGCACATGAAATAACAAAAAGAAAGAGAAGTAATGGAAATGTATTACCTGAAGAAGTAAAATTAAAGCTTTTCCAAAGTTCTTAATATGTAGATGGGTTAGTGCGAAGACTAAACTTATTGAAAAACAAAATATCCTAATCATAAATTCTATGAAAGTAATAAACCTAACTACACCTCTATCAAACTATGAGGTCAATCCTGATACACAGGATTAACCAGAGGTATGGACATATCCTCTAAATCAAACTTCTCAACAAATGGCTTGAGACGATGTCCATTTACTTTGAAAACATTGTCATTTGCTGGATTCTTTATCTCGACGGCCCTATGAGGATAAATAGTAGTAACAATGAAAGGACCGGTCCAACGAGATCGAATCTTATCCAAAAAAAAATGTAACTGAGAATTGTAGAGGACGACTTTTTGATTTGGTGTAAATGATTTCCTAAGGATGTTCCGGTCATGGAACACCTTCATCCTATCCTTGTAAATTCTCGAGTTCTCGCATGCGTTGTTCTGGATTTCCTTGAGTTCGTTCAATTAAAGTTTGCATAGCGAGACAGCATTATTCAAGTTAAAATTCAGATTTTTGATAGCTCAGTAGGCTCTATGCTCCAGCTCCACAGGCAAGTGGCAAGCTTTCCCATTGACGAGTCTAAAGGTAGACATTCCAATGGGGGTCTTAAAAGCTATACGGTAAGCCCATAAAGCATCAGTCAAGCGAATTGACCAATCCTTACGGTCAGGGTTAACCATTTTTTCCAGAATTTGTTTGATTTCTCTGTTAAAAATCTCTGCTTGTCTGCTTGTCTACGGGTGGTATGGAGTGCTCACTTTGTGAGAGATGTCATATTTCTTCATTAAGTTCTTGAATGGCCTATTACAAAAGTGCAACCCTCCATCACTAATGATGGCTCGAGGTGTTCCGAACCAGGAAAGAATGTTTTCTTTAAGAAACTAATGATCGTTCAATGATCATTGTTCTGGCACGGGATCTCTTCAACCCACTTAATGACATAGTCTACTGCCAACAATATGTAAATATTTCGAAAGGATTGGGGGAATGGCCCCATGAAATCGATGCCCAAACAATCTAATGCTTTAATGATAAGAATTGGGTTTAGTGGCATTGTATTTCGACGGGACAATCCTCCCAATTTTTGACAACGCTCACAAGCTTTATAAAATTCGTGAGTATCTCTGAACATAGTGGGCCAGTAAAAGCCACATTGCAGAATTTTGGTCGTGGTCTTTTTAGCATAAAAGTGACCACCACAGGCCTGAGAGTGACAAAAGGAGATTAGGCTCTGATGTTCATTATCTGGCACACATCTCCTTAGAATTTGGTCTGTGCAATATTTAAACAGATATGGATCATCCCAGAAAAACTTATGTAACTCAGCGAAGAATTTTTTCTTATCTTGCGCAGTCTAATGTGTCAGTGTGAAACCCGTAGCAAGATAATTTGCAATGTCAGCAAACCAAAGTAATTAGGAGAGTTTAAATAATTATTCGTCAGGGAACATATCATTTATAGGTGTCGAGTCAAGGGAATCAGGGAGATCAAGCTTGGATAGATGGTCAGCCACTACGTTCTCTACTCCCTTTTTGTCTCGTATTTCTATGTCGAATTCATGGAGTAGAAGGATCCATCTTATCAAGCAGGGTTTAGCATCGTTCTTAGAAAGAAGATATTTCAGCGCCACATAATCAGTGTAGATAATGATCTTGGATTTGATCAAATAGGACTTAAATTTGTCAAAAACGAACACTACGGCTAAGAGTTCCTTTTCCATAGTAGAATAGTTCACTTGGGCAGAATTTAGAGTTTTACTTGCATAGTGAATCACGTAGGAATTCTTCTCTTTTCTCTAGCCTAACACCGCCCTAATAGTATAGTCAGACGCATCGCACATAATCTCAAAAGGTATGCTCCAATCGGGTGGCTGCATGATAGTTGCGGTTGTCAACATAGCTTTAAGCTTAGTAAAAGCTTATTGGCATTGTTCAGTCCACTCCTATGGTATATCCTTTTGAAGTAGATTGCATAAAGGATGAGAGAGATGGCTAAAGTCATTTATGAATCATCTATAAAATTCGGCGTGTCCTAGGAAGGATTACACGTCACGTATGTTCTTAGGTGGAGGTAGGTTAGAGATAAGATCAATTTTTTTCATGTCTACCTCAATTCCCTTGGACGAAATTATATGTCCAAGTACTATTCCCTTAGGAACCATGAAATGACACTTCTCCCAATTCAGAACCAAAATCTTTTCTTCACATCGCTTCAGCACATTTTTTAGATTATCTAGACACTCGCTAAAAGATGGACCAAAGCAGAGAAGTCGTCCATGAAGACCTCTAAATATTGCCCCACCATGTCAAAAAAAATACTCAACATGTATCATTGAAAAGTGGCAGGGGCATTACACAGTCTGAATGGCATCATTCGGTAAATAAATGTGTCAAAGGGACGTGAACGTTGTCTTTTCTTGATCTTCAAGGGCTATCTCTATCTGATTATAACCCGAATATCCGTTAAGGAAGCAATAGAAAGAGTGACCAACTAACCTATCCAAAATTTGTTCATTGAAGGGCAAAGGAAAGTGGTCCTTCCTTGTGACGGTATTCAACTTTCTGTACTCAATACACATTCTCCAACTAGTAGTGACTCTAGTTGGCACGAGTTCATTATCAACATTGGCTATGATGGTGATTCCAGACTTCTTAGGAACCACTTGAGTTGGACTCACTCATTGACTGTCAGATATAGGGTATATGATACCCACATCCAACAGCGCAAGTACCTCATCCTTAACCACTTCTTTCATATTTGGATTGAGTCGACGTTGTGGTTGTTGGAAGGTTTTCGCATTATCCTTAAGATGAATGTGGTGAGTACAAATCAAAGGATCAATTTCCTTGAGGTTCGTAATCCACCATCGACGGGCTTCTTTATGCTCAATGAGAGTGGAAATAAGCACACTCTCTTGTTCTTTCTCAAGGTGGAAAGAAATCACCACCGGTTATGTCTCATCTTGACCTAAGTAGGCATACTTAAGATCATCAGGTAAAGGTTTTAGGTCAAGCTTCGGTGTTTTGAGGCTAGACGGTAGAGGCACTACATTAGTTTGGGGCAATTTCTCAAATTGTGGCCTCCATCGATTAACTTCAAGTACCGGCGTAGCATCAAGCAAGGCATCCATCTCCCTAATCATGTCATCATCTAAATCAGGGGAGTGAGTTAAGCACGTCTCTAGAGCGTCAGAGTATAGAGTCAAGATTGCTCTATCTTCCACGGAAGAATCGATCATGTTAATGTCGTTGGTATCGTCATCATCCTCTGACTGTTTGTTCATATTGAAAAAGATGTTGAGCTCCAATGTCATATTTCTGAAAGATAACTTCATAATTTCATTCCTACAATTAATGATGGCATTTGATGTAGCAAGGAATGGGCAACCAAGAATGACAGGTATTTCACATCTATAATAGGTTGAGTATCTAGGACAATAAAATCTACTGGATATAGAATTTATCAACTTGGACCAACACATCCTCAATCATCCCTCTCGGTACATGAACTAAGTGATCGACAAGTTGTAATGTAGTCTGAGTGGGTTTTAATTCACCTAGACTCAGTTGTTCGTAGACCGGGTAGGGGATCAAGTTAACACTCGCCCCCAAGTGAAGAAGTGCTTGCTCAATCCAGTGGTTCCCAATTACACAAGTGACGGTTGGGCACTGACTTTTTTTGTCAGAAAGATTTTCTTTGGTATGTTTTGTTACTTTTTGTTGTACATAAATCTTTCAGAAATTTAGCATATGAAGGTATTTGTTTAACGACATCCAGTAGAGGGATATTGACTTTCACTTGCTTAAGCACCTCTAGAATATCCTGAGAGTTAGAGAGAGGTTTTGGTGCAATCAACCGTTGAGGGAATGGCGCAATCGGCTTGCTTTGAGGTTCTGGTTCTAACCCATGTGGAGCATTGCTAGGTCTATCATTCTCAATTTCTTACGGGTCCTTGAGTTTTTCAGCCCTCACCGGAATGGTTTTGTCAATAATCTTCCCACTCCTAAGAGTGGTGATAGACTTAGCTTGCTTCATCTGATTTGAAAAGGTTGGGTCACTTATTTCATATTGCTATTTTGGATTGGGGAGGGGTTGGGCTGGAAGCATCCATTTCTCCCCATTCGCTAAGTGTGACTCAATCTTTTAAATTGATGATGCAAACATTCCCATTGTTGTTTTGAGATCCTGGAATGCTTGCACTTTATTTTGGTTGAATAGCTCTTTGTTTTGCATGAACTTTTGAACCATATCCTCTTGAGGCTTCTTTTGATTTAAGAATTGCGAAGGGCCTCTTGTGGGTTAGCTGTTTGTCCATTCCTCCAGCTGAAATTTGGATGGTTTCTCCAGTTGGAATTGTATGTATTCGAGGTGGGTCCTCTGAAAGGTCTTTGGTAAGTATTTACGGCATTTGATTGCTCATTCAATATCTCTTGAAAAGCAGGAATTGTTGGACGATTCTTAGTTGTATGTATGTTACAAGCACAAATACCACAAACAACTTCTGTAGCTTTTTCGAGTTCTACCTTCTTAAGTTCCATGGCCTTGACTTTTATTGTGAGTTTGGCCATTCTTGCATTTATATCATCTTCCTCTTTTAAAACATAAATTCCTCCCATTTCCTTTGATTGAGTAGGCTTAGAAGTGGTGGTTTTTAAGGAGGTATCCCACGATTGCGTGTTTTCAGAAAGTTTATCAATATAATCTCATGCATCATCGGCTTCCTTGTTCATGAATTTCCAATTACACAACATCTCCACAAATTGGCGCATGGGTGAGGTCAATCCCTCATTAAAAAAAAAAAAAAGGTTTTTATATGTCACGTTTTGTAGCCATGTTGTGGACATGAATTTATGAGATCCTCAAATCTCTCATAACATTGGAAGAAGGTCTCATCCTCTTTTTGCGCAAAATTCATGATTGTTTTCCTTAAGGTATTTGTTTTATGATTGGGGAAGAACTTTTTAAGAAACTCCCTTGTCATCTCAGTCCCTGTGCCAATGGACCTTGGTCTTAAGGAATGTAACCATGACTTAGCCTTTTCTTTCAAAGAGAAAGGAAACAATTTCAGTCTAACTGTGTCCTCAGACATGTTTGGGAAGTGTAATGTAGTTATTATCTCATTAAACGCTTTCATATGCAAGTATGGACTTTCATATTCTAGTCCATGAAACTTAGGGAAGAGTTGAATTACCCCTGGTTTAATATCCACAGTTCCTACATTCATTGGGAATATCATGCAGGAAGGTACTCACCCCCGCCGGTTGTAAATAATCTCATAGAGTTCGAGGCGGGGGTGCACTATGCACCTCGTTTTCATCTTGAACTTCCTCAATTGGCAGTTGAGGTTGAGGTTGATTTGTAGCCATCACTTCTATTGACTCAGAGGGTCTTAAGAGGTGTCTAATCCTGTGATAGATAGGCAACCCTTCGACTAATCCTCCTTCACTCAAAAGAAGTAGAATATTATCACGGACCCACTTGGGCATGGAACACTCTGAGTAATTATGAATAAGGTTGATTAAAACTTGTGAATTTAAAGGTGAGAACTATGGTGCCAAGGATCCACTTATAGCTATCAGGATGCTACCTTACTTTGATTCAAGAAACACAATTGAAATTGGAGTCCTATCCTATCCAATTGGAAAATAAAGCAATTAAATCAAATCTGAACTTCCATTGACCTAATTCTCAATGGAAGAGAATTCTGATGATTGGAAGGAATTCCATTACCCTACCATGCCCAGGAGACGATGGTGAACAACGGAATTTACCAATCTCACAATCTCAAAACAGAAAAAGAAGATATCCAAAGCTATCACAGTATCTATTATAATTTGAGTCACTATAAATCATAGAAAACTGAAAATATTCATTTAATATCAAATTAGTCATCAACGAGGTTCATCAAGAACAAGAATCAAAGTAAGAAAATCATCCCAACACACTACAAGATTCACATATTATCCCTAGTTAAGAGGTTTAGCCAACCATAGACATGATTAGATCTAAATCTCCTAAAGAAAATATTAAAAATAAATAAAGAAGGAAGAAAAACTCTTGGGAGGCTGCTCCACCCTTTGGCTCTGCTCCTTGAAACCCTAGATATCTTTAGAAGTTCTTAGGAAACCCATATTTATAGCCTTGTCCGTCTAAATTCGAAAAACCGCCTCAAATTTTCGCAGTCCTCATAACTCTACGTAACACATTCGATGTCATCGAACAACCTTTAATGTCATCGAACGTAACTTGAATTTAGAAGTCACGCCTTTTCGCACTGCGTAACGCTTTTCACACTGCGTAACTCTTAATGTCATCAAAGGTGTTCTATTAATCGAGAATGTGTCAAGAGTATTCCAGTGAATTGCTCCAGAAATCTCCAAAAATCATGATGTCATCAAGCTGTCTTCAATGTCATCAAGCAGGTCTTCGATGTCATCGAGAACTGCATCCAATTTGTCCAGCAACCAAACTCAATTTTCATGTAATTCTTCGATGTCATCTTGTAACACCCCGAAGTTTTCAATACCTGAGTATTGAAAGTTCTCGAATGTTACCATGAAATTTAACTTAATATGTACATGTGTACGATACAAAGCTAGTTATCCTAACCTTACATTTATTCTCCAACGTGAATTTAACCGTTAGGAACGATCGTCGTCCATGGATCAAGACATCCGATCATTGATTTTAAGGCAGGACCATCCTAAGTATCCTTGCCTGTTCATCGTAACCAACCGCTCAGTCAAATATGCACTGCTAGGTAAAGACATCTGACCGTCCACTTTGATTTTGGACCACCTGATCGTAGTAAACTAGCTACTTGATCTCTACTTCCACTCGTACACACATCAAGTTGAGATTCTACATTCATCTTGTTCATCACCTATGAATATGCTACACCCACCATCAGAACTACAATCTAAGAAACTTACACATGTGAACAAGACACTCAAATCTAACTATACACATATTCTACCTCCTAATCACTCCAGAAATCCACCTTATGTTATTTTGTTTATAAAACTGATCGTACATATACCTATAGACACTGTTAGAGTACCAATCATCAAGTCTTCATATTTTTAACATGTCATCTGACCATCCATCATGTTTGGATCTCCCAAACGGGCAACCCGAATATTACGATAAATCGTTCATTTCGAAGATCTTAAGGTGTATGCTAAGATTGCCGGTTAACTTACCTATTAGATGCATAAAACATCGTTTTTATACCTCAAAGCTGTATTGTCCGTTAAAAAAACATCTAAGTCATCTATAAGCGATCAAGGCTCAAACTATGGCGTTAAAAAGAGCATGAAAAATAACAAGCATTGGTGAAATTTCGTCTCCTTTGCACGATGAAGTTAGGAGATATGGACAACAGAATAGGGCTGAAAGTTGGGCGGGTTCAACCCAACCGACCCATGACCGACCGGACATTGGGTTGGGCTCGGGTAGGATATATCGGGTCCGATCTCGAGCTTGGGCTATACAAACACCAACCCGATAAAACTTGGGTTGGTCTCGGGTTGAGGTCTCAGGTTGCCCGACCCAACCTGAACCCGATCAATATATTAGTTACTTATAAATTATAATTAAGTGTGGATCGTTTGTATCAAAGGCACACTAGTGATGTCGGGTCTTATTTGTCCACGTCATTTCCAAGTACTCAAGCTAACAATATATGCCGCATTTCTCTCTCCCAAATAGATTGTGTGCTATGCTACATGACTTTTAAAGGAGTAGTTGTCCTGTATTTTAGCTCCTTTTTTTAAAGAAAAAAAGGAAGTTCTTTATGATGAATAATCACATATATAATTAATAAAATTATAGATACAAAAAATTAGTCCTATATTAAAATATAATAAACTAATGTAATAACGAAAATATTAGCACGTATACACCCGACCAACTCGATCAACCCGACCGAGCCCACATGGGTTGGGCTTGGGTTGAGAATTCCCAACCCGAGATTGGGTTGGGTTGGGTTAGGGTTGAGGTATAGGAACCTTGGGTTGAGTTAGGGTTGAGCACCAACCCGACCCAACCCGCTCGACTTTCAGCCCTACAACAGAAGTTGTAACAAAGGAGAAGGGCAAATTTGTAATTATAAACCCTTTGTTTACACAACTAGCGTTGCATGCGAAATCTACTTACGTGTGAGTTTCAGTCGAATGTTTTGCAACGTGTGGGCCAATCAAGGCTTGGATCTGGTTCATATTTGAGCCCATAGCATAAAATAACCCTGCAGCCCTGGTGAATGGAGTGGATTGCTCACCAAACATCATAGTGGATCCCACCTTCGCCCCAGTCATTCATGAAACCAAAAATCTCACGTGTAATTGATTTTCCACAATAGCCTATTCAACGATGAACGTTGGCTGCTGGTGTGGTCCATCCAAAACTCGGATCCACTCCATATTTTGGACCTTGGCCTAACGCTACCCTACAAAACAGATGAACGGAGTAGATCCCACAAAGGAAATCACAAGTGGACCTCACCAGATGCCACAACGAAACACGCATCTTGATTAGCCAATCACATAACTAGTTACGGAGACGTTTAAGCTATGGTTACATCTTCTTATAAAATGTGTTGTGGTCCGCTGAAGACTCAGATCATATCCATGTTTAAACGCATAGGTCAACAGGACTCGACCAAGATGATGGAGGGAGTGGATTTCTCAACCAACATCAAGGGTGGACCCCACCGACTACACCCAGAGAACCAAAACTGGTTTCTCTTCTGCAAAACGCAATTAGCGAGAAAACTGGACGCACCCCGATCTCTCCGCACGCAAGATGACCAGACCCTAGATCATGGCTCCGATCCGAACCGTCCAAACCATATGAATGTGGATTTCGATTCCTGGGACGTCGATAAAAAAGATCAGAAGAAGAACCGTGGGCCACCACGCTATTCTGATTCTTGTTATGCAGAAACAGGGTTGTGTAAGGAAACTGACACCGTTTCCCTTGTTTACGCACACAGGACTGTGTAAGGCTTCGCAGGAAGAGTCTAAAAACACTTATGCCTATAAAAATCCCCCTTATCCGACGGTGGAAGAGAAAGAAGACACAGCAAGAGGAGAGAGAGAGAGAGAGAGGAGAGAGAGAGAGAGAGAGAGAGAGAGAGAGAGACAAGAAAGATAGAAAGAAAGAAAGAAAAGGAAGAAACGTCCCCCCTTTGCCGCTGGAAAACGTCCACAGCAAAACGAGAGAGGAGAAAGAGATGATAGAGGAGAGAACTGCTGGAATCCACCAAAAGTTGGGTCCGACCAAGGAAACTCTGACTAGTTGCGGGCAGCAAAGGAGAGAGATAGGGAGAGAGGCCAGAATACATGCAACAACATGTCGAACTGATGATTCAAAGATTAGTTGGTAGCCTTGGTTCGAAACCGCTTTGTTTTCTTCTTTCTTCTTCTCCCTTCGATCTATCTCTTCTTCTTTTGTTTTCAGCAACAAGAGTGCAGAATTCCACCTGGTCGAATTGAGTTGACTCGGTGAAAATATACATCAAAACCCATGATTTCTAAAGTTAAAACTCACCAACTTTTGAGAGATATGGCCCATCTAAACCATACCATAAACAGGGCCTTCTTTCAGACTCATTAACTTAGTTAGATCTAACACTATCATAAACCAGGACCTAACTTAATCCTAACCGTTCAAAACATGTGAATTAAGATAAAGTTTGACCACCAAGTGTTTCTCCGGGCATTTAACCTTGGTAGCAGACAATCAGACAACCAAATGTGAGGGTTTTTCCTTTAAGCTTACCTTAATTTAAGTTGATATGAATTATCTTTCCTTTTACCTGTTCTCATGATTCTCTCTCTGCAATTGTTTAATTTACAACCAACCATTATTTACCCTTTAAGATTATGGTATGATGTTAATTATGAGTGTTCTTCATTATTTTTTTGTGGGGTGATGGATACAAGCCTTGCCCTTGCTTTTATCAATTTTGTTGAGTTAACTCTTGCTATTCTTCTCTTTTTTGAGTTGGCCATTGCCAACCCTTCTTTGTTAAGTTGGCCATTGCCACTCTCCTCTTTGTTGAGTTAGCCATTGCTACTCTCCTCTTTGTTGAGTTGGCCATTGCCACTCTCCTCTTTGTTGAGTTAGCCATTGCTACTCTCCTCCTTATTTTGTTAGCCTTATGCTATCTATCTTTAAGGCTTAGGCATGTGTCTTGGAATTCCAAAGCTCCCGTGATTCAATTTACGTTCCTTTTATTGTAAGTGATGTGTCGAAGGTATCACAACTAGTGATTCAAATATTCTATCTTGAACATAATGCGCTCTGGGTAGAGACCCTCTTGGTCGATACGTAATTCCATGAGTTTGGGTAGTGGTGTATGAATCGATGTAAGTAATTCGCAATGCGTGTTACATCACTTACAGGATTGGATGTCCCAAATAGTTGCTCCATGAACAAATCGTGTTACGTAATTCATCCGACTCATGTGTTGTGCCGCCTCGTAGTGTTCATGTAAATCCACGGTAGCGTTGGACATGCCGGCGAATCTCCGTAGTGTGAGAATGCAGTGCTAGCCGGATTTTCTATGAATTGTATTCCACTTGTAATGATCACTATATATGATGAGCCGCATATGCTTTGTTAGGCATGCATTCATATATATATTAGTTGCGCATAGTGATACCCTCGTAGTAGTGGAATACAAGACGTATCAGAACCCTTACATTACTTTTATGAAATCTCTTAAATTATTGTTAATCTTAAAGGATAACCATCACTATGAGTTGGAGAGGGTCAATGTCCTACTCATAGTGATGGTTATCCTTTATGAAATCTCTTAAATTATTGTTAATCTTAAAGGATAACCATTACAGATGATACAGGTGATGTACAAACTGAAGACCTAGAGGACCATCTCCCTATGAAAGATTATATTGAAAGAATAAGAAGATAATTCTATGATTTAGTTTTATATTTCTACTGCGAACTCAATAATGTAATAAGCTCCCATTGAGAGGAAATTTGATAATTTGTTGAATTCTTTTACTATGATAAAATAATAAATATAGTCAATTTTATTCTTGTGAATGGTTACCTTCATGAATGTAACTGGATGTGATTAAATGAATATATATATATATATATATATGGTGCGATTTTTAAAGCATCCAATTCATTCAATTATTAACACCCGATTTTCTCGAACACGAGTATAAACTTTGGCCATAAAAATTCGGGATGTTGCACATCTACCCGTGTTCGATGTCATCGAACACTGGCTTCAATGTCATCGAACGATGGTCGATGACATAGACAGTGTGAATTTTTGCACTTTGCACTTTCGACCTCCTTCCTTCTTCACTTGGTTTTCTTAAATCTTAGGGTCTTGAAATCTTCAATCTTAGTCTTCTAAGATTCATCACTTGCCTTGGTGATTCTTGAGCATCAAATTCATGTTTTTAACATTCTTTTCAATCCAAGCTCTTAAACTCACCTCGTAATACAAACATGTACAAAATATACCCATTAAGCATTATCATGTTCATAACATCAAGATATAAATAGGAGGAAATATGCAATATTTGACACTCAACACCTAGCTAAGAGGTTTAGCAAACCATAGACATGGTTGAATCTAAAACCCTAAAAGAAAGCATTAAAAATAGAAAAGGAAAGAAGAAAAACTTTTGGGAGGCTTCTCCACCCTTTGGCTATGCTCCTTGTAACTTAATTCATGCTTATAATTCCTCAAAGAACCCATATTTATAACCTTAATCCGACCGTCTTTGGAAACCGCCTCAATTTTACGCACTCTATTTAACACCTTCGATGTCATCGAACAGCCTTCGATATCATCGAGCGTAACTTGAATCCGCAAGTTGCGCATTTTCGCATTGTGAAACGTCTTTCGCACTGCGTAACTCTTTATGTCATCAACATACCTTCGATGTCATCGAAGGGTGTTCGAATAATCGAGAATGTGTCCAGAGTGTTCCAACGAGATGCTCCAGAAATCTGCAAAAATCTCGATGTCATCGAACTGCCTTCGATGTCATCAAACGGGTCTTCGAGCAATCGAACAGGGCTTCAATTCATCGAGAAATGCATCTAATTTGTCGAGCAACAAAACTCGATTTTCTTTACATGCTTCTTTCTTGTGTTGCAGGCACGATTGTTCCAATGCTTGAAGTTGTGATGGTTGTTGTCCCTATTGAGAAGCTTGTTGTACATTTCCATGACACATATGGGTAATCTCTTTCAAGTATTCTCATTCTTGTCTAAGTAAGCAAAACTTGAATAAATTTGTTATACTGAGCCAATTCATCTAGGACTTGTTTTAGATGTCTGCCAGATCCAGGTGGCAATGTGCAACCACTACCCTGAGTGATAATGGGATGCTAACAGGTGTGATGCAATGGGGGTGGATTTTGTGGAAAGGAGCATTGAGATATACCACCACGTGCATTTTTGGGATGTGTGCCAAATGGCTCAACTTAAAAGAAGGAAAAAAAGTGGGATGGCTCCCATTTGACTCCTCATTTTGGGATACAGTCAAGCAAGTTCTTAATATCGGGTCTTAAGATCATTCTCACTGTTATGAGTAGCTATCAGAGACTCAGAATGCTAGCTTTCTTTCTGAATTACATTTATTCTTACCAAATATTTTGTAATTTCTGCATAGGGTCTTGGTTAAAAGCTACCTTTCTTTGAAGGACCAACTTCCTAGAGGCAGCAGCAAACCAATCACATTGGGTGAAGCTCTAATGGCTCCAACCGTCATATATGTCAAACAGGTCTAAGTACTCTTTTCTCTCAACTGGGGTTGCAACCAGGTGCGGTCGATCCAGGCCGGGCGGGCATAAGCATGCTCAGGCCAAACTTGCCTATCAAAAATACTTAGTACACCAATGTTAGATAAGTTGGTCTAGCATGGGCATCTTAGCATCGCTTGAAAAATTGTCCAATTGGTTTCAGTCCGGTTTCAGTCCAAGATGAAATGAGTTGCCCTGCCGCTACAGGACTGAGACAGACCAAGTTGGGGCGAATCCTACCAGTTTCAGTCCCTAGGCGATTCGCACTCTGAAACCGCCACCTAAATTCATGTATAGGCAAATGCAAGTGTGGGTCCAGCCCACTATGTTATTGGGCCTAAAACTCAGGCCAGGGTCCATCTCATAGGCTTCTTGCTCCACCCAAACCTGGCCCTGGCTTTGTCAGCTCTGCCCAACTGTGTAACCCTTCTCTGAATTTTTGTGAATATTTAGAGCTTCAGCAATTTCTAGCTTCTTACCTTCATTACCCAAACAGGTGCTTGACATTATTAACAAGGGAGGCGCCAAAGGGATAGCTCACATCACAGGTGGTGGTTTCATAGACAATATACCCCACGTCTTGTGGTGGAGATCCTCTTAAATTATCTTCACGTGAATCTTCTTAGCAGTTTTTTTTTTCGTAATTTGGTTGTTCACATGTTGACTGACCCTTTTACCTTTTTCAGTTGATATAATATCAGCAATTAAGTTTGATAAGAGCAGGGACCATCTTGCTACTAGAGATCGAGGAGGCCGATCGAGTGGTTTTATTTGAAAGGACGGATGCGAGAGATGTTAGTTTCTTAAACACTATGGTTATGTGTTCCATTGCTATCGTATCTGATTTCGTGTTGTCTTTAAATATTTCTTCTTCGTTCCTGCCATTTTTTACATCTTCTAATAACACAATGTGTAGCATGAATCTCGTAGGGATCTAGAAAGGCTAGATTATTCAATTGGGAGGCATCCCGAGTTCCGCTACAAAACAGAGTTCAAAGCCATGACCTGAGGTATTGCTTTTTATGGATTATTGCTGTTTGGAACAGTCACAGCCGGTGACTCTTACTACTTTCTGACAAGATCCAAATGGTGATGAGAAGGGTATCTTGCTTGTGGCATTCTTCTGGTGTAGGAATCAAGCGGTCCCCCATTTCCCATCGTTGTGGATCAATTCACATCAAAATGCATTTTCATTTGTCTGTAAGAGATTATCCATTCCAACCCCAAAGAAGTTGGACATGACAAAAATTTTCATGGTCCAAAATTTTTTCAGTGAGATCCTAACATGGATGAATCAGCGGAGTAATCTCACCAGTAAGACAATCCTCCATGAATGAGTAACGGAAAAAAGGAATATCATTTGTGGCATGCATTAACATGGAAAACTCACTTAAATGGTTAGGATCGTCATCCCCGTGTCCATGCTAGTTTCCGACAGTGGTACATCTGCACGAGAGTTGCCCGATGAACAGCTCAGACCATGGATAGTTGTGCCATGTCCCATTTGAGTGCAGTCACAAGGTAATGAGGCTGGTGCTCTGCTTTCATGTTAGATTCCTCCTTCCCATTACGTACATGTTAGTTTTTAGGCTTTTAGGTACAAATCGTCTCCCTTCTCAAACACCATCTATGCATGAGAAAGTAGATGTAGCCGGTTAAGATGACATTCACATCCGAGCAAAATAATTTTGATGAGAACAGAACAGGAAAACCTATGTAAGAAAGAACTCATCTCTCTCACGATGTGATGGATGCAGGTGACGTTCCACGTGTTGATGGACAGTTGGCAGTGGCAAGGGCCTTTGGCAATAGGAGCTCGAATAAGGTTAGCTGCTCCCAATCCATAGCGTGCTTTACTGGTCTTTACTGTTGTAAATTGTGTGTGTACACACACACACAATTTACAACAGTAAAGACTAGTAAAACTATATATATATAAATCATGTCTCGACGCAATCTTTTATCCATTCAGGTGATGTCAAACGAAGAGGTAGTGAATTCAATTAGACATGTGAAGGATGCCTAGTTGGCGGCAAAGCATCTGACAGAAGCTCTCACTAGGAAGAGCAAGGACGATATATCTGTCATTGTTGTGAGTTTTCACTGACCCTTTTGGTTTGGTTGGGAAGAGTTTTTTATTCAGGTACTTTTCTCCCGTTCAAAGCCCCAGAAACTCGTCTTTACCATAACAGACAATTGACATTTCCCTGGTGGTCTTAATGTATTGTCTGTAGAGGTCATGAACTCATGCAGACATCTTTTGTTTGTGTGCTTGGTAATGCTTTAACTTGGCAGGAAGTAGGATACACCGATGGGGATGTCTTCATTAAGCGGGTTGTTGCCAAAGAAGGTGATGTTGTGGAGGTGAGTCTAACAATCCAATGCAATTTCACATGCTTTTTTTTTCCCTCTCAAATCGAATGGAAGTAGAAAAACACGTAACAAATGGAGAAGGATTTTTAAAGAATATGCAACTTTTAAGTGCTAACATTAATTTCAATTTATTTAATACAAATAAAATACAATGTTTTGCTTCTTTTATTGATTATTCAAAGTCCTAAATAACTGGTTAGCAATTTCCAGGAAATGCATGTTGCAATAGCTGCATCCAGGGGATGTGATGCTTCTTAGAGGGGAGAAGTGAAACACACTCTTAGCTCAACAACTGGATCCTCTGCTGCCAGGCTTGAGAGTGGGACCTTTGCTTATTTCTTACTTTCTGGATCTTAATTTTCTATTATTCTTTTTTTCTCTTTATCAATCCTAACATGATTCAATACAAGCAAGAAACATTCTTCTGCTGCTATTGAGAATAGTGCTCAGAGGCTTTCAAATGATAGGCAAGCTAGCATTCTGTGCTCCAACTTAGACAATTCTTCACAACAAAAGGTGCCCTCGGGGCTTACATTATCTGCTGGTATTATTCCTTCAGGTATGATTCATCACTTAAAAAAGATTGTTGTGTAAGTTCCCAATATCAATAATTTTTATAATTTTATTTTCTAGACTAGAGAGCATTTTGGATGATGGTTGAGGGAAATGTAGGGTGGTGAGCACTTGCTTAATCCTGCCTTAGCTATCAGTAATTCTTTGGCAAGCTATTTGGAACAGATGGAATGATGAATGGTTAAGGGAAATGATGTAAAGGATTGCCCAAATAGTGTGAGTTTGAGCCTATTATGGCCCATTGCGGTAAGACTGGCACAATCAATGGTTCGACCCTCATACACATGCCATATGTACTGGGAAAGAATTGCTTAATTCTTACGCGAACACAACCAATATTTATGTTTTTCTGTACTCAATCCAAATATTATTCATCTTGTGTGCTTTTTCCAGATTAGCTTGTTTCAAAAGATTCATACATGAACTTGCACGTAACACATTTGCGTTTTATCACTTTATAAGTCGTATTAGATTTTAGTTACTTGTCCTAACTATAGTAATATATGGAATAGTGACCAAAACCTCTTAATTTTATAGTATTATATGGGTATATCTAGTTTTGGATGTGCATTGATTAGGCGATTAATTTTTATTATTATTATTTTTTTAATTAATGAGAAACGTCGACGGCTAAAAATCGTTGAAAACACCAACGGTTTTGGCCGTCGCACTAAGAATGCCGACGGTTTTAGCCTTCAAAAATGCTGACGGCTAAAACCATCACCCTCAACCATCGGAAATGCCGACGATTTTAGCCGTCAGAGACGCCAGCAGTTTAAATCCGTCGGTGAGCAACGCCCACGCCCCCTTTCCCGACGGACCGTCCGACAGCTTTTAGCCGTCGAAGAAGGTCAACCGTCGGCATTGTCCTATTTTTTGATAGTGTCTGGCCAATATCTTGATAAATTTCTCAGTAGGTTTCTCAACAAGATCATCCAAAAGCCCTTTTTGCAACAGGCTTTGATGCCCTGGAGCATGATTCTCCAGAGAAATTTTATGGACCTCAGCATAAAGTTTCCTTTTAATCTCCTGAGGTGTCCAAAGTACATATGATTCACCTAAGACAAAGAAAGTTTCAGAGTTAGTGCAACATGGTGAATCAGAGACTAAAAGTAAATAAAATTTAGAGAAATTCTCAGTAGGTGATGTAGTCTCAACATATTCCGAAGTTTCAGGCTTCGATTCAACTTTCAGCTCCTCCCATAATGGTAAACATTCAAGATCTATGGGAGGGGCTTCAGAATAAGGGTTCTCTCGGTCAGTAACAACCACCGAGGTATTGTTTTGCAAGGCATCCATTATTTCTTTTATCATGGGATTATTTGAATCTGCAAAATATGCCAAGTGATCTTTCAGAGAGTTGAGATAATCAGTTGAAAGAGGCTCATTTTCCACATTGAGGTCTGTGATGATATGCCCAATGATTCTTTCATCTTCTCTTAGAATAGAGGGAAACATGATCTCTTGCTCTTCACCTTGGTGAAAGTCAATTGTCACCGGATACATCTCACCCTGCCCTGCATAAACAAATTGTGGATTAGTAGGCGCATTGATGTGAAGATTTTGTTCATTGCTACTACTGAGTAGAGACACTATATCGTCAAGGGTTGACAGCTCAAATGATGGCCTTAACTGGGTGGTTTCAAATTCCAGAGTCATATCGAGCGACTCGTCCATCTCCCTAATCATATTATAATCTAAATCAAGGGAGTGGTCTACACACGCCTCAAAAGAGCTAGAAGGGTCAATTGAAATAGGCTCTTGGAAACATTTAAATCAGGTGTGTCAGATGGGTGGAGTAGATCATCATTATGGTCGACAACTTCCTATACCCCGTGATCACTTTCCTAAACCATAATTGAAATTGATTCCAATGAATCTTGGGCTGTAAACTCATGATTCTCATCCCAATACTTATCATCTTCCAATTCAGCACAGTTTACAAGTGGGATGAGATCACTTTCCTCACACTGATTTTCTAAGTTGAGTTTAGGCTCGAATAAACTAGCCTCTTCCTCCTCATCAAAGTCAAGTGTGCCATATGACTGGAGCGTGCTAGTATCATTATATTTGAAAGACACCCATGTCTCTTGATCATTCCTTTGGACAGTCATCGAGATCGAGTCTTCGGGAATTGAACCATATGCTCATTAACAGAATCCAACTCCTCATTCTCAATTTCAGTATTCTCCATAATCGCATCACATGAACCTAACTGTTGTATATCTTTTATAAGTTCTTGTAATCTTTGGAGTGTGTTTTGCTGGATGAGCTCTAGAGTTTGTGTGGAATTCTGAAGTGAATTCTCTTGGATCGTTTCTTATTGGATCTCAGAGGTATAAGACCCAAGAAAATTGTCACTACTATGCATTGTTGATTCAACATCCCAACTTGATGTTTCCATTGATCATAAGTAGGGAGTTGAGAATGAAGAATTGGATTGGGTTGAGGCTGGGGTGAACTAGCCTTCATTAGCTTATCAAGGCGTGATGCAAGCGCTTCTATCGTTTTTCTAATGCCAGCAAAATCATCTGTGTAACCCTGAAATGAATCCTCTTGGATCGTTTCTGGTTGGATTTCAAAGGTAGAAGACCTAAGAGAATTGTCACTATGATGTATTGTTGGTTCATCTTTCCAATATTGATGTTTCCACTGATTATAGTCATACGTGTCATAGGTGGGAGAATCTGTGGTTGTTGATACATATTATCACCCATAATATAATCTCTCATTGTTTTCTTCTTGTCTGATAGGTGATAATAATTTTCACTCCCATAGTTATGATAACCCCAACACTCACGTACTGTTTTCTTAATTCGTGGGGTGTAATTATTCTCTTGCATATGATCGCGTAAGGATTTCTTAACCAGTGGAGCATTGTATTCCGTTTGGTTCTCGATGATGTTTCGAGAAAAATTTTGAGACGTAGGTTGTTTTCTAACATAATCATCTGACAGCTCATCACAATTTCTCGCATTCTCTAAAACTAGCTCAGCATATTGACGTTCTCACTCTTATATATACATGTTGAAACCCTAATCCTGAACCTAATCCTAACCTAAAATAAAATGAAAGAAAAATAAAATAAAATAAAATCCTACAGCAATATGGAAAGTAAGTAGAGGAGAAGTTAGAAAGAGTTTACTGGTTTGGACAGTTCTATGTTATGATCCTACAAAACAGAAAACAACGTTAGTCCCTAAAAAAAAATTCATAAAAATCCTAACCTAAAAACAAAACAAAAAATTAGTCCTAAAAACAAATTAAGAAAGTTTCTAAATCTAGAAATAGGAAGCTAGTTTCTAAAACAAATTAAGAAAGTTTCTAAATCAAGAAATAAAAAGAAAAGTTAGTTTCTAAATCTAGAAATAGAAAAGAAAAATTAGTTTCTAAAAAAAAATTAAGAAAGTTTCTAAATCTAGAAATAGAAAGTTTCTAAAACAAATTAAGAAAGTTTCTAAATCTAGAAATAAAAAGAAAAGTTAGTTTCTAAATCTAGAAATAGAAAAGAAAAATTAGTTTCTAAAAAAAAATTAAGAAAGTTTCTGAATCTAGAAATAAAAAGTTAGTTTCTAAAACAAATTAAGAAAGTTTTTAAATCTAGAAATAGAAAGAAAAGTTAGTTTCTAAATCTAGAAATAGAAAAGAAAAATTAGTTTATAAAAAAAATTAAAAAGTTTCTAAATTTGGAAATAGAAAGAAAAATTAGTTTCAAATAACAAATTAGGAAAGTTTGTAAATCTGGAAATAGAAGAAAAAGTTAGTTTCTAAAAATAAATTAGGAAAAACGCTAACCTAAAAATAGAAAGTAAATAAATTCTAATCTTAACCTAATTCGAAAACTAATCAAATCCAGAAAACGCAATTGTCAATCCCCGACAAAGGCGCCAAAAACTTGTTCACAACCCCAACTGTAAGGTCGCGATGTAGTAATAATCTCGGTAAGACCGAGGTCGAATTCACAAGGACTAAAACTTGAACGTTTATGAAATTAACTAGAAGTAAAACTAGAAGAAGACGTAAAACTAATTCTGAAGCATTTGAGAGAGTAATTGTGAATAGAGTAATTAAAACTAAGAATTTAAAGGTGGGAAGTAGGGTGCCAAGGATCCACTTGTAGTTATCAAGGAGCCCTCTTGCTTGATTCAAGTAACACAATTAGAATTGGAGTCCTATCCTATCCAATTGGAAAATATATTAATAAAACCAAATCTGAACTTTCATTTACCTAATTCTCTATGAACGAGAACTATGATAATTGGCAGGGTTCCATCACCAAACCATGCCCAAGAGACAATGGCAAACAACAGGATTTACTAATCCCATAATCTCAAAGCAGGAGAATTGTGAAGATTAGGAAGGATTCCATCATCCTACCATGCCCAAGGGACGATGGTGAACAACAGGACTTACTAATTTCAGAATCTCAAATCAGGAAAAGAATATACTCAAAGCTATTATAGATCTACTGTAATTTGAGTTACAATAAACAATTAAAAACTAAAAGTATTCCTTAAATATCAAATTAGAATCCATAGAGTTCAACATAAACATGAATCAAAGCAATAAAAATATCTCATCATGCTACAAGCTTCACCTCTTAGCCCTAGCTAAGAGGTTTAGCCAACCATAGACATGACTGGATCTAAAACCCTAAAAGAAAGCATGAAAATAACTAAGGAAAAATAAGAAAAACTCTTGGCGATGGCTTCTCCACCCTTTTGCTCCACTTCTTAAATCCTAGAAGGTGCCTAGGAACATCCTAAGGAGTCCTATTTATAGTTGTGGAACTCCAACTTTCGCACCTAGTTGGAAAACTCTACAAACTGCCTCAAATTTACGCAGTTTGCTAAAATAAACTTCACTCTGCGCAGTTTCCCAAAATAGACTTCACTCTGCGTAATTTCATAAAATGACCCAGAGTTTCAGAATATGCTTTTTCAGGACGATTTCAGGATTCCTTTTCTTCACTTCAAATCTTTGATTCTCTTCATTCCTCACTTGGTTTTCTTGGATCTTTGGCATGTGAATTCTTCAATCTTGGTCTCCTAAGATCCATCCTTTGCCTTGGTGATTCTTAAGCATCAAATCCATGCTTTTAGCACCCTTTTCAATCCAAGCTCTCAAATTCACCTTGCAACACAAACATGAGTAAAATAGAACATTAAGCATTATCATGTTCATAAAACTAAGATATAAATGGGGGATAATATGCAATATTTGACCCTCAACAGCCCTTTATACTAGACATAGATGTTTCAGTAGGTCTACACCTTGGATAGAGAGTTAGATTGTAAGAGAACTTTGTTCAAAGTGATGCACCCTTGGTCCTTAGATGAATTATTAGACCATGTCATCAATTTCGTAATGAGTCTACTCCATAGCATTGAACTCTCCCTTTTACTTGCTTGATGCATGGCATTACGGTCACCCCGAAAGGCCCCTACGCATGGCACAGGGTCCTCGCTGGGAGGCTGAATATTCAAGCAAGTCAGGCTCACCTTGGTGAGTATTTACTGAAATTGCGGTTTACACCACTGATACTGAAGAATGAATATAAGGTAATGTCCTAGAGGGGGGTGAATAGGACTTTTTTAAATATTTTCTTCTTTAAAAATCCTAATTGTCTAACTTAAATGATTATTTACTTTGAAGCAAGTAAGGCAATATAACTCTAAGGCTTCCAAGCCAATAAAGGATCCAATTACAAAGGCTACTCAAGGTATACACGTAGAGTAACTAGCCTATAGTAATGTGAGCTTGTGAGTGGAATGTGCTACCAATCAAACAAGGACATTCATTCAATCATGTATAAGAATTTAAACATTTAAGCATATATAAGCATGATTAAATAAATGCGCAAATGACAATCCCAAACACAACCATGTATAGTGGTTAGCCACGTGCCTACTCCACTCCCAGCATCCACACTCAATCCCAGAGTGCATCGGATTTCACTATCAAAGGTTTTAAACAGGTTCACCAATAACCTTTACAGTCCTACACTAAGGACACAATTTATGCTCTCCTCAAGAGCAAAGGTCCTACACCTAGAACCCACGTTTAGGCCCACCAGCCAAGGTCCCACACAAGGCACCTAAGTTTAGGCCCACCGGCTAAGGTCCCACACAAGGCACCTCTGTTTAGGCCCACCGGCCAAGGTCCCACACAAGGCGCTTACCTTTAGGCCCACCGGCCAAAGTCTCACACTAGGAACCTAATCGAGTTTATTGATAGCAAACTCTTAGTCTCAATCCTACACAAGGAAGGAGACTAAACTTTTGAACTCTTAAAATGACACTTGTTGGATAGAGTTCTCCCTTGTAGCTTGTCTTTGAAAGTGCCCTGGTTTGTCAAGTTATGTGAGTAGTGGGTCAGAGTGTCTACAGAACTCGATAGGAAGATCAATTCAAGCGTTTGTCTCAACCAGATGTGTGGAAGCTCGCCATAGGTAAATCAAAGCCTCACATCTCATGACCCAAAACACCAGGTAAAGAAAAACCCTTAAAAATAAGTTAGAAATCATAGGGTTTTTGGGTGAGAAAACTTTTTACAAAATAGGAAAATCTCTAAGTTTTTCCGCCTTGTCGATTTTATCGAAGCACCCTCGATATGATCAACCTGCTATGTCGATGTCCTCGATACCTTAACGATATTATCGATGTGAGGACCAAAAGTGTCCAGCAACTAAATATTCATCTGGATGGATTTATCGATGTATCGATACATCTATCGATATCATCGATATAAGCACTAAATATGTCCAGCAACTTCACAACATATCTGGACGAATTATCGATGTATCGATACACATACCGATATCATCGATATTCAAATCTCGAGTCCATCGAGAGTGGCTCGATAAGATCGACAGGCAGATTTTTGGCACCCCTATTTTTTAATGAAAATCTCAAATTCCTTCGATATATCGATGACCGTCCGATATGATCTGAATTCAAATATCGATAAGATCGGAGGTCCATCGATGATAACGATTGAGGGTGCGCATTCTTACAACAGATATTTCAGGTTATTTTTAACTATGATCGGGGGCCCTTCGATAGAATCGATATTTCAAATATCGATGATATCGGCACCAGGTCGATTGCATCGAACAAAGACATAAATCGTCCAGCAAGCTTAAAGTCAAATCTGCTAGATTTATCGATGCATCGACTCTGATCTCGATATCATCGACATTCAAATTTCGATGATCTCGACAGTTCCCCGATCACTCATGAAAACCTGAAATATTTCAAAGTCAAGTTTCTCTCATTTTTCAAGTGTCGATTGATCGAACCTGTCATCGATGGAATCGGAGTTCGAAATCCGATGATATCGACAATAATCTCGATTCATCGACCAATTGGCAAAGAGTTTCAAAAGCGTATAACATTGAGTCCGAGTCATCGACCAACCATCGATGTTATCCAGAGTATACGCTCGATGATATCAAACCTGCTCGATGATATCGAACTCTGTCATAAATGTAACCATTTTATATCCGTTGGAACTTTTTGCCAATATATAAAGGACTTGTCTTTTGTTGCTGTGAGAGAAAGGAGAGAGAGCTTTTGAGTGTTTCAACTTATATCCTATATCTAAGGCCCTTTCTCTCAAGGGAGTTCATCCTCCAATCCACCCTCACCATTGACATTCAATAGAGTGGATTGGGGAAGGAACTTTCGCATTCAAGGATCCTCCAGCTACTACCTTAATGACAAATCATTAACCTGGGATGCCTTGAATGCCTTGATGATTGGATCTACTCTATCTTCCTTATAGGAAAATCTTTAGAGAGTAGGATTCCATCATAACCTTGACCCAACCCGAAGCCAAGTACTGGTACATCTTTTGTGTTGTGGATTAAGGGAGCCGAAGACTCTTCAACAACAAGGAGGAGATCTTCGTCATTGCGCTGAATGGGACTCATCAACTTATTTGTAAGTATTAAGAGTCCAAGAGGACACTTGTGATCATTCCTTTCTAGGATTGGGTCTTAAGTGGTTCTCACCCTTTGAAGTCCTCAAGGAGGCCTCCAACGGGAGTGTACGTAGTGGGTGCGTTGTGTGAACCCTTGCTTTGTGGAGAGCATAAACATCCGGGTGCGTTGTGTGGACCCTTGCTCTACGGAAAGCATAAACATCTGGTTAGGAGTTAACCAGTAAAACTCCAGGGTTAGAGGTGAACCGAGTAAAAACCTCTGTGTAAAGGTTGAAGGTGAACCTGATTTAAAACCTTAGGTTTGAGGTGAACCCTAGGAAACCTCCTTAGTGAAATCCAGTACACTCAAGGGTTGAGTGCCGCAGCCGAGAGTGGAGTAGACAAGTAGTCGAACCACTATAAAAATGACTGTGTTTGAGATTGTTAATGTCTTTCAATTATGTGATTTCTTTATATGTTTTTATATCTGATTGCCTGAGATCACACCTCGTACACACACAGTCATATCCATCACAATCTTGTTTGCAATTTGTTTATCTTCAAGAAGTTTGTGACTGGATCCTCTACAAGGCTTGGAAGCCAGTAGAGTTAATTTTGAGTAATCCTAATTTGTACATGTTATTAAGATTGGTGTAATAGGTTTTTTAAATAACTCATAAAAACTTTAAAAAGTCCTATTCACCCCCCTTTAGGAGATATTGGCATATTCCATCTTCAACTCAAGCGGTCTTCACCGCTATTTCAGTTTCGGGTTGCTAGATCTTCGCGCTCTCGTGCTTGAATCAGCTTCTCGGTACTCGCCCGATCGCTAACTTGGATTTACCTATTAGCTCAGCTTCACGATCAAGAACCTTGCATAAAATGTACTAGCGAGGGTCAAATATTGCATATTATCACCCATTTATATATTGGTTTTATGAACATGATAATGTTTAATGTTTTATTTTACTCATGTTTGTGTTGCAAGGTGAATTTAAGAGCTTGGATTGAAAAGGGTGTTAAAAGCATGGATTTGATGCTCAAGAATCACCAAGGCAATGGATGTATCTTAGGATACCAAGATTGAAGAATTCACATGTCAAAGATCCAAGAAAACTAAGTGAAGAATGAAGAGAATCAAAGATTTGAAGTGAAGAAAAGGAATCCTGAAATCATCCTGAAAAAGCGTATTCTGAAACTCTGGGTCATTTTGTAAAATTGTACAGAGTGAAGTCTATTTTGGGAAACTATGCAGGGTAAAGTCTATTTTACCAAACTACGTAAATTTGAGGCGGTTTCTAGAGTTTTCTGACTAGGTGCCAAAGTTGGAGTTCCACAACTATAAATAGGACTCCCTAGGATGTTCCTAGGCATCTTCTAAGGTTTAGGGAGTGGAGCAAAATGGTGGAGAAGCCATCGCCAAAAGTTTTTCTTCTTTTTCCTTAATTATTTTCATGCTTTCTTCTAGGATTTTAGATCCAATCATGTCTATGGTTGGCTAAACCTCTTAGCTAGGGCTAAGAGGTGAAGCTTGTAACATGATGAGATATTTCTATTGCTTTGATTCAAGTTTATATTGAACTCCATGGATTCTAATTTGATATTAAGGAATACTTTCAGTTTTTAATGGTTTATTGTGACTCAAATTACAGTAGATCTGCAATAGCTTTGAGTATCTTCTTTTCCTAATTTGAGATTGTGAAATTAGTAAGTCTTGTTGTTCACCATCGTCCCTTGGGCATGGTAGGGTGATGGAACCCTTCCTAATCTTCACAATTCTCCTACTTTGAGATTATGGGATTGGTAAATGTTGTTGTTTGTCATTGCATCCTGGGCATGGTTTGGTGATGGAATCTCTGTCAATTATCATAGTTCTCTTTCATTGAGAATTAGGTCAATGAAAGTTCAGATTTGATTTTATTAATATATTTTCCAATTTGATAGGATAGGACTCCAATTCTAATTATGTTACTTAAATCAATCAAGAGGGCTCCCTGATCACTACAAGTGGATCCTTGGCACCCTAGTTCCCACCTTTAAATTCTTAGTTTTAATTACTATATTCACAATTGCTCTCTCAAATACTTCAGAATTAGTTTCACATCTTCTTCTAGTTCTACTTCTAGTTAATTTCAGAAACGTACAAGTTTCAGTCCATGTGAATTCGACCTCGGTCTTACCGAGCTTAATACTACATCGCGACTACACTTGGGTTTGTGAACATGTACCTAAAAAGGTGACCAAGGTTATGAGACTTGGTTGAATCTCCCATCTAGGATAATGAGTGGATTTCCTAAGGGATTTAACCTATGGACGCTTTAGAGTATCAAAGAACTAAGGATATTACTATTGGTTTGGTCTTTGTACTCTAGAGAAGGCACGAGTTCATTTTCTTCATTAATAGGAGCTTTGAATGCTCATAGAATTGAAGGATCACAATGAAGAGAACATGAAACTTGTATGGATAGAGTGTAGATAAGGTAGGATGAGCTTGGGATACACTGGAGACTCTCTAATGTCTATTTCCACTAATTTTGCAAGTTTCTACAAGCCGCTTTTATAGATAAAAGCTTCCAACGAATAGAAAACAACTATAAAATGGCTAGTTTATGGAGCTACTGAAGTCATCTTCGGTATCACCGAACTTGCTTCGGTGGTACCAAAATACCATTCGGTAGTATCGAATTAATTCCTCAAGTTGCTAATCGAAATAAGTCCCTTTCAGTGACACCGATTTTTATTCATCGATGGCAGTTGGTGTCATCCAGTCGGTGATACCGAATTATCCAGTCGGTGATACCGAATTATAGTCGTGATGTTGTTGGACAGTTGTGAGCCCCTTCGGTAACACCGAAGGTATCTTCAGTGATACTGAAGGTGCCATTCGATGACACCTTCTTCCTACCGAGAGTGGACAGATTTTCTTATTTGTTCTTTTAATCATTCAACAACTTGGGATATGCATAAGCCAACACTATAGGATATAAAATATGAACTTGGGATTGGCTTAGAATAGATGACCTAAGTAGGTATTCTTACTTGGGTTGGGATCATCTATTTGCAAGGTTAAGATCGCAGAAGCAGTTCTTTGTCTTCAATGTGGCTTTGATGCTTCTGATCCAGTTGCGTCGCCGGTCTTCCCTTGCCAAGAACTCATCCGACTACAAGACACAACTATTCACGTAATTGACAAACATGGGTGCAAATAAGTGCAATACATTTATAACGGAAGTTCCTTGTCATAAAAGCTTGTCATTCTCTGTGATCTCTTTCTCTCTATGTGCCTTTTAAAGATGAGTGTCAAGGCATTTATAGGCCCATGGGACCGATTTCTCGGTAATGGGATCTCTACACCTACCTAGTACTCTATCATAGATGGCTCTATGTATGGAATAAAAACATTGCTAGTAGGCATACTACTTAATTATCGAAGTTTGTTGTCAACTTTTAATGCAGGCAAAATGATATTATTATGATTTGGCACAATGGTTCCATTGGACATGTGTGGCCCCTTGTCACTAAGTATGAAAACTTCCATGTCAATAGATGCCTCCACCTATTTAACACAAGCAAAGAGGCATCTAAGCCCTTTAGTTCGTCAAAGCGTTAGCGTTAAGCAAGTGGTTTGTGCGTGAGTTCGCTTAGCTTTCTAGTAAGTAGCCAGTCATTTGTCACCTCAATTTCTCACTTTGCTCAGTACCTACAATATTCGGCCATCAAGTAGTGGAGCAAGTCCATAGCCATTGAAGCAAGGGTGTTTATGACACAAAAGCTTAACCTTCCTCCAAAGCTAGTGTCGAGGCCCATGTATTGAAGTATGGAATTTCTGGTGAAGGTGTAGATGATGAAAGTGGATGTGTCGGTGCTAAGGTAATCCTAGTGGCAATATGTGTTGAGGGCCTTGCATAAAACCTTAGGATCTAACCCTCCAGAACAAACCAGAATTATGGATAATAAAGCAATGAAAATAATCAATGCATCAATCACACACCACACAAGAGATTTTTACATGGAAAACCATCAAAGAGGTAAAAACCACGGGACCTCATCCAGATCAACAATCCACTATGAAGTAGAACGTTACAAACTTCTTGACTCACGTAGGAGTGGATAAACAATGAGAGAAACAAAAGAAAAACGGAGAGATCTCACCGATAACGAGGACATAGAAGCGCTGAGATATAGATTGCACAGTAGATAACCTCCACGAGCATAATCTCCCTTCTATAAGCTTTCTCTCTCTCTTTTCTTCTCTCTCTCACCTTTGATAGCCCTAAACCCTTTAGCAAATCCCTTATAAAGCTTTAGGAAACCCTCTTGTTGTACCTAGGAAGCCCTAGGAACTCCTATTTAAAGTTTTAAGAAACTCATTTCCGCATCCTAGTTGCGAAAGGACTTATGACATGAAATCCGCACAAAATCGCGGAACGAATCTGCATAAACTCGACTGGTCGAACCGAGTCTACGACCGGTCGAGAGCCACCTACAACCTGTCGAGCACCTCCTTCGACTAGTCGAGCACCCCGCAGAAAAATAGTCCACAGTCGCTAGACTTTGAGTCATGCCACGACTCGACTCTTTCGACTGGTCAACCACCAGCCTTTGACTAGTCGAGCAGGGCTCACGACCGGTCGACGACGGGTCAAAAAAAACCATCGAATCTCCCCCATTTTGACCTAGGAGGGATCCACCTTCTTCAAGGCAGTCAGGTTTCTACAAACCTCAAACTTGCCCTTGAGCAAAGCCTTGGTCATCATGTCTGACCCATTATCGTCTGTGTGGACCTTCTCAAGCTGTAACACCTTCTGTTCCAAAGTATCCCTGATCCAATGATACCGAATCTCTATGAGCTTTGACTTGGAATGCTGACTTGGATTCTTACTCAAGTGTATAGCACTTTGACTATCGCAATAGACCACGTGCTCCTCCTGCTTTAGGCTAAGTTCTTGTAGGAACCTCTTCATCCAAAGCATCTCTTTACATGCCTCTGTGACTGCAATGTACTTGGCCTCTGTCGTCAACAACACTACGACATTTTGTAGCTTGCTCTGCCAAGAAACCGCTCCCCTTACAAACGTGAACATGAACCCCGAGGTAGACTCTTGGAGTCTATGTCGCCTGCCATATCTGCATCTGTGTAGCCCTCTAACACAGGTTTATCGTCACCATAGCATGGCTCAACCTGGATGAGCCTCTTAGATACCGCAGTATCTATTTCACCACTACCCAATGCTCTTTGCCAGGATTAGCAAGATACCGGCTGACAACACCAACCACATATGCTATGTCTGGGCGTGTACACACCATAGCATACATCAAACTTCCTACCGCTGACGCATAGGGTATCTTCTGCATCTCTTCCACATCTGTCTTCGTCTTGGGACACTGCCTGTTGCTAATCTGAAGTGACCATCTAGTGGAGTACTAACCAGCTTCGTTGTATTCATATTGAATCGCTTTAGGACTTTCTCAATATACCGCTCTTGTGATAGCCAAAGCTTCCTGCTGCTTCTGTCACGGGTTATCTCCATTCCTAAGATCTGTTTAGCCGGGCCCAAGTCTTTCATCGCAAAAGACTTGCCCAATTCTTGTTTCAGCCTGTCGAACTTCTTGATGTCTTTTCCCGTGATGAGCATGTCATCAACATATAACAGCAGAACTAAGTAATCACCATCTGAGAACTTGCGCGTGAACACACAGTGGTCCGACTCCGTTCTGTCATATCCATGCTTCAACATAAATGAGTCGAACTTCTTGTACCATTGCCGTGGAGCTTGTTTCAGCCCGTACAAGCTCTTCCTCAGCCTACACACCATATGGTTTTTGCCCTTGACTTCGAACCCCTCTGGTTGGTGCATGTAGATCTCTTCTTCCAGGTCACTATGGAGAGAGGCAGTTTTAACATCTAACTACTCTATCTCCATATCCATGCTAGCCGCCAACCCAAGCAACACCCATATGGATGTCATCTTCACCACTGGTGAGAATATCTCCTCGAAATCTATGCCTTTTTCTGACCAAAACCTTTCACCACAAGTCTGGCCTTGAACCTCGTCTGTGAATTCTTCTAATTGATCTTCTTTCTGAACACCCACTAGTTGCTCAAAGCTTTCTTGCCCTTAGGCAATTTTACCATATCATAGGTGTGGTTCTTATGTAAGGATTCCATCTCCTCTTGCATAGCTTTCAACCACTCCCCCTTATGCTCGTCGACTAGGGCCTTAGAATAATCTTCTAGCTCTCCCCCATCAGTCAGCATAATGTACTCATGTAGCGAGTACCTTTTGGACTGTTGTCTGTCCCTAGATGACCTCCTCACCTATGGCTCAACAGGTGGATCAAGTGGGGGCTGCTCTCCTGGTCCATTTTCTAAAGGAACTTCCTCGTCCTCTACACCTTACTGTACTCCCCCGTCATCAGGCACCACGGGAGGAGTAATCAGATCCATGTTCTCTAGCTCACCTGAACTAGGCTGGTTCTTCTCTAGCTTACCAATGTCTTCTATACACTAATGTTCAAAGAAAACCACATCTCTGCTCCTGATGAGCTTCCTCTCGGTCGGATCCCACAATCTGTAACCGAATTTTTCATCACCGTACCCCAAGAACACACATTGTTTGATCTTCATATCGAGCTTGGACCTCTCGTCCTTTGGTACGTAAATAGATGTCCTGCATCCAAACACCCTGAGATGACCGTACGATGGATCATGTCCAGTCCACACTTCTCAGGTACTTCTCCATTTAACGGGGCTGATGGAGACCTATTTATCAAATACACTACCGTGTGCATTGCTTCTCCCCAGAACGTCTTGGGCAATTTCGCATGGGATAACATGCATCTGATTCTCTCTACAATGGTGCGATTCATTCGCTCAGCTACACCATTATGCTGGGGGGTCTTGGGAACCGTCTGTTCATGCCGTATACCCAGGGACTTGCAGTACTCATGAAAGTCGCCAATGTATTCACCACCATTGTCGATGCGGATGCACTTCAATGGTCTACCTGTCTCTCTCTCTACCATAGCATGAAACAATTTAAACACACCAAAGACCTCGTCCTTGGATTTCAAAGCATAAACCCAAACCCTCCTAGATGCATCATCTATAAAAGTAACAAAATGCAATGCCCCGCCCAAGGTTTCTGTCCTCATAAGACCACAAACATCAGAATAAACCAAATCTAATGCATGCACTTTATTAACATGAGAAGCAGATTTAATAAATGAAACTCTATGTTGTTTCCCTGATAAACAATCAAGACAGGTTTTGAGAGGTGTACCTGTCACGTCTGGAAGGAGTCGCTTCTTTGCTAGTACCTGAAGCCCTTTTTCACTCATGTGGCCTAGACGCCTATGCCACATGTCAATAGCTGAATCTTCCGTTGCGTTCAACCCACCCTTGCACATACTGACACTTGCCTTGTAAAGGGTGCAATACTTCTTTCCTCTGGCCACGATCAATAAACCCTTAATGAGCTTCCATCGCCCACCAGCAAACCGGCTTTCATAGCCATCATCATCCAATCTTCCCGTCGACATCAAGTTGAGGCGAAGGTCTGGGATATGCCTCACATCCCTGAGAACCAATGTGTAGCCCACATCGGTCTTCACACAAATATCACCGACTCCCACGATTTTTGATATGCCAGAATTTTCCATCTTCACAGTCTCATAGTCACTTGACTTGTAGCTTGTGAAGAAATCTCTGCGTGGAGTCGCATGAAAAGAGCTCTCGAGTCTATCACCCAATCGGTGTCCTGACTCGTAGCCGTGAGACATACATCATGATCTGTAGAAAGAATAACTAAAATGTCGCCATTTGAAGCGACCGCAGTGGAATCTGATTCATCTTCCTTCCCTTTGCCTTTCTTGTCGTTCTTCTTACCACGACATTCATGCTTGTAGTGGCTCTTCTTGCCACAATTCCAGCAATCAACGTCTTTTCTGTTACTCGACTTGCCTCTTGATTTATCTCGGGCCTTCCCGCCCTTCCTGTTCTTTCCTCTCCCCCATTCCTGTGTCACAAGAGCCTCTTGCTGAGTAGACCCCTGAGACTTCCTCCTTGTCTCCTCATTGAAGAGACAACTGGTTACCTGTTCCATGGATATCTTTCCGTCTGGCGCAGAGTTACTTAGAGACACCACCAATGTCTCTCAACTGTCAGGCAATGAACTAAGCAAAAGTAAAGCCTGCAATTCATCATCCAGAACCATCTTCATAGAGGAGAGTTAATTCACAATACTACTAACCTCATTCATGTGCTCGGCCACAGAACCACTATCCTTGAACTTGATATTCATAAGTCGCCTTATCAGAAAAATTTTATTACCAGCTGTCTTCCTCTCATACAGCCCTTGTAATTTCAGTCATAGGCTAGCGGCTGAGGTTTCTGTAGACACATGGTGGAACACTGAATCATCCAACCATTGTCTAACAAACCCCACCGCCTTCCGGTCCATCTTTTTCCAATCATCATCAGTCATATCCTTGGATTTTGCTGATATGCCTAAAATTAGATAATATAGGTCCTTGCAATAAAGCAAGTCCTCCATCTTAGCCTTCCATATGGTCCAGTTAGAACCATTGAGGCTGATCATCCTTAATGAGCCACCTTCCATAATTCAAAACCGATCCTACCTGTTCAATGAACTTGGCTCTGATAACACTTTGTTAGGGGCCTTGCACAAAACCTTAGGACCTATCCCTCCAGAACAAACCAGAATTATGGATAATAAAGCAATGAAAATAATCAATGCATCAATCACATACCACACAAGAGATTTTTACGTGGAAAACCCTCAAAGGAAGTAGAACGTTACAAACTTCTTCACTCACGTAGGAGTGGATAAACAATGAGAGAAACAAAGGAAAAACGGAGAGATCTCACCGATTACGAGGACATAGATGCGCTGAGATATAGATTGCACAGTAGAAAACCTCCACGAGCATAATCTCCCTTCTATAAGCTTCCTCTCTCTCTTTTCTTCTCTCTCTCACCTTTGATAGCCCTAAACCCTTTAGTAAATCCCTTGTAAAGCTTTAGGAAACTCTCTTGTCGTACCTAGGAAGCCCTAGGAACTCTATTTAAAGCTTTAGGAAACTCCTTTCCGCATCCCAGTTGCGAAAGGACTTGCGATACGAAATCCGCGTAAAATCGTGGAACGAATCTACGTAACCTCGACTGGTCGAACCGAGTCTACGACCGGTCGAGAGCCATCTACGACCAGTCGAGCACCTCCTTCGACTGGTCGAGCACCCCGAAGAAAAACAGTCCACAATCGTTGGACTTTGAGTCGTGCCACGACTCAACTCCTTCGACTGGTCGACCGCCAGCATTCGACCGATCGAGCAGGGCTCACGACCGGTCAACGACGGGTCAAAAAAAAAACCATCAATATGGAGGTTGTTGAGGGCAAACTATGAATGAAGATGAAGAAGCCGGTAAGGCTAACGTAGGTGTATCTCCTCGAGGAATGGTGCAAGTATGAAGGATAACACTGGCATAGACTATAGCAGTGGCACAGGTTTTGAGGTCCGGCCGGGTAATGTCATCCCGACTTTGTTCAGCATAAATTTCTTCCTCAGACAAGCATCATCAAGTGTAAACTCCTTTCTCAAGTTTACACTTAGCTTCACCATGTCAACATTGGTAGAAGGTCCTTATCTTTCCCCTTATAAGAATGGCTTAAGACCTTTACAAGAATATGGTGAGAAATGATATTTGGTTAGTGTTGAGGCTCCAGGTGCATAGCTTGAAAGGGCCCTACACTCTACTTAGCCGAAGTGGTGTCGAGGTCCCACATCTGAGCGGATTGTACTCAGATCTTTATGGTTAGCTGGGAAATATCTCTATTAACATATGCTACTTCAGTGAACCCCTTCTTTGAGCCCGCATCCTCCTTTTATGCCCCTCTTTGAGGCAACATCAAGTCACTATCTAATTCCTTACCTTATAATGACTTTATTTATCAATGATATGCTTTAGAATGACATAAGTCTGTTTCTTTTAGTCTTTTTAATTTTCTCTTTTTTTTGCTTGTTCTTGTAGTTCTTTCATAGCTGCCACAATAGGTTAATTTATATGCAACAATATATATATTTTCAATGCAATGTCCTTAGCCATAATTGCACAATATTTAGTTGTTGGGTTGGTGCTCGGTTAATATACGATGCTGGTTATAATGCTTGGTTGTGATAATGTGACACTTGGTCGTGGCTCATCATGGAACAAAATGATGGGACTTTTGTCTGGTCGTAGCACGAAAGTATGTCCAAACTTAAGACAATTTTTGCAAGAAAAATGTGAAAATTTTCCATTTGTTGAATCTCATAGATACGTGTGTCATGTGTAAGTGTCGTTGGGGCTTGAACTTGCTAATCCATGTGTGTTGCCCCCTCACATCTGGTGGTCGAATACTTGGTGGTTGTCAAAAGCGACTTTGGGGAGAAAAGGGTAGTGTAGTTTGTCCTCATGCGAGAGACTGATGTGTGATTCACTAGAAATTCCTCAGATTCATCGAGCAATGATCACGATGGAATGTAGTCCACTAAGGAATAACCCAAAGGATGGCCAATAGTTCTGTTATAGTTTTGGGCTCGTAAGTAGCTTTGGAGCCTTTATCTTCTAGTACTCACTGGGATACTTTACTGGGAAATGTCTACTCGAGAATATCACAAGTAATAGCCATATGGCAACCACGATGTTGCTACAATTTAAACTCTTGTGTAACTTCACAGTTTTTATTACTGGGTCAATGGCTGATGGATGGTTATCACACTATCGTAGTTTAGGCTAATAAGTAGCTTTGAAGTGTCATGATGCATGAGATCAAATGGTGGTCGTTATGCTCCGATCTAGACTCTCGTTCATAAGTAATCAAAGTTTTAAAAAAAAAATAAATAAAGGGATTTTCATATAATCCAAATAATTGAGTATTTAAATCCAAAAGAACATTATAAACCATGCATGCAACGCAGAATATGCAAGTATGTGTCAACTATCTTAGTACGATTGTTCAGTTTAATTTAAATAGCTTACACTGTTAATAAAATCTCTGTCAATCTACATAACTGTCTCTTACACATGCATGGGTACTCCCCTAACCGACCACAACCAATGTTATCTGTCTGCACAACGATCTCTTGCATGCACATGGGTGCTCACCCAGTCAGCCACAACCAATGGAATATCCACCGGCCTGCATGGCGATACTCTCTTACACGACACTTACCCAGCCGACCATGACCAACACTATCAGTCTACATAGAGGTCTCTTTCATGCTACTCATCCAATTGACCACGACCAATGGAGCATATGGTCTATTGTGCAGACTTGGGCACTCAATCAAAGAATTTTACAGGGACTATTGCAATCATTTGAGTGCTCACCCAAAGGTATTCACTAAAATTCTCATTCGTGGAATACAAAAATCATACAAATCATTTCCTAAAGCATTTCAAAAACCAAGCACTCAACTTCCTAACCTTCGCAAGGCACTAACATATGAATAAAATATCAAAAAGCAAACACTCAACTTTTTAACCTTCCCAAGGCATTAACACATGAATAAAATCTTGACAGAAGCATGAATTCTCAACGCGAAGCATAATAAACAATCTTTATACAAAATTCACCGAAACCATCCCAAAAACATCCTTTTGAAGATAATTTCAAAAGCATGATACCATAACATAAAAAATCGATGTTCAAATCAAGGTTAAAATGAAATAACACCCAAATCCAAATTCCCATATCACAATTTCATACATTAAGAAATATGAGCAAACACAGTTCAATAATTCAAACAATAATTATAAACTGAAATTAAATAAAATACAACGATAGTCTGGTGATTATGATGGAAGAAAAGGTACCGATCAACTCAAATATTACGCGACTCAACTCAAACTTAGCTTGACTTAGTTCGACTCTGTGTGGATTCAACACTGAACTCAATGCATGAATTTCCTGTAGGACTCTCATGTCTCTCTTAATGGGTTCTAGCGTTATTGGACCAAACTCAACTTGATTTCATACAAACTCAATAAGTTGACTCGACTAAGTTGAATCTCTCTCTCTCTTTCACTTTTGATTTTTCTGTCAGGTTATTGAATTAGTTATATCTCAAGGATTTCAGAATCAAAGTTGTGAAGGAATTAGTGTCGAACAAGTCATGTCTGAAGAATTCCTCAAACTTAGTTATTTGTTTGTTTGATTGTTTAAACGTATGGATAGATTTGTATCGGACCTTGATTTGGAACCTGATGATTCCTCATCGATCATGTGGCGACATAGTGGTCCAATTAGATTTCAGATCAAAGGTTACAAAGGCTTATTTGATGGTGGTTCTTCTTGATGAAGAAGATAACCCTTTAATGGTAGATTGCAACTAGTTGTGTTTTTCCTTAGGTTGCTTCTTTTGAACGATCCAGATGGGTCATAGGAAGCTTAAGGGCACAGTAAATCGAAGGTCTATGTTACTTTCTTCAGCGAGTTATGCACTTAAAGAGTTTCGGCCTCGCTGCTTAAGGGCGCAGTAAATACGGGATTCAGTCGTGTTTGAATCGATATCTTCGGCTGGTTCTTAGTGTTGGAAGTTATAACACATTGACCCTTTAATACTCAGGTATTGGATGACCTGAGATGTTTTCAGAATTTTTTCCAATTAAAATATACAATGCATGCTCACCTGTGTGTAAACTCGAAGACCCAGGGGTTATGAGTCAAAACTTAAACCTAAAAACCCATAACTCAATTTAACCTCGTACGTTAGCAAATCAATATTATAACGCCTATTGGACTCGGATCATCAGATCCGCCGTCCATCCAAACCTTAATGGTCAATTAAATGAATGCATGCTAAAATACATTAAATAGAATGTTCAATTTAAGTAATTAACCAATTAAATGCATAAGTTAGAACCTTGGGACCTTAAAACAAAGGAGAATCCCATTTACAAGAGGAGACCATGCTCTGTCGGTTCGACCTACACACTTGATGGTCTAACCAACTGTGTAAACTTGAAAACCTGTGAAATTTGTGCTCTGTCGGTCCAATCGATAGTCTTTGAAATTCAATATACTTGCAAACCACCAATATTTTATCTAGGGCTATAAAAGCCCATTTGCCCCCTTTCCTTCATTCTTCAAACCTAAGAGAGTGAAATAGGGGGGAGAGAGTGCGTGTGAGATAGGGAGAGGAAGATCGAGAGAGACCAGGAGAGGATCGTCGTTTCGGGCCGTTCCTCTCCAATCTCGGACCGTGTGAGCGGTCTCGCTTCTTCCCCGGCCGAATACCGTCAATTGTGGGTCAGATGACCTTCGACTAGCAGGACAAGAGGTCCTCTAGCCATGCATGCGCGCCATTTCCCCCAATTTCTAGCAACTTAAAACAAGTAGGGGAATCTTAAAAATCTTGACATTAGGGTTTGTGTATTTTAGGTTTCGGAGTCCCGACAAGTAATTGGCGATGGCCTAGCCTCATCGAGGAGTCGTATTTGAGTGCGGCTTCATGTGAGCTTCGGTTTTGTGCCGAACTTGAGCCCCATTTACTAAATCGAGTTGGGATCATTGAAATCAAAGGTAGGTTAATCCCTAAATCCTTATTAGAAGTTTCATTATGATGAAATCTAAGCTATTAACGATAGATTTGTCATTAACTTAGGGTTTGGAGTTTCTTCTTTTTTCCCCAAATTTTCTACACCTAGGCCGCATCAAAACCCATAGGTGGTGAAATTCCACTAGAGTGGTAGACTCAGGAGTTTCAACTCCCGGTCAAGGGTTCGAGTACCCATAGGTGGTGAAATTCCACTAACGTGAGTGGGTGGGGGTGTGTGTGCGTGTGTAAAAAAAAAAAAAAAAAAAAAGGCCGCATCGGAACCGATGAATTCCGATTCTAAGGTGAGATCTAGATGTATGTTACGTTGTATACAATAGAAATAATAATCTTTCATCATTGTATATGATGCAAGTATCATTTAGCCAATTTAAGCCTGCAGTCAATTATTGGTATGTAAACTTTAAAAGGAGAAGTTGAATATGTCTGACCATTTGATTTGTAAACTTTAAAAGGAGAATTGGATGTTTGACCCTTTAACTAAGGGCATTTTGACCATTTACTTAATACCTAAGTAGCATGCTACCCTATTTTTGTCCGTTCCTACGAGAGCCAGTCAGAAAGGAGCGCATATAATTTTTCTAGAATTGCATGGGGTATTCAAGATCTGTGGAGATACCTTAAGAGGATTTTGCGATAATACAGTTGGCATCTATCGAGCGGTGCCACATATCCACAAAGCAAGAATGGTCAAGCAGAACGTGGTCGAGTCGATAAAGAAGTCTGGAGCGATTACAGGACAGGTAACAAGCTTAGAAGGAAGGCTTTAGAAGATCAGTAGTGTTGAGCGGTTATAGTAACTGTCAGAACATGCAAAGCCTCCAGATGATCAAGTTAAAACAATAAACAACAAGGGAATTAAGTAGAAAAAAACATTTCATACCAACCAAATCAAATCAAATCAAATCAAATCAATCTTTCAATTACTTTATTCTCCTTAGCATTATCAGTCGTTTACATTCCTTTGTGTAATCGGTAGCAGTAATCAAGTAGTTGTTAACTTTAGCTGTAATTTGGGTCTACGCTCATACGTTGGATTCAGTTCGAATATCAAGCAAGTTCTCCATTCAGAAAGGCGCTCTACAGTTGTTTTCGCGATCAAATGTAAGATTTTTTTTTTTTTAATTTGTATTGAAAAAGTCTTTTCATACTGAAGGTAAAGGTGCAACCCATCTTCAGAAGACGAACCCCACCCTCTGATAATCGCCTGATTATATTAAACAACGCTGTGCAAGTGGTTGAGTAGGCGACTGATCTTATTCGATCTTAGTCACATACGATTGATTCCAACGTATATACCTTTTCTGGCACTTGGGATCACAATTGTTTGGTTTGAATTGAGTCGTATATTCAATTATGGCATGCTCACACAAACCACATGATCAAATTTGAAATCGAGAGGCAACACCCTCATCCTTCCTCTCCTCTTTTTATGTAATCCCTTATTGCAAGTAGCCCACATCAATCACAAATCATTATGATGACATGCAAAAAGCAATGTGGGCCATCATGATGTTTATGTGACACCCACTTTGTTCATCAATTGTGGTGTCTCATATTAGGACGTTGGTTGGTCCAATGTCGAGGCATATCTAAAACTCAATTGGGCAAAAACACTGTAGACAATTAGATGAGAATCCCATCATTGAAACGGTTTGGCAAGTCTCTCTCTCTCTCTCTCTCTCTCTCTCTCTCTCTCTCTCTCTCTCTCTCTCTCTCTCTCTCTCTCTCTCTCTCTCTCTCTCTCTCTCTCTCTCTCTCTCTCTCTCTCTCTCTCTCTCTCTCTCTCTGCATGTGTGTGCCCGCCTTGCAATGTACACATGGCAACACCCTTTTCCTTAATCTCTCCTCCTTCTTCTCTTTTCCTCTCTTCATATGTGTTGTGTATGTCATATCCTTAGTTGTCTTTACTTGGAACAGTTCCTTTTTTTTTACCTTACTAGGAGAAAGGAGAGAAATTTTTAAGGGGGTAGAGAAAACAAAAAAATGGAGGCAAAGGATGCAGTTACACTCAAAGAGATAAATACATTCACCAACAATGGGTGACCCATCCACGCTTTATCCAATTTTGTGGCCCACTTAAGTTTTATATCCACCTCTACTATGGGTTAATGCCTTAACATGATGCATGCATTGGCTATACAGATAAATGATACAAAGTCATTGTTGGGATTTGTTCTGCGGAATCACATAGAGATGGATCTAGGATAGCAATCCAAGAGCACCAAGCAAACACAAGAGAACACAAATATTTAACGTGGAAAACCCTTTCGGGAAAAAACCACGGCACAAAGGGACAGAAATCCACTATGAAAGCATAAATTACAAAGAGAAAAGACTTACCCGATTCAAACAAGCTTGAATCTCACCCTCTCTACACCCTTTAAAGCCCTAAAAATCCTTTTAGAAATCCTTTGAAATACTTTAAAAAGCCTTGACATGTTTTAGAAAGGCCCTAGGAACTCCTATTTATAGTTTAGGAAACCCCACTTTCGCTCCGACTTGGAATAGTCTGGAAACCTCCTCAAATTTACGCAGTCTGTGTGCTGTCTGCGTAACCTTCGACGAGTCGAGGATCACGAAATTTTCAATATACTTTGTTGCTGGACTTTGAGCTGAACTTTCTTGGGCTAGTCGAACTTTTCTAGATTTAAGACATCTTTTAACAACAATCTCCACCATGTCTTCAATCTTCAAACATGTAGCTTCTTCATCTCTTCTCTTATCTCTGCATCATATCATAGCTTCAATCAACGCTTCTCGTACACACTCCGTCCTTCTTTTACGCCATCGCCAAGCCCAGAGAAGTTGCACAGAACTTGAACTTCTCTGTGGGAACGACCTTGGTGAGCATGTCTGTCAAATTCACGCTAGTGTGAATTTTCTCCAGTGTTACGCCTCCTTCCTCAAGTACTTATCAAATAAAATGGTGATGAACATCAATGTGTATAGTACATGAGTGATAAACAGAATTTTTAGCCAAATTGATAGCGCTCTCACTATCACAATTAACCGGCACGGCCTCCTACTGAAGTCTCAACTGATTTATCATGCATCTTAACCAAACACCTTCCTTAAATGCTTCTGTCACTGCCATATATTCTGCTTTGGTCGTGGAAAGAGCCACCACGGACTGAAGCTTCGACATCCAAGTAATTGCTCCACCCGCTAGTACAAACGAGTAACCTGAAGTTGACTTTTTAGAATCCACGCTGCCTGTGTAGTCTGAATCCACATACCCTACCAACTTTGCTCCTGTCTTCTCAAAAGTTAAGTCGCTGTCTTCTGTACCTTGAATGTATCGAAGTAACCATCTCACCGCCTCCTAATGTTGCTTGCCAGAGTATTTGCTCATAACACTGATTGCCTGTGAAATAACCAGTCTAATACAGACCATGGCATGCATTGCCAACCGCATTCGAATAAGGTTCATGAGACATATCATGTTTTTCCTCATCTGTTTTGGGACATTATCCTGAGGAAAGCTTGAAGTGAGCCGCGTAGGGACAGCTCACCGGCTTGGCCTGGTCCATCGCATACTTGATCAATACCTACTCATGGTATTTTACCTGGGATAACCAAAACCTGCTCCTCTTCCAATCTCTATGAATATTAATGCCGAGAATCATCTCTGCAACCCCCAGAACCTTCATCTCGAATGTCCCTATCAACCGAGTCTACAGTACATTGATTTTCAGACATGCCATGATTGACAATCTATATGTCATCAACATACAATTCCAGGATGATGAATGTGCCATCACTCAGTTCTTGCAATAGACACAGTGATCATATTCACTCCTAGAAATTTTTCTAACTCACTATGAAGGAATCAAATTTTTATACCATTGCATAGGCGACATGCAAACCTTGTTCTCTGCCCCTTCAAACTCCAAACTACTCCGACAGCTTCATGAAGAACAGCTCTTCCAATTTCTCATGCAGAAGTGCAGTCTCCACATCCATATGTTCCAGATCGAGATCGCATTAGGCAACCAGTGTCAATACGAATTTAATAGACACCTACTATACCGCCGACGTGGATATCTCTGAGAAGTCAATCCCTTCTCTCCAAGCATGACCCTTTGCTACCAGCCTCGCTCCGTGTCTATGTTGTATCCTTTTGAAGATCCACTTGCATCTAATCGCTTTTTGGCCTATTGGAAGCTCCACCAGCTCTCATGTGTCGATCTGGTACAGCGAGTCCATCACATCGTCCATAATCACCTTCCACTTCTCAGCACCTGGCTCACCTAGAGTCATCTGAATAATAGATGGATCCCCTTCGGCTATAACGAGAGCATATGCGATATTGGAGTCATCCATGTACCTCGCAGATATTATGCAATTATGTTGTGTGATTCTTCTCATAGGTGGCTGCTCTACTTACTATGTATCTTTGTTCACGCGTCTTGGCCTTCATGCCTTGCCCATTCAATGTGGTCATGCCTAGCATGTCACACATGTGCAGAGGTGAAATCCGCTACAATTACTGTAGCTCCACTTGTTGAAGTGTTTCCTATCAACCTGTAAAGGTTTCCATGCCTTTGCGCTTTCATGATTACCAATGCGCCCTTAGATACTTTAAGGACACCTTCAAATCTGATGAACTTGCAGCCCATTACCTCAAGTACACTAAGAGAAATCAGATTCTTCTTCAAATTAGGAATGTGTCTGACATCAGTCAAGGTACGCTCCACCCCATCAAACATCTTGATGCACACTGTACCAATAGCCACAACGTTGCAGGCAATGTCATTGCCCATAAAAACCTGTCCACCGTCGTATTCTCTGTAACTGGTGAACCAACTCTGATGAGGAGTTTTGTGATATGACGCCCCTGTGTCAAGGATCCACTTGTCTCTACGATCATCGAACAAGTGTCTGATCATAGACGCAGACAACACATCACCTGTCTTGTCTCTTCATCAGATCTAACAACATTGGCCTCCCTATAAGAATCCTCTGAAATTTCTTTCTTTGCTTTAGGATTTGTGCAATCTTTCTTCATGTGTCCATTCATCCCACAGTTCCAGCACTTTAACTTGCCTTCGTCCTTGCCCATGGACTTTGATCTTGACCTTGAAGATCCTGTACCTCAATCAATATTTATGCCCCTCATAATCAGTGCATCGGAATATGTCCTCATGTCGCTGTTTAGCTTTCTCATGGCCTTCCCTTGAATGGCTGAGATAACGGTGTTGACACTCAGGGTTTTATTTGTGGTGCACATTGTGTCCTTGAATGATTCATACGATGCCGGAAGAGAATTCAACAACATACATGCTTGTTCCTCATCTTTAATCACTTCCTCCATATCTAGCAGTTTGCAAACCAATTTATTAAAGTTGCTAATGTGGGTCTCCAGATCTCCACCCTCTGACATCTCGAAGTTATACCATTGTAGCTCTAAGTGTACACGATTTTCAGAAGATTTTTTCACTTGGATATCTTCTAACTTCGCCCATAAACTAGCCGCAGTTTTCTCTCTCAAGACATTGTAGAGAACCTCATCCGTGAGACATAAACGAATTAAGGATAATGTCTTCTTATCAAGGGTATTCCAATCATTATCAGTCATAGTAAACTTTTGCTCCTCAAGAGCACCATCTTCATCTCGCTTGGTCAAGAAACTGATCATCTTGATCTTCCATAACTCAAAGTTATTTTCCCCCGAGTACTTCTTAATATCATACCTAGTGCTTCCCATTGATGCTAATCCCGTAGATCCAAATTTGTGCCCCAACGATTGTTGTCACGCTCCAAACTCGGAAACCGGGCTCACAAAATTTCTGATCATCGAATCCGGTGCCGATAGCCTCTATAGTACCCCATTCTCGGCTCCCAGCGTCCATACGCTAGATCCCGATCCTGGGATCCTACAAGGAAGATTCCAATGTACATTAAACTCGTAATAAGCATAACCACGAGTTTACCCAAATCACAAAGGCAACATCATCATCACATATCCACTAATATAAACATTTGAATATAGTGCTGAAAGGGAAATACATATATCGAAATCAAAGCTCCAAAAGTCAACTGCACGCTCCAAGCTCGACGCTGCTGCAACCTAATGCCACCTGCACGCATCTATCGTCATAAGCTTATAAAAAGCTTAGAGGGTGGTGTAAGTGTGTGCACAAGGTAAGTGCCAAGTATTCAATACAATGCCATGATCATACAATATCGGAATTACTGACAAGATTATGAATCATACGATATCAAAGTAAGCAAAAATACTAACAAGTCCATGAGTTATACAATATCAGAGTATCTAATACAGATCAGCTATGCAAATGAGGAGTTATAGAGAGTCAAATATCAGATGCCGAGGATACAATGTAATATGTAAATCCTGCTAAATCCGTCTAAGCCATATAAATGCAGAAACATAGCAACCCAAAATGCCATATGCCTGCGGATGTAATGTAATATGCGATGCGAATGAAATGACCAAGCTAGAGTATGAAGTTGGGATGATAGTACGTAGTATCGCAGGCTACGGGGTCCACCACAAGGGACTTTTATCCAAACCAGTCTCATACCTAAATTTGGATAGTCAGACTCAATGTGGTAAACTCCTGATCTCAGTTTAGTCGCGCGCCCCAACCAAAATCCTGGCCATCGTAAAGGTACATGTAACAAATAGTTCACACCACAACCCTAGTGGATAGTGAATGAATGAGTACGCAACTCCTGCTCAATAAGTCCACATAACAATACCGTACATCTCTGGGATCATCACCGGGTCATTACACTCTACGCCAGCTGTCGCTCCTATCCGAGCTCACAACTAGGTAAGTGGAAGAGACTCACTATCCGCCTGCCAGCAGTATATCAATGCCTACCCGGCTCATCAATAGCGGACCCATTCCTCAAGCTAGTCAGACTTAGCCTAACATTACCTACTCCCTCAGGCGGGTAAGGCCACACGCCCTCCCAATCGACGATGACACAGTGAGAGACACGGCCTACTGGTATTCAGCACTCAGGCGCTCATGTATCCACTCGGTTTAGACGTTGGGGCATCCTCTAGTACCAAGAGGGTTTATGGATTTTCACCCAAGGCCATCTATGGCGGCCCGATGCTAGTAACAGATTTCCGGTGTCCCATCTGGCCATCTACGATATGCCTATGGAGGCTACGGCCCTGATGTCGCTAGAGCGTATAGTAATCACAACACACAATGCAAGATGCGTGAGTCATATAATCCAGTCATACATCAATCCTACAAATATCGTGCGCTCATGTGAGATAACCTCTGCTTATCAGGGAGTCTCATAACAACCTGCCTAATGACATATGCAATGTTTAACCACATCTCATAACAAACATGCGGATGATGTGTATGGGCATGTATCAATATGTTATACTCATAATCAGTATCGACAACCGGCACTGATAATCGGCATCGATAATCAGCCTCGACAATCAGAATCGACCTCGATAATCGGAATCGGCCTCGACAATCGGAATCGATCTCGATAATCAACCTCAACAATCAGAATCAACCTCGATAATCGAAATCGGCCTCGACAATCAGAATCGGCCTCGACAATCAGCCTATACAATCAGAATCGGCCTCGAAAGTCGGAATCGGCCTCGACAATCGGAATCGGTGAGAATGGGCCTAACAAGGCCTAAGGGAAGGTCACAATGTGGACATTCAACCATCATTGCCCATCAATGTGGACATTTAAACAACATTACTCCCAAGGAGTGGCCCACATAAACATCATTACATATGTTATAGTGAAATCACACATTACATTGGTCTACACATTCATCGCATTGGGCCTCACTCGAGGCCACACATACACCACATTGGGCCTCGCCATACGAGCCATAAATACATCACAATGGGCCTTATTATCACGCCCCAAACTTGAAAACCGGGTTCACAAAATTCTCGATAGCCGAATCCAGTGCCGACAGCCTCCGTAATAACCCATTCTTGGCTCCCAACGCTCATATACCAGATCCCGATCCTAGGATCCTACAAGGAGGATTTTCAAAATGAATTTGTCTCATAAGAAGCATAACCACAAGTATACCCAGATCACAAGAACAACATCATCATCACATATCCACTAATATAATCATTTGAGTACAATGCTGAAAGGAAAATACAATATAGAAATATCAAAGAAAACTCTAAAAGCTCAACAGCACGCTCCTACCTCAGCTCGACTGCATCATAATGTCTCCTGCACACATTTATCGTGCATAAGCTTATAGAAAGCTTAGAGGGTGGTGAAAGTGTGTGCGCGAGATAAGTGTCAAGTATATAATACAATGACATAATTCATAGAATATCAAAAATACCAGCAAGTTCATGAATCATACGATATCAGAGTAAGCAAAAATACAAACAAGTCCACGAATACAATCAGCCGTACCAAGGCTATACGATGCAAGAACGTAAGAAGTCAAATATCAGATGCCGAGGATACAATACAATATACAAATCCTTATGAGTCCATGCATACCGGAATGTACAATATGCGGTGCGAATGAAATGACCAAGCTAGAGTGTAGAGTCGGGATGATAGTACGTAGTATCGCAGGCTACGAGGTCCACCACAAAGGACTTCTATCCAAACCAGTCCTATATCTAAATTTGGATAATTAGATTCAATGTGGTAAACTCCTGATCTCAGGTTAGTCGCGCACCCCAACAGAAATCCTGGCCATTGCGAAGGCACACGTAACAAATAGTTGCGCACCACTAGCCCGAGTGGATAGTGAATGAATGAATGAATGAGTATGCAACTCTTGCTCAATAAGTCCACATATCAGTACAGTTCCTTTCTAAAAAAATCACTGGGGTCTAGTACACTCTACGCCAGTTTGCCGCCCCTATCCGAGCGCACAACTAGGTAAGTGGAAGAGACCTCACTATCCGCCTGCCAATATCGGACCTGGCTCATCAATAGCGCACTCATTCCTTAAGCTGGTCAAACTCAACCTAGATAATGCCCCCTCACTCAAGCGGGTAAGGTCACATCCCCTCTCGACCAACCACGACACAGTGAGAGACGCGGCCTACTGGTATACGGCCCTTATGCGCTCATATATATCCACTCGGTTTCGACGTTGGAGCGTCCTCTTGTACTAAGAGAGTTTAGGGATTTTCACCCAGGGCCATCTATGGCGGCCCGATGCTAGTAACAGATTTCTGGTGTCCCATCTGGCCATCCACGATATGCCTATGGAGGCTACGGCCCTGATGTCGCTATGGCATACGGTAATCATAATCACACAATGCAAGATGCATGAGTCACACAGTCCAATCATGCGCATCCGTGCACTCATGTGGGATAAGTTACCTATCAGGGAGTCCCATAAACCATCTGTACTATGGCATATGCAATGGTCAATCACATCTCATAACAAACATATAGATGATGCGTATGGGCATGTATCGTGATGCTATGCTATCACATACTCATAATCGGTATCAATAACAGGCACCGATAACTAACATCGATAGTCGGCCTCGACAATGTGGACATTTAACCAACATCGCTCCCAAGGAATAACCCACATATAACCTAACATATAGTGGACCTATGGCCTCGCATAAGGGCCAAATATACAACACCACGGGCCTCAATCAATAGTTTAATACACATCACGATGGGCCTTTCACATGGGCCTAACATACATCACAATGGGCTCCATCGCCTGACCCTCAAATGCATCACAATGGGCCTCATCACATAGGCCTCATATACATCACATTGGGCCTTAAACACGGGTTGAATACACATCACAACGGGCCTTAAATATGGGCCGCATATACATCACATTGGGCCTCAAACACGGGCTGAATGCACATCACAATGGGCCTCAAATATGGGCCGCATATGCATCACATTGGGCCTCAACAATTAGCCTTGATATTCGGTGTAACGCCCCGTATTTTACAATACTCGAGTGTTACCATGTAGAGTAATTTAATATAAATATATAAATAATGCAATCTAAATATATAAACTATGAAGTGTATGTACTTGGTAAAGATTGCAAATTTCATGCTAAAATGATATGTACGTATTTAATGTATATAAATATTATGAAAATAATACTATATTAAATAAAAATAATTTCACAACATCATTAAATACAAATATAAATTTAATTAAAACATGAATATTGTACAATCTTCAATTCATTCATATGTATAATTTATAATGTGATATTATGCATTTTGTATTAATAAATATGTGATTAATAGCATGTATGTAGGAGCATGTTAATATTAAGAATTTTATTTATATACATGTATAAAGTAGTATACTAATATTAAAATTAAATTTTTATGAGACTTTAATTATAAGCAATAGGTAATAGCAACAAAATATGTTAACAATGCATGATGTGAGCCTCACAAAAGGTCCATTAGTACCTTCTAACCGTTGACTATCAAATTGGAATCAATCCGGCCATTGGATCAACGTAGTCAGCACTTAAAGAATGTAAGTCAAGTACTATGGCCCACCTGAAGCATAGATCTTCCTGATTTTCGGTGAGAGGCCCTGATTGGGACCTTTGAAGTGGATAAATGGACTGGATTTATCACAAACATCAAGGTGGACCCCACACAGCCGTTGCGTGTGCACCAGGGGTGGTGCACTCGCCGTGCACTGAGCCAAGAGGCTCGGTCAAGCGGGTCTAACCCGCAATTTCCATAAAAAGAGATCTCTCTCTCTCTCTCTCTCTCTCTCTCTCTCTCTCTCTCTCTCTCTCTCTCTCTCTCTCTCTCTCTCTCTCTCTTCGTTTTGCCCAACCGACGGACAACGTCCATTTGGGACGTGCCATGGCCCACCATCTTGGATCCAACGTGTGATCTGAACCGTCCATCGTGTCAGGGCTCGAGCCCCACCAAAACCTATCGCTTCTTGCAGGTTGAAATGCATGTACGTGAGCATAATCCTCGGCGCAATTAGGCCTTACGAACACATGCTCACCAAAAACAGAAACTGTTCCGCTCCAGCTGGCACGATCCACGTGCATGGGAATCCATCGATCTTGGTCGTTCATCCGAGAGAGATCCTAACCGTCCGTCCCAGACCGCCCTAGGGTTTCTACCCACCATAAAGAGAAACCACATATGATTTTAGTTTTTCTACCCAAACTCAAGTCGGTTTCCACCAGATCTAATCTAGGACGCCCATCTTCAATCCGATGGCCCTGAGGGAGTTCAAGGCTCGATTTAAGTCGAAAATATGGAGCTGCATCAGGTCTCTCTCCCACACCCTTACCACAGCTCGTCAACCGGCCGTTTTCATCTGAGCTCGAACCCACCTAGCTAACTTCTCTTAACCTTCGAAAACCCATGTTTGTAAGCTCACTGGAGCTTAACCAAATCATCTACAAGAGCCGGGTCGGAGAAAAACCCCACCGTCTGAAAGTCACCATTAAAGCTCCATCTCCTTCCTCGGTGAGAAGCAGAAATCATATGGGTTGTGTGGCCACTGAATTTGCCAGTTGGGCCGTCCCTGAGTCAAGCCCGGCCACTTCTAGACTTCCCAGAAATAGAAAAGAAGGAAGAAGGAGCAAATACAAGGAGGAAGAAGGAAGAAGGAGGAGGGGGTGTTGGCGCTGTTGCACCACACAGAGCTGACGAGCGCCGCACCCCTCTTCCGCTGTCCAAATTTGGGTCCGTTCGGACCCTCTTGAGCTCCCAAACAAGGAGGAAGATAGTGGAAGAGAGAAAGGAGTGAGAAAAGAAAAAAGGAGAAGGAAGAAAGAAGAGAGTTAGAGGGAGCAGTTTCTGCTGGTGCCGCTCAACTCGGGCCAACTGCAGGACGAGTTGAGTCCGATTCAAACTAGAAATGGGGCCTGTTTGGGACAGGCTCGAGTGCAGCTGGCTTTCAGTGGAGCTAAATAGAGAGAAGGAGGGTGGAAAGGAGAAGGAAATAGAAGGAGAGAGAGTGGTGCGTTGCTACACCTGCTAGAACCGAGCTGGATCAGCTGGTCGGGTTCTGAGTTACCGGGCCTGTTTCGGTCCGAGTTGGGCTGGGTCGAGTCCAGTAGTGTTGCTGGACTTCAAGGAAAGAAGAAGAAGGGAAGATAAAGAAAGAGAGAAGGAGAGGAAAAGAAAGTAAAGGAGAGTTGGGTTTTTGAGTTGTTCGTGTTGGGCTGAGTCGACTCGGTTCAAACCGAGTCATCAAGGTGAGCCAACCTTTCTTCCCATTCTAGACTCATTTCATTGTGTTAATATCATTGTTACACTCTTAGTAATAGGATCGCTAACATTACATATGACTAGTCATTAACGGATAACTTATGTTATAACTAGTAATTGTAAATAAAATTACAATGTGTGGATAGTTGAATCTCACTTACCGCTCTTAAATATTATCATTAACAACATATCGTAACATTATTATCATAACGACTATCGAGGCCATGTCGGTTAATAATAATTATATATATCGCTAATATCAATGACGATCTTGAGATTTTTAATAATATAGGTATTGTACACCCATTTGAAATTCAATCCAAAAATCTGAACCTAGACCTAAAACCCTATGATGAAATCCTAGACCTAATTAACCTAAACTCTAGGTCTATACTTTAAACATAAGTGATGAGACCATAGCACCTATTATCATGACTAGATCCATTATTATGATTATATTATCATTTTCTTATGAGATTATTATAATACTTGTTTATATAATTATTAGTATTAATCCTTATTATATTATCATTAGTAAACATTCTATTATTATTGCTTGAATTATTTAAGGGATTATTAGTAACTATAAAAATATTAGATGATGTCAATACATTTAAATATGAACTTATGGACCGTTGTTATATTATGGATGGAATAATGCCCCTATTAGGAATATTATTTGGCCCATTGTACAATAATAATAATGATAATAATATTGATAATAAATTAGTATCCAAATCCCAGGATCTAAGTGTAAGATTAAACCCAAAGATAAAAACCCTAATTCCACACTAAAACCCTAAAAGCTAACCCTAGGTTATGCTCTTAAACCCTAGGTAGTTATTTGAACTTGGACCTAATTATACAAGTTCATGATTTGTGGTAGGATATATTTCTAAGGGCGCAAGCACTTAGCGACACTGGTAGGCGGTTCAAAGTATAAGGTGATGATTCTTCCCCTTGAGCTTTCCATCTTCTCATTAGCTTAAGTTATAATTTTTATTACAAATTATAATTGATATTTCTCTCTTATAATCACATGTGTTAGCTGGTGGAAATTGAATTGCTATTTGTCTGCTTAATGTTCATCCTGTATATTTGTTCATGCTTGTGTATTGCTTATGGACTTTAAACTGGTACGTTAGTGGGAAACCACACCTATAAATGTACACCCATACTTGGGATGTAACTCGACTGGTTGTGATTAAAATGGACCTTCGACTTAGTGGTTATTGAGTGGTGGTCTAAATGGATCATTGATGTGGGCCTACCATCCAGGGTTATTGTGCCCAGTAGTTTTTAAGGATGGTCTTTATCGTATGGTTTTGATATTCGCCCTATGTGGCCTATTTAGTATCGCCCTATCAGGCTTTGTTCTGGTATTTTCCCTACATGTTTTCGGTGTTTTATACTATACAACCATGCGATGGTAAGCCCTATATACTGTAATATGATTGGCCATTAGTCGACAAGTTTCCATTAGACATCCTAAGATGGTAGTCTCATGAGCCGGGGATGGTGGTATGGGACCTATGCCCGAGCTGTCGGCCTACGCTGGGTCATGTGCTCCCCATAGTGACCGTGAGCTTATTTAAATTGGCTGGTTGTAATTGGATTAATAATGGATTGGCTAATCATACATCCATAGCATATTGGCGATGACGGGTGGATATTCTGGATGCTATAGCACGTGCCCTTAGGATCTTTGGGGTATCGTTTCGCTAGCTCCCAGACCACCGACTATCGACCCTTTTTCGACTGGATGATGTTTCCCAGGTTCGATGATTGCATGGGTGATGGTCTACTGTCCGCAAGGATGAGCATCCCCGGGGCGATGATTGCATTCACGCATCCATGCATCTAATAAGACTGCATTTACTCTGTTTTGGTTGTCTGGATGTTTTATAACTATGCTTACCTAATGCGGCGATGTGTAATCTTGAGGGGAATTCACACTGACTTGGCCACTCATCCATCAAATATACAACCGTACAAGTAGTACAGGTGGCTTTAGTGATATGCACGTTCAGATTTGATGAGGAGCAGGGTAGGATAGCCAAGGATGCATGACCATATTTTCCTGGAAGAGCTGCGTGATCTGGCGGCTTATATTTATATGCTTTCTGTTATTCTTCATGTATTAAATGCTTGTAATCTTATACTTGTTAAATTCAGAGACATTGGTTTGTATAAGTCATTATGGGCAGTTCCTTGTATATTTGAATGGTAATGAAATTTTCCTTTATACTGATTTGTCCACTCTACGCTCATCTACTTACTCTGATAAAAGAAAAATATTATATCTGACCATCCTTTAAGGTTAACACTCAGGTTTTCGAGAAACGAGTCGTATACTCGGGTCCTGAAAAGTCGGGTCGTTACATTCGGCCTCAACAATCAGCCTCGACAATCGGAATCGTCCTCGACAATCAGAATCGATATCGACAATCAGGATCGGCCTTAATAATCAGAATTGGTCTCAACAATCAGAATTAGCCTCGACAATCGGAATCGGCCTCGGCAATCGAAATCAGCCTCGACAATCAGAAGTCAAATATCAGATGTCGATGATACAATACAATATACAAATCCTTATGAGTCCACGCATACCGGAATGTGTAATATGTGGTGCGAATGAAATGACCAAGCTAGAGTGTGAAGTCGGGATGAAAGTACGTAGTATCGCAGGCTACGAAGTCCACCACAAAGGACTTCTATCCAAACCAGTCCCATACCTAAATTTGGATAATTAGACTCAATGTGGTAAATCCTGATCTCAGGTTAGTCACGCGCCCCAATCGAAATGTTGGCCATTACGAAGGTACACGTAATAAATAGTTGCGCACTACTAGCACGAGTGGATAGTGAATGAATGAATGAATGAATATGTAACTCCTGCTCAATAAATCCACATATCAGTACAGTTCCTCTCTGAAAAAATCATCGGGGTCTAGTACACTCTACGCCAGCTTGCCGCCCCTATCCGAGCGCACAACTAGGTAAGTGGAAGAGACCTCACTATCCGCCTGCCAATATTGGACCCGGCTCATCAATAGCGGACCCATTCCTCAAGCTAGTTAAACTCAACCTAGATAATGTCCCCTCACTCAGGCGGGTAAGGTCATACCCCCTCCCAATCGACCACGACACAGTGGGAGACGCGGCCTACTGGTATACGGCCCTCATGCGCTCATATATATCCACTCGGTCTCGACGTTGGGGCATCCTCTAGTACCAAGAGAGTTTAGGGATTTTCACCCAGGGCCATCTATGGGGCCCGATGTTAATAACAGATTTCTGGTGTCCCATCTGGCCATCCACGATATGCCTATGAAGGCTACAACCCTGATGTCCCTAGGGCATATGGTAATCATATCACACAATGCGAGATACATGAGTCACACAGTCCAATCATGCATCAATCATGTGCATACCGTGCACTCATGTGGGATAACTCTACCTATCAGGGAATCCCATAAACCATCTGTACTATGACATATGTAATGGTCAATCACATCTTATAACAAACATGTAGATGATGCGTACGGGCATGTATCGTGATGCTATGCTATCACATACTCATAATCGGTATCAATAACAGGCACCGATAACTAACATTGATAGTCGGCCTCGACAATGTGGACATTTAACCAACATCGCTCCCAAGGAATGACCCGCATAAAACCTAACATATAGTGGACCCATGGCCTCACACAAGGGCCAAATATATAACACCACGGGCCTCACTCAATAGCTTAATGCACATCACGATGGGCCTTTCACATAGGCCTAACATACACACAATGGGCTTCATCGCCTGGCCCTCAAATGCATCACAAGGGGCCTCATCACATAGGCCTCATATACATCACATTGGGCCTTAAACACGAGTTGAATACACATCACAACGGGCCTTAAATACGGGCCGCATATACATCATATTAAGCATCAAACACGGGCTGAATGCACATCACAATGGGTCTCAAATATGGGCCGCATATGCATCACATTGGGCCTCGACAATCGACCTTGATATCCGGCCTCGACAATCGGCCTCGACAATTGACCTTGATATCTGGCCTCGACAATCGGAATCGGCCTCGACAATCAGAATCGGTATCGACAATCGGGATCGGCCTCGACAATCGGGATCGATATCAACAATCGGAATCGGCCTCGACAATCGGAATCAGCCTCGACAATCAGAATCGGCCTCGACAATCGGAATCGGCATCGATAATCGGCCTCGTCAATCGGAATCAGCCTCAATAATCAGTCTCGACAATCGGAATCGGCCTCGGCAATCAGAATGGGCCTCGACCATCGGAATCGGTATTGACAATAGAAATCGGGATCGGCCTCAATAATCGGAATCGGAATCGGAATCGACCTCGACAATCGGAATCAGCCTCAGTAATTGGAATCGGAATCGGCCTCAACAATCGAAATCGGGATCGGCCTCGACAATCGGAATTGGAATCAGCCTCAACAATCGGCCTCGATAATCGGAATCGGAATCAGCCTGACAAAGGGCCTAAGGGGAGGTCACAATGTGGACATTTAACCATCATTGCCCATCAATGTGGACATTCGACCAACATCGCTCCTAAGCATTAGCCCACATAGTGCTAAACATAAAGTGGGCCTATGGCCTCACACAAAGGCCTAATATACATCGCAATGGGCCTCATACAAGGGTTACATACACAACAAGTGGGCCCTGCACATGGGCCTCAGATGCATCGCACGGGCCACAACCCATGGGCCTAATGCACATCATAATGGGCCTCATTAAATGGGCTACGAAAACATCACAATGGCCATGCCAAATGGGCTTGAAATACATCTCATTAGGCCTTACCAAATGAGCCGGAAATACATCACAATGGGCCATGTCATATGGGCCGAAAATACATCTCAATTGGTCTTGCCCATAGGCCACGAATACGTCACAATGGGCTTCAGATACATCACAATGGGCCTCAGATTCAAGCAGGTGGGACCCATCATATGGACCTCAAATACGAGGTAGGTGGGCCCTATCACATGAGCCTCAAATGCAAGGCAGGTGGGCCCTATCACATGGGCCAAAATACAAACAGGTGGGCCCCACTTATGGGCTAAAAGTACATCATGATGGGCCTCATGGATGGGTTGCACCAATGGGCCTCAAGTGGGCTTGGACCACACTGAAAATCATTTCAATACTTGTAGGTGTAACATGTGTATCATAATCATTCCATGGGGCACATGGCCCACTAATGATGTTCAGCACTGTCTAAACATTGTCTAAGTAAATCAGCACCATCCAAACATTGTCCAGCAACGTCCAGCACTGTCTGGACGGTGTGGATGAAATAAATACATCATGGTGGTGTCCATTGATCTGAACAGATAGACGACTTGTGTAGATCACATACATTTAAGGTGGGTCCCACCAGGAAAACGGATGGACAGCATTGAAGAAACACATATATCATGATGGAGTCCCATAGCTGCTGGACATTGGTCCAGCAGTGTCCATTGATGGACGGACAGTAGAGATGAAACGCATATATCAGGTGGGTCCATGTGGTGTGGCCCACCCATAATATGCATTTATATTTTATATAATATTATTTATTTGTATATTATTATTATTATTATTATTATTATTATTATTATTATTATTTTGTTCTGTAGGTCAGTAGCGTCCAGTGATGGACGACTGGATACATACATCAAGTGCCCATGGATGCCACACGTGTAAATGGTCCATGTGATGGATGGCATGGATGGAATATAAATATCAGTGGGGTCCACAAAGAGGGACGGTGTAACGCCCTGAAAATCGGGGGTCGAGCATAAACTTAACTCCCGAGTTCCAACGCATCACTTATGCAACATAAATAAGGATGATTTAATGTTGTCCGTGTTAGTGCATTAAAGATGAATGGGATTAAGCCAAAACAGCATATCATACTCCAGAGACAGTTAAATTACGTAAGCGGAAGACTGTGATAGATATATAAAATACATGTAAACTGGTATAAGTCTCCAGAGTGTGAACATGTTACCAGGTTAAAGAATTACAAGTGTAGTTCCACAATGTACAAAATGAGAAAGTGTAATGTTCTCTATCCAAAACCCTATGGCCCCGTCCGCCCAACTCCAGGTCTACATAGACCTGCCAGAGAGTTGCATATAGGAGAGCTTCTCCTCGTCGTCGTAAAAGTCTGGCTCTGCCTCATAAGCATCGCCATCACATGCAGCTAAGACAGAGTCTGGTTGGTGTGTACAACACCGTCCCGTAATGTGGGAGTGAGTGATCAACTTAGTGGAACAAGAAAGCAAAGGTTAGCATGTTATTAATTCAATCAAGCAGTAATATTAAAGCAGTAAATCACACATCCCTAAGTACTCTTGTTAATGTAAGAATGGTATGAATGTATGATGCATGCCCTCGCCGACGCTCCATCAGCGACTTCATCTCACGTTCGTGCATGAACAACACTACCTCAGTGCTTGACCTGCTACGCCTGAACGCACGCGTAATGCGGTGCATGCATATGATTACCAAGTTCTTATTAGTCCTTTTCATACAACAGGGTTGGGAAACTAAGGTACCTCCCTTATATCATTTCCCAACAGATGATCCATTCTAGGGTCATCAGTCCTAGTAATATCATACGATGTTGCGGTTCTAGGTCACTACAAAGGGCTCGTCGCCACGATGCAGTGTAGGCCTAGTTTATACTCTAGTTGATACGTAAGGCTTGTTGCCTCAGCGTAGTCTCAGAGTATGCTCGTGGTCACTACAAAGGGCTCGTCACCAAATCATTGTAGGCCGACAGCTCGAATACAGTATCCCATACCACCGTATTCGGCTCACGAGCTTATATTGCTCACTAGTCACTACGGGCGGAATCGTCGCCCCGGCGTAGGCCGACAGCTCGACCACAGTGTCTCATACCACCATGTCCGGCTCATGAGTCTTAGCGAATCGAGGTACCAAGGTTAACGGGGTTTCACTGGTAAGTTTGGTACCTTAGGTTCAAGCAGTAGCGTCCAAACATGGTGAACATACATTGGCCAATCGGGTTACTTGACGAGCTCGACTAGCCCGAGCGCACATCAAGTGGATCGACATGAAGTGCGTAAGCACTCTGTGTGGCCTAACCACTGTCAATAACCGAAGTATGTCTCGGATTCATCGAACACATCCTGTGTGGCGAAACAACATCATCCACCAATCTAGGATTGGTTACCGATTGCCTGGACTATACAATAGCCACAATCACATTCAATTACAACAAAATATCCTAGAAGATAGTTAAAGCAGTTATGGATCAAGATTTCAATTCATACAATCAAAGGTCCGATATTGTCCGCTTTAGGGTTGTCAGGGCTGTTGCACGGAATCGTTACACCACTCCCCCATCACCCTTCACGGCTTTGTTTTTGCATTTTATGGAATACAACTTAAACATGGATTTATACATATGCATTACGTAGATAAATAGACACTATAATATACGGTACATGGAGGAAATCATACACATAGTTAAAGTAGTTGAGAATCATATCTCAACACCCTTATACATTGCAATTTACTAACTACTTACTCATTCAGACAATTTGACAAACACTTACACGACACCTTCCAACATACCTGTGATATGCTAGTTAAAACACATGTCGTAGCGAATCCTTTCACAAAGGAGTTGTCATATGAACCACGATCATGCATTCACGACCAATAGTCATGGCAAGCATAAATCGTAGTTCCATATTCATTCGAACATTTCTACAAACACTTAGGTTACACGTTATAACATACACAACGTATGTTGGGATAACATGTATTAGGTTAATCCGCTCAACCAGAAGTTGATACACATGCATCTAGCATACATAGATAGTAATTAATCATGGCAAGCACAAATCCGAATTTCATTCGTATACGGTATTTTCTATAAATACGAGGAATACAGTATATTCAACCTAACTGAAAAATGAAACGGACATCACTTTATGCATGTGAAATAGCATCCATGTCTGTAATATATCATTAATCGACATTCAAAGCCTTGAAAACCATAACCTATACGTCTATAGTCCGCACCTTTCGCTGGTAGACTTGAAACGAATCAGTTTAAATGCTAAGTCTTTGTCTACGGCACCAGAACAACCTATAACAGGGAATAGGTTAGTTATTCTATTAACTGTTCTATTTGAGTTGCTACAACAGGTTATGATTAGGATTTCTTACCTAAGTACGTTGTTGGAAACGCTGGATTTGCGATGTAGACATGGTAAACAAGTGCGTGGAGTAACGGGATCGAATCCCACGAAGAAGCGCCTACTCTCTTTCTCACTTTCTCTCTCTTTCCTTCTCTTTTCTCTCTTCTCTCTCCTAGGGTTTCCCAAATTCGTATGGGATGAGAGAGTGAGGGTTTAAAGCTCTTATATAGGCCCAGAACTGATGGAAATGGCCTCAGGGCCAAGGTATACTTAGGTTATGTCCAAAGAGCGTCTGTTTCAGCTTAACGGAGTACTTTCGGAGCCCCCCCCTTGAGCTTAAGGTCAAACTTAAGCTCCCTGACCATGGATCTAGGTCGAGTTAAGTTTTCAGTCCGATAGGATTTACAGATCGACCGTGGTGGACCAGTTTCCATTCAACAGTCACCGAAACTCGTCAGGGCCACAAGTACACTACCATGTATGGGAAATTTCTCCTGATCCGACGGTGTATTTGGGTCAGATTCTGACGGTCTGAATCCTTATATTCGGCTCGCAAGTGACAAGTCTCAGATTACTTAAATTAGATTTAATTTCTAAAGAAAACCACATTTTCCCACACTCTTCACTCCGGGCTCAAGCGAATAGCTTCGAAATACTATCTAGACTTGATTTCCGAGATGGTTGTCAAGCCCAGCAAGGCGGTCCTAACCGTTTAGCTTCTCGTTAATCGGACTTTCGACGTGCAGTCCAGGTCCGATACGGAGTTTCATGATGCTCCCAAGAGCAACTGGGTAATGAGATTGATCCTAGATTTTAGGGTAACCTAGCGTCAATGATTCTACAAGTTTTGGGTCTTGCAGATCGTATTTAAAGTGATTAGTGCTGATTTGGCATGGAATCTAGTTTAGCACTTAGGTAATTCTCGTTTAATTTCTAAAGGATTTGAGGTTTGAGAAGTTAATAAGGGGTTAGGATCGACCCCTTGCCGAAGGACATCTAACTCCAGGTTGGCAAAAATTTGGGGCGTTATAGACGGTTTGGATCAAAACAAACATCATGGCAGTCCACGACACCGTCCAATCTGTCCAGCACCATCCAGAAGTCTGAACGGTGTGGATGGAAGCACATACATCACAGTCAGGCCCCACAGAATTGCTGGGATAAAAAGCAGCCCCATGTGGGTCCCACGTGTCATGTGTAGCATACCCAGCATGCCCAGCACGTGCAGCACCGTCCCAGCTGGATGGTACAGAAATACACATCATGGTGGGGTCCATACGGACGACTGGATGATGCACGTCATCATGGTGGCCCATGGAACTGCTGACGGACGGGCTGGATGACACGCATACATGTTGGGGTCCACAGAAGGGTGAGCCACCCCACGGACCAGGCTGATATTTGTTTTTCCCTTTCATATAGTCCAACAACATTGGTGCTGGACGCCTGAGCCTAAACGGTCAGGATCAAGTGGGTCGTGGCCTGGACAAAATGGATGGACGTGTGGATGTGGAACACACGTCATGATGCGTCCAGCACACGCACATCAAGGTGGGTCCACGCGGTGGCCCACAAAAGCTTTGGATGAACTTGATATTTGTATTTTCCTTCATCTAGGCCTGTTCAAATGGATGGGCAGCAATGGTGGGTCCCACAATCGGACGGTGTGGATCAAACTCATCATGGTGGGCCACACACCTCATCAATCATCATCACTAAACAAAAGGAAAAGAGAGAGAAAAAAAAAGAGACATGAGAAGGGGAGGGACCCCGCCACTATGGGCCCTCCCTATATAATGCATACATAAGATGGGTCCCACCTATGTGGGCCCTCAAATCACAAAATAAAATCACCCACCGATCGTCTTCTTCGACTTCTTCTTCCACCGATGCGTCTTAAAGCTCCATGGAATGCACTTCAACGGTCGAGATGAAGCTTGGATGGTGGAGATGGGAGGTAAGAAGGTGGGCCACACTAGCTTCTCTATAGAAGCCATGGACGTTGGGTGTTTGGGTTGCTTGGGAGAATGAGAGAGATAAGAGAGATGAGAGAGATGAGAAATGTGAGTGATGGGTGAGTGATGGGAGTACTTGTGTAAGACAGATAGTTGACTTTGGGGATGGGTAGTTGTACTTGGGGATGGGTGTGAGTGATGGGAGTGATGTGTACTTGATTGATATGATTAATGGGATTGACGTGATGGATTCTCTTGGAATTAGCAACACGTGACGTTTTCCTCGAACTGAACGCGGGCCCACATCTCCTGGCCCGGGTATCGCCTTGGCGTGTAATACGCGGCGTCCAAACCGCAACGACGGCGCGGTCGCAAGGGTACAAGTTTCGAGTTGAGCCGATTCTAATATATGAGACACGACTCAGGATCGCACGCAAATGCTGATAACAGGTCGCGGGTCGCCGAAATTCGACCGGGAGGACCGCAGAGGCATACGGAACGGTACGGGCTAAGATACGGGTCTCATACTTATCAAATGGGCCACAAATACATTACAACGGGCCACATACCTGGGCTTAATACATATCACAATGAGTCGCTGACATGGGCCTTATACAGCACATCGGGCCTCATCATATGGGCCTCATATACAACACATTGGGCCTCATACACGTCACAATGGGCCGCATCACAGTGGGCCACATACATCACAATGGGCCTAATATACATCACAACGGGCCTTGTATACATCAAGTTGGGCCTCATCATATGGGCCAGAAATATATCACAATGGGCCAAGTCCCATGGGCCTCAATACATCACAATAGGCCACAACCCATGGGCCTCAATACATCACAATAGGCCACAACCCATGGGCCTCAAATATATCATGTCAGGCCTTACCATATGGGCCATAAATACACAACAATGGGCCTCGCCAAATGGGCCATACACAACAGGTGGGCCTTGCACATGGGCCTCAAATACATCACACGGGCCTTAAATACACAATAGGTGGGCCCTGCACATGGGCCTCAAATACATCACATGGGCCTCAAATACATAACAGGTGGGCCCTGCACATGGGTCTTAAATACATTAAATGTGCTGCATTATATGGGCCGCACCAATGGGCCTCAAGTGAGAGCTTGAATTACACTAAAAATCATTTCAATAGTTGCAGGTGTAACATGTGTATCACTGTACACTATCATTTTATGGGGCACATGGCTCACTAATGATGATCAGCACTGTCCAAACATTGTCTATGTAAATCAGCATTGTCCAAACATTGGACATGTAAATCAGCATTGTCCAAACATAATCCATGTAAATTAGCACTGTCCAAACATTGGACAGCACTGTCCAAACATTGTCCATATGAATCTGCACCATCCAAACATTGGACAGCACCATCCAAACATTATCCATGTAAATCTACACCATCTAAACATTGGACAACACCGTCCAAACATTGTCCAGCACCGTCTAAACATTGTCCATGTAAATCTACACCGTCCAAACATTGGACAGCACCGTCCAAACATTGTCCATATAAATATACACCATCCAAACATTGGACAACACCGTCCAAACATTGTCCAGCACCGTCCGACACTATCTGGACGGCGTGGATGAAACAAATACATCATAGTGTCATCCCACCGTCCTAAATCAAATGGACAGTGGGGATAAAGGATACATTCATTAAGGTGGGCCCATCCCACACGTGCAACACGTGTGGGTGGGTGCCACCCACCAGGAAAACAGATGGACAACGTTGATGAGACGCATGCACCACGGTGGATGCACGGCGTGGATCAAACACATGCATCAGCGGGCCCTACAGCACTGGACGATGTGGATGCAGCACATGTGCAGCGAGCGCGGTCCACGGCTGCTGGGCAGCATGATAAACACATATATCATGGTGATACCCCACCGTCCAACTTGCTGGATGATGGAGATACAACACAATCCGCATGATGGGGTCCACCTAATCTGCTGACGTAAATACACAGCTATGCAGCTAGTGTGGTGGTTAGGCTCACCGTCCAGATGGATGGTCTGGATGTTGCTGGCCCCACGTGTGGGTGCCACACACACACACCAGCGGGCCCCACCATCCATGACAGATGGGCGACAGGGATAAAATACATAAATCATGGTGGCTTCATCCACCATCGTCCAAACAGATGGACGACTTGGATCAACAGAAACATCACGGTGGGCCCCACAGCATGGGTGAAACGCATGCATCATTGGTGGGCCACGTATCGAGAGAGAGAGAGAGAGAGAGAGAGAGAGAGAGAGAGAGAGAGAGAGAGAGAGAGAGATCGTGGAAATAGGAGGGACCCCACTACTATGGGCCCCTCTAGCTTACAATCACATACATCAAGATGGGTCCCACCATATGTGGGCCCTCTAATCATCAAATCCAAACAAAAAAATCACCCACCTTTGGATCTCCTCTTCCTTCTTCCACCAATGCATCCTACAGCTCCATGGAATGCATTTCAACGGTCGAGATGAAGCTTGGAGGGTGGGATTAGATGGTAAGAAGGTGAGCTACACTAGCTCTCTCTCATGGAAATAGCTTGGACGGTTGCCCTCATGGAGCTTGGGAGAAAAATGAGAGAGAGATGAGAGAGAGAGGTGATGTAAGAGATGGGTGTGATGGGTGAGGGATGGGTGAAAGGTGATGGATGTACTTGACATAGTTGACTTTAGGGATGAGTATTGTACTTGGGGATGGGTGTGAGTGATGGGGTGTGTACTTGTCATTTGATAGATATATTCTCTTGGGATTTACAACATGCGGCGTTTTTCTCGAACTGAACGCGGGCCCACATCTCTTGGCCAGGGTATAACATCGGCGTGCGAGACGCGGCGACGACGCGGTCGCAAGGATACAAGTCTTAGGTCGCACCGACTTTGGAATACGGGATACGACTTAGGGTTGCGCGCAAATGCTATTTCTGTGTCGTGGGTCGCTGGAATTCGACCGGGAGGACTGCGGAAGTCTTCGAAACGGTACGTGCTAGAATACGGGTCTCACAATTGCTTTGAAACCACTTATTGGGATTTGTTCTGCAGAATCACACAGAGATGGATCTAGGATAGCAATCCAAGAGCACCAAGCAAACACAAGAGAACACAAAGATTTGATGTGAAAAACCCTTTCGAAAAAAAACCACGGCACAAAGCGACAGAAATCCATTATGAAAGCATAAATTACAATGAGAAAAGACTTACCCGATTCAAACAAGCTTGAATCTCACCCTCTCTACACCTTTTGAAACCCTATAACTCTTTCTAAAAACCCTTTGGAATACTTTAGAAAGCCTTAACATGCTTAGAAAGGCCTAGGAACTCCTGTTTATAGTTTAGGAAACCCCGCCTTCACACTGACTTGGAATAGTTCGGAAACCGCCTCAAATTTACGCAGTCCGTGTGCTGTCTGCGTAACCTTTGACGAGTTGAGGATCACGGAAATTTCAATATACTTTGTTGTTGGACTTCGAGCCGAACTTTCTTAGGCTAGTTGAACTTTTCCAGATTTAAGATATCTTTTAACAACAGTCATCATGAGGGCTCTAAGTAATGGATGTGCCCGTGCTTACATGAATGCAAAAAGAGAGAGACATGGGCAACTCATGCATGAAAAAATAGCAAGTAGAGTGGTAAGGGCGTGATTTGGATGGATCCTTGAGGTCGATAGATCCTACGGGGCCCACTTGATGTATGTGCCTTACATCCATACAGTCCATCCATTTTGACAACTCATTTTAGGGCATGATCTTGAAAATGAAGCAAATCCAAATCTTAGGTGGACGATGCCACAAGAAATAGTTGTGCTTGAATCCCCACAATTAAAAACTTAATGGAAGCCACCACAATGTTTATTTGCCATCCAACCTGTTGATAAGGTCGCATAGACCTGGATGAAAAGACCACACAAATATCAACTTGATCCAAAACTTCTGATGGCCCACAAAATGCTTTTAATGGTTGATTATCATTGTTTCCTATATTCTGGTCCACCTAGAATTGGATTGCTTCATTTTCGGGTCACACATTATCATGAGTTGAAAATTTTTTAATGGTTGATTACCATTGTTTCCTGTATTATGGATTTGATTTATTTTTGGGATCATGCCCTAAAATGAGTTTTAAAAACGATTAGCTGCATGGATATAAGGCACATACATCACGGTGGTCCCAAGGGATCCCACCCACAGCAGTGGATCCGGGGATCCACCGAAGCCGCGCCCATCAGGTAAGATCCCAACCATCCATTGATGTGGCTAAAATATATGCACACATTTTAAAAATTCCACTACTGATCTTTGCTGAAAATCTAATTTAATGTCGTGTGAAAAATGAAAGGTCACGACTTTCCTACAACTAAACGCATGGGCTAAAAATGTGGATGCTCCTTCCGTTATATATAGGGGTGTATATCCAGCCGAACCGAGTCGAATTGGGCTCAACCCGGCCCGGCCTGGTCACCAGCCAAATCAGCCTGAACCCGACCCGACCCGGCCCGGTCACCGGGCCAATTTGTCCAGCCCGAACCCGGCCTGGTCAGCAATCGGGCGAGTTCGGGCCAATTTCGGACCCACGATTTGGACGGCTTTCTGCTCCATCTACTTCATGGGAAGGGCTTTGGCCGGTAACTTGAATGACCTTAATTTTTGGAAAGGGCTTTTATCATAGATTTTTGGGACTTTGCTCCATCTATAAAGGGACCCACGATTTGGATAGCCTGAATTGCCGTACATGGTGAGGATAACTGAATAAGAATTTAGGATATATATATATATATATATAGGCTGAGTTGGCCAGGTCAGGCTGAGCCGGACCAGGTCGAGTCGGGTTTCGGGCCGAGTCGGGCCGAACTGGGACATATCCGAACTCGGCCCGAACTTAGTTTCGGGTCGAAGAAAATGGCCCGTCTTGACCCGAACTCAGTTTTGGGTCGGACCGAGTCGAGATTTTTCGGGCTGCGAGTTAACTGGGCTAGCCTGATTCGTGTACAGCCCTAGTTATATACGGTAGAGATACGCTGGTGGCCATATGATGAGTTAAATACCTACTTTTGGTCCGCTGCCCACACGTTTTTGACTTGGCACGTATGGAGGTATTTCCATTTTCAGTCGTGCGAATCGCCCCGTGGCATTCGTCGATCCTTAAACCCCAACCCCAGCCAGCCATGGTTGTTAGATGGGCAAGGCGAGAGAGAGAAGACAAGGTTGTTAGACGGGCAAGGCGAGAGAGAGAAGACAAGGTTTTCTCCACTCTTTAAGGCTAGGGTTTTTCTTCTTCTAAGAAGCAGGAAAGACATGGGGCCTCCAAGAGGCGGCGGAAGTTTCAGGGGCAGAGACGGCAGCAGAGGCCGCGGCGGAGGACGCTTTGGAGGCCGCGGTGGAGGTGGCGGAGGCCGTGGAGGTTTCCGTGACGAAGGGCGTCCTGCCGAAGTTGTTGGTCAGCCTTCTCTCTCTCTCTCTCTCTCTCTCTCTCTCTCTCTCTCTCTCTGTCTGTCTGTCTGTCTCTCTTCATGATTCTTCTTCGTCGTTTGTTCATTCCGCATGTCCACCATCAATGGCCCGCATCAATGGCCTGTTGGTGGATGATCAGTTGGGCCTGTTGCGGTCTACTCAAAGGGCACTTATTCCGTCTCATATCCAATGAGCACAAGTCTATTATTTGGACGGTTAGGATCGGGATAAATTATCACATGTAGCTGCTGTATCTTTTAATCACACACAACCCCATTTCTTAGCAGCAAGGTCTCACTTGTAATCCAACCCGTGCAATAGGTGGGCTCCACCATGATGAACACCAGGCGCAAAAATCAGGCCAATCCACTTGTTAGGTAGTCCACACATTGCACATTTAGTTAGACGGTCAGCTGCTCATTGATGAGCGTACTGGTCTGATTTTCATTACAAGTAGCCATCGTTGTGGTGGGACCAGCACTTTTAAATAGGTCGGATGTCCTATGCACATGATACGTTGGCAGGAAAATGGGGCTGTATGCATAGTTCACATACAGTGGTTGTATATGTCATTTATTTGGTATGAGTGTTTGAAGTATCAAGATGTTATTTTATCTCTTCTTTGTTTTGGGGGCTGAAATAGATCTTCTCTGTATGTGGGACTCTTGTCCACTGCCTTGATGGATTTTATTCTCCATGGCTTGCATGGGTGGTCTTATTGAATGAGAATTTTTTCAAGGTTGATAAGAATTTATCGAAACCCAAAAAGCTTACAAAGGAGGGAGAGAATCTTCCAGCTATATAGCATCAAGGCTACAACCCATTTAGCAAGCTTACTATCTAAAACATTTTTCTTCCTCATCACCAAGGTAGATTCCGTAACAGTATCGGCATGTATTGACCAGCTTGCTCATGGATGCCATAGGGCCCTGTGACCCCTTTTTTAGAAAAAATCTAAAAATTATTGGTAAATTCTAAAAAACGTGAGGATCCCAATTGTGTATTCTTCTTCGATTTCGGACATGAATTTGATGTTGTAACTTGTAATGAAACATTCTTTGATAAGAATGCCATCTGTTGGGCAATGTCAGCTTAACTTGCTGAAAATTCACCAAATAAGCCTTAAAAAGTGATGGTTTACCTCTTCTTTCGAATTTTTCGAAAATGGTCTTCAACTTTGGTTCATCAAATTCCACTCAAAATTTGTGTTTTGATTTTCAAAATGGGCATAGATCTACTTTAAAATCAATTTCGTAGCTTCTTTGATGGTAGAAATGAATAAAAAAGTTGAAAAATGATAGATATTGAAAATATAAACTTTCATATTAGGCCCTTTATGGCCATATCGACCGATATGGCCTTTTTTTTCCCCCCAGAAAGGATCATTTCTTCACCCCCATATAGCATAACGATGGTGATCACTACTTTTATGCAGCGGGCATAACATAACCATTTTTTAATATCATGCTCATCAATTGACAGAAGGATCCCATGATGGTCATATTTCCTCTCTAATTTCCTATATGCAATGAGAGAAGCGCTAAGGATAATCATTCGATAGAGCTCGCTCATTTAATCACAATTCTGCCATTTGGAAGGATTCCGGAGTTTATGCTCGAAATACATATAATATGAATTACAATTCACTCTGCGCACAACAAGGATGACGTGTCCCTGTTGCGTGCTGCGCAATAGGCATTCCCTCCCACTTCTCTCTTTTCTTCTTCTTCTTCTTCTTCTTCTGCAAGATACCTGAGAGAAATCTTAGATCTTTTCTGATTCTCTTAAAGCTCCATAATTGCAAATGAATGAAATGAAGGGGGGAAGGGGTATTTTTAGGCCACCACACGTGTGAACCCTTATTCCCGCACAACTATTCCTTGTTGCGCGCGTGTGCAGAGCGTCATTGCGCGCCTGTGCAGAGGACCACATTCTGATTCGCGCAACACAGATATGTTGCGTGCCGCGCAATGATCCTACATTACGCGGGTGGGAATGCCTCTCGTCACTTTATTGATTTCTTATGCTTCCATTACTCCTTTCTTTCTAGATTTTGTGCCCCATCAAATGCCCCCTTAATCCTCTGTTGATTTTGCTCCAAAGTGAATAGAGGATCAAACATTTTCACCCAAAATCTCTTTTTTAGATCCATTGTGCGCCCGTGCTTTAAGCATTGCGCTATCAGGTCTGCGCAATAGGAGTCGGATCCGATCGACTATATAAGCCAAGGTCCACTCCTCGAATCACTTGTTCATTTTGGGGAGAGTTCTTGCGCGTAATCGACTTTCGGCACAATAAAATCCTTCCGCGCACTTGACTCCCGCGCAACAGACTTCTGCGCGCAACCAGTTGCCTGCACAATAGACTTTTGCTTTTGCAAAATTCTTCTAAGTATCCAGAATCTGCCGAAATTTTCACAAAATTCCTTGATGGCTCGAACTAAGAGACACCATGTTTCTTCTCAAGAACAAGCCACTCCCTCTCAACATTTTGAACCTTCGAACCCTTGGTCACACTCAGCCGAGAACTGTCACAAGAAGAGTGAAAATTACAGGCAAACATCCGTCTGTTTTCAAAGAGCCCGTCCTCCCCATCATTGACTTTTCAAATCGCACAACGCTTTTGGCTAGCCCTATTCGCAACGCAGTTATAATGGGGGACATCGAGAGGCCTTTGAAGGAGGGTCATGAAGTCGATTGGGAAATTTGGCTGAAGTCCACTGCTAATATTCGTACTGACAACTCTCGTCCTGCTGCTAGAGAACCCACTCCTTTAACGAAGAAGAAGCGATCGAAAAGCAAGGGGCAACTATTGCAAGAGAAGATTAAGGAACACAACAAGAAGCGTCTTCAAAACACATGGGACGGCGTAAAGGTTCATTAAGATGTGATCAAATTTAGAAGCCCTTTCAAAGACGAGATGATCATCATCCTGATGAATCTGCATCGTCATTTGTCGATCCTACATAGTGAGCCAACTGACCAGATGACGCAGAATAGGCTCTTATATACTGCAAACTGGATTATAAAGGACCACAAATTCTAGAAAGTTTCTTGCTGGGAAGAGGGTCGCAACAGATGACAGGCCGAATTTCCTCCATGTGCTTTTTAGTTCCTTATTACAACCCGCATACTCTCTATCTGGTGCACTTTTTCGAAACATTGCATCAACTTTTTCGTAGTAGAGATTCTCTATGGGGGAATGAAGAGTTTCGGACACGCGGCTTTCTATCCCATCATACTTGTTATAGTGCCTGAGCGAAGGCCATTCTCAAGAAGCATGCCCTAGTCTTGATTGACATCGACTTGTATAATGCCATCAAAGTCACCTCCAAGCATTCTTTAAAGGCTTTCTGAAATATTGGTGCCCCACAACTAACTCTTTCCATGTGCCCTTGGGTGAAGTTAGCATCACTTTATGGGATCTCTACCGAATGGCAGGACTTCCAGTTACGGGCCGTTTCTTCAACGAATTTATTCTTACTAATGAGGAATTCGCTCATTTTGCACCTCCTCAAAGACTGCCATCAGTTTCTGAAACCACTACGAAACTTTTTCGAGAGATGTCGAAATTCCCTGATATCCGAAAAAGACCGCATCTCCAGTGGCTTGCACACTTCACCAGGAATTTGCGGTATGTTCTTTAATTCCTGTAGTTATATTCTGGACATATATATACACAATATCTCTTTCTAACATTCTTGTCTTCTTCACAGTTTTTTAGGTAGTCACTCTCAAGATTTAGACTCTTAGGCATAAGATAAGAGGTCCGGCAGATTACAATGCCTACGCTGAACTGACTACCTTTTTGGCTTATTGGCTTATTGGCTTAGTTTAGTAGTATTGTTGAGTTCCAAGTGGGTGGACGCTATTCGACCGACTCTGTTCGTAGCTGCAGGAGCGATGGCAGAAGGTCGGAAGTATTCATTAGCTCCCCCAGTTCTCTGTTCGCTTTACAGGGCATTTGGGGACGCGGTGACGCATTGTTCAAGCCTGATGATCGGAGCTTCTTTAGTCTATGCAGCCTGGCATTATTTTTCTGGATGGTTGGGCATCTACTTCCCCTGGACATACGATGAGCCAGAAAAGGCATACGTCAACCCAAACCGTCTCCCTCTGTGGCACTATCGGTAGCGCAAGATGATAAAGAGGACGTATGACTGCGCAGTTGATAAGATTGAAAGTACCGAGTCCATCGATTTCTTTCAGTTTCCCTTATCTCATCAGGCTGAAGATAGAGACATAATATATGATGATTCTCTGGAGCCGATTGTGTGAACATTCTTCATTGTATTAGATCAAGCAGCCTCCCCTTCAGAGAAGGGAGTGAATTCTGGCACGAACCTTACTATCCTAGTAGGTTCGCTCGACAATTTGGTTATGATCAGATTGTTCCGGAAGATGGGAAAGCTGTGACTTGAATTATGTGGAGTTGTGGAGTGGGTCCATACAATTGGGCACTCATATGGAAGCAGCTCTTGGCTGCCGTATTGGTTCCCACTTCGTCCTTCCGGGTTACAATCATCAGGTCCAAGCTTCTTACTGCTGGATGTGGCGGTGGGTGCATCAATTTCATCTTGTACGTCACTGCTATTCAATAGACCATCCCGTCTGGGTGCCTCCTCCTAGATTAAGGTATTACAGACCCGGGCGGGGTATTGGTTATATAATAGAGAGAGATCATGCGGCTGCTTCTGGTCAAATCTGTTTGAAAATTTCATTAGAAGAACCCATTTGTCAGATTAAACAAGCCAATACTCTGGAAGGATGGATCGCATGCGGGACTCGCCTGGACCTTTTGAGGCGATCAGGAGGATAGCATACCGAGACCACACTCCAAGTTTGTCAGAGGTCTCTGAAGCTCCAGCTACCGCTCTTTATACTCCAACTCAAAGAGCGATGAAAGATATAAGAGAAAAGGCTACTACGAGCATATCCCCTCCATTGAGATCAGCTTGCCCAAGTTTCTCTTCTCCTAGAACTCGATCTCAGACAAAATCCTGTTCCCCCCAAGTGCAAACCCAATAGAACATTCCTCTGTCTCAAATGAATGTCCTGGCACCACCAGTTGAAGTGGGTCCCTCAGCTAAGGGTAAGCAGGTAGTTCCTGAAGAGAGCTCATCAAGTTCATCTGGGGTGACTAAAACCGACGGATCATCGTCTAGTAGCAGCTCGGCTAAAGAAAATAATTCATCAGAGGACGATGAGCAGAGAGGGGATGAAGAGATAAACGTTAATGAAGGGGGCGAAATCAGGGATGCTCCTGCTGTAGCAGCTCAGGAAGAACCTCGGAATGCCCCCACTTCGACTGTTCGTGCGAGCACGCCTGTTTAAGAGCAACTTGATTATGGGGAATTCAACTATTCTCTTGGCGCAGATATCTTTATTTCATTCACCGCCAACTATTCTCCTCTGCCTCGCCATCTTTCGCCTGTTCCTCTAATTACTATTCCGCAACCTGATCCTCAAATCCTCCCCGGCATTATGGAGGTTTCATCATCAAGGGAAGCATGAATTTCTGCACTAAGGATGCAGACAGTAGTGGAGGCACTAATTTCACCTCATAATGTGGAGGTGGATCAGGATACGTCGAACCTCCCACCAGTTGCTGAGGGAAACAGGAATGCAGCGGAACACGCTCATCCTGAAGAGACCATGGTTGCTCCTTCTGTCGTCCCTCAGTCAGTGGCTCGTGGGCTTCAGTTTCCGTCAGAACCCAGCGGTATAGCGACTACCATGACTTTAGATTCGAGTACTGGAGCTAAAGAATTATCTTTTATTGTCGCGGATACTGCTGTAGACGTTCCTGCCCCTTCACATAGACCTTCTGAAGCAGAAGTACTGTCAACATCAGTCCTTCCATGTTCAGCTCATGCAATCGGTATATTCCTTTCTAACATATTTACTCATTTTATACTTCTCGCAAATGATATTCTCTAATCCTTTCATTTTTTCCTTTACACCCATCTCGTCTTCTAGCGGTTTGGCGAATTCCAATTCAATAGCCACGGTGTCAGATATTCTCTTGTTGGAGAAGATCCCTCCATACAAGCTTATCCTTATCAAAGGTGCCTTGTCAGCCACTGCTTGCGTATTCAAAGAACCGGAGCAATGGCCCATTCTAGGTAATGCTTTGGCGGTTTTAGACAACGCTGCAGAGATGGCTAACATCAACATCTTGCCTTTACACGATTCTCTGGCTCAATTCTGTGCTTCTCTACGGCAATTAGAATCGGCGTGCAATATAGTTATTGCTCCTGAAATTTTGTCTCGTCAGAAAGAGTTGCTGTTACTTAAAGGTAAGATTTCCAGGGTCGCGACCATGATTTCCGGCTATAATAATGAGTATATTTCCCTTCAGGAATAGTTAAAAGCTTCTGAGCAGAATGTGATGACCATTGATGAGCAAATAGCCAATCTTAGGGAGCAAATTACTCGTCTTGAAGTTCAAAGGCAAGAGGAAAAGTTAAGGATAAGCAACATTAAGGCAGATATTGAAGATAATGTTCATATTGCTGAGCTCGAGAGGTCAAAAATTTCAAGGGATGAAGCGACAATTGCTTCTCTAGAACAGGAATTAGCCAGTGCACCTGACCAAGCTAGACTCATTATTGAGGCCGAGTTAAACACTGCCGCTGCCCAAGTGCAATTTAAACAAGATTTGCAGAAGTATATGGTTGCCTTGGGCGTTTATGAGGAAATATGATGTTTTCATAACTATCGTGTATTGACATTTTCAGATATATGAAGTTTCAGTATCATTTTGGGAGTGATTTCTAAGTATGATTATTGCAAAATAGCAGACTCTTGCATTTCAACTGCATACCCTGGTAATTAAGAGGCATAATATGATAAGTATGCATGTCAAGTTTTCTGCATATCAATTCAGGCTTTATTATATACTTTGATATGGTCAATGACTTGGAAATATAATGTAGTAGCAAACACAGTTTTTAGCTCTTGAGTAGTTGGAGCAAACAGTTTTTAGCTCTTGAGTAATTGGAGCAAACACAGTTTTTAGCTCTTGAGTAATTGGAGCAAACACAGTTTTTAGCTCTTGAGTAGTTGGAGCAAGTAGGACTTATACAAACGGCCTCTGTAACTCTTAGGAGTTCGCTGAACCACTGTGGCTTGGGGAGTCCACAAATCGCGGTCCATCAGAGGGGCCCAGTGAAGTTACCGTGGTGGTAAACTCAGTAGGATTTACGCACGGGGTTGGCTTTAGTAACTCTTTAGAGTTCGCGGGTCTCACAAGGCTACCTGTTTGGGTACCAGATCCAAGGCCGCCAGTCCATCGATGAGGGGAGAGCTCATTTAGAGGTCGACCCTTTCCCATGAATTTCTACTGAGATTAAGCCAGGAACCCAGGGGGTCTTATGCATGATTGGCCTATCTATGAATGAACCAAAGAGCTCACACCGTGGCCCGCTTTTTCTTCACTTGCATAACCCAGACCCATTCATGAGAGGTCATTTTCTCTCACCCATCCCCATGACGCTGTTAAAGAGCGATACAGGTGGTATTGGTCTCACGTGTGGTTGGCCTTTGTGGGCTTTTAAGCCACTGCCTCTCACCATTGCCCACATGGGTCTAAGCACGTGATTGCCTCCACGGATTTTTTAGGGCCACTAGCTTTTCACTGCTGCCTGCATAATATTTGGCGAATTGGTGACATAATAGGTCTTATGTGTCGACCTTGTATACTACCTTGTTGATGTTTATCGGCATCGCGATCTGTAGACGGCTATATGGTGTGTTGAGCAACACCAGAAGTGCCAGCACCAGGGGCAGGGGCGTCACCATCACCATCATCCGACACGGTCACGCCACCACTGCTCGTACTCTTTTGTTGATTTTGAGTCGTACTTGACATAGAAGTTGCCCCTCTTACTAGGTCCAACACATCTGCACGACTCTCTTGTTGCGCTGCGCGTATTATTAGGTCATCAATTTCTATTTCTTCACTATCCTCTTCAATTTGTTTTTCCCTTGTTTCCAGCCAAGGTAGAAGCGAGTCATCCTCATCATAAATATTGTCTAAGTTTATTGGACAGTAGTCTGTATCATCGGCGGCTGTAATACTCCTATAATGTCGTCGCATTCTTAGCTTCATATTGTAGTGCATGAAGACAAGTCTATCCAATGTCCTAGTCTGCAATTTATTCCTATTCTTTGAATGAATAAGCACAAAACAACCCCAATTCCTTTCGCAGCTAGAAGATGTTGTCTGGTTCAAAACTTTTACTGCAATTTTTTGGAGAGCCTTCGTACTCTCTCCGAAATTCATCCACCATTTGGCCGATTGCAACCTAGATACTGCATGTTATGCAAGAGCATCTCCAAAGCTACCTTGACGATTTCCAAATGTATCTAATTCATTCAACGCCTTTATTTGCAAATCTAAGTCAAGCTCTAATCTCTTTATTACATTCTTTAGCCCAACACGAACTTCATTATCCGCAACAAATGATTGGGCATATCTGTACCTAGGATTTAGGTAGTAACCTGCTGCATGAATATCGTGATGGAGTTGTTTTGTCCATCTCTTGTCGATCATCCTCTAATGAGACTCTCAGCTTCTACAATCACGTTGAATTGCCAACTTTGCCTTATCTATGGCATCGTATAGGAAGCCCATGGTAGGTGCTTCGTCGGTTTCAACAAGACGGAGTACCCTCATTAGTGGCTCCATCACCTTTAGGATCGACTTGACCCTCTTCCAATATTTATCGTCCCATATGGTGTTGGCAACTTCAACCAGTGTCCCTGATGTCTTTTGCCTATGTTTTGTGTTGAGTCAATCTCGGGAAGCGAACATTTCACTTAACTCTCCCATATGTTGATATAAACTCTCTAATGCTATAAAGTTGGTTGCGAATCTAATCGCCGCAGGCCTCAATAACTGTCGTCCTCTCTTGAACTTCCTCATTACTGCGACTACTTGATTATGGTTGTAGATAAACGGCGTCACTTCTCTTGCCCTTTCGACCATTTCCTTAACATTCTTCGTCTTTCCAATATCTTCTAATATAAGATCAATACAATGGGCAGCACATGGTGACCAAAAAAGATGTAGTCTCTTATTCATCAACTTATGTCCTATAAGCTTATATGATGCTTCATTATCTGTTACAATCTGCACTACATTCTCCTCTCCAATCTCATCCACAACTTTATCCATTAGTCCAGTAATATAATTAGAATCTTTTCTTACTTCCGAGGCATCAATTGACTTGTGATATATAGTTCCTAAGTGGCAGTACACCATGAAGTTGATCATGTTGCGTCTGGTTGGCCCAGTCCAACCATCACACCCTCTGGCCTGCCATATAGGTTTAAAGGTAGCCACGTATGCTTTCACATCTGCATACTCTGCATCTGTCCATTTCCCCCTAATATTCTTAGCCGTAGGAGCTTTAATTCCTTCACCTGCTTCTGCTGCTGCATCAATTACCACCTGCCAATATGGAGAATTGGCCGCGTTAGAAGGTATGTTGGCATGTATAAATAACTTTGTTGCTGTCCTACCTAGCTTCTCAACGAAAGTTCTACTCCACATTTGTTTTATCTTCTTTTATTTAGTTGATTCTTGGGTCAATAGAGGGTCTCCTAGGCTCATTTACTTCTTCATCCAAATGTATAGGGGCATCACGTGAAGATGTCTCTCGTCGGCTCCCAAACATACGTCGTAACCCACCAAACCTACCCCCCCTGTATCACGTATTGACCCACTCGCGCCAAACATGCGACGACGTTCTTCCTCTTCACGAGCTAGACGCAGGCTCTCTCTCCTAGCTATAGTTAATTCCCGATCTGAATCTTCGTCAGAATCAATAATATCTTCATCACGAACGCTCATATATTCAGGACCAAACACCTCCTATCGAGCCGCATCCAAAATTTCATCTTTCTTCTTTTGTATAGCAGCACGTTTATCCTTCGACTCATCCAGACTGGCTTGCATTAAAATCATTATCTCTTTCGGTACTTTAATACATCCCGCAACTTGACCCTTTTGATGTGTACTTCATTTGGTGCATAATTCCACCAGTTACTGGTCTATCACATTAGTTGCACTACATTTGGTGCATAGTACCACCAATCCTCTGACAATGATGTCATCCAATATCCTCACTTGGTGGCCAGACTCAGACATTTCAGGTAGATAGATACTAGATATAGATTAGATATGACCTATGTCTATGTGAGATTGTGAGTCTACTCGCTATTCTAAATTTATATACAGTTTTCAAAATCTAATCAATAAAGATGATTTTATGTTCTAAACCCTAAGAAGCTCCAAAACCTGTCCAATATAAGAAGATATAAAATCATAATAAGAATCTGTAAAATGGATATTAATATGTTCTACTATGATTAACACATCATATTCTACCATTAAAACAGCAACACATTCAATAAAAAAATGATTTTTCGAATATTTTTTTTTAAAAAAGGGCCAAAAATAGTGCGTAAATAGAAAATAATTATAAAAAAAAATATAAAATCACAATACAAATCTGTAAAATGGATATTAATATGTTCTACTATGATTAACACATCATATTCTACCATTAAAACAACAACACATTCAATAAAAAATGATTTTTTGAATATTTAAAAAAAAAAGGGCGAAAAATAGTGCGTAAATAGAAAATAATTAAAAATATGTATATAAAATCACATCTAAAATCTGTAAAATGAACATTAATATGTTCTACTATGATTAACACATCATATTCTACCATTAAAACAACAACACATTCAATAAAAAATGATTTTTCGAATTTTTTTTTTAAAAGGGCCAAAAATAGTGCGAAAATAGAAAATAATTATAAAAAAATATAAAATCACATCCAAAATCTGTAAAATGGACATTAATATGTTCTATTATGATTAACACATCATATTCTACCATTAAAACAGCAACACATTCAATATTAAAAAAAAAAAGATTTTTCGAATTAAAAAAAAAGGGCAAAAAATAGTGCATAAATAGAAAATAATTATAAAAAAATATAAAATCACATCCAAAATCTGTAAAATGGGCATTAATATGTTCTACTATAATTAACACCATATTCTACCATTAAAATAGCAACACATTCAATAAAAAATGATTTTTTGAATAAAAAAAATAAATCCCAAAATAGTGCATAAATAGAATATAATTATAAAAAATTATAAAATCACATCCAAAATCTGTAAAATGGACATTAATATGTTCTACTATGATTAACACATCGTATTCTACCATTAAAACAGCAACACATTCAATAAAAAATGATTTTTCGAATTTTTAAAAAAAGGGCCAAAAATAGTGCGTAAATAGAAAATAATTATAAAAAAATATAAAATCACATCCAAAATCTGTAAAATGGGCATTAATATGTTCTACTATGATTAACACATCATATTCTACCATTAAAACAACAACACAATCAATAAAAAATGATTTTTCAAATTTTTTTAAAAAAAGGCCAAAAATAATGCGTAAATAGAAAATAATTATAAAAAAATATATATAAAATTACATCCAAAATCTGTAAAATGGACATTAATATGTTCTACTATGATTAAGACATCATATTCTACCATTAAAACAGCAACACATTTAATAAAAAATGATTTTTCAAATTTTTTTTTAAAAAAGGGCCAAAAATAGTACATAAATAGAAAATAATTATAAAAAAAATATAAAATCACATCCAAAATCTGTAAAATAGGCATTAATATGTTCTATTATGATTAACACATCACATTCTACCATTAAAATAGCAACACATTCAATAAAAAATGATTTTTCGATTTTTTTTTTTAAAAAAAGCCAAAAATAGTGTGTAAATAGAAAATAATTATAAAAAAAATATAAAATCATATCCAAAATCTGTAAAATGGACATTAATATGTTCTATTATGATTAACACATCACATTCAACCATTAAAATAACAACACATTCAATAAAAAAGTATAAATACCTATTTTTGACAAATTTCTGGAAAATGGCCCACGGAGCTTCGATTCAAGAAAATCCTTAATATAAGTTGTTTTTATCTGTAATCCCAAGCTAAGAGTGGTCGAAATTTGCTATAGAAAGATTTAGGAAGAGTTTGGAAGAAGTATAAAAAAAAGTGAAAAATCGGACCTCAAAAAGAAAAGAAAAAAAAAACTAACCGTTTTCTGACTGTTACGCCTTGACCGCTACTGGGCAGTAACGGCCGTTTTGGGGCCGTTACACATAAAATTGAGGGGGGTGCCTGTTTTGATCCCGTATCGCGTAACGGGCTCGGCCGTTAGCGACACGTATCGGCCGATACGCCCGTATCGTAACGGATACGGCACTCTGGTTTTACAATACTTGCATCTAATCTTAACCGAACCATCTGGTAGTGTGATCTCATCGAAAAATTCTCATATCATTGATCTTTTTTTTTTTTCCTTTCACAGAACCTGAAGTCGTTTCAACTTTGTTTTCCAATATGTCTCCCTCCACGATAAGAGGATATGTGACTGACGCACTGGTACAGGGGGTATATAGGTTTTCCTCACTAGCCATCTATAAATCAAAAGATAAAAAGGGTAAGGTAAGATCAGGGATTTTACACGTTGAAGTAATCAGTCGATCACATGTATATGTGTATATAAATATATAGTACAGACAATATCATAGCCCCTCAATAAACTGCAACACATAAGTGTCTCAAATAGTCCCCTAATAAATAAATTAGTCGGGGTATATACATTTACATAACTATAGATTGTCCCTAATTATTTCAAATTTTGTCTACTAATTGTCTCTAAACGTCTCATCTATTTCTACTTGTCTCTATCCCATTCGGTAACATACCATGTACTGTCCTTATACAGTTTATATGCAAGCCAAAATTTTGACAACATCTCCTCATATTCTCCAGATATATGTAAAATTCAATACTACTTAGTTGCCACATGTAATCCATTATTCATGGATAGAGGGAACCAATTAGTAAAGAACCACATATCCGAAGAAAATATAAGGAGATGCTATTATAACATACCTATTTTAATCAATAAAGAATCCAAAATAAAGAATGAATAGAATTAGTATGGAAGAGGAAGAGGAGAAGGAAGCTAGATTGAGAACTTTTGAAGAAGAGCAATTAAAAATCGCCTTGAAGTTAAGCACGGAAGAGGCAAAGGTATCTAGATATCAACGATGTCCTCCTCAACAACATAACGACGAAGCAGAGCTGAGCTAAACTAGCAAGAAGCCATCGAAGCTAATTTCCAAACTCGCCTCATTCTATAAGATCTTGGGTACTCCATATAAATCATCTCACAAAAAAAAAGTTTGAAAAAGCTAGCTGAATCTATACAAGAACACAATGGAAAAGTCTCTCCACCTTCTGATTCAGGGAAGGTTAACGAGCATCTTGGAGAAGATACCACAAGCTCAGGCACATACGACGAAAATGATGGATCCAATCCCGGTTCAGATGGAGGAGATGAGTATTAAGGAGAATATTAAAATTATGAAAGATGCATTAAGTTTTTTACTTGTATGGATTAAATACACTAACTTAACTTACCTACTATAAATGCACCAACTTAAGTTGACTTACGTTTAAATCATTATCTCCTTCTTTTTCTTATATATTTCGATATTTGTTCTTTAAATGTTTATGCTTATGATTCTTTGTTAACTGACGTTGTTAATTATTATTTAGGCCACCTACTGGTTTGGCAATGTATCCCCCTGTTTAGGAATTTATATCGAACAAGTACAGTCATTCGACTGAAAATGCTTGTTATGTATGGTTTCCTAAATTGTCCCATTTTGGACAGTTCGGTACCATACCATATACTTAGGTTGTCCTCGTTTTCAGTTTACATGCAGTTGGAATTTCGATAATTTCTCCCTATATTTTCTCCAAATATGTGGTTCTTTACTAATTAGTTCCCTCTATCCATGTATAATGGATTACATGTGGCAACTAATCAATATTGAATTTTACATATATCTGGAGAATATGGGGAGATACTGCCAAAATTTTAGCTCGCATGTAAACTGTATGAGGACAGTACATGTTATGTTACCAAATGGGATGGAGACAATTAGATCATCTAGATAGAAACAGTAGAAATAGATGAGACATTTAGAGACAATTAGTAAACAAATTTTAAAACAATTAGGGATAATCTATAGTTATGTATATGTATGTACCTCGGCAGATTTATTTATTAAGGGACTATTTGAGACACTTGTGTTTTGCAATTTATGGAGGCACCCCGATATTGTTTGTACTACATATTTATATACACATACATGTGATTGACTAATTACTTCAACCTATAAAAGCCTAAATCTTACCCTACCCTTATCTTTTGATTTATAGATGACTAGTGAGGAAAACCTATGTACCATCAGTGCTGGTGCGTGAGTCACATCTCCTCTTATCGTGGAGGGAGACATTGGAAAACAAAGTTAAAACGACTTCAGGTTTAGTGGAAGCAAAAAAAAAAAAAAAAAAAAAAAAGATCAGCGGTATTGGAATTTTTCGTGTAGTACTTGACTTCATGATTTTATGTGGTAAAAAAAGATCGGCGATATCCAGTACAGTCATTACTCCTCAATCTGTGTAGTACTTCTACTGGAGGAAAGCGACTTCGTGATTTTGTGTCATTTTTAGATGAAGAAAAAACAGAGATGCTGAAAACTGAATCAGAAGTGAAGAAGTATCTAAATGAGCTAGTCATAAAGTTACATGAAGATGATCTTGATGTTTTGTTGTGGTGGAAGTCGAGAGCTCGTGAATACCCTAAACTTTTGGTAATGGCACGAGACATGTTGTTCATTCCGATTTCGATCGTGGCATCAGAATCAGCTTTTAGCACGGGGAGTAGAGTTGTGAGCAAGTATCGAAGCTCAGCCGCCTCCAAAACAGTTAAAGCACTGATATGTACGTAAGATTGGTTGCATCCAGTTTGGGGCGGTAGAAATTTCGATGTTGAGGAGGATGAGAACGAGAATGGAAGTCGAGACGAGAATGCATCTAAAACTACATAAATTAATGTATACTTACAAGTTTTGTTTAAGCTTTTATATTTTGTAATATATTTTCACTTTTTGGACTTGATGTTGGGTATGTAGATAGTATATGTGAGTCTTTCTTTTTGTCTTGATGTTGTGGCATGTGAGACATTTTGGACTTAATGTTGTTGACTTTTAATTTGTATTTTGTAGCACAAAGATATAATAAATTGAGGTGGGAGCAGGCTCAACTCCACTCAAGGTAAGCTCGCCTCGACTCAACTCGAGGTAAGGTTGCCTTGACTCGATCCTGTCGAATTTACATTCTATGGTGTACTCGCAGCTTTTATCAAGTAATTCATTTCCTTTAGAGTAATCATTTACTTGCTTTCTTTAGCATAATTCGTAGTGTAAACACAATAGTCGATAGTTTTAGCTATAATCTAAGTACTCTTTAGCGATCGATTTCGATTTCTCGCTTTGCATTCCACTCTTCATGCATTAAGGAAGTCCTTTCGTCCAGAAGGCAAGTAGAAACCCATCATCAGAGGACGAACCTCACCCTCTGACGATCGTCTGATTCATTTACACTTTGAGCGAGTGGCCAAATAGGCGATCGATCTCCTCATATCTCAGTCATACTCGGTGTCTGCCTACTTTGGCGCTTGGGGTCATTGTTGTTCGGTTTGAATTGGAACCGCGATCCCAATTCTGGCATGCCCACGCACTTGTCACCCGTGCTGGAGAAAGGATTGTCAAAACAACGGCGAACAATTTTGTGGCACGCCCGGTGGGACGCCATTATGAGTCACTGACTTAGTTATTGCCAGGATGCAAAGGAGGAGTGGCTGAATTGCCGGGAACGAACCTGCAACGCCAATTGCACCGCCCCTAGGGGATGACGTGCAGGTTCAGGCAACTCCAAGTGAAATTAATTTGAATGTCAACCCGACCAGAAACCAAGCAGGGCCGTCAACGGCTCGCCCTATTCTTCCGAACAAGGTATCAATGATACCGAGGGATATACATACAAGCATCCAGTTGGTGCAGGAAAATGCAAGAATTCAAGCAGAACACCTCCGTCAACAAGCTAAGCGCACTAACCGTTATATGGCCAGCCAAACCAAGGCCATGTAACAATTATTAGCCGTTGTAACGGAGCGAACGCAACCTATGCGGTAAAATAATGGTAGTTCGGTCAGTAATGCTGCCCTTTCCTGCCGACACCACCATCGCAGCGTAATACGCCACCTACTCCTCAGTAGGTCAGAAATATGCCACCTGCACAGGTCAGACGACCGGAGCAGAAAGCTAGGAATTATGATAATAGAAATCAAGCCTGCTAATGGGATTCTACCCTCCGCAAGGTCCTTGGTTTCAGGATAATTTTAATAGGTTTGGTCAGGATCATCCACCAGCTGTGGAACCTCCACGGATGGATCACGACCAAGTACTACAACTCGTATAAGAGGTTGCAGGCCAAGTATTGGGCCGCAATGCTATTCCTACTTATCATAAACCGTACCCAAAATGGGTAGATCGGCAACACCCGTTGCCAAGAAATTATTGACCAAATTTCACCATGTTCTCAGGGGAACACAGTCAATCGACTATCGAACATGTCGGCTGGTTCACCACGCAATGTGGTGAACAAGCCAATAATTATTATTTTAAGTTGCAATTATTCGGTAACTCGCTAACTGCCGCAACTTTCACATGGTATTCCAATTTGTTGCCTGATTCAATACATAGTTGGCAAGAATTGGAAGAAAAGTTTCATGCTCAATTCTTTTCCAAGAATAGAGACATCATCATGGCTGATCTCGCGTGATTCTGGCAGTTGCCTGGCGAATCCTGCAAAAGTTACATCATGCGATTTAAGTGAGTAAAGAGCCGTTGTAAGGTGGTCATAACCGAAGCCGAATTTGTGCAACTTGCACAAGATGGTTTGGAATACAAACCATCTTGTATGAAGTTTGCTGATTCATACGACTTCACTAAGAAGGCCTCTTGATATGAAGAATTGCTTCAAGAAGGGGCTAGGCAAGCGAATTCGTCAATTGGAACATATTACAACGATCTTAATTACGAAATTGCAATTGCCGAAGTAGTGGCTAAGAAACCATTAGTTTGCTCGGCGTTGGTCAAGGCAGAGTCAGCCACCCCAATGACTCAAAAAACTCAAAAAGTATACACCTTTGATATTACTCAAGCCAAAGAAATTTTTGACTTCATGTTAGAAACGAAGTTCATCAAAGTTCTTATTAATCACAAGATACCTTCGGCTGAGGAACTCAAGAAGGTTGACTATTGTAAACGACATGGATCCCATTCCCATTCCACTAACAAATGTGTCATTTTCAAGAATCTAATTCAAGAATACATCGATCGTGGATTGTTGAAATTCTCGGAAAAAGACAAAGAAGCCATGCTGATTGATATTGATCCATTTCCAGCCAGCATGGAGATAAATACGATCACAACAGACTTGAGGGATCGACCTTGACCGAAAGTAGAACTCGGTGCAGGAAGTCTGGGCAGAACGAGCGGCCGATACGTTCCCAAACAGCAGTGGGAACATCAGTATCGAGATACGTACGGGCATAAGAACCATCGTTTATGCGATCGCTATGCCTGAGAGATCCCTTGGCGTCCTAAAGACCGTCCTGAAAATCACAACCATGGCAATAATCAGGGTCACCAGCGGCTAGAGCAGTCAATGATTAACCGCCAGCCGCATTGGAGATTGCCCTCAATTGAAATGGCCAAGCCACCCGCTACATGAGAAGAGGTATGGAAGCGGTTCATGCATCCAAAATTCCCCATGGTACCGGAAAATTTGACCAGAACTCAGAAACGCCGTTGGCAGAGAAATGGGGCTGCAATGAGAAGAGAAAACGAAGTTCATCTTCAACCGGAACCCAAGCTGCCACGTCCATTTTGGCAAGGTTCCTCCGTCAGAGGAACAGATAGCGGTAAATGCAGTGGAAGCAATTGCTCTAACTGTCGATCAGGAGAGCAGAGCTATTCTCAAAAATGCCGAAGCATCAAACGAATTTAAAGAAGAAGACAATACCGACAACTTGTCGAATTATTTTAATGAGGATTGCTTCCCAACAGAAGAATGGTTACCTGGTGAATTCATAATTACTGTGAACAAGCCAAAGGATGTGGCGACCGATTCACCATCTGGCCCCACAAAAAACATGACCCCTAGTCAGGCTATGGAGATCAAGTCTGATACACTAGGGGGGGCAAGGTTTTGGTAATAGCATTGTGTTTGGTTCACTGCCGCCGACAATATTTCATTGTAATATGGTGCTTACTTTGCCGTCTGATTTTTAGGCAAGAGCTACTCAACCAAACACAATACCTAGTGATGTAAAAGAACATGTTTCTCCAGTTGTTATTCAACATGCTTCTTTCCCTTACGATGAAGGGAAACAAGGCAAGGTATCGCACATCGATACGGTCACAGTGGCAACCGATGGGGGTGCCAACAGAATAATTATCGATAGACCCATTACTGATATGACGCAGCACCTCAAGCCATTATATTTCAACTCATTTAGTCGGGTGCCTTGTAACCAGAATTTTGGTGGACAACGGAGTTGCAGTGAACTTATTACCAAAAAGAATGATTGCCAAATTGGTGAAGATTGCAGTTGATTTGATCCCTTCCGAGGAAACGGTCAGCAATTTTGCCGGCCATGTCAACAACACGCATGGTGTTCTGCCGATCGATCTTACAGTAGGCACCAAGTCTGTTTTAGCATCGTTCTTCGTAGTTGACACTTCGTCAAGCTACACTGCCCTATTAGGAAGAGAATGGATTCATTCTTTTGCATGTATTCCCTCTTATCTCCACTAGTTTGTCATTAAAAAAAAAAATCAGAACAGGGTTGAGCTCATGTTATCCGATAAGAAGCCCTTTTTGGCCACATCAAACGCCAATGAAGCTTATTATATGGTGAAGAAATAGGACCTATCACATTCACTGGAATGAATAAGTATGGGTGGCCGACGGGTATTTCAGTAAAGAAAAACCTAGGCAATATAATTCAAGCTATGACGGTTCAGGAAGACGGAACTCAGCCGAAGGGTTTAATCCTCTATCGGCCGGCTGCAAGTTGCATCATTGAAGAGTTACCATGATCGTGACGACTAAAGGAGTGGTATGCCTGGCTGATTTCGTGGCCAGGATAAAGAGACTTAAAGAGATCCTGGAGGGAAGCGATGAGGGAGTTTTTGTGAACTTGGTCGAATTGGGTAGATCGACCAAGGAAGATGGTTTTGATATAAAAGATTTGTTAGAAGAAGTAGAAGAACGTAGACCGCAGGTCCAAGACCCGCTAGATGAAGTAAATCTAAGGAAGAATCAGGATCCGAGGCCCGTGTTTGTAAGCAACCTGTTACGACCGCTCGAGCAGGACAAAACAATTGAGTTATTGCAGGAATTTGTGGACTACTTTGCATGGGACTATCACGACATGCCAGGATTGGACAGGTCTTTGGTTGAGCACAGGTTACCGACCAAAGAAGGATATCGGCCACATAAATAGCCTCCAAGGAGGATGACCGATCGAGGTGTACACGAGTCTTGGCCGTTTCGAGGTTCGAATTACATCTGATTATAAAGCTTTGCAGTTTCGAGGATGGGCGATCGATTTGATTGGGCAGATCTATCCACCTTCAACTAAGATAGATTCGTTCATTATCGTAGCAACCAACTACTTTACCGAATGGGTGGAAGCCAAACCTATGCGTAAGGTCGATCTAGAGGATATTATCAGTTTTATAGAAACTAACATAATTCATCGTTTTGGTATTCCAGAATCCATTACCATGGATCGAGGAGCAGCGTTTACTGCCAAGGAAACCAAGGCTATGACCGATCGATATGGGATAAAAATCCTCCATTTGACTCCTTATTATGCTCAGGCTAATGGTCAGGCCGAAGCCAGTAACAAAGTGATCAAAAATATTCAGAGGAAAATGATATGAGGTAACCCAAGGGAATAACATCTTAAATTATATGAGGCCCTATGGGCCTGTAGGGTATCACCTCGTATTGGCACAGGGATCAGTTGATTTATGCTGACTTATGGGCACGAAGCAGATTTACCTTTGGAAGTTATGATCCCATCTATACGTGTTGCCCATCAATCACAGTTAAGCCCGACTGAATTCACAGAGGCAATGTTGGCCAAGCTTGAAGGAATAGACGAGGCTCGCATTAAAGCATTGAATTCTACATGGACAACAAAGCGGTCGTGGCCGAGCATCCAACAAAAGATTTAAAGGAAAAGCTTTCAAGGAAGTAGACACAGTTTGGAAGATGATCCTTCCTATCGGTCAGAAAGACCGAGCACTGGGAAAATGGTCTCACACTTAGGATGGACAATATACTATCGAGCAAGTTTTAAGAGTCGGGGTGTATCTTCTCAGAGATTTGGATGGAAATGTCACCCCAGCGCCTATAAACAACCGATTTCTGAAGCAGTACTTCCCTCCACTATGGGAAGTCATCAGGGATCGGGCCGAACCAACTCAGTAGAGAAAATCGCAAGTAAATTGACTAAAAGCCCTTAAATGAGGGGCCTAGTTAAGCTACTTAAAATAAAGGTCTGAAGGCCACAAGTTTTACCCGTACTAGGGTAGGAAGAGTATTTTAAAAAAACAAGGGTTAGACAATTAAGTCACTCCCTAGCCCATTTGGTGTGAGCAAAGGCTTGAGCAGCAACAATTTTCGCATCATTCGCCCGATTCTTTCTCTCGTTCCAGGATGTTTGCGAACTCGCGAGCTCGGCCGAGGAATGCTCGATATAGGCCAAACGGCTGTCTAAGGCTGCTTTCTCCATCTCGACCGATCTTTTTTAAGCCTCACTGATAGTAGCATGACCTCGGTATAGTTCCAGTTGGGCATCAACAAATGAGATAAGCTCGGTGCTCACCGGCCGGTCGAGATCGGGAAATAGCCGATTGGTCTCGACCAAGTCATGAAGTAGGCGATGGCGACCAATGCAGTCGGTTCTTCCAGGCAGCTTCAGAGCAAGCTAGCAGGGAACGGTATTCTCTGTCGAGAGCTGAAAGGTGTCTCAAGGCGGTCGTGCAGCAGTTAAGCTCAGCGTCTGCTTCAGCAAACACATGCCCAAGGCGCTGGAGTTCTAAGAAGATGTTCAGAAGTTCCGGAGAAGGCCACTCCTGCTCAGGAACCTTGCTGATGTCCTGGAGAAAAGAGAATCGTTCATCTGTCAAGGAGGATTGTGAGAAAATCTCTATACCTTCGTCAGCAACCTCGTCCAGGAGTTTAAAGTAATCCATTGAAGATATATCCCTCTGGCAGAAGCGTTGATTAAGGTTAGTCTGTTTAATTCTTAAGTCTTTATTTTAAAGACTGAGATTAAAGGCGGCAGTTAATGTGCATGAGTAACTGAGTGGCGGTTGAGTTCTCAATAATAGAGGAGATATTCTCGAAGTCCTGGAAGGTAGCCGAAAAGTCGGAGCCTTATTCAAAGATAACGGCTTAAGTTCTGAAATGCTCAAGTGTTGCATTCGTGGTTCAGTAGACCAAACATGCATGTTGTGAAGCGGATGGCTGTACATAATTGAGACACGGTTCCATCTTAAGGACCACGATCTCTTTAAGGGATAGTGACCAATTTGGGTAAGCAGGACTACATACCTTCAATTAAATTTGCATAATAGCGGCTGATTGTTTAGATAATCGGGCCAAGATATGAGATTATCTGGTACAACCATTCCACTTTCATGGTTACAAGGCAAACATCTGTAAAATTAAAGGCTTTTTCGACCAAACAGGCCTGTATCATTTCATTATTCTGCTGGTTTCAAACCGCATGATTACATAAAATTGGAGGGCTATCCTTGTTAGTAAGGATAGCACGAGGCCCAGGACTACTTATTACGAGATACCTAGATGGAAAAGAAGAGGGAGGGGACAGGTTGTGGTAAAAAATAACGGTCAAGGTGACGACTGTATGTTTCCGATCGATCATTTATCAACTAACCTCTCTTGCCACAAGATGTTTCCCCTGAAGTAGTCCTACCAGGGACCTTGCGTGTTACATTCCACCAAGCCATTTCTTGACAGAAGTGGTAGGCCCCTGGGTGGCCTGATTTCCGAACCCTTCCTTGCCGTTACACGATTAATCTCACTGGAAATTGAAATTTCTGGCCGAAAGGTAACCGGGAATCTAGTCAGTGAGGCCATTCCTTTTGAGGATCATATAGGCTCGGTCCGGGTATCGCCTGTGGACCTGAACCGAGCCATCAGTTTTCCTTGTTTACGGAAAGCCTCACATAACCACGGCCCCTCATTAAAAGAGTCACGTCCATGAGATCTCTCTGTTACGTTCTGCCAAGCCATTCCTTGATGAGCTGATGGAATCCCTTAATTTGGATAAAATAAGGGAATGATAAAGCGGTCGATGGCCGATTACCACAGCATCATCTCCTAGTCTTTTGGCTAACTGGAAAATTTACATGATCGTCTGTGCTGACCGACCTCCTGTTATGCGGTCGGTAGTATTCGGGAGAGGGAAGGTGAAAAGGACATAGGCCTGGGTAAGACTTAGTATTAAAGAAGGTTTTCTGATTCTGGAGTTGGAGATGGGAGATTCATCTCGATCATGGGCGAAGAAGATTGTTGGGTTGTAAGCATTTGAAGGGTAGAGTCCTCAATTTATAGGCAGGATGAGGTAGAGGAGGGTTAATGCGTGTAAAGGGGAATTGCCGGTTGAGTATTCCAAGACATAAATGCAGTTATTACAGATGCACTGAAAAACGGCGAGAACTGATTTTACTTTACGTGATGGATCACTGCAAGAGAATATGTGGTCGATACGTGAGAGAATGGTTAAGTATTGATAGCCATATTGCTACACAGGAGCCAGAGGGAATGTACGAGTAAGTTTTCCCTCTCGGGCATGTGCGCGTGTTCAGAATGCAAAATGCAAGGAGACTAAGCATTGTTCAAAGGTTTCAAAAAGGTTTATTTCATTGCATTGGCAGTCGTTGACCGCAGTATTACATAAGAAAAATGGAAACTCGAAGGCAATAAAGGCCAAATTAAACTACACCTTCAAACTTTCGAATTCTTCTAAGAGGGCCTGCATTTCTGCTTCATCTTTTTCTTTGGCGGACTTCCAACGGTCTCCTTCTTCGATGAGGATTGATAGGAAGTGAAGCAACTGATCAACGCAAGCAGCAATAGTACAAACCTCGGTCTCGGCCGCCCTTTTTGCAATATAACTCGTCGTCAACCGATCCCAATACATATTAAATCCGTTGAATCAATCGTATCAATGGCGTAGAAGGCGCTGCACTGTTCTCGTAGTTTGTACATCATGCCAGAGCGATACGACTGTAGTGTTCGGAGCATCGACCGATTGAATTGATGAACCTGAACACATCGTAGCTGTGGTACCAAGCCCTTTCATATTGCCACTCATGTCGGCCGATTCTTGTTGCTCAAGATGGCATTTGTTTACGCTATGTTGAAAGGAGGCTTCTTCGTAGCAATCTGCCATGGTGGTTAGCCGCTTCAGTTTTTGGAGTAATTCTCCCAGCCGATCGTTTAGTTCGGTCGAAGGATTACGACCGAGTGAGCAGGAGGCATCAGCGACAAACTTTTTCACGTCAGATGGTAGGAAAGAAAAAGAGAAATCTTTCAATCCTTCCTCCAAGATCTCCTGAAGAAAAGAATCAGCACCAGCAATAATGGGAGGTATCTCGACAGCTATTACTTAAAGCTAGAATATAGAGGATAATGGCTAATTTAGGAATCCAATATCATTTAAATAACAGGTCATGTGAGGTCGTTATTTGTAAGTGGTACAATATTAGGATTCGCATGTCGTAGTTCGTGCTGACGTGGGTGGTAAAAGCGAGAAATTTGGAAGTGGGATGAATGGTGAGAAAAGCATGGAAGAACGTGTCCAAGACGATGAATCGAAGCAGTTAAGTCGTAAAAGCTCAATAGTCATTCATTTACAAAAGCAAATTACAAGGGGATAAGATTTTGCAAGAACGTTTCGGCCACATCTCTAGTCGTCTTCTGGCATCCCGTAGTGATGCCTCCTCTTTCGTCGATGATCGAGATAATCGGCCGATGTCTTCTGCTCTAAGGCGTGATGCAGGGACTAATCTGGAGATTTCTTCAAGTGTCGCATCACGTTCTGCTTGCTTATCAGCCACATGTTTCCACAACGTAATCAGCTCGGCCTCTAGGGTCACAATCATGGCCTCTAAGTTCTCAATTTCCATCTCAGCAGCTTCCGCGACAGCATTCTTGGTTGCGAGCTCTTGAGCAATTTCCTATGCGCTAGCTTTTTCGAGATCGGCCGCTCACTTTTTTGCTTCAAGATTAGCGACAGCTGCCTTGGCTCGACAATACATGTCAAGCATTCCCTGAAGTTCTAGGAGAGGTGGTAGTCTGGCCATTAGAGATGGATCCAAGTGGGACATCCCGCATGCCAAATCGACTAACTAGCTGATCTTGGCTATCAATTCAGTGTCAAAGGTTTTGGCCAATCCATTCCGAAGGAGGCTATGTAACTCAATTTGTAAACTTTGGAGATTGTCATGTTGGAGAGGAGACGTAGCTGTAGATGTTTCTCTGGCAATGGCTTTCTCAAGAAGGGAGATTACATTGTCAACAGAAAGAATGATGGGACCTGAAGTATTGACCTCGTGAACAGCCAGGGAGGAACTGTATCAGTCACGTCCACCCCAGCCGGTTCATTAGGTGTATCGGCCGAAACAACTTCAGGCTACTAATCTAAGTCGACTGGCAGTCGTTATGAAACTTCAGCTCAAACTTGGTCACCCACCTCTGCAAGAGAATCAGTCGTCGCTTCTTCTTCGGTTATAACCCTTTCAGTTTCATTCGATCAATCAGAAACTTCTATCACCTCAGTCGCAGTAGGCTCGGTCAGAGCCGGGATCTCTCCTATCATTGTGGGTGATGGAACCACGACTAATTTGAAAGGTCAAGTAGGAAAGATTGAAACTCTTTGCTGCACAACTGATGCTGATGGAGAAGGAACTTGCTGCGAATCATCGGGAGTAGTGTCAACTCTAGGTGAAGTATCTTTCGAGTCAATCGTCATCTCTAAATCCAAAGGTATTGTGGTTGCAGATGTCGGAGTAGGATCGTTGAGAACCACGGGAGTAATCATGACTGTAGCTATTGAGACCGTCGTTTTTAGGATCGACAGTATAATTGCAGTCAATGGGATTGTCGGTATTGGTTGCATACTCCATTCTTGGACTATCACCACCATCTCCTTAGGTAATTCTCGAGTCACTGAAAAGAATCAAACAAAGGAGGTGAGCGTGTGAGTGAAAGTATCAGCCTAAGGAAAGGCATGAGCAAATGATTTCCACCTAAGTCAAACCGAATTGCTCGTCTAACTGGTAGACCTCTGACAACCTCAGGATTTCTTATTATAGTCGGCCGAATAACAGTAGGAAATGTCGGAGTTTGGGGACGATAATGCTTGAGATATCTTTCAAACGGAAGGTTATGATCATTCAATCTATCTTTATCTTGGGTCCAGTTGTTCCAGCATTTGCTAAAATGCGCCTCATGTCATTTTATACCCTCGGCCATTTCATAGGAATAATCAGCCAGGCCGATACTTTACTTTAAAATATTTTTCAAAGGCTGCTACGGCTTCGCCCGAAGAAGTGTCCAATGATTTTCTGGACCTTGCCAGTGATCAATGTTTTATCACTGGAGAAGGTCTGGAAGGAGCTGTTTGTTGTAAAGAAAGGATAGGATATTTTGGAGGACTAATACCTCCTAAGTCGGAAATCTTCCTTGGGGCCATCCGTTGTCGCCGAGCAGCTGCCAAAATGTCGAGATGTTCTTGGGTGATTTATGGAACATTTGGATACGGGGGTTCGGCTACCGATGTAGAAACTACAGTAGTCCGTCTTGTCTTCACTCTTTGCCGTCCTTTTTTAGCAATGGTAGTAGGGACGGCGGGAAGAGCTCTCTTCTTATTCTCCGTTAAGCCTAGATGAGACCAAAACTGATGTGAGAGTTCTTCGGTGCTTCGACCGCCTAAACGCTTGGCATATTGACACTTCCACCAGGATATAAAGTTATCTAGCACTGCCGAGTGTTCTAGATACACTGGCATCTGAAGAGAGATTGCTTCTTTGCGGTAAGACAAGTTAAGGGATGTGTAGAATTCCATCGGTAACTATCACACGGCCGAATGGAGGTTGGTTATTAGTTCCATGAATGAGAGGACGAGATGTGTTGTACGAAGCCCAATTGCCGAGCGCACAAAGAAGGATGATACTGTTCAATTCCAGCTTTCGCATTTTTCCCTTTCTCAATAAAGCCTCCGAAAGCCAGATCTTGGCCGATAACAAAGCAATTCCAAGCATGATGAAGCTGACCAAGTGCATGTTCATCAGTAGGGTCAAACTGTCCAGTAAGCCATTCCGGGCCGTAAGCATTTTTCTCTGCGAAGGGCATGAAGGACGGACTGTTGTCAAAAAGATCAAGAGAGAAGAACTCTTGCAGATACTCAACGACAGTAGCAATTTCCATGAGGATATGCATAATTCAGTCGCCATAAGAAGAAAATGGCCGACCGATATGTTCCTGACTGAAGAATTCTAGCCGAAAATACGCAACAAACCACATTTGTGCAAGCCATGTAGGGCCCCCAGCTGAGTATAATCCTCTCGAATTAACTTTAGAGACCTCCGTACAAATGGCTGAGAACGAATGGCGCATTCGGCCAAAGCAACATACTCGGTCGTGACTTGTTGAGCATTAACGCATAAAAGATGTCGGCAAATCCAAAAAAGAAGGAAAGCAAGATGTTCGAGTTCTTCAACCGGTCCTGCGTGTTTGAGGTAAGAGTTCATGAAATTGGTGTACCCTTTGGCACTCTTGTTGGGTAAATTCCTGCGTTGTCCAGCTTTGGCTTTCGCATGATAGGGCATACCGAAAGGGGTAAGTTCGGTAAGATGGCAGATGTCCTTGATGGAAATACTCATCGGCCCACAACCGAACATAAAAGTGCTGGTGGAGATGTTCCAAAATGATGTCAAGGATGGAAGAAGAGGGATATTGGGGAAATATTCGGATAGAGAGATTTTAATACATTCGAAGATACCTAGTTCTTTCCATAAATTTCCGTATTGGACCGATACTCTATTGAACAGATCTTCCCATCCAGGAAGAGGTTTCGGCCATAACCTCGGAGTTTTAAACACATTCGCCATATCGGGTATATTTCCGAATTGGAACAAGATATTACTTCCTAAGCAGATTGGGAAGAATGGATCTAGAAGTTGTAGCGATTCAACCAAAATATTTGGAGAAAATGAGGGACCTAAGCCACAAGCGTCCTCATGAATTGGAGACTTGAAAATTATGTCTTTCATGCAATGGTCTGCAAAAAGATCCATCACAGACATGATGTCTTCCTGGTCGAATGTGGGTTCAAATGAAGAAGCCATAATCGTAGAAAGGAGATGGAGTAAAGGAAGAAAAAAATAAGGGATTGTATGAAGTTCGAATACAAAGCCGGGTGTATATACATAAGGAGTTGGAGGTAACATTAATTAGGAGGCACGCCTCTTCGTAGCAGAACGGCTCTTTTTTGAAGACACAAGTATGTTCAAGACACATTTGTCGTTTTATATCAACGAGATTGATGCTGGTGATAGGAAACACGTGCGAACATTTAATATATACTCAAACGTCGCAGCCCTTTTCTCCGAAAAGACAACGACGTGGGGGGCAATGTTTATACCCTATTTTGACCGGATCCTATTTCGGTCAAACTCGTGTGGATCACACATGCACGAGGTTAACGATCGAAGAATTATTCCAAGAATGTGCAATCGAATTTTAGAAGAATGCTATCACGTGCCGTACACGCTATAAGCAGTCGTCGTGGCGCGGTCGAACTCAAGCGGTTAAACAAATTTGTTAATCAATAGTTAAGTCCATGTGGATTTTGAACGGATGTCAAGGATCCAGGAATGCGAGATCGAGGGAAGGATCTGGAAGCTGGGTAAGGGCAGAGGTAGTTATAGTGACCGTCAGATCGTGGGAAGTATCCAGAATGGCTGGATCGAAGCTATAAATAGAAGAAGACTTCAACACGAAAAACTCACACCAACCCAAACAAATCAACAAATTAATTATCTTCAATTATCCTGTCGAATTTACATTCCATGGTGTACTCGCAGCTTTTATCAGGTAATTCCTTTCCTTTAGAGCATAAACTACGGAATCCTTCCAGATGGTAGAATTGTGATTAAATGAGCGAGCTCTATCAAATGATTATCCTTAGTGCTTCTCTCATTGCATATAGGAAATTAGAGAGGAAATATGATCATCATGGGGGATCCTTCTATCAATTGATGAGCATGATATTAAAAAATGGATATGTTATGCCCGCTGCATAAAAGTAGTGATCATCATCGTTATGCTATATGGGGGTGAAGAAATGATCCTTTTTGGGGAAAAAAAAAAAGGGCCATATACGAAAGTTTATATTTTCAATATCTATCATTTTTCCACTTTTTTATTCATTTCAAGCATCTAAGAAGCTAAGAAATTGATTTTAAACTACATCTATGCCTATTTTGAAGATCAAAACACAAATTTTAAGTGGAATTTGATGAACCAAAGTTGAAGACCATTTTTGAAAAATTCGAAAGAAGAGGTAAACCATCACTTTTTAAGGCTTATTTGGTGAATATTCAGCAAGATAAGCTGACATTGCCCAACAGATGGCATTCTTATCAAAGAATGGTCCATTACAAGTTACAACATCAAATTCATGTCCGAAATCGAAGAAGAATACACAATTGGGATCCTCACATTTTTAGAATTTTACCAATAATTTTTAGATTTTTTCTAAGAAGGGGGGGGGGGGGGCACAGGGCCATATGGCATCCACGACTAAGCTAGTCAATGAAGAACAGATTCGCAAGCATTTCAAAGTTTTCTAAAGCTTTCTAAGTCAATGATTGGCGATGAGACGACAATTGAGATATCCGCGATAAGGCGACGATATAGCGAGCGCTTTACAAATCGCCAAATTAATATCAGCGCCGATTATCGCCAATTTTATTTTTTATTTTTTATTTTTTTTTGAAGACACAGGGTGTCCCCACCTCTTTTTTGAAGTGAGACTAATCTCTGCGGATACACACAATCACCCACAACCATGTATATCGGGTAAAGCCATGGAGGGGAATCGAACCCTCACCTATAGGGAGCAAACCTATGGTGAAGACCATTCACCCAAACCTCGTTGGGTATCGCCAAATTGATATTAGCGCCGATTATCGCCAAATTGATAATTATCGCCAAAGTGATATTATTTGATTATCACCATATCGATATTAGGGTCGATTATCGCCAAATTGAAAATTATCGCCAAAGTGATATTATCGCAAGATTGGTATTATCTAATTATTGTCATATCGATATTATGGTCGATTATCGCCAAGTTCATGCATCTTTTTATTATACTACTGATCTTATTATTATCATTTACGGCAGCAGTGAGAGCCAGCAGCTAAATGCCCACAAAGGCCAACCACGTGTAAGCCCTATATTATCAGCGATAGCGATTTATCATTTACGCCAGTGGTGAGAGTCGAAGGTTAAATGCCCACGAAGGGCAACCATGCGTAAGCCCTATATTATCAGTGATGGCGATTTATCATTTAGGACAGTGGTGAGAGCTAGCTGCTAAATGCTCACGAAGGCCAACCACAGAGCGTACTGAGTCATGGTACAGCCAGCAGGAGGAGGGTAGGTCTAGTGGTGCATCGGGTCCGGGAGGTCTGGAACATCAGCAGGCTCATGATCCTGGTTATTATGATGGATATTCTTATGGTCAATTGGATTATGGCTATGGTTATACTGCGCTTGTTCCATCACATTCATGTTGGAGTAGTCCTCCCGATCCATATCCATATGATTATAGATATCCAGATCCAAATCCAAGTTACTCATCACAGCAGACACACTCTCAATCTCAAGATTCTCAACAGCTTGAGTACGGGCACCAGTATGGCTATTTGACGAGCACTGGTGGATATCCTTACTTGGGGTCGGAGTCGTTGCCTAGTCAGGATCAGTCATTCTCTGGTTTCGTTGATCTAGTATTTCCTTCTGGCACTGGATATTATGGATATGCAGCACCTCCTCCACCTATTAGACAGCCTCAGCCTGATGATGACGATGCCGATGATGTGGAGGTCGAGCAACCACAAAAAGGCAGATTTTCATTTTGGTGGTGACTTGTGATTGTAAGTATAATCGTATATATTTGTATTAAGGTAAGTATTTGCAGCAGACAGCTCACAATAGTATTATTGCAAGCAGCCAAGCACATACTTGACACTGGCGAACTTGTATTTAAAATAGCTCCCTTGACAACCAATCAAGTAATCCTTAATCAAGTTGCAGGTGAGTATATCAAACACTACTAATTTTTTTAAATTTTAATATTCTTAACTTGAGGATGATAGGTCACAGGACAGGAATCACAGTCACAGTCACAGGTATGAAAAATAATTGCAAACACCTACACATGTAAGATATTTTCATATTACATTCATTCTAATATATCTATCATTGATAGTAGATAGTTAGAAAATTAAATATATGAGTTTTGCAGTCAAATCCAGGTTGTCTGGTTCATAAATTCATCAGACAGTTCGATACAACTTCTCACCAAAGAGTAGACCGTTACACCACCATAAATATGTTCCAATTTATAAATGAATGCATATTTGGAATGCTTAGAATATCCCGGATTTAATCCATATTTTTTCATATTTTTTTGACCGAAAAAAAAAAAAATTGCACCGTTACGAGCCGTTACGCCCCCGTATCGCCGTTACGCCCCCGTATCTGTATCGGTATCGGTGGGCACCGTTACGCCAACTGATACCGATACGGAATACCTTGTGTAAAACCATTTACGGCAAGCATTCTGTTTCGCTACAACCTTTTTAACTCTACAAAGATTACATGTAAAAAAATCAGAACTTAGAAGCTTCGTAGTGTCGGCCGATTTTACAAGCGGGCCTTGGTCAAAGAAGGCTGAAGGGAAACAAGTTCAACAAACAATCCTTTTGCAAAGTTTTTGGACACAAGTGGTAAAGGCGCTAAAAGCATCCGAGCCCGTAGTTACTGTGTTGCGATTGGTGGATGAGGATGAGAAGCCTGCAATGGGTTACATATATGATGCGATGGAGATGGCGAAAAATAAGATCATGGACCATTTTAACTATAGAGACCGTGATTACAAGCCAATTATAGATATTATATATAGAAGATGGGGTAGCCAAATGTCATCTCCATTGTATTCGGCTGCTTACATCCTTAACCCAGCCTGTTTATTCATTTTTGCTGATCCAGCAGAAGAAAATACTATGCATATGGTTGGATTTATTGATGTGTTGAAAAGAATGATTCCAGATAGAGAAGAACATGATAAGGTCTCAACTTTACTGGACTTCTATACAAAGTGTGAGGGGATATTCTCAGGGGATATCGTCATCAGGCATCGGACAATGAAATTACCCAGTAAGTACTACTATGAATGTCAGTCTTACAAATAGTTTTTTTACAATGTAATCTACAAAGTGACTCTAACCTACATAAATCGTTTTTCTCAGTTGATTGGTCGGCTGCCTATGGAGTGGACCTGAACAGGAAGGATCTAGCTCTAAAGAAGTTGGCTATGAGGATTCTTGGACTTACGTGTTCTGCCAGTGGTTGCGAGCGCAATTGGAGCACGTTCGAGGCAGTACGTTTAGTAATTGTAAACTTCAATTTTTTAGTGTAAGGCGTAAGCTAAATTAATGATCTAAATAGATAATGCTAAATGCGCTTTCTTTCATGCCGATGCATCAAATCATTAGGCCGAAATGATACTAAAAAAATGGTTAAGATATTCCAACCATGGAAATTTTTGCACCATGGGCAACTGTTACTGTTGACTCTATGAATTGTTTCAACCACTGTGGTGGGCCCCAGTGTGCTGTGTAACTCAAGTGGTGATGAGGACATCCGAGTACCATACCAAAGGAGGGCCGAGTCTCTCCCCATAATAAATGCCAAAGAGTTTGAAAGGGAGACTAAAGTTGATTTGACAGTGTATGCTCACGTGGCAAGTGAGGTCACACCTAAGGTTAGTATGGAGATGCCACCTGAGGTTACTTACGGGTAGTGTAGAGTTACCGCCTGAGCTGAGTCAGGTATTGGAGGAGTCTAGTGATGTTATCCCAGAGGACATAACGGATGAGCTTACACCTGTGCGGTGCATTCAACATGCCCTAGATCTTGAGGGTTGTGTAGAGTTACCGCCTGAGCTGAGTCAGGTATTGGAGGAGTCTAGTGATGTTATCCCAGAGGACATAACGGATGAGCTTACACCTGTGCGGTGCATTCAACATGCCCTAGATCTTGTCCTAATCTTAACTCTACAAAACCTTCCTCACGAACAAATGGGTCCCGCAAAGGAAGCAAATCTGGAAAGGCAAGTAGATGAGCCTAAGAAGCCTATAAATCTTATTCCTGCGTTAGTCTCATATGGGTTGTTAGAGTCCGTAGATGCATTTACACGTCATATCCATGATTCACACGTTGAAATTAGAAAACGGATTAGCATGAGCAATGAAACGTACAAGATATGTGTTGACTCTCATCACATGTTCAGAAAGTTTTAGGTAGGTGACTGTGTGATGGTTCATATAAGGCCTGAACGGTGTTTGCAAGGGACCTTTGAGAAATAACAATCATGTTGTGTAGAACCCTATAAGATACCGAGTAATTTGGGACATGATGCATATGTTGTAGATCTTCCACCTGATATGGGTATTAAATCTACATTCAATGTGGAAGATCATGTATCTTTTAAGGGTCCAACGTGTACATCTACTAGCCTTTATTCAGACCATCACCTTGATCCTGATGATATCCCTCCTAAGCTGTCCTATGATCCTTGGCCTATACCCGTCTATTATTCCCAGGATCTATCTCTTTTACCATATACACCTACTAAGAGAGAAAAGATAGAGATCGTTTGGATGGGTTCTTAGTTTAAGAAATGCTAGAGATCGTTTGGAAAAAAAGATAATTTCTGCCTACTCAAAATGCACAGATGTTAGATTTTCTCTATTTCTTTCTAAATCAGAAACTGATAATAGGATTTCTCATAAACGTTTTGTAATTAGAGGAATTACAGGATTATACAGCTTGATTTGTACAATGGGGTCAATAACTCCTGACGATGGCGGTGAACTGATGACGACGACGGTGAACTAACGTCGAGGGTTCTTGACGATGGCGACCCAACGACCCAATAAACGACGTTGGGGTGACTCCCACTCAAACGATTCTAGTCGGAGTAACGGTAGCGGCTATCCCGGACGTGATGGCCTATTATCGACTGATCAACCAGAAGGACCTTTCCCGGTGGTCGAGGAGCGGGCGGACAAGGGAGAAAAGGGTTGACAAGTAGCAGGTCGTCGGAAAGCAACCCAAAACGCCTCCTCCTTAAGAAATCGTACTCCTTACCCCACTCTGTTTGTTAGAGGCTATCCTAAAGGGTGGCTCCCCCTCAATAGAGAACGCATTTTTGGCCGAGCTGGCGCTGTAATGGATGTTGTGATGCCACGCGATCGCCACTCCGGGGAATACAGAGGCTTTGCTCTGGTAAGAATGTCATCCGAGGAGGAACTAGCTCGAGCTGTAGGTATGCTTCATGGTGTGAAGTTCGCCGACTGTCCGATTCTGGTGCAACGTGCGAGGTATGGTCCAGCATACGCCAATACCCTAAAGCCACAACCCGTCCCCCCAAAGATATACTGTCCTAAAGCTTCCATTCCGCCTCCACCTCCGCCCCCACCCGCTACATCCCCCCCTTCTCCCCATTCGCTACCCTTGTTCGCAGATGCTCCCACGTTTAAGGAAGCCCTTTTACCTCACAACCCATCGAACAACCCTCCTCAATCCTCTCCAACCCGTCCTTCATCAACCTCCCACCTCCCCCATCCCCCATCTCATTTGATTAGTCCAGATCCGTCCGTTTCCAAAGTCGGCGTTCCTGTTGTTGTCAACCAGGTTCATTTTCGTAGAGTAAGTGATAATCTGAAAGACTCTGTGGTTATCCTCTGCAAGGACGGAGCTTCCATCTCACAGGCACGAGATTGGATATCGGATACTACGGGCTTCAGAGCGGGTAATTATCAACTTAAACCTTTGGGTTACAATGAGCTATGGGTGAAAGTTTGTCCGGGAATCAACCACGAAATGTTGCTGATGGCTGGTCACCTTCACTCTGGTGGACCGGTGGCCCGAGTCATGAGGTGGGAGGACTTCTCTATCTTTGGTATGGAGAATGTCTAGTTCCAGATCTGGGGGATCCCTCTGGAGCTTTGGTTTGACGAATTTTTCATATTGGTGGCGGACTTCCTCGGGAATTACCTCGAACTGGATTCGAAGACGAAGCTAGGGGAGGAGATCGGTGTTATCCGAATGAGGGTCAGACGGAAGAAAGCTGTGGAGTCACCCACCTTGCTGAAGGTTTTGGTTGAGGATCGGATCTTAGAATTTCCGGTCATGAAGGAGTCGCCAGACGAATTGTACCCTAGGTGGGGCGATCTGTGGCGTTCAAGGGAAGGTCCTCCGCCACCGTCGGAGTCGTCATCTAGGCTGGCCTCCATTGATGAGCGAGCACAACTGCAGTGCTCTCGCTGATCTCCTCTGCACGATCTCGTCAGCGGTGCAGTTGGTGCCCATCACTGCGCTGATAGCCCTGTGCCATGTGGTGCGCCTCTGGATATGCAACCAACTTCCCCCACCGCCGTGGTGCATCGAGTGGCCCGCATTGATAGCCCTGCGCCATGTGGTGCGTCCCCGGATACGCAGCCGACTTCCCCTGCTGTTCTGGTGCATCGAGCGGCACGCGCGCAGACATCTAATGCTCTCCTAGCGACGCGTGGCGAGCTCGCCTGGGACTTAGGGCCAAAAGACAGGGAGGGGTTGCTTTATCCGGGAGTCCACTTGGTGAACTCTTATATCCAACAATCCACAGAAGGGTCTCTGTCAGAAGCTTTTAATCAACATCACACGTCTCCCCCTCCAGTCCGATGCATTGGACGTGTGTCTTCGCATCTGGTCCGCATGACGTCTCCCTTATGCTATGTTAGACGCGCTTCGCCCTCTGCCTCTCCTAAGATAGGACACGTGGCTAACGTCGAGTGTTTGGGCCCACCTACTGCGAAAGTATCCTCTTCCAGCCTTGCTCCCTCTCCATTTCCTCCCTATACTCACACAGACTCCCCCACCCTCAACTGGAAAACCCCAAACCTCGCATTATCTCCCATGTCCTCATTTTCGGATCTCGAAGACGAGTTGGGGGAGATGGATTCGTCCATCTACAGTCTTGAATTCCAGACTCACTCGTCGTCCGTCAACTCGCCGCATACCTCTCTTCCTAAATCCATCGACTCTATGGATCTCGGCCCTCTAACCATCTTCGATGAGAATTTACCCGGTGATGTCCTAATGACGAAACCGCTTCAGATGATCGCCAACCCACAGTTAGCGACTTCGACCTCGACTGGGGCAAGGGACGACTTATTCACAAAGCTTCAGAATAAAAGATGGATCAAGAAGGCCATTGGGAAGGTTGGCCGGTCCTTGGGCCTGTCCTTTGGTGATCGGTTGGAGGACTACGTAGCTCTATTTTAGTCTATCGAAAACAGGGGAAGACCGATTGAAACGTGCAGATTGCCAGCTAAACAGCTATCAAGACATTCCAGCAACCGTGAGCTCCAGCGCCTTGAAACGAGTCTGGGGTACATTACGACATCCAAAGAGTCATCTAGAAGGCAGGGTATCCAGGGAAGCATGATTATCCAATGAAGATAATCTCTTGGAATGTTAGGGGGGTCGGCTCCAAGCATAAGAGGAGTCTGATTAAAGCTACAATTTCGAAAAGAAACCTGGACGTCGTGTGTTTTCAAGAAACCATGGTCTCCTCCTTCAAGAACAGTCTGCTCATGTCCTTATGGGGTGTCGTCGATGCGAAGTGGTTTGCCTTGGACGCAGACGGATCTTCGGGAGGAATTCTGATTGCTTGGAAAGCTTCTTCCTGGGACCTCATTGCTTCCTCTAGGGGAACTTACTCGGTGTCTGTTCAACTCAAAGATAAGTGCTTCTCTTTCCACTGCCTTATTTCCGTGGTTTATGGTCCCATCTCTGACTCAGAAAGGCCGTCTAACCTGGGCTAGACTATCCTTTGCAGGGCCTTATTGCGTGGTGGGCAACTTCAACGCCACCTGCTCCATCGACGATCATTCCAGAAGAAGACGCTCGCCCCCCGCAATGAATCAATTCTCAGAATGGATCCAGCTACAACATCTTATTGACCTTCGATTATCAGGAGTGAGATATACCTGGACCAACAGCCACGCCAACCCTGTCTTATCCCGATTGGACAGGTTTCTTAAATCCCCGGATTGGATAGACGTTTTCCCTAAAGTTCAGCAAATCGCGCTGCCAAGAGCAACTTCTGACCACTGTCCGATCTTCCTCTCCGTGGAAGAGAACTGGGGCCCGAAACCATTCAAGATCAACTCCTCCTGGTTACAGTCTGAACCGTTACGGCAAAAAATCAAAGAATGGTGGGCTGATTTCAGAGTTGAGGGGTTCGCTGGCCATAAACTCATGTGCAAACTTCGTTATCTTAAATCCAAGTTGAAGGAGTGGCATCAACAGGAGGTGAATAAGAAAGAGGCAGAGGTGGTGGTTCTTCAAGAGGAACTCCAGCGCATCGATGCTGAGGCGGAATCCAATCCTCTGTCGTCTGCTTCTCTTGCTAGGAGAATTGTTATTATTCAGCTCCTATCGAATAGTGCCCTGAAAGACAAAGCTTCGTGGAGGATTAAGTCCAGAGCTAAATGGATTGCTGAGGGTGGTTCTTCCATAACTTGGCTAACATGCATGCTCGTTCGAAGGCTATTCTTAGCATAGTTGACAAAGGTACTAGAGTGGATGATAGAAAAGGAATTGAAGATCTTGCCATTGCCCATTTTAAGAATCTTTTGACGGCCGAGAAGTGGGTCAGACTACGTCTGGACAACGCCCGTTTCCCTTCCCTAAATGCCACTGACGCTGACTTGTTGGAAGCCCAATTTTCTGAGGATGAGCTGAAAGCTGCGGTTAATGCTTTGGGTGGGGATAAATCGCCAGGCCCTGATGGCTTCCCGCTCAGTTTTTTTCACAGTTTCTGGGATTTGGTTCGTTTGGACCTGCTCCTCTTCGTTCAAGAGTTCCACAACCGTGCTAAGCTGTCTAAAGGCCTTGGTGCTTCATTCATCTCCCTTATTCCAAAGGAGCCTGGAGCCAATTCCTTTTCTGACTTCCGGCCTATCAGTCTCATTGGGAGTCCTTACAAGATTCTTGCTAAAATCCTATCCACAAGGCTTTCCAAAGTTATTGGGCAGCTGATCTCCCCCAATCAGAATGCTTTCATTAAAGGAAGACAAATCATCGATGGAGTGCTGATAGCCAATGAAGTCCTTCACTTGTGCCACAAAACTAATTCTAGGGGGTTTTCTGCAAACTGGACGTGGCCAAAGCTTATGACCATGTTGACTGGAGTTTTCTGCAGTATATGATGTTCAGAATGGGATTCGGTGAGAAGTGGAGACAGTGGATTGCAGCTTGTATTGGATCCGTTCACTTCTCAGTTCTCCTCAACGGATCCCCCAAAGGGTTCTTCAAGAGTTCTAGAGGTCTGCGCTAGGGCGACCCACTGTCTCCCCTCCTTTTTCTCATAATCGCAGAAGTGCTCTCGGTATTACTCTCTCGGGGTCAGGAACACGGTCTTCAGCGTGGAATTGCGGTCCCTAGTCTGTTCGATCCCCTAACGCACATCTAGTTCGAGGACGACACGCTCATTTTCTTGGAAGCCTCTGAGGAGTGCATTGATCATTGCTTTGAAGCTGTCTCTAGCCTCCACATCAACATGTTCAAATCAAGATTGCTTGGCATCAACATTCCAGCCCCTTCGCTTCAGATCTACGCTGACTCTCTCGGGTGTCAGATCGGAACTTTTCCCACCTTGTTTGTTGGGCTTCCTTTAGCGGTGGGGCGCCCACCTATTTCAATGTGGGATAAGATCATTGCCAAATTCCATAAGTTCCTCACTTCATGGAAATGCAGATACCTGTCCCTTGGTGGCCATCTTACGCTTATCAAAGCCGCCCTATCCAACCTTCCTCTCTATTTTATGTCGCTTTTCAAGTGTCCCGGGAGAGTGATCAGCGTCTTAGATAAAATCAGAAGAGATTTCCTATGGTTTGGATCTGATACTCAGAAAAAATTCCACCTCCTTCACTGGAAAAAAGTGTGCCAGAACTTTAGGGAAAGAGGAGCAAATGTGAAGAACTTGAAAGCCATGAACCACGCTCTGTTAGGGAAATGGACGTGGAGATTAGCTACTGAGAAGGACACTCCGTGGGTTAGAATCATCAAAGGAAAATATGGGTCTTCCATTGGGGACTGGTGGCCTAAAACTTCTTCCTAATATAAGGCATCTGATATCTGGAAAGGGATCCTCAATTCTAAAGATCCGGTGATTCAAAATAGTTATTTTGAGCTGGGAAATGGTGCATCAATCCGCTTTTGGGAAGATCCGTGGATTGGTAATCGCCCTCTCAAGTATCAGTTCCCGCTCATTTACAGTCTTTCCCCTAAGAAAGGGACATTCATCAGTGAATGCTATTCCGCTTCTTCTGCCTAGATCGTCTGGGACATCAAAACTCGTAGAAATCTTTTGGTTAACGAATCTGAAGAATTTCAAGCCCTTCTGGCGTTTATCCTTCGATCAACCCCCAACAGTAATCACCCCGATGGTCTCGTCTGGCAGCTTCAGAAGTCGGGCTCTTTCTCCACTAAATCCCTTTACTGTGTCACGCACGGTAGTCAGCAACACCTTCGTCAGGCCTCGCCTTTCATATGGAAGATCCCGGCTCCTCCTAAGTGTATTTGCTTCGCCTGGTTAGCAGGGCGGAACAGAATTTTGACAATCGATAACCTCATCAAGCGTGGTATGTACCTGGTGAACTGTGCTGTATGAGCGAAGAGTAATCGGCTAATCACTTGCTCATCCATTGTCCATTCACGACTAAAATTATGGCCAACTTCTGTCAGATCTTTTCAGTTTCCTGGTATAATCCAGAGTCCACTTCTAGCTTATTGCAGGCTTGGAATGGTCTCAATTTGGGAAGAGCTAATTCCACTATTTGGCGTCTGGCTATTATCGCAATCTGGTGGGCTGTTTGGGAGGAAAGGAATGACCGATGCTTTAACAATGTTTCTTCTTCCGCTTTAGTGGTTGGGTCCAGGGCTAAAAGACTTGTAATTGAATGGGCTTCTATTGTTAACGACCTTAAGTCAGCCGATTTTAGCTTTCTAGGTTTTTAGGGCCTGTCTGCTATCTCAGCAGCTAGGTCCTCTTTTGCTTTCTTGTGTTTTTTTTTCTTTGTTCCTCTTTTCTCGTTTTAATGAATCTCTCAGTTGCTTCTTAAAAAAAATAAAAAATAAAATAAAAGATGGAGGATATCTAGGATGAGTGAGTCTCCTTATGGCTAGACAACCATTACATCGGGCCCACTTGGCCTAATTCACATTCCTAGCCACGTTGACGACCCCACGTGCATGCTGGTGTACCTTTAAAGACCCCACACTAGGAAGATGAACGTGGGTTGCATATATGAGCCTGATGGATACATCAAACCGTTGGGTCGTGTGGACATGATGATTGGCCCATTGGATTTTGATCGTGGACCATTCTGATGGTTGGATCATCATCATCAAACATCTTGATCGTGAAACCCCGTGGGCCACAAAAGAGTTTAGTTGTTTACTTTGTTTACATGTTTTGTTATTTTTATTATAGCTCATATTTGTGTTGAGATTAGGGAGTTAGGAACAATTTTTAATTCATTAAGCGTCTTTATGTTGCAAATCTTATCCGACTGCGCATTTTTGTAAAAAGTTTTTTCTGAGACTATAAAGGGTTGGACGTCCCCACCCTAGCCATGATGCATGTTATGAAGGAAAGAGATTTCTCTTTGCTTTGAGATTGGGTAAAAAAATTTCATCATGTGATTGGATTGGTGGTGCGAAACAACAGGGAGCTATTTCGTCGTTATATTTAGTGTTTTAAATATCGACAATATCGGCCGATATATCCGACGATATATCTTGTATCCCACCTGTGCGATGCGAAACGCACAGGTAGTGCCGATATATCCCACCTATTCGATTTAGTGAACAATTTTCGATTTTCATTCAATTTTTATTTATTATTTTATTATTATTATTATTATTATTATTATTATTATTATTATTATTATTTCTGTAAATCACATTAAATCGGTTACAAATATATGATTCTTCATGTTTTCCATGAAAAATCATGGATTTGGAGCTTTGATTTCGAGATTTGGGGGAGATGGGCCAAGTTGCGGAAAATTGAAAAAAATCGAAATTTCTCAATTTCTTGCAAATCAGTTGCAATCTTTGTATCAAAACAAAATCAAATGTGTATGCAACCTAATCTAGTGATTCTTCTTTTGCTTTTGAATGTATTGCTTGTGTTTCCATACATGTCTTCTTACGTTTATAAATTATATAAATAGACTTTGAATATACTTACATTGGTTCAGTTGGACAATGCATGTATTAGAACCCCCATACAAAGGAACCCCTATTATGTGCATTTTTTTTTTTTGTAATGTATTGCTTTCTAAGTGTGTATTGATGTCTTTTTCAACAATCCTTGAAGTTTCATTGAAAAATTCGACCAATTTCCCTATGTTCCCATGTTTCCCAACAACAACAATACATTACGCGATACAACCGATATATCCCATGCGATAACCGATATGTATCCATATCCCAAGGGTGAGATACATTACGCAATAACGATATTTAAAACATTGGTTATATTTTCTACTTTTCTCCCTTCTCATCAAGGTATTATCTTCCTTCTTCTCTCTTCTTTTCTCATTCTCTACTTTCCTAATCTCTCTCTTCTTTGATTTTTCTTTCGTCTCCCAAGAACCCACATTCAATCAAATCTTAACCCATCCAAATCCTTACCCAACCAAATCCTAACCCTAAAATTCCTAAATTCGACAAACCCTAATTTTCAAAATCCTAATTCTCCACCTATTGATTATCAAAACCCTAATATCCAATCTCTAAAATTTGAAAATCCATTGGCCAAATCATAAATCCCTAATTCCCATTACCTGAAACCCATATTCCCAATTCTAGAAACCCCAAATCCCTAAAACCCAAAATCTGAAATCCTAACCCGAAATCTCCCAAAACCTTAACCTTGATGTTCCAAACCCTAATTCCCCTAAGCCTAGATACCCCCATCCCCTTTCCCACATTCTCTAGCCTTTAAACAACCCCAACACGTCAAAACTCTGACAAGACACATGATTTCCATCGAATTCAGATTTAACCCTATACTAGAATGGGGGTTCTATCTCCCATAGGTCCCGATTAATTAGTAATTTATGAGATTCGCATTGCGGGACTGTCATGGGCTTGAATTTGGACATGACATGAATATGAAATTTGAAATTTCTGAATTTCCGGTAAATTAGCTTTATTTTGTTGTTCCATTGCTCTAGTTAATTTGTCTTTTAATTTCATGGCATCATATTAGGTTAGATCATTCCGTCCTGCATCTAGTGGGTTACGATTTTGGCAGCGCATTGGACGCCTTCGCTTTCTATTCCTTTATTTTAATTTCCCAACACCCTTTGTTGTGCAATTTATCCCTTTTAGTGTTTTATTTTTTATTTTTTTCAATCATAACTCATTAATGATTGGGGTTGATTTTATTTATCTTGAAAAACAATTGAATCAATTTCTTTCATTGAATAATGGAATCAGCTTATGTTCTTGAAATTCTTATACAACCTTGTGGTATCTGCAGAGGTTTCTTCATTTCTGCTTGCTTGTGAAGGAGATGCTGTGATGAAGCTCACAAATGAAAAAAAACACCATACTTCAATGCTCCCATCTATCTGCAGAACAAGACCCAAATTGGGAAGGTCGATGAGATATTCGGTCCCATCAATGAATCTGTGAGCCATATTTTGCTTCACTTCCTTCAATATTTTTTAGTCTTAATGCTCAATTAGATTCTTTCTTGAAGATATAGGAAACATATGGCCCAAAGTAGAGGTGTTTCAGTTTGTTCTGGCATCCTGTCAAGGGTGGGCCCATCCTTCAGTGATCTGACTGTTTACCTGATGGGCCATGTCATGGATGTGCATTGTTGCAAAAACATGCCCATTGGACACTCCTAGCCATGTTATCATTGGTATGGCAATTGATGGTTAAAAATAAAATAAAGCCAAATGCTCCACTGATAAGATGACTGGGATTATTCAATGGAGGATACTTTTGGTCCATCGCCCGTCCAAGGCCCATGAGATGAATGAAATGATTGCTGGAATCTGAGCCCTGTCTGTAAAATGCTAGCCCAAACTGATCTATCTCGGTTCTTCTAGTTTTTGGGTCTTTTCACATTCTTGAACTAAACAATTCACATTTCCTCTTTGCAGTGCTTTTCCAATAAGATGATGGAAGGTATAATAGCAACTTCATATTCACTGGGGGATAAATTTTACATCGAGCCCGCTAAGTTGCTGCCTTTGGCAAGATTTCTTCCGCGACCAAAGTACGTTTCCTCTATATTGACGAAATTGCTGCAAGACGTTTTTGTTTGGTTGGATTGCAATGTTTCTTTGCGGACTATTTATAATAATTATGTATGTCTCTTTGTGGGTGACATTGATGAATGATGCATTATGCATTCCTCGGGCTGAGAGTTTGTACTCTGTTTATGTTTAAGTTTGTACGAGTGGGCCTCACTGTGATCAAAGCAATTGATTTGAACCTCACCCAGTCACTCTGGCCCATGCAACAAAAATCTGCAGATTTGAAGATTCTAGTATAATAGAATATTTGGTATTTTCTTTGTTAATTCCAAATTGATCCTGTATTTTTCTTTCTTATCCGCCCACAAAGAGAGCATCATATCAATACTTTGGTTCGCTAACATGATCTCCACTTGTAGAATAAGAAAACTGATTCCTGAATGGTACTTTACAAACTGCCATTGCATCTCTTCCAAGTTCCATCTACTTGTCTCACCTTTAATCTTTTTATTGATCACAACATGCTGTATAATACTTTCCTGTGTTGTGTGCAGTTTTGTCAAAATCGTTATCGTATCACTAATCGTAGTAGGGGTTGAATCATATCGAATCACAAATTTAGTCATAAGATTTTTTAATGATTTTCTTAAAAAAATGAAAAATATAAATAAATCAGGAAAAATTAAATACTTAGCAATCATCCTTTTGCCATCAATATGCACCAAGTAATACGATGTCATGATAGTGTTAAAGGATTCTTATCTTTCCTTCTTCTTCTTCTTTTTCTTCTTCTGTCTTTTTTTTTCCCCTACCTTTCAAGAAATTTTCCTTAAAAAACCATACAAGGATATTTCAATAATTTATGTTCTTGTTACTTTTCTTGAATATAGAATCATATTGGAAAAGTGGCATTTGATTATGTAGACCGATGAAAAAAGATATTTTGATTTTGTAACCATCATTCCACAATACATATGAGTCAACATGATTGTAACCATTCATAAAAGCATTCCAGATAAAGTCATACATCAATTTGGTATTTTGACCAATTAAGAAGTAAGAAATCATTAAAAAAAAGCTCTACGATTTAACATTGAAGAGAATATATATAATTTAATCTCTTATAAAGAACAAAATAAAATAATTTACCTATTTTGCCTCTACAGCTTCTCCCTCCCAAACTGAGCATGATAGAATCCTTCGGCCCAAGGATAAGTGCTCCTTCTTCACGGTGAAGTCCCTATACAATATCTTTACCCCCCACCACCCCCCCCCCTCCCCCTCACATCCTCGTCAAGGTGTCCCGTATCGGTATCGGTTGGCGTAACGGTGACCGCCAAAACCGATACGGATACGGGGGCGTAACGGCGATACGGGGGCGTAACGGCCCGTAACGGCGCAAAATTTTTTTTTTGCCAAAAAAATATGAAAAAATATGGATTAAATCCGGAATATTCTAAGCAATCCAAATATGCATTCATTTATAAATTGGAACATGGTTACGGTGGTGTAACGGTCCACTCTTTGGTGAGAAGTTGTATCGGATTGTCTGATGAATTTATGAATCAGATAACCTAAATTTGACTACAAAATTCATATATTTATTTTTCTAACTATCTACTATCAATGATAGATATATTAGAATGAATGTAATATGAAAATATCTTACATTAGGTGTTTGCAATTATTTTTGAGGAATTTCTCGAACATACCTGTGCACGTGATTGTGATTCCTGTCTATAACCTGTCATCCTCAAGTCAAGAATATTTAAAAAAATTAGTAGTGTCTGATATACTCCTCTGCAACTTGATTAAGGATTACTTGATTGGTTGTCAGGGGAGTTATTTTAAATACAAGTTCGGTAGTGTCAAGTGTGTGCATGACTACATGGCTTCTTGCAATAATACTGTTGTGACCTGTCTGCTGCAAATACTTACCTTAATACAAATATATACTCACAATCACAAGTCACCAGACTCACCACCAAAATGAAAATCTGCTTTTTTGTGGTTGCTCGACCTCCACATCATCGTCATCGTCACCATCAGGCTGAGGCTGTCCAATAGGTGTAGGTGCTGCATATCCATAATATCCAGTGCCAGAAGGAAATACTAGATCAACGAAACCAGAGGATGACTGATCCTGACTAGGCAACGACTCTGACCCCGAGTAAGGATATCCACCAGTGCCCGTCAAATAGCCATACTGGTGCCCATACTCAGGCTGTTGAGAATCTTGAGATTGAGAGTGCGTCTGCTGTGATGAGTAACTTGGATTTGAATCTGGATATCTATAATCATATGGATATTGATCGGGAGGGCTACTCCAACATGAATGTGATGGAATAGGCTCAGTATAACCACCATAATTATAATCCAATTGACCATAAGAATATCCATCATAATAACCAAAACCATGAGCCTGTTGATGTTCCGGACCTCCCGGTCCCCGTGCACCAATAGATGTACCCTCCTCCGGCTGGCTGTATCGTGACTCGGTACACTCGTAAGTCCGACCTCGTGTACCATGTCGTCGATGTTCATCGTCATCGCGATCTGTAGACGGCTGTATAGGGGGGTAAGCAACACCAGAAGTGCCAGCACCAGGGGCAGGGGGGTCGTCATCATCTGACACGGTCACGCTACCACTGCTTGTACTCTTTTGTTGATCTTGAGCCGTATCCGTACGTGGCATAAACGCTGCCCCTCTTATTGGGTCCAACACATCTGCACGACTCTCTTGTTGCGCTCTGCGTATTTCTGGGTCATCAATTTCCAATTCTTCACTATCCTCTTCAATTTGCTTTTCCCTTGTTTCCAACCAAGGTAGAAGTTGGTCATCCTCATCATAAATATTGTCCAAGTTTATTGGACAGTAGTCTCCGTCATCAGTAGCTGTAATGCTCCTATGATGTCGTCGCATTCTTAGTTTTATATTGTAGTGCATGAAGACAAGTCTATCTAATGTTCTAGTCTGCAATCTATTCCTATTCTTTGAATGAATTAGCGCAAAACAACTCTAATTCCTTTCACGGCTAGAGGAAGACGTTGTCTGGCTCAAAACTTTTACTGCAATTTTTTGGAGAGCCTTCGTACTCTCTCCGAAATTAATCCACCATTCGGCCGGTTGCAACCTAGATACTGCATGCTGTGCAAGAGCATCTCCAAAGCTACCAAGGCGATTTCCAAATGTATCTAATTCATTCAACGCCTTTATTTGCAGATCTAAGTCAGGCTCTAATCTCTTTATCACATTTTTTAGCCCGACACGAACTTCATCATCCGCAACAAATGATTGGGCATATCTATACCTAGGATTTAGGTAGTAACCTGCTGCATGAAGATCGTGATGGAGTTGCTTTGTCCATCTCTTGTCGATCATCTTCCAATAAGTCTCCCAACTTCTACAATCACGTTGAATTGCAAGCTTTGCCTTATCCATGGCATCATATAGGAAGCCCATGGTAGGTGCTTCATCGGTTTCAACAAGACGGAGTACCCTCATTAGTGGCTCCATCACCTTTAGGATCGCCTTAACCTTCTTCCAATATTTGTTGTCCCGTATGGTGTTCGCAACGTCGACCGGTGTCCCTGATGTCTTCTTCCCATGTTTTGTGTTGAGCCATTCTCGGGAAGCGAACATCTCACTCAACTCTCCCCTATGCTGGAATAAACTCTCTAATGCTATAAAGTTTGTTGCGAATCTAGTCGCCGCAGGCCTCAACAACTCTCGTCCTTTCGTGAACTTTCTCATTATTGCGACTACTTGATTATGGTTGTAAATAAACGTCGTCACTTCCCTTGCCCTTTCGACCATTTCCTTAACATTCTTCTTCTTCCAATATCTTCCAATATAAGATCAATACAATGGGCAGCACATGGTGACCAAAAAAGATGTTTTCTCTTATCCATTAACATATGTCCTGCAAGCTTATATGTTGCTTCATTATCTGTCACAATCTGCACTATATTCTCCTCTCCAATCTCGTCCACAACTTTATCCATTAGTTCATTAATATAATTAGCATTTTTGTTGCCTCTGACGCATCAATTGACTTATGGTATATAGTTCCTAAGTGGCAGTACACCATGAAGTTGATCATGCTACGTCTGGTTGGGCCAGTCCAACCATCACACATAATCGTGCATCCTCTGGCTTGCCATACAGGTTTAAAGGTAGCCACGTATGCTTTCACATCCGCATACTCTGCATTTGTCCATTTCCCTCTAATGTCCTTAGCCGTGGGAGCTTTTATTCCTTCACCTGCTTCTGCTGCAGCATCAATTACCACCTGCCAATATGGAGAATTGGCCGCATTAGGAGGTATGTTAGCATGTATAAATAACTTTGCTGCTGCTCTACCTAATTTCTCAACGGAAGTTCTACTCCACATTTGTTTTATTTATTTTTTGTTTAGTTGATTCTTTCCTAAACAGGATTGGATCAATAGAGGGTCTCCTAGACTCATTTACTTCTTCATCTTCACGTATAGGGGCATCACGTGAAGATGTTTGTCGTCGGCTCCCAAACATACGTCATAACCCACCAAACCTACCCCCCAGACCCTCAGTCCCACCTACAGAAGCAGTTGCACTTCCAGTTGCACTCCCACTCCCACCCCCCCCCCCCCCCCCCCCCCTCTATCATGCACTGACCCATGCGTGCCAAACATGCGGCGACGTTCTTCCTCTTCACGAGCTACACGCAAGCTCTCTCTCCTAGCTATAGTTAATTCCCGATCTGAATCTTCGTCAGAATCAATGATATCTTCATCACGAACGCCCATATATTCAGGACCAAACACCTCCTGTCGAGCTGCATCCAAAATATCATCTTTCTTCTTTTGTATATCAGCACGTTTACCCTTCGACTCATCCAGACTAGCTTGCATTAAAAGCATTATCTCTCTCGGTACTCTGGCACATGGCGCAACTTGACCTTTTCGATGTGCTAAATGTTGTTTGAGACGGGTAATTCCACCAGTCACATGTCTATCACAATAGTTGCACTTCATTTGGTGCCTAGTACCACCAACCCTCTCACAATGTTGCCATCCAATATCCTCACTTGTTGTTGGCCAGACCCAGACATTTCTTTAAGTTTAGGTAGATGAGTGTATGTCTGTATGACCTATATTAATAAAGATGATTTTATGTTCTAAGTAAAATACTAAACCCTAAGAAGCTCCAAAACCTGTCCAATATAAGCAAATAAAAATATAAAGTCACTAATTCGAAAATACAAAAAAAATATTAAATAGCACCCCAAATCTATAAAATGCACATTAACATTTTCTATTATGATTAACATATCACATGGCATGATTAAAACAGAAAAATAACCATTAAAAATTGATTTTTCGAATTTAAAAAAAAAGGGTAAAAATACATGCGTAAATAGAAAAAAAATATTTAAAAAATATTAAATGGCACCCCAAATCTGTAAAATGCACATTAATATGTTCTAATATGATTAACACATCATATGGCATGATTAAAACAGTAAAACAACCATTAAAATTTGATTTTTCGAATTTTAAAAAAAAGGGTAAAAATACATGCGTAAATAGAAAAAAATATTAAAAAAATATTAAATGGCACCCCAAATCTGTAAAACGCACATTAATATGTTCTACTATGATTAACACATCATATGGCATGATTAAAACAACAAAACAATCATTAAAATTTGATTTTTCGAATTTTTAAAAAAAGAGTAAAAATACATGCGTAAATAGAAAAAAAATAATAAAAAATATTAAATGGCACTCCAAATCTGTAAAATGCACATTACTATGTTCTACTATGATTAACACATCATATGGCATGATTAAAACAGCAAAACAATCATTAAAATTTGATTTTTTGAATTTTTAAAAAAAGGGTAAAAATACATGCGTAAATAGAAAAAAATAATAAAAAATATTAAATGGCACCCCAAATCTGTAAAACGCACATTAATATGTTCTACTATGATTAACACATCATATGACATGATTAAAACAGCAAAACAATCATTAAAATTTGATTTTTCGAATTTTTAAAAAAAGGGTAAAAATACATGCGTAAATAGAAAAAAAATAATAAAAAATATTAAATGGCACTCCAAATCTGTAAAATGCACATTACTATGTTCTACTATGATTAACACATCATATGGCATGATTAAAACAGCAAAACAATCATTAAAATTTGATTTTTTGAATTTTTAAAAAAAGGGTAAAAATACATGCGTAAATAGAAAAAAAATAATAAAAAATATTAAATGGCACTCCAAATTTGCAAAATGCACATTAATATGTTCTACTATGATTAACACAACATATGACATGATTAAAACAGCAAAACATGTTAAAAAAAGTATAAATACCTATTTTTGACGAATTCGGAATTTCTGAAAAATGGCCCCCCGAGCTTCGATTCAACAAAAACCGCAATACAATGCGTTTTTATCACAAAAACCCAACCAAGGTTGGTCGAAATTGGCAGTAGAAGGGGTGAGAAGTACTTTGGAAGCAAGAAATTTGAAAAAAAACAGCAAAACAGTGCTTAAAATGGCAAAAAAAAATTTCCGTTTTTTGACCGTTACGGGCGGCCCGTTACGGGTCGACCGTTACGCCCCGTATCGGCCCGATACGGGCCCGTATCGGCCGATACGGGTGCAAAAAATCGTATCGGCCGATACGACCCCGTAACGCGTATCGGCTCGGTCCGTTACCGTTACGTATCGGCCGTATCGGCCGATACGTAATCGTTTTGGCATTCCTTGATCCTCGTTCCCCTCGTTTATATGGAATTACCCAGTCCCCCCTAAAAACATCTGTTTTGCCTGGCTTGCTTCAGGGAACCGAATCCTCACTGTAGGTAACCTTATCAAAAAGGGCATGCAGCTCACCAACATTTGTCTCTGTTGCATGGGGTGTGATGAATCTGTCGACCACCTGCTCGTTCACTGCCCGTTTGTCTCTCAGATCTAGTAGGACTTCTTCTCTCGTTTCGGCGTTGTCGGTTGTATGCCGTACATTGTGTCCTCTCTTCTCGCTTATTGGCACGGATTCAAGCTGGGGAAAATCTCTTCTAAGGTTTGGAAAATGGCTATTATGGCTATCTCGTGGGCAGTTTGGCAGGAGCGGAACGATAGGTGTTTTAACAACATCCAAGGTTCAGCGGTTTCTGTGGGATCGAGGACGAAGCATCTTCTTATCGATTGGGCCTCTAATGTTTCTCGTTTGAAAGATTTCGATTTTCTGTTTTTAGGCTTTTAGTTCCCTCTGTTTCTTTGTTTTCGCCCTGCTACCTCAGCAGGCCTTTTGTATCCTTCTCTTTTTCTAATATATTCTCGTTGCTTAAAAAAAAAAAAAATCATGGAGTTAGAGCTTTAATTTCGATAAAAATAAAATAATTTACCTCTTCTGAACGATTCATTTTTTAAAAGATTTTTTTCTAAATGATTCATGAAGCCCCCACTAATTTAACAACATAAAATGAAAAGCCAAGTGAAGTTAAAATAGAAGAAATTAGGTATAATTTGAACCGTAAATTGGTATTTGAATCGTAAATCGTAGGATTCAAACCATAAAATCATAAGATTCATATAAGAAGGGATTCAAAGGTGGGATTCAAATTGTTTTGCTTAAGATTCGACTCAAATCGTAAATCGTGAATGGTAGGGTTTTGACAACATTGGTTGTCAGATCATATGCTCAACAGGTTGAATTTATCATATGGTCTTTTGGTTCATGAACTGCCTGAAATCTACCTGTCAAGTGTGTGCTGTATCTGAATGAACCATGAGGTGGCCATCGTTATGAAGATTCCATATGCAAAATCAGGCTGGTCAACTAATCAGGCAAGCCACACATGCATGTTGGATGTGGCCTGTTGGTAATTTATTTGAATCATCCGTTCTTTTTATATAATGGCCTACCTGATAAGTGCTTGACGTTTCATGTTACCTTCATAGAGGGGGCCACTTTTATTTAAACTTTGTTTAGACTTCAGATGTCTCATGCACTTACCATGTTGACATGTGTGTGTAAAGTTGTAAGTAGGATTGGCAAACCTTGTAATTATGAAGATGATTTCTTTTGACAATACAACACAGGACTGCCCATTGGAATATATTCACAATCTTCTTTCATTCATACCAGACAACTAGATAGAACTGCAGAATTTGGACGTATTAATGAGTCATATGATATAGTGATGCAGTGGACTTAAAATGGCTACTAAAATTGACCTCTTAAATTAATAATCTCTATTATCTTTGTTGTCGTCATCAAGATTTGGGGGCTGAAGGGATTATGAAGTTATTAAGTGCCTTCACACTGGTTTAAAAAATCATATGATACGACTCAGTTTCATTCAAGGTATATTGGGTTTCAGTTTGTAATGAAATGAGTCATCAGACCAAAATGGGACAGACTGAAACTGACCTAAGCAGACCGATGAACAAATATGGGGTGAGTCATACTGGTTTCAGTCTGCTGGTGAGTCACACTTTGAAGCCACTATTTTAATCCAAAGCCCCATGGCCCCCACCTAACATAGTTTCCTCTAATGTGCTTGATAAAGAAACCAACTAAACACAGCATAAGACTAGTTCTTTTAACAAAGCTAGTTAGTAGCTGATGCCTGTTTGGGTTTTGGAGAAATTATGGTTTGGCCTCAAATTTGATAATGTCAATCGAGAAGTTATGCTTCAATAACTTTAGGGTACCAGGCAAGGACATATCTGTTTCGGTGAATGCTTGGATCCATTGAGAATCATTGGTGTTGGCATGGGCCAGTCTAGTAATATCCTCTGCCTTCATGTAGATAATCTTCATCATTGAGGCTAACAAGGGCCAGGCTGTTGGTTTAAGAGGAGTAAATTGGAGGGAATCACTCCTGTTCTGCACAAAAGTAGTATGTAGATGTGGAGGAATCTCCTTTCTACCTCCTCTTCATCATTCTAGTAGTATCCATCTCTGTGTAGATGACATGGTCTTCATCAATAAGGCTAACAAGGGCTAGGCGGTTGGTTGAAGTGGAGTAAGTTGTAAAGAATCAAGCATGTGTGAAGAAAAGTAGGACATTGTGAGATGTGGAGTCTCCTTTATGGTACCACCTAGGAAATAAATCTTCCTTTCTTTCATACTCAAATAATAAAGCCCACGGATGAGATGCTATCTTATTTCAAGCCAAACTATGTGTGCATGTCAAGCATGAGGAGCAACCTTTGAGCACCATAGGGAAGCAATAGAATTAAGGCATTGCCCATCCCAAGTTAAATGAGGAAGATAGACTTACTTTTCGCAGCTCACTAACCAAGCAACAAGCTAGTCTGAAGCCTAGATTTGTACTCGACACCATTACCTGTACTTGATGTAGATCTGAGGATCTATCTTCTTAGGCAATCTTGGGATGCAAGACTCATGTTCATTGCCACCTAAGCAGTCCAGGAAATTAGTTTCCTTGAGCAACCAAAACATTTGAGGAAATTCTTTTATGAGACCCTCTGATTCTTTGTTCAATAAACAACAAAGGTGTAAGATGTTTAGTTTCATATTGATTCTATCTTTCATGCCTTAGGAGCTAAAATCCTAGGAATGACTTATGTTTAGTGCTTCATGAGCTAAATGTCCCAAGAGTGGCTTCAAAATCACCTTATCAACGATGATGCAGAAGAACAATCTGAATTGAGGAAGAAATGTATATGTATTTGACGAGAACTGTGAAAACAAGCACCGTTTACTACATGTTTTTCATACTCGACGTATGAACCTGCTTGTGATTGGGAGCTAGGTTTTGATGCAGTAGCATATAAGAGGCAAAAGAGAAAAACAGGTGTGGGAAGGATTTATTGCATTTTTCAGGTCACCTTGGGTGATGCCAGGTTCAATATCAGGCTTCGTCTTGGCATGGCCTAGTGGCGGCATGACGAAAAAAGAGGCAAAGTGGTGAAAGCTTATGATGATGGAAGCAACATGGGCTATTTGCAGGGAAAGGAATGCACGGTGATTCCAAGACAAGCGAATTAGAAGGGAAGTATATAAAAGGGCAAAAATGAATGTAATCGGGTGGATTTTTTTTTAAAGGATTTTGACCCAAATGATGGGTTGATCCTAGCTAGATTGTAAATTTTGTAAATTTGAGCCTCAGGCTCCTCTCTAATAAAAATAAAATAAAATGTAAATCCTCAAAAATAAAAAAGTAAAAAAGTAAAAATAAAATAACAAGAGGTTTGTTGATTAGTGGTATGAAATCTTAGAAAGCAGCGGATATTCTAAAAGTTCATGTGCAAGGGGGTTTTGTGGAGGTGACACTAGATTGTTTGGATATGGTTATGCTCTGTGAATCCAATCTGGAAAAGATTAGGATCTCTAAGCATGAGTAGAGGTAACATGGTAGGTTTGCTGATTAGCAGTACAAAATCTTAGGAATCAGAGGAGATTCTAGTTAAGGGAGTTTTGTCGAGGTGAGACTATATTGTTTGAGCTAGGCGGATCCGACCCAATCCGGCGGATCCGACCCGATCCAATCCAAACCGAACCGAAGGCCTGGATCGATGTGGTTCGAGTTGGATCGGTCAGACCTGACCATTCATCAGATCGGGTTTGGATCGTGGTCAATCCGGACCGATCCGAACCGAATGGATCCGATCCAATCCGGAGTGATTCTTATGAATATTTATCATGTATATTTATCTTATGAACAGGTTGAATGACAAATAAACATAACCGAGGCCTTATAAAATTTTCAATGGTGAAAATCAATACTTCTACTTTTTCCTGTGGTATGGTCCACTTGAGCTTTGGATATGTATCAATTTTGGGTTCAACCAATAAAATGATATGGAAAAACGAATGGACGACGTGGATAAACCACATGCATTCATGGTGGGCCCCAACAGAGTTTACTCAGTACGATAAAAGAGCCCACTGAGTTACGAAAGCGGATTTGCTGGTGTACCACACACCAGCTATATAGCTGTTGTAGGTACGTGTCGTGCGAAGACGAGTACTGACGCTCATCGAGCTTCAAGTTGTACAAACGGTTCAAAGGAGATCAAAGTTATATGGGCCCCATAGTGATGTATTTATTATATCTACACCGTTCATATATTTTTAGAGATCATTATAGAGCATTATCCAAAAAATGAATCACCACACCACAAATAGCAGCAGAGATAATGATTTTCACCGTTAAACAATTCGTAGGGCCCACCATAACGTTTATTTTCCATCCAATCTGTTCATAAGGCACAAAGACCTGAATTAAGTGGAAACACAAATTTCAAATTGATCCAAAACTATTGTGACCCCAAAAAGGGTTTCAATGGTAGACGTTCAATCCCCCATTGCTTTTTTCAGTGTGGTCCACTTGATAGTTAGATTTGTATTATTTTTCGTCTCAAGCCTTAAGACGAGCTCGCCAAATGGATAGACGGTTTGGATGTAACTCATACCCCATGATCAGACCCATAGAACTTGCTGATGTCAATACAACAATGTACAGCAATGCACAATTGTACTTTCGTGCACAACACGTCAACACAGCAGCACTTTCGTGCACAACACGTTAACACAACTGTGTAGATATGTGTTGTGCAAAGGCGCGGAGACGCGCCTCGAGCTCCGAGTTGTACGAATGGCTCAAATAAGATCAAAATTACATGTGCCCCACAATGATGTATTTATTATATCCATATCGTTTATCCATTTTTCGTGATCATTTTAGAGCATTTGAAAAAAAAAAGAATCATATCTAAAGCTCAAATGGACCACACCGAAAATAGCAACGAGGATAATGATTTTCACCGTTAAAATTCAATTCGAATCGTACCCAACCCGATCCGACTCGGTTTCCCTGACCGAGTCGGACTCGGTTTGGGTCAGGCCAACTGTGCATCAGATTGGTTCGAGTCGGATGTCCCAGACTCGGTCCCGGATCGGATCGAGTTCGGGTCAGCCTATGTAGATTTCAGACCGAATCAAGTTAGACCCAATCCGATCCGACTCGGTCCAATGCCCAGCTCTAGTTATGGTTGGGCCAACTTGGGATACATACGAGTCTTATTTGAGTCATTAGAAAGGTACATATATGAAATAGCTAAAACAAAACACAATTGAAGTTCTCGATCGCTAGTAACAACTTGGGATTCATACGAGTCTTATTTGAGTCATTAGAAAGGTACATATATGAAATAGCTAAAACAAAACACAACTGAAGTTCTGGATCGTTGGTAACACACTTGCATTTTAGCACAATGCCAGTGGAATAGTGGGTGACTTGAATCGAGTCACGTGAGTCATAGTGAGTTGGATGAGTTGTCGAGACAACTCAACGAGTCTTGTTGAGTCTGTCAGAGTCAAGCTTGGGACCGGGATTCTTACAAACTCGGTGAAAGCAAGTCGAGTGTTCGAGCTAAGTCAGAGTTTTAGAACTATGGTTTTGGGAAGTGTCATCCCTCATCCTTTTGTGGTTATTTTCTAATCTAATTTTAAGGTTATCCATACAAAAATGTTGGAGATTGATCAGCCTCTCAGCAAGCTGTAGGTGAAAGGCGAGAGCACCATTCTTTGGTGTATTTTTTTTTTTTCTTGAGGACCTGCAGGAGGAACTCAAGGGTGGAACACCCATCCCTGTCTTTTATTGATATTTTTGACCTTGCGGATGACAAGCCTGAAAACCTGAGTTATGGTGAGCGTTTAAGAGTGGTTTCAAAATTGCCTTTAGCATCTTGTTGAACTACAAGTAATTATCTGAGATTGTGATCCTTAGGTCCCCAACTATAGCACTATAGTTAGGTAGAATGGTGATTTAGGGCATTGGAGAAGGTTGAATTAGATGTTTCATTCCAGGTGATTGTTAAAAAGGTTTTGAATGAGCATGTGGTCACTTGATTGGGTATCCCAAGGATTTTATGAAGATAAGGTTTTAAGCTGTTGAAGTAGTCTACAGTCAGTTTGTGCATGTCTGTGTGGTTTGTGTTGGAGCACAAAAATCAGAAAGAAAGAAATAATGAAAGAGTAGAAATTGAAGTGGAGAAGATAGACAAAAGAGGAGAAATTCTTATGTTTACGCAGAGTAGATGTTTTGCGCGCGCGCAACAGGGGTGTTGCGCTGACATAGAGGTGTCCCATTGCGCGACACAATGAGTTCGTCACATACCCGCACAATGATGAATGGTTGTGCGGAAATCATGTTCACACGTGCGGTTGCCTATAAATACCCCCCTTCCTCCATTTGATTCATTCACAAGTGCAGAGCTCCAAGGGATTCTCAGAGAATTCAAGATTTCTCCAAGAACTCTTCTAGGCATTCCGTGGAAGAAGAAGAAGAAAAAGAAAAGAACATGGGAAAAACTCGTGTTGCGCTGGTACACGCAACAAGTCTCCATTGCGCAGCTCGCAATAGTTCTGTTGCGTGCGCAATAAACCAACATTATATATATATATATATATATATATTTATATATATATATATATATATATATAGATATACATATACATATACATATATATATACATATACATGTACATATAGATATACATGTATATATATATATATATATATATATATATATATATATATCCATATATATATATATGTTTCCGGATCTTCACAAAAACAGTGATCCCTGATTGAACTTGATCATCTCCTTCCAGATTATCAACCCAGGCAAATCAAAAAGGGAATAAAGGATTCAGAAGAATTCTCAAATCCAAATAATCTCTCTGTTGATGAGACAAATGCATCGCAAGCTGGAATGCTGCAGAAATTATAATTCAAACTATTTTCATTCATGTTATAGCATTCATTAAATATACTTTGTATTGGAATCAAGGGAAACATGAGGATGTAAATGAATTCCAAAATCAATAAAAGTATCCGATGATGATCGTTCTTTTTATATTCCTTTGTTATTATTGAATAAGATATCCCCAATTGCAATACATTTATTTCTTGTCAAAACAAAACCGCGACTCTGCTGGGGAAATTTATCTTATTCATTAATAACTTAGGAATCATCAAAAGAAATATCACCATCAAATGGGGCGCTATGGCACCAAAATGGCAACTCTCAACGGGAACATCCCGCCCTTCATCTCCAAAATGAAGTATATTTTGTTCGGTTCGTATTACTAATGCACTCTCATTTCTTCCAGGACCTTTACTCTTCCTAACTACAATGACTTCTTCATCAATCAACATTGTTTTCTACTTCATGCCCAACGGATTCGCTATTGAGTACATACAAACGTCATCTGAGACCTTGGTCAAGAAAGTTCAGTCGACTCCAATCATGAACAATAAGACAAAAGTGATGACTGAGGTGATTTCTGTGTCACCAATGGTACATAATAGTGAAGAAGAATGGACAATAGTATCATCCAAGAGAGTGAAAGTCTGATCTCCTCCAGCAAGAAGTCCAATTCCACTACGGGTAATTAGAGGACCTATCACACTTAATGTTGTGAGAAAGAATCCCACATTAGCTCCGCTTTCACTATATCCAAGACAAGAAAAAGCTGCTTCCTTCACCGCAGAGGATTTCCCGGTTCTTCCAGTTATGGTTTTGCGCTGGACTCAGAAAGAGAAAGAAAAGGTAACCCGTGTACACGCACAAGTGAACATGACTAATACTGTACTAGCTAGTCAAGAAATGAGTTTACAAGCAGTAGAAGGTAGTAATGAAGAAGTCAAACATCCAGAGACAGCTTTTGAACAGATAGAGGATGTGGGACAACCGACAGTTGATGCATTACGAGAAGTGAATTTGGGAACAGAAGAACCTTGAAATACTTACATAAGTGCCAGCCTATCAGAATAAGAAACTGACCAGTATGTCGAATTGTTAAAAAGAAACAGATGTATTCGCCCGGACATATGCAAAGATACCCGGTTTGGAACCAATAGTGGCAATGCATCGGCTTAATATCTCTAAGGACAAGAAACCGATTAAGCAAGCACAAAGATGATTCCGCCCCGATTTAATACCCCTAATAGAAGAGGACGTGAATAATTTGATTAAAGTAGGATTTATAAGGGAAGTTAAATACCCCAAATGGATTTCTAACATCGTCCCTATGAAAAAGAAGAGTGGACAGAATAGAGTATGTGTTGATTTCAGAGACTTAAATGAAGCATGTCCGAAGACGACTTTCCATTGCCCATAACATGATGCAGGACAATTAACCACTTGCTCTAAAAGCTCGAACTGTTAGAGCATGGCGAATCAATTCCTTTATCTCATAGCCCAGTCCTCACATCTCATGGGTTAGGACCTCAGCCGAACCCTTGAACCCCCCTTGTGGGCCCTAAATCACATGGGTACCGCCTCACACGAGCCACCCGCCTCACACGGGTGGGGCCCACCTCACATGGGCCACCCGCCTCACACAGGGCGCCCACCCCGAGTGTTCCCCTGCATACCACAAGCAACCTCACTCAAGAACCCAGTGTGAAAATGCCCTTGCATTAATCACCCCCGGTGAGGAGTCTTGAACACGAGACCTTCCGCTCTGATACCAATTTGATGCAGGACAATTAACCAGTTGCTCTAAAAGCTTGAACTGTTAGAGCGTGGCGAATCAATCCCTTTATCTCATAGCTTAGGCTCCACATCTCATGGGTTAGGACCTTGGCCGAACCCCCCCTCGTGGGCCCCAAATCACATGGGTACCGCCTCACACGAGCCACCTGTCTCACACAGGTGGGGCCCACCTCACACTGGTCGCCCACCTCGAGCGTGCCCCTACATCCCACAGGCAACCCCACTCGAGCCAGTGTGAAAATGCCCTTGCATTATAACAGAGTTGTTGATCGATAGCACAACGAAATATGTGGTTATGTCCGTCATGGATGGATATGCCGGTTACAATCAGATACGCATGACACTTGAAGATGAAGAGGCTACAACATTCAAGACATCTGTAGGAATCTATTGTTATAAAGTTATGCCATTCGGACTCAAGAATGCTAGAGCTACATGCCAGAGGGTGATGCAAAATATTTTCTAAGACATGATGCATAAACATGTTGAATGCTATGTTGACGATTTAGTAGTTCGATCGAATGATCATGAAGAGCATTGAGAACACTTATCCTCCGTTTTCCGCTGACTTAGGAAGAAACATTTGAAAATGAACCCAACAAAATGTGCATTCGGTGTATCGTTAGGTAAATTTCTTGGGTTCGTTGTCAGGCATCGAGGAATCGAAGTCGATCTGGGAAAGATCAAAGCCATTCAGGAAATGCCACCCCCGAAAACATTAAGAGAACTCAAAAGTTTACAAGGAAAGTTGGTTTATATTTGACGTTTCATCTCAAACTTAGTCAGAAGATGTCAATCGTTTTCTTATCTCATGAAAAAGGGGGCAGAATTCATATGGGATCAAGCTTGTCAAAATGCATTTGATTCCATTAAAGAGCTGTTGAAACAACCTTCGGTGTTGACGACACCTGTGAGGGGCAAACCTCTGATTTTATATATCGCTGCATATGAAAACTCTTTAGGAGCTCCGCTGGCTCAGCACAATGAACAGGGAAAAGAAAGTGCCCTCTATTACCTGAGTAGGACTCTGATAGGAGCAGAGTGTAACTATTTGCCTATTGAGAAAATATGCTTGGCCTTGGTATTTGCTGTACAAAAGTTGCGTTAGTATTGTCTTTCTCATGACATAACTTTGATCTCGTGAGCAGATCCAATAAAATATCTGATGACGAGACCAATGCTGTCAGTAGTCGCGGATTTTCTGGCAGCACATCCGATTCCAGATAATGAAGAAATTTCTGATGAATTACCAGACGAACAAGTATTGTTAGTTGAACCACTTGACTCGTGGAAAATGTATTTTAATGGCGCTTCTCGAACATCAGGAGTAGGAGCTGGGGTAATATTTATTAGTCCTTAGGGTGATTTACTGCCGTATTCTTTTACATTGGGTCCGACATGTACTAATAACGAAGTTGAGTGCAATGCTCTCGTCATAGGATTGGAAATACCTCACGAAATGAAAATACAAGTCCTACGAATCTACGGGGATTCTAAGTTAGTAATAAACCAATTGACAACAAATTTCGAAATAAGAAAGCCAGAATTAATACCCTACTGTTGACGAGCACAACAATTATTAGAGGGTTTTCATAATGTCGAAATCAAGCATATACCGCGCTATGAAAATGCGAGAGCAGACGCATTAGCCAGTTTAGCCGCCGCTCTTTCTTATCACGACAGGAGTGCTTTCTAGATAACAATTGAGGAACGAAGATTTCTGCCTTTAGTGGAGCTCTTAAACGAATCCGTTGAAACATTGTCAATATCTTGTTTAGAAATTACTATTGAAGATTGGCGTCAACCTTTCATCGATTATCTTAAATATGGGATTCTACCAGAAGATCAGGTTATTAGATCGCAAATTAAACAGAGATAAAAAAAGGTTCGTTATGCATAATGAGGTACTCTATAGGAAATCTTATAATGAGATGTTGCTACGTTGCTTGGATACTGAAGAATCGAATCATATATTACGAGAAGCACATTCAGGGGAATGTGGAGCTCATCAGGCAGGTCGAAATTTATTCCATCGCGTGCATCGTATGAAATATTATTGGCCTTCTATGTTCAAAGATGCAATAGTTTATGCAAAATGATGTCATGAGTGCCAAGTGCATGGTGATATTATACATGTGCCCCCCAGAAGACCTGCATCAGTCAGTGACTTCATGGCCTTTTGTGGCTTGGGGACTAGACGTTATCGGCCCTATTAATCCACCATCATCAAGAGGACGTCAGTACATTCTGGCAGCAACAGATTATTTCTTCAAATGGACAGAGGCAGTCGTCTTGCGCAACGTCAAGGAAAAAGACGTTAACGATTTCATCTGTCATGCGATCATATATCGCTACGGAATTCCAAAGAAAATTATTTCCGATAATGGCACTCCTTTCAAGAATAGAACATGGAAAAACTATGCCAAAAGTTCAGTATTCAGCATTCATTCTCAATACCTTATTATCCCCCAGCCAACGGATTGGTAGAAGCTTTCAATAAGACAATAGTCAAAATTTTAAAGAAAATTGTCACGGGAAACGAGATTGGGATGATAGATTGCAAGAAGCCTTGTGGGCCTATCGAACGACTCATCGAACAATGACGAAAGCTACACCCTATTCACTAGTCTACGGGGTTGAAGCCGTTATCCCAATTAAGACAAGTTGCGTCGCTCAGGGTGACAATGTACGGATCAATAATAGATGATGAAAATGCCAAAATAAGGCTTATGGAATTGGATGCCCTAGATGAAAAGCGATTAGTAGCACAACATCGCTTAGAATTATATCAAGCACAAATATTTGCCGCTTTCGACAAGAAAGTCAAATACTGTTCGTTCAAGAAAGGTGACAATGCTAATGTTGAAAAGGCCCGTTGTGGTTACTCACAGAACTGGGAGCAAGTTCGATCCCAAATGGGACGGGCCGTATATCATTACATAAGTTTCTTCTAATGGAGCCTATCGAGTAGTAAACCAGAACGGACAAGGCATTGGGATACTTGTCAATGCTCGATTCATTAAGAAATATCATCCTTGAGAGACGAGTAAAATTTTGATTGCGAAAGATTATCAAAAGAAGTTGTCCCAATCAAAAGGTGGGCAGGAGAAGTATAACTCCATGACTGCAAGGAATTCTTTGTAAAGCACTTGTATTCTTCAGATATTGCTCCAAATAAAGACAGATTCACTAACATGTTGTCTCTCTTAAAGCGCCATGAAAGCTTTTTCAGTCGGCAATTGATGATAAAACTTCAAGCGAAGAATCTATGATAATAATGACGATATGAATATTAACAGGCGACTTCCAAACTGCCAAAGAATTACCACCTTATATACATTAAAAAAAAAAACGTCGCTGATTATTGAGATATCGTCGATTATTACCATTATTGCCGATTATCGAGACATCGTTGGTCATCGTCGTTATCATCATTATCACACCGATTACGGAATACTATTATAAAGCATCAATGATCATTGAGAAATCAGCTATCACGAAATATTATTATCATCGACCATTGTTGATATGGGCGCCGAGCTGATATTATCGTCAACTGAAATGAATTATTATTATTATCGACCATCGCTAAAACGATGTTACCGCCGAATGGATATCATCGCTAATGATAACACCGATTATCGATCATCGCTGACTGCACCGGATTAACTATATTCGCGATTTATCATTTACGATAGTGATGAGCGCCTTGGTAGGCCAACCACGCGTAAGCCCTAAGCCTTATGTTATCAGTGATAGCGATTTATCATTTATGGAAGCAGTGAGCGCCCTAGTAGGCCAACCACGTGTAAGCCCCATATCAACATGCAAGGCAATGGTGAGCGCCAATGGCTCAAAGCCCATAAAGGCCAACCACATATAAGACCTATGTTATATCGCCAATTTGCCGCGTATATATATATATATATATATATATATATATATATATATATATATATATATATATATATATATTATGTGGGCAACGATGGAAGCCAGTGGCCCTAAAAAGCCGGCAAAGGCAACCATGTGCTTAGACCCATGTGGGCAACGGAGAGCGCCAACGACTTAAAGCCCATGAAGGCCAACCACACGTGAGACTAATATCGCCTGTATCGCTCTTTGACAGCGTCATGAGGGAAGGTGAGAGAAAATGCCACCTCATGAATGGGTCCGGGTTATATAGGCGAAGAAAAAGCGGGTCGTAGTGTGAGCTCTTTGGTTCATCCATAGATAGGCCAACCATGCGTAAGACCCCCCAGGTTTTTGGCTTGATTTCAGTAGAAACTCATGGGAAGGGTCGACCTCTAAATGAGCTCCCCCTCATTGATGGACTAGTGGCACAGGATCCGGTTCCCAAACAGGTAGCTTTGTGAGCTCAGCGAACTCTAGAGAGTTACTGAGGCCAATCCTGCGCGTAAATCCTACCGAGTTCACTACCCCGATAGTTTCACTGGGCCCCTTTGATGGATCGCAGTTTATGGACTCCCTTGACCGCGGTGGTTCAACGAACTCCTAAGAGTTATAGAGGTCATTTGCATAAGTCCGCTTGCTCTAACTACTCAAGAGCCTAAAAAACTGTGTTTTCTCTAACTAAAGAGCTTAAACTGTGTCCCGCCCATTAAAAGGATATTGTGTAGTGCATGCTGACAAATATAGAATTATGCCATTACCATGATACCATGATACGTCTCCAAATTATAGAATTGGAATATACAGTTAAAGCATAAAATTATAGAAAGCATGCAGTAAGGTATAAACATTTGGATTACATGTCAGAATATGCAAGCAATTCATGTCATTCATACAATACTGAAGTTCCACATGTGAATATACATGTATGAATAAATCTTGATACGAAACGATTCTCAAACCATTATATTCATTCAAAAATGCCCAAAGCAGACATAAATTTCTGTAAGACTTGCTTAAATTGAATATGGGCGACAACAACATTAAGCTCAGCGTCAATAATAAGCTTGGCCTGATCAGGAGCATTTTCCAATCTTTGTTCTAACAAGGCAACAGATGCTTTATCGCTAGAAAGTTCTGACTTTTCTAAATCATCTATGTTAATATTCTCCATAAGATTATCCTTGACTTTGCTTATCTTTAATTCTTCTTCATGTCTCTGTGATCTGAGAATAGCTATTTTCTCGTCGATAGCCATTATATTCTGCTCAGAAATCTTCAATTGTTCCACAAGGGAATCATTTTCGCTATCACAACCAGAGATGATGGCAAAAATCCTGGATATCTTATCTCTAAGAAGCAACAATTCTTTCTGACAATTGAGAATGTCTGGTGTGATGACTATACCGCGAACTGATTCAAGTTGTCGCAAGGAAGCACAAAAATGAATCAGAGAGTCATGAAGTGGCGTAATATCTATCCAGGCTAACTTTGCAGAATTATCTAAAATCGCCAAAGCATCATTGAGCAGAGGCCACTGCTCTTGATCTTGAAATGCACGAGCCATGCTCGACAAAGCATTCTTGAACACAATTTATTTATGGGGAGAACCTCTTCTAGTGAAAGAATATTTGGTGCCATAGCAGTCACACCAGATTTAGCCGAATCACTCAAAGGAGCAACTGTAAAAGATGAAAAGAAATAAGAGCATAAAAGAAATAGCATTACGTGTAGGAAGGACACTATATAAATATATACCTGTTGTGTGAATGGAGGATATAGGAATCGATATAGGCGAACTCTTTGTTTCAGAAGGAATGAAGGAACAGGGCCACTACGGGCAGATAATTCTTCATTATTATCTTCTTCAGGAGATTCTTCTTCGATGGGCTCTTCAATTATTTATTTTCCTTTTTGAAGAGTACAATAATCTCTTTCTAATGACCCTAATTCTGTATCCAAAGTAGAGTTGTCTCGAAGAACCCGCAATGGGGGGGGGGGGGGGGGGGGGGGGGGGGGGGGGGGGGGGGGGTTCCCATGCTGATTAATTGTTGGGGATGAAGGACTTTGTTGTAATGGTTCCGTTGCGGAGAATGTATTTGGGAGAATGTATTTGGATTTTCTCTTGATTTATGCGAGTCATCCAGGAAAGTACCGAATGCGATCCACCCCTCGAGGCTGGCAGTAGGTTTTATCTCGCAAGTGGTCTCTTTAAAAGAAATCTTTATGCAAACTTGACCAGGACTGGGGGCATGATCCTCTCTTCAATATAGCCTATGCCCTGATCTGTCCTGTAGTTCTTCACTCGTGGTGGGAGAATCCATATAGGGCAATCAACTGGATGACAACTGCGTACCAAAAAGTATTGATGAGCCCACTAGTGCATCCAGCAGTATGAAGCATGAACTGAATGATTATAGCCTGAAATCATGAAGCGCGATCACGTACATGCAATCAACGGTTGTCTCCATATTAAAGCCCAATTATATGGTCCGATGCCGTAGCTCCTCATTATTCTTGTAACATCCCCACAAGTCTCCAACATCATTTGATCAAAACCAAATTGACGAGCAAATCTATTTGGGTAATATGGTTCACACCAGAATTTACTACCTTCTCTAAGTGGAAGTGCTGGATCTGATACAAATGAGAAAGGCACGTTCACTAAAGGAAAGGAAATCTGTCGTCAATAACTTCTTTATCTTCGGAGATATTGGCAAGCGAAAATTAAAAGAAATCGGTAGAATTGGTGTTTTCTATCTTATCTACGACCCAAGCATATGGTCTCTTAATCATCTTTTGTTTCTAATAATACCGGAGAGGAAGCCGATGTGGGTGCACGTATGGTTTCTTTGGTTCGTCACATGTCCATGGGAAATAAATTCCTAACCAACCTTTGAAGTAATGCCATGAGGTATATGCTGAGGAAGCTCCGATGGCCGGATTCTTGCAATGAGTAGCAGCGTCGCCAAAAGCACGATACAATGAGCAAAGAATCGGGGGTGTCAATGAATATTTCCGGCCTTCTGCCATCATGCCCACGACCACAGAGTGTTGGTCTGACAGCCTCTGCCCACTACAAACCTGGGAGCACTATCAAGCTCAACCAATAAGTCAGAAAGGCAGCTAATTCGCAAGAAGTGCTGTATTTAATAGGGCCTTTAACCTTCCGATGAAGAACTTCAAGTTCTTGAAAGTTATGATCCACTAAGCTATCAAGAGAGTGAAAATAGAAATACAGTTATTGAACAAGTAATAAAGAGTATGTGGAGGATGAAATTTTAACGAAAAAGAAAAAAAAGAAAGAAGCGTATTGTAAGTTGCCATAGAAATGAGCTAGCCAGTCAAGGGAAGATATTTTGTCGATATTATGAAATTTAGTCATCTCCTTGAAGAAATCGATAGTAGTCTCTGAAATCGCAGGCCGACAGTTTTCTGAAGAGAGATGCGCACACTCCTCGTTCGTAGGCACATATTCATCAAGGAAATCACCTGTAACAGGAAGGCATGCCATCTGGTGCAAATCCCATAGAGTAATGCTAACTTCACCTATGGGAGTATGGAATGAATTAGTGGTCGGCCACCAATATTTTAAGAAACTTTTGAAGACTGTTGTTGTATCTTGAAAGAAATACTCGAATGTGGCTTTTATCGCATCCAAAAGATTGATTTGTTCTAGGACGTCCGAATGCTTCTTGACGACAGCCCGGGCCCACGCGCTGTAATAACTGCACGGAGATAAAAAGCCTCTGGTTCTAAATTCTCTTGAGCCCCACAACAATTCTTTGGCACAGAAGCATTGCTGGATAGTTTCAAAGTAATAAGTAGGGTAGAGATGATGAGGATTGTAACATTGCCGTAAGAATCGCATCAGATGGGTTCTACTGGTCTTCTAACGAGATCCTTTCTCTATGAGATTGCCGGCTAAGATTCGGGACTCCGTCACGGTCCAATGATTTGCGAAGATGAGTCTGCTCTGAGTCATTTGATCAACTGGCTCACTATGAAGAATGGACCAGTGATGATATAAATTCATAGGAATGACGACCATTTCATCCCTGAATGGACTGCGGAATTTGAATATCTCTTGATGAATCTCTATACAAGCCTTAGTATTTTGGAGTTTCTTCTTAATATCCTATGGATCCTTACCTATAGTCTTTGATCGCTTCGTGGGTCTATCATCAAAATGTACAAATTGGGAAGATTCAGGAGTATATTGTCGAAGATTATCAGACGTATTTTTGCCCTTACTCCTGGCCATTTGATTACAGAAGCGGAACGTAAAACAGAAAGAAATCGGACAACGCTTCGACACTTGAAGAATTTCTTGCTGACACAGAGGCATTGCGCGAGAGTTATGTTGCACGGAAGACTGGCAACGTGCGAGAATTTCTTCACCCAAGAGTGCAGAATGAAATGAGGAAGAGAGTATGTTAGCTTATATAGCCGATGAAGACCCGACTTTTCATTGTGCGGACCCGATAGCTCAATACATTGCGCGTGACCGTGCAATGAGCTGAGAAAGAAATTTTGTGACGAAGATAGGTTGATCCTCCATTCATTTTGAAGCAAAATTAACAGAGGATCAAGGGGGCATCTGTTCAAGCACAAAAATAAGAAAGAAAGAAGTAATGAAAGAGTAGAAATTGAAGGGGAGAAGATAGATAGACAAAAGAGGAGAAATTCTTATGTTTGCACAAAGTAGTAAATGTGCGCACAATAGGGGTGTTGCGCCGACCTAAAGGTGTCCGATTGCGCGGCGTGTAATGAGTTCCTCACATACCCGCGCAATGATGAATGGTTGTGCGGAAATTATGTTCACACGTGCGGTTGCCTATATATACCCCCCCCCCCCCCCCCCCCCCCTCCATTTGATTCATTCACAAGCGTAGAGCTCCAAGGGATTCTCAGGGAATTCAAGATTTCTCCAAGAACTCTTCTAGGTATTCCACGGAAGAAGAAGAAGAAGAAGAAGAAGAAAATAACACGGGAAAAACTCCTGTTGCGTTGGCACGCGCAACAGGTCTTGATAAAAGTTCCATCGGAGATCTTCATAAAAAGCAGTGATCCCCGATTGAACTTGATTATCTCCTTCCAGATTATCAACCCAGGCAAATCAAAAAGGGAATAAAGGATTCAGAAGAATTCTCAAATCGAAATAATCTCTCTGTTGATGAGACAAGCATCGCAAGCCAAAATGCTGTCAAATTATAATTCAAACTATTTTCATTCATGATGTAGCATTCGTTAAATATACTTTGTATTGGAATCGAGGGAAATAAGAGGATGTAAATGAATTCCAGAATCAATAAAGTATCTGATGATGATTGTTCTCTTATATTCCTTTGTTATTACTAAATAAGATTTCCTCAATTGCAATACATTTATTTCTTGTCGAAACATTTCGCACTGAAGCAAACGCATGTCACTATTGTGTTGGCGCTAGAAGAGGCAATTTGATGTCACAACTAGTGCTCATTTGAATTTCAAATTTCATCTTGTGAAATTAGGCTTTGGCAATTTCATATCAATCAAAGGTTACAAGCATTATTAAAGCATTGGTTACTAAAGAGATATCATCCAAATATCATAATTAGAAAGGAAAATTGAGATGTTCGTGACGCTCATTTGTTTCATTTATTGTGGCTTAGACATGTCTTGTATGTGGGGAAGATTTAGAGTCAGATGTAAGGCTCAAGTATATTTGGAAGATAGTGCAATGTCCCAAATTGAAGACTTGGAATGTTTCCCAAATCTTTTCAGTGTATCTCTTGATGAGTGAATTACCTCCTATTTCATCTTCACATAGATTGGATCAAGCCGAAGTTCATGGAGGAAGCGTTCTGGGCCTGACATGAGGGAGGAGTCGGAAAATTCAGTAAAGTTAGGTGGTGGTTGACTTTAATGTTAGTGCTTTGGGCTATTTGGGGAACTAGGAATGGGTGTTGTTTCCAGAATGAAAGAGTGAACGTTGATGTCACCATTGGGAAAATTCAATGGTTAATAACTAGTTGGGACACCCGCATCATAGCCTCTTAGGCTTTCTTGTTTCTGTTATTCTATTTCAGCTTCTTGTATTTTTTTCCTCTCTTTTAGAAGTCCTTGATAAAAATTTTGTTGCCTCTCAAAATCATCGAAGCCTTGTCCCACCAATTGGGGTTGGCTACATGAATCTTCTTCAGTAATTCCACTCTATCAGGGACCATACCTCAGTTAGACCATGAGTTGTCAAATCTTTTCTTACCACCTCCTTCCCCTCACTATGTTAGAGCCTTCAACTTGAGAACCAACTCACTCCTAATCAGTGCAGCTATTGGTCTTTGTTGCACATGGCCAAACCTTGTAAGTCTACTTTATCTTACTATCTATTGGTGTTGTTCTTAAATTCCTTTAAATGCATTAATGTCTAATTCTATCCTTGTGTTGCCACTCATCCGTATCAACATCATCAAGTTGGCTATGCACCCCATGAACATGTTGCTCCTTTACTGCCTAACATTCCGTCTCAAAAAGCATTGCTGGTCTTATACTTTTCTATAAAATTACTTCATTCCTATACAAACACTATATAATTTATTTATTTATTTTATAAAATAGTATTTATAATCAAATACCTTTAATAAATTCATAGAGATTATTACAAATTAGATATTATAAATTAACGCCATCAGCAATTGGGCTTCTAAAATGGAGAACTGAAGAACCTTCATAAAACCCTCTTAAAGGTGGAAAGATGTTCCACTCAAGAATTAAAAGAATATATCTAAAGAAGCAAACTGACAATGCAATTTGGTGATGAAGAGTAGGTTCATCTATTCATATATATATATATATATATATATATTTTTTCAACAACTAGCCATGCTATAGTTGATTAGCTATGTAACAAGGACGCTTCAAATTTTTTTCTTCATAGCTAGCCATGTGCGACAATCATGGAAAGACCTGGATAACATGCATTCTACAATGCTTGTATGTCATATTTGTACGATGTGTATACCTACATATTCTCGTATTGAGTTTGGAACCACCATCATCATCATCATAGCCTTGTCCCAACTATTTGTGGTTGGCTTCTCAAATCCTATTTAGCCAATCATTCCAAAGGTTGAAACAAGTATCAAGCTTTAATCACCTTTAGAAAAAAAAAAAGAAGTTATGAGGTTTTAACATCTGTTCTCATCACCTCAATCGAAGTCCTTTTATGCCTTCACTCAAACCCTTTAATCCTAACGACAATGTTAGGTCCATCGAGTCCTTTGTCTTTACAAGTCACTCATTGTCTGCCTCCAGATCATCTAGGCATATGGAATCATAGAAACCAGGTTTTTCTTGCTTAACTTGGAATCGTTATCGCAGCTTTTGATTGTATTGGGCAACGACTAGGTCATTTAACTTTGTTTGTTCAAGATGATTCCTTTTTTTTTTTTTTTTAGCGTGAATATGTATAACATTTCAAATAAATGTAAATTAGCGATTAGTACTATTAGATACACATACTTTTAAATTTTAATATTCACTTTAAATTCAACATTTGAAGAGTGAATTGAAGATCTTACTAACTCGAACGTACTCTAGTTGCGCGCATAACTACCTGTAGAACATTTAAGGTTGAGCATTTTCATGATCAACTTCTTTAGTGTTGAAACCTTTCTATTCAGGTCCAATTTGTACTTCTCCCACCAGTCAGTTGTTTAGTAAATAAAAATTTGGAGACCAGTTTGTAAAAAAATATATTCTAAGTTGAGTAAGAGTAACTCTCTAAGATGCTTATATTTGCTTGGCACTTTCATAGCTCTATGCTGGATGACCATATACCTTGAGAAAATCCTTGCATCCTTTAAGTAAAAGTCCAAAAGTCTGGATAACTTATCTTATTCATCCTTATTTGGAACTATTCTTTCCTAAACGTCAAGAAATCCTATCATATGCGTCACTTCTACCGATTTAAGTGAGGCAGAAGTGAAGAAAACGACAGGATTAAGGATGTAGACAACCGATTATAAAGGAGATGACATTTGGTTGCCCAATGTTCTATCTATTATATCTAATGAGAACCTCTTTCTTTCTTTCTTTTTTTCTTTTTAATTTTTTTAATTTTTTTAATTTTTTTAATTTTTTTAATTTTTTTTTTTTTTTTAACTATGAATTTCTGTTGGATCGGATTCTAACGAAGCCTTGGGGCCTGTTTGGGAGTGTGGATTTGGAACCCCCTAGATTTGAAATCCTCCTGTTGTGTTTGGCACCCTGGATTCAGAATTCCTTGTAATCCAAAAGTAGCTATGCATTGTATATTTACGAGGGTTTGAATTTAATTACTAAATGAACTTTAATATCTCTAATTAGTGTACATGTGTAATGTTTCACACAATGGTTGTAATAAGCCTGTTGAAATATATACTTTGCTCGAAAATGATGAAATTCCAAGTCTCAGATGGGCCACAAGCACAGGATGACATCCGAGTGACTAACCAACGATTTTTAACCGTTGATTTACATTGACAATACTTGAACGGCGCAAATCATCCTATTAAAGTAATTATAGTGATGCAGTTGATAATATGATTGTTTTGGGATATCATCAGTGGGCTATGTGCCCAATAGATTAATAGCCTTGTGACACACATGTTACACATTCAATTCTTGGAAGGATTTTAGATGTAATCCAAGCTTTCACCTTGGATTTAAAACCACTATTTGGAGGGATTTGAAACCCCTGGTTACTTTATGGTGCCAAACATACTACCCCCCCCCCCCCCCCCCAAAAAAAAAAAAAAAAAACCATGGTGCCAAATGACCCCTTAGGGAACCCCAAAGTGATGTCCAATTCCCCTTCCAGTTTACCTACTACTACGATACCAGAGAATATGATCTCCACCAGACATATGTAACACTTTAGCCCTATAATCACATTCTTTATAATTAAAGTGTTCCATAATTTTTTATCTAGCCTTCTCCATCACATTGTAAATTTATCCCATTGCCAGCTTCTCGTATGGGTTCTAATGATTTTAATGCTTTTAGAACTTCTATAAAAAACAATTGTGAAAGGATAACTTGTTGGACAAACTTTCATTTGGTCTTCTTTAATGAAGATCTATTGTTCTAATCAGCCGACACTACAAAGCTTCTAAGCTCACTTTTTATTTCTATTTTTGCATAGAATGTTTATAGTGTTAAAAAGGCTGTTGTGAATCAAGTGGCGAATGGACGAAGCAAATTACAACTGATGTGTTTTCTCATGTAATGGAGTAGAAGGGCATATATTATGCATAAACACAGTTATTCTTTTAGCCCTAACAATCAGTTTAATATAAAACTTATGTACATCTTCTAACTCTAAAGTTATACAATATGCCGTGCATGGAGTCCAAATAAACGTCTCTTCTCCATAAAAAGGTAATTGGCCGCTACCTAGCTGTGTAGTCTGTGATAATTTGGACGACCTATTCTTCTCCTATTTCCTTAATTGCACTATTTAATTATTTAAACAATTATTTGGTTGTATTGGAATGGACCGATGCATTCACAGACTCAAAACCAAGTCTTAGTTGGACAATTCACAAGAAGTTAATCAGTGTCCAACTAGATTCATCGGTCCATCTATTGGCTATTAGAGTACATCCATAGAATTTTGTGTGAAATTAACCTCTATTTGAGGCATGTTTTCCCCACATCATGATACGAAAGGGGGCTCAAGTCCCGGTCCAAATTGACCTATTGCTTTAACCAACAATGTTGAAAGCAACACCAACTTAGTATATCCACTTACCAATATATTGAATTGTGGTTTTCTTATCTTCATTTTTGTAGTGTTTTTTCATTGTTGTTTGTGCAGGTCCTTTACCCCTTCCACATCATCGGGATGTAGCCTACTCCACCTATTTATTAGCCCATGCCCATGAGATCTTGTGTAGCAGTGGTCTAGAGCAATGTTTTAAATATCGACGATATTGGCCGATATATCCCACGATATATCTTGTATCCCACCTGTGAGATATGAAACGCACAGGTAGTGCCAATATATCCCACATGTTCGATCCGGTGAGCATTTTCAATTCTCGATCCTTTTTTCTTTTTTTTTTTTTTGTTGTTGAAATTATGCTAAATCGGTGTCAAAGGGTTACAAATCCACCATTGGTTATTCATGTTTTTCATGAAAAATCATGGAGTTGGAGCGTTGATTTCGATATCCATTGGTTCTTCATGTTCTCTATGTTTTTTTTTTTTTTTTTAAAAATTTTCCTTTAACTAGCTGTCAATTGAGACTAATTTTGAAGTATTTAGGAGTATTTGATGAAATGATCATCACATACACTCTAATTTCAAATTTTGAGTATAGGTGGTCCGATTTGGGGAAAATTGGGGAATTTTCAAAATTTTGCCAATTTCTCCCAAATTACTTGAAATTTTGCACTCCAAACATGAAATCAAGCATGTATGAGGGCTGGTCTACTGATTTGTTAAGTCCTTGTTAATTTTCAGAAAATAAAAATCATTTTCTAATTAAAAATTAAATAAAAAAATTATTATTTTTCAAAATTTCCCTTCAACCAGCTGTCAAGTGAGACTAATTTCGAAGTTTTTTAGGAGTGTTTGATGAAATGATCATCACATACACTCTAAATGTTATGCATTCAATTTGAATATAGTTGCATTAGTTCAATCAGACAACGCATAACTTAGGACCCTATACAAAGGAAACCTATTATGCGCACTTCTTTTTTGAGATGTTATGATTTAAAAGAGTGTATTAAGGTCTTTTTAAAAATCCCTAAAGTTCCATTGAAAAATCCAACCATTTCCCCATGTTTCCCAAAAAGTGCGATAAATTACCCAATACAAACGATATATCCCGTGCGATAACCGATATGTATCTGTATCCCAAGGATGCGATACATAACGCGATACCGATATTTCGAACACTGGTCTAGAGTGCCCACTCAACGTAACTGATCCACATCAACAACATCAACACCAATATCAATATTTTCATAGGCTTCTCTAAGTATTTCACTATCATGCATTTTTCTAGCTTGTTTGTCCATGTACTTCATGATTTCCTTTTGGATCCTTGTAATAACATTCGGATATGCCCTTGCATTTTATCCCGGCATATATACAAGTTGTTGCTTGTGCCATCTAATGCCACTAGTACTTGCAAACCCACAAAGGTCAAGGGAGGGGAGGGAGGGAGATTTGCAAAAACAAATATGCTAGCATAGCCAATAGGTGCATTTTGGGGGGGCAGCTTGGGCAGGTTGAGTCGGGCCGGGTTAAGGTTGGCCACTTCGAGTTGGAATTTGAGTCAAGTCGGGTCCTCTTGAGAGTTGTTGCTTGTGCCATCTAATGCCACTAGTACTTACAAACCCACAAAGGTCAAGGGAGGGGAGGGAGGAAGGGAAATTTGCAAAAACAAATATGCTAGCATAGCCAATAGGTGCATTTAAGGGTGCAGCTCGGGCAGGTTGAGTCAGGTCGGAGGTCAACACGAGCCCAACAAGACCTCAAGAGGACCCGACTTGACTCAAATTCCAACTCAAAGTGGCCAACCTTAACCCAGCCCAAGGCCGTCCATACTTGACCTGACCCCAGCCCAACCCATATTTTTTTTTTCCTCTCTCACCAAAAGGTAAATTTCTCAAGTCATATACATGTGACAATTCCCAACCTGACCTAACCCAATCCAAATTTGCCCAACTTGAACCCAAAACTGAAGTTGAATCGGGTTGGCGTTTTTCAACCTGACTCGAATTGAAAGTGGGTTGGTGCTTTTCAACCCGACTGGGCCCAAACTGACCTGAACTTAGGTTGGATCAGTCGATTTCGGGTTGACCTGAACTGAAGTTGCAGTCCTAGGTGCAATATGCAACCTGTCTATCAGGTGTCTGAGTATGTAGATGTTTTTTTTTCCCCAAAAATTAATGCAGTGCACTCCGCAGGTGGGCCATGTTGATAGGAACAGTCGGACAGGTAAGAAAACTTGAACTGAGTTTTTTAGCCAGTTTTTCATAAAACTGTGGCCCACCTGACTAGTGCCTTGACCTGATTCTTGGGCTAGAGTATCTACGTAGTGTTACTTCTGTGATTAGTAGATTGGATCTCATCCGTGTGCCATGATTGCACATTTGTGGTCTGTACATGAGCTGCCTTGTACGCGCATGTGGGCTGAGTAAAGCTCTGAGGCTATTCTTAAGTCTCTACTTGGGATGTTCCATCCTTGATTCTGTGATTCTACCCATCCAAGTCTTTCCACAAATCCATCTCAACATCCTAATTGGGTAATGCTCTCATCCTTTGCTCATGTTCCTTTTAATTGCTCAACACTGCTCCATATTTGCAGAGCCGGTCAAATACCATCCTATAAAAATTCACCGTGAAAGTCAAAAATAGCATTCCAGGGTTGCATCTCCATTTCATCAATCCAGCTCCATTCTATAGTTTTTTTTTTTTTTTTTAAATATTTTATTTTATTAATATATGTTTACTATTGAAATGTCCAATCGATTGTGTCAAGGTATTCAGTTTTCCCATCTCTGTCACATCCCTGATTTGTACTTCATGGGATGTCTTATGAACTTGTGCGGTAATATGAAGATTATTCCTAGTTGAACATATTTATTTAAGAGAGACATTTTTTACTGCAGGGGACAGCCACAAGCTGCTGCTAGAGGTGGTGGTAGTGGGGGAGGAAGAGGTGGTCGGGGAGGTGGTGGGTTCCGCGGAAGAGGCGGGCCAAGGGGAGGTAGAGGTGGCCCTCCTAGAGGTGGTGGCCATGGTGGTTTCAGGGGCAGAGGGAGATGGTAGAACTCCTTGCTATTTTGTATTTCCAGTCTTCTTTAATTGCACTTTGAGATTTACCTTTTGACACCTGTCTTTCAAAGAGAGGCTGCATCTTCGCCTCTGGTTGAGGTCTCATGTTCCTGTTATGATGAATGACAAACATCTCCCACCATCCATTTAGTATTGTGGGGAATCCATGTGAACGTTTTTTTTAAAAAAAAGCTAATCAACATACGAATGTGCATAGGATTCCCTCCGAATGGATGAGTGGATGGAGGATGCTCTGACTAAGTTCCCCAATACCTTGATCTCAACTGAAAACAAGACAGATTGAAGGGCCTAGATCTTCCAATCTAGGAGATTCTTTGCACAATCTCTGTCCATAGTTGCGCCAGTATTGAATCTGTACATGGACAACCATGCATACAGTGATTGTAGTCAGCATGTGATGTGTGATTAACCGATCATTGCATGAACTGGATGATCCATGCAAATGATTCTGAAATGTTAATTTGATATACAGAACATTAGTTGCACTTTGGAATCCCATTCCCACATTCTACCCATGTATACTTGGATCTATTGCTGCTTTGCTTTGCACTTTGTGGCAACTATATAGCTTAAAACATTGATGCCAGTTGCTATCTCTAGTAACAAAAACTTGCAGTAGTGACTGGAATGATGGCTGACCGGCATTTTGAGCTGGTTCATGTGGGTGCAGATTGGGTGCTAGGCTCTGAGGGGCCACCATCATGTATGGGTCCATCCATTTATCCAATCATTTTAGGGGTGCTAGCCCAGAAAATGAGGCCGATCCAAAGGCTCAGGTGGACCACATAGTAGGGATTAAACACTTAATAGTTGGAACCTGTTTCAGGGCTACACAAGCTTTGTATCAAGCTTATATTTGTATTTTCCCATCATCTAGATCTATGTGAACTTATGAACAGGTAGGATGCCGATTAAGTGTCATTATCATCGCTATTTCCTGTGGTGTGGTTCATTTGGGCATTGGATCTACCTCATTTTGGGGCTTTTACCCAATGATATGGCAAAATGGATGGATCAGTGTGGATAAAACCTATACATTTCCTAACAAGGGATAGGTGGGGTAGTACCTCCAATCTGCATATGGTTCATGTGGTAGTGAGGAAGTAGGAAGATGAAGATTCATCATCATCAATCTAGGTTCTTTTTCTAGCTGGCTGGGTCATTTGGAAAATCACTTTGAGCTGTGACATTAGATTTGATGAGAATTTCTTGTTCCACAAGGACGTAAAAATCAGCAAAAATCGATGTTGAAATTGAAAGGGCGGGTGAGACGCCGTAAATAGAGGTACAGGAGCAAGTGTCCACCTCTAGACTGCTGCACAAGATCTCGTCATCTCGTGGGCATGGGCTAATAAATAGGTGGAGTAGACCACATTCCGATGATGCGAAAGGGGTAAAGGACCAGCATAAACAACAAAAGAAAAATGTTATAAAAGTAAAGATATGAAAACCACAATTCTATAGAACCATACCATTGTGTTTTCAGATTCTCTCACCTCGACACTAAAGGTTCACCTCTCCGACAGTAAAATATGAACTATTCAGCAAGTGATCAACAAATCAATGGTTAAGAAAGTAGATAGAGCAATTGAACATTCATGATGAAACACATCACATCAGCATGGGCTCTACATGTACCTTTTGAAACCCTAAATGTACTGTACAAAAATTGGCATGAGCATTGTATGGCACCTCTAGGTGTAAAAGCACCTACTGAAACCATATCAGGGCCGGAAGTAGCTGGGTATCATAAGTTCAGACGTGTGGGCAAACTGGCTCTTTTTGTTGGAACCAAATGTTAAAATCATGTCTCAACCGCATTAGCATTCATACCACAAAGAATGTTCCGCTCAGGTTGATTGAATTGTTAAAATTCATTTTAATAAAGAGGAAATGACAAAAGAGACTGACGTTGTCGTTGTCAAGTCTGTTACAAGTGAGCCCATGCCAAGGAAATGGCAACTGATTATTTTCACTTTGTTTGACTAATAATTGCAGTTCAATTAGATATATAATAAAATTACAAGAAGCACAAATAAAGGTGAAGAAGCATCTCGTGTTCTGATAGACCTCAGGGAAATTATTTTGCTGAAAGATACCCAAAGAAGAAGAAGAAGAAGAAGAAGACAAGTCTGTCTTCATAATCATCAACGATTGCGTCAGGCTTCCCAACCTCGAAGGACAGTTGCTCGTGCGACTCGGTTCACTCCAAGGGTGAATGCTCCCATGCGGAGATCACAGTTGTGGGTCTTGCACATCTCCTTCACGTCTTTGAAGCCTTTGGTCATGTACGTTTTCAGCTCACTGTTCACCTTCTCTTCATCCCACATGAAGCCTTGAATATTCTACAAAGCATAAAAGAGATGAAGCAAAAAAAAAAAACTAAATATTGTAGATGGGTATTGAAATTGATTGAATGCTAGTAATAGTTCATTAGATGCTGATATTGGAATTAAAAATGCTAGTAATAGTTCATTAGATTCTGATATTGGAATTAAAATTTGTAAGGTTTTTTTTTTTTTTTTTTTTTTTTTTGAAGAGCTTTATGCAAGGTATTTCAAAACAGTTACGTAATAGCCATAGCAGCTGTTACAGAAAAATTGACTTGTAATGGCCCATATGGTAATGGTAATGCCAGTGGCGGTTACAGCCACCGTTACTGTTATGGAATACCTTGATTTGCGGGAGTTTAATTTTTGTGCAAAATATGGACTCTTATAAGGTCACAAGGAAGAGCCAAATGGGGAATGAGTGCAAAGAATCAAATCAACTATATGAATAAACAGTTAAAAGGCTGATATAAATTTTCAAAAAAAAAAAAAAAAACTCTGCTTAGTTGACAAGATATCTTGCATTGACAGAAATGAGAATCCATACCTGAACCCACTCAAAGTAACTCACGGTTACTCCCCCTGAATTTGCATATATGTCAGGAAGTATGATAACACCTTTTTTTGATAAGATCTGCAAGTACAAAATAAGATTATTTAAAAAAAAAAAAAACACTAGCCTCCCAGAGGATGCTGGTCCACATGACCCCAGTACTCTACAGGGTGGGGACCCTGCTTCTGGTTCTCTTGCTCATGGTATTTAGCTGGGCTGGGCTAAGGCTTGTCCAGGGCTGGCCCAGTAGGTTTAGGACTCACGCATCATTTGAACCAAGTCCACCGCAAGCTAGATTCATGTGGAACAAGTCCAGCCTATTGAAGGAAAAGGAGGTCCCGGTGCAGTCCAGTATGACCCATTTAGTGTACACAGGCCAAGCTTGCAACCAGTTCAAACTTGGCTATAGAATCAGACCGGTCCAACCCTGGGCCTCAAGGATCAGACCTTATCTGGCCATATGAAAGCTAGGTCTGGGTCAAGAAGCCCACCCATGTCTCAGATCATTTGAGAGGACTACGTTACTTTTTATCATATTCAAAAGTCTCTAAAACTTGGGAAGTGCTCACCTCATCAGCCTCTGGATCAGTAGGATGATTTGCAGCCTCGATAATGAACTTGGCCTTAATGTCACTTGCATTTTCCCTTCAACAGATTAAAAAAAAAAGGTTTCGTTAAGACAGAAAATCAAGGCTATCTTGAGGCATTTGCGTATAATTCCAGAAAGGATTATTTTGAGAATTTGCAAACATGAACTTCCAAATCATTATTTTCCCTTGGATTTTTTCTGAACAGATTATTTATTTATTTAATATGGTAAGATTTTATTCAAGAAACAAAAAGATACAATATCAACAAAGAAAGTGGATGATTGGATAAAAGATAGAAGGTGCCTCTATTAGCCTCCTGGGAAATACCAGAGATGTTTATGTAATATTTTTTTATTATTTTTTTAAAACCTGCATGTGTAAGGAAGATGTGGCTTTGATTTTGTTAGAATATATTAGCATACTGTTAGATATGATAGATATGTATACAGCTGTATACATAGCTGTAGACAGCTATCCTTGATGTAAATTTTATTTATACAAAAAGGATACCTATCTACAGCTGTGTATATACCTCCAAGATATTATCAGTCATACCTAACAGATGCCAATCTACTCTTAACAGATTTCATTCACAAGAAACAGTGAACTGCTAAGGTTCCGCATAAGTTCCAGCCAGCCACAAAGACTACTTGAAACCCCTTAAACCCATCAAAGTGGCCCCAATTTCCCCTTCATCTCCCATAATAATCGACCTGGAAAAGAACCAACTTAATTTCATAATTAAGAAAACCTCTGATGCTGGCATTCTAAGTTGGCTTTTTTCCCCTTCATCTCCCCTCTAAAAAGTCATTGAGATACCTAGAATTCCTTCAAAAGGTAAGCCCACCCCAGTAGAAGATGCTTCATTGAAGAAGCCAAAATTCCATTTTATTCTCAAAGATGCACTCCCATTAATATGCTTGTCTTGTATTGAAAAAGAAAATGCTAGTATTGGCCCTATTACACAACAATACTGTCATTAGATGCGAAGACAGTGCATGTTAGTTGCAGTCAAACTGAGAAACTGTGATCAGTTTTCAAAAATTGGCAGAGGCACGGCAGTCGGAGAGTGCTCTCTCTCTCTTATATATATATATATATATAACAGAGTGGATTCAGTTAGAAAAAGGACCTGTTGATAACACCCCCAAGGGCTGCTGGAATGAGAACATCACAGTCTTCGACCAACAATGACTTGGGATCAACTGTGTTTCCACCTTCAAATCCTTTTATTCCACGATTCTCCAAAGAATGCTTGAGGAGCCTTGGTATATCAAGACCTTTGCTGTTCTTCACAGCGCCTGTGATGTCACTGACTGCTACAATTTTCCCACCTTTTTCATGGATGAGTTGCGCAGCCCAAGAACCCACATTTCCAAACCCCTGAATTTTTGGAGGAAACAAGATACTTGCATCAATATATGAAAATCAGACACATAAATAAGTCAATGTTTGTTTTCTTGTTGGTTTTTATTTAAAGTTCTTCATTTTCTCATTTCTCTCTTAAATACCCCAATGATATACATTGTGGACTATCACCCCGAAGTTGGAAGACTCACAGCCTATTCACTCATCCGTAAGATAAATATGTTTCAAGTTTGTTTATGATTTAACTTCTCATAAAGCACAAGTGTAAGAAACTCCATATAGTGGGAATCATCTGCCAAGGCCTTACCAAAAATAGATTCAACATGATCTTGATTGAAAAACATTTAAAACTTTCCAAAACGGATTGAAGTTCCATCTCTTTATAGAAGCTCTAGCTTCTGGAGGACTAAAGAATCGAAAAGTGGTTCATCTCATATACCCCGCCTTTGTGTGATTTGTGGGTACATGCTTAAATGGTCTTGTACACAAGCTACAGAAATTGCTCTTCTTTACTAGCTAAAGGGCCTATTAATGTGAAGGGACAGGATAAGAAAGCAAGGAAATAAAAAGAGCTGGTTATGGCATGGGTGATCAAAGCAAGGATTATTGTGGCTGATCAGTTTTCCAATATCTGGATAGAGTTGTAATCGTAGTGTTTTGTCTTTTTTTCTTTTTTTTTTTTGCTTTTGGTTGGTTGTATTCTTTAGGCTTTCGCCTTTTACAATAAACTTGTCATTGTTATATAAAGAGGATATGACCTGTATAACAAATCGTTGGTCAGAGATGCTCTTTCCGTACTCTGCAAGCAATGCCTCTGTTGCAAAGAGAACCCCCCTTCCAGTAGCTGCATCTCTACCAAGAGATCCACCAAGATCCTGAAGAAAACGAGGATTTTAGTACTGTCGCTCAAGCTACATTTACATTCAAGTGCTCAGACACTATCCAATCTGCTTATATTACTGAGAGCTCAAGAAAAATGGAAGTCCTAGCATAAACTTTGGTAATTAAATATATCAAGAAATCTAAAATGGGATGAGATCCAGTTGAACTGGGCTTGTCCTCCTACTTTGTACACTGCACGCATGGCGTATGTATGATGATTCAAACCATAAAAAATGCTGTACAAAAATAACTAAAATCCAGTCGGTAATTTTTCTGTCATTCTAATGATTGTCCAATTATTGCACTTTTGGTCTATGATCTGTTTAAGAAGCACAGTGATGAATGAGTGGTTTGGATCATCATCCACAATATCACTTGTATAATTTTATATGGTAACTAGGTGGACTGGAGAATACTTCCAAGTTTCGTTTCAAGCATTAGCAGGATAATCATCAAAATGTAATTTTTGCAAACAATTTAATAATCAGTGTTAATAAGATTTACATCCTTTTGTAAGTGAAAGTTTCAATTGACTGTATGCAAATGTAGTAATCAAAAGAAAACGGAAAAAATAAAATAAAATAAAAACTCTAAAAACACAACACATGCAAATACACATCAGCATCAGTCATCAGAAGAGTTATATAAAAAATAAATGCAATAAAAACCAATTACTTAAAAGAGGAATTTTCAAATGGAAAAAGGGCTTCAGTTATGAAACTTACAACAGGTTTTCCAGTCACTACTGCAGGTGAGTATCCATGGAATTTTGAGTATTCATCCAAAATCCAAGCCATTGTCTGTTTATTATTCAACAAATAGAATCCAACATCAAAGAAAGTCCGAGATGAACTAAATTTGCACTAACTTGTACAGAAAGATATTGTTTTTCAGCAACCAACCTGTGGATTCGTTCCCATATCAGGAGCTGGGACGTCCGTGTGAATTCCAATTAGATCATGTATCTTCTGTGTGAAAACTCTGGTTAATCGTTCCAGCTCCGAGATGCTTAGTTCTCCCGGATTACAGCCTATTCCTCCCTTTGCCCCTCCATACGGAATATTTGCCACTGCTGTCTTCCATGTCATCAGTTGTGCCAGTGCATTCACCTCATCTGGGTCAACCTACATTGTCCACAGAATTCTTCCTTACCGAAATCCAACGTCAGGTTGATCCCTACGGTCTAAAACATATTTTCATTTTGAGAGAACCGAAAATATTTCTACTTTCTTTCCCTTACTTATTGGGGATTCCTAACCTTTTGTCCACATGACAAACATGCACGAGATACAAAATCATGTAGGTTTTGGTTTTATGTGTGCCCTACAAAGCCATTTTGACTTGATTGATTGTTTTGATGATTGGAACTTGGTCATTAGCGATCTTTATTGGTGAATGGAATAGGGTCATTAGGGACCCACTTTTCTATGTGCTTTATTATAAGGTTGGAGAGTTGGACAAATTAATGGGTTATAGTGATCTCCTAGGAATCTCTTATGTGCCTTGTCAAAAAAATGCTATGGACATAACGGCCTCGCTGGACCATTGGAGAGTTGATGTTCTATATCCTTCATTACTAAAAGTATCCATGAGCATCCTCACGGGTCTAGGCAATCTGTGATTTGTTTATATCATACTTTGTGATTTGAGAACGATTTAGGATGGATTAATCTCCACCAAAGGGCATTCAATTGTCGACGCCCTTCATACATGGTAGTGTGGATGGTCATCTATTCATAGGGATGTGGTTCGAGGCTTGATTGAATATTTTGTATTGGAAAGGATTGGATCATATCTCCTAACCAATATTCATCATACTCAGATAAGATTGACCCGATCATGCACCAACTTCAACTTGTCCTTATATCTGATATTGCAAACAACTTTATGGGTCTTTATGTAGGGTTTATACACCTTTTGATGGCACATTAGCGGTTAACACAAGTGTTATTGGGTTCTCATGTTAAGATTCAGTTGAGGCTTGATGTACTTCAAAAAGGAATCCAGTTGTTGCCCAAGACTATTTTTAGTGGCTATATCTAACCCTTTCAATGCTCCATCAAGCTTAAATAGATTTAATCATGAAATGCTGTTAATGGCCGACCATTTGCACTCTGGAGGGCTTGTTGCCAAAGTCATGAGGTGGGAAGATTCTTCCTTTTTCGGCTTCGAAAATGCTTGGTTTCAAATTTGGGGAATTCCTCTGGAGTTCTGGTTCGATGAGTTTTTCTTCTCCGTCGCGGCCTACCTTGGTTCACTCCTCGAACATGATCAGAAGACGCAGCTGGGGGAAGAGCTCGGTGTAATTAGGGTTCAAGTCAGAAGGAAGAAGGATGCGACACCTCCGACTACGGTCAAGGTGACTGTTGATGATCGGACCCTTGAGTTCCTGGTAGTTAAAGAACTACCAGAAGTTCAGTATCCTACATGGGGGGATCTGTGGCGGACTCGCGAGGATCCGGCGCCGCTGCCATCGGAATCCTCTCCCATGGCTGACAGACCACCGACTCCATACTCCTGCGGAGCACCGGTTGTCGCCTCTGATAGTCGCGCAGAGGTGCGGGGTCATCTGGACTGTCCGATCGAAGTTCCAGAGACATGTGGACCGTCCCTCCTGCTGAGCTTGTCGCCTCCTTCTGCAGCGCCGTCTCGAGCCTTGTTGGCATTTAATGTTGTCCCGTCATCGGAGACGTGTGGCCCCTCGTTCGGAACTCGTGCTGCCCAGGCAACATACGTGGTGGATTCGCTTGCGACGCGTGGCATCGTCAGTCGGTCATTGGGACCTAAGTACCGCAAGGAACCTTTTTATCCAGGGGACAATCGAACGAGTACCTCGGTTAGTGACAAAATCCGCAGTATATCGACTGAAGATTTTGAATTTCTGTCGCCTGCCTCATCCCCAGTACGCAAAGCTAGACACGTCACTCTCCTCGAAGTCCATCAGCCGCAGGTAACACGCCACGGGGGTCAACCTTCCTTGAGCTTGCCATGCGCCGGGTCCTCTTCGGGTCCGGACCACTACTCAGCCCTTAACTTTTCATCCGCTCACACCCAAACCCGATCTTTAAGCCTACCCGTCTCAGCCCCAGCCTCTACCTCTCTATTGCCACATCCCAACTCCTCAACCCCCACCTCCCCTGCCCTGATATGGCAAACCCCAAGCCTTACCCTTCCGCCCCTCCTCACTGATGACCCCTATCCCTATTCCGACCCGGATCTCAATTCGGGAGGGACTGTTTCATCTAACTGTTCCCTCTCTGAGTTCCAGTCCCACCCCTCTTCCCATATCTCTACCCCGGTCTCTGTTTCCTCACCCGGTGACGCACTGGAGCTGGGCCCTCAGACGTTGTTCGACGATAACCTCTCATCTGAAGTCCTAATGGCGGAACCACTTCAGATGATAGCGGACCAGCACTCGGAGGCCAAGAACTCGGATATGGACAGAGCGGATCTTATATCTAAGTGGCAGAAACAACACTGGATCAAAGCAGCTATGGGAAAGGTGGGAAGGTCTTTGGGCCTTTCCTTTGGGGACCGGTTGGAAGATTACGTCACCCTTTTCCAGTGCATTGAAAATCATGGTAGACCCCTTCATAAATGTAATACGCCTGCCAAACATCTGGCCAGAATTTCTAATAGCCGTGAACTCCAACGTCCGGAAGCCAATCCAGGCTACATCTCGGCTGCAACAGCCTCTCCTAAGCAACAGGGTATTCGAGGAAGGCTGGTTACCCAATGAAGCTCTTCTCTTGGAATGTTAGGGGTATCGGCTCCAAGCACAAAAGGAGTCTGATAAAAGCTTCCGTCTCTCGTCATAATCCGGACGTTGTTTGCTTTCAAGAAACTAAGGTTGCCTGCTTCAATGACAGGCTTTTGACCACTCTTTGGGGTGCTATCGATGCTAAGTGGATCTCTCTGGACACCGTTGGTTCTTCGGGAGGAATCCTAATTGCTTGGAAAGCCTCCACATGGGATATCCTCTCCTCCTCCTTGGGGACCTACTCAATCTCTGTCATCCTTCAAGATAAGTGCTCAGCTTTTCAGTGTCTAATATCAGTGGTTTATGGGCCTAACTTAGATTCTGCTCATCCTTTATTTTGGGAGGAGTTAACGCAAGCTAGGGCTTCCTTTTCAGGGCCGTCTTGTGTGGTAGGTGACTTCAATGCCACTTGCCATGCGGAAGACCACTCCAAGAAAAGAAGAACGATGTCGGCAATGAAGCAGTTCTCCAACTGGATCCATCTCCACCAACTCATCGATTTGCCGCTGGCGGGAGCCAGGTTCACGTGGACCAATGCCCGGGCTTCCCCTATCCAATCTCGCCTGGATAGATTCCTCGTCTCTCCTGAATGGATTGAGGCTTTCCCTTCAGTTCAGCAAGCGGCTCTTCCAAGAACTACTTCCGACCACTGCCCGATTATTCTCCTAACCGACAACGTAAACTGGGGCTCGAAGCCCTTTAAGTTTAATCTCGCATGGCTTCATTCGCCTGAGCTCCGTCAGAACATCATTGATTGGTGGCCTGGTCTCCAGGTGGAGGGTTTTGCCGGCCACAAAATCCTATGCAAGCTCAGATTGCTTTAAAGTAAGATTAAGGAGTGGAGAAAGCAGGAGCTAAAGGCAAGGGAAGCGGAGATCGATGCACTGCTGGAGGAACTCCAGCAAATTGATTCCGCTGCTGAAGAGAATATGCTTTCGTCTGCCTTGCTGTCCAGACGCATTGCCATAATTCAAATCCTGTTGAACAGAGCCATCGAAGAAGAAGCTTCTTGGAGAGTCAAGTCTAGAGCGAGGTGGATCGCCGAGGGCGACAAGAATATGAAATTTTTTCATAACATGGCCAACCTTCACGCCCGTTCCAAGGCCATCCTCAGCATTTTTGATAATGGGAGTAGAATCGAAGACAAAAAAGAGATCGAATCGTTAGCCGTTGCTCACTTCTCTGGCCTCCTCACCGCCGAGAACTGGGTTAGACCTCGCTTGGACAATATCACCTTCCGTTCTCTGGAGCCTGCCGAGGCTGTCTTGCTGGAAGCCCCGATCTCTGAGGAGGAGATTAAAGCGGCTGTTGATGCTCTGGGCGGGGATAAGACCCCAGGCTCGGACGGGTTCCCGATTTGTTTCTTCCAGACGTTCTGGGAGTTGGTTCATGTCGACCTCCTTCGCTTCATGCAGGAGTTTCAAGACCGCGGCAGATTATCCAAGGGGCTTGGTGCATCCTTTATCTCTCTCATTCCAAAGGTGGCGGGGGCTTCTTCCTTTTCTCAATTCAGACCTATCAGCCTGATAGGGAGCCCCTACAAAATTCTTGCTAAAGTTCTCGCTTCTCGGCTTGCAAAAGTCATCGATAAGCTCATCTCGCCTTCACAAAATGCTTTCATTAAGGGCAGACAAATCACGGATGTTGCGCTAATAGCTAACGAAGTGCTTCACTCCTGCCATAAGTTAAAATTAAAGGGTATCTTCTGCAAATTGGATGTGGCCAAGGCCTATGACCATGTCGACTGGGACTTCCTGCTATACATGCTTTGTTGAATGGGCTTTGGGACACTGTGGATCTCTTGGATCGCGGCCTGCTTAGGCTCGGCTCACTTCTCTGTTATCCTGAATGGATCTCCCAAGGGATTCTTCAGCAGCACTAGAGGCCTGCGCCAGGGTGATCCCCTTTCCCCCTTCCTCTTATTAATAGTGGCAGAGGCATTGTCTGCTATGTTAGTTAGAGGTCAGCAGCAGGGCCTTCTTGCTGGTATCAAAATGCCTGGGCTTCCCAATCCGATCACTCACATCCAATTCGCGGATGATACTCTGATATTTATGGAACACCCGGAGAAATACATCGACAATCTTCTCATTTGCCTTCGCTGCTTTGAAGCGGTCTCCAGCCTCAGGATCAATTTGTCTAAATCCAAGATAATGGCCATCAACGTCCCCACTCCCTCTCTCAAATTATACGCAGATACTCTTGGCTATCAGGTCACCACTTTCCCAACGTTTTTCGTTGGCCTGCCCTTGGCCGTGGGGCGTCCGCCGAAGTCCATGTGGGATAACATCATCAGTAAGTTTCAGAAGTTTCTCGCCACCTGGAAATGCCGCTACTTATCTATGGGTGGTCGGCTCACTCTGATTAAAGCGGCTTTGTCTAGTCTCCCCCTATACTTCATGTCCCTATTCAGGTGTCCCGCTCCGGTGCTTAAGGTCATTGATAAAATTAGAAGAGACTTCCTGTGGTTTGGCAAAGACAACCAGAGGAAATTCCATTTGCTGGACTGGAATAAGGTCTGCAAGGTGTTTAAGGAAGGCGGGGCTAATGTGAAATTTTCAAATCGATGAATTCAACGTTGCTTGGGAAAAGGGTTTGGAGATTCGCCACTGAGAAGAAGGCTCTATGGGCGATGCTTCTCAAAGGAAAGTATGGTTCTTCTTCTGGGGATTGGTGGCCTAAAGATGGCCCGCTCTACAACATTTCCCATATCTGGAAAGGCGTCATCAAACAGAAACCCTCCGTTATCCAGCATGCTTCTTTCGACCTGGGCGATGGCTCCTCCATTCGTCTCTGGGAAGATAGATGGCTCAGGGATCAGCCCCTCAAGCTGCAATTTCCTTAAATATATCGGCTAACCCCCACAAAAGATGCCCTCATCATCAACTGCTACTCTATCTCCTTTGGCAACACCGTGTGGGACATCAGGACTTACCGAAATCTTACGGATAACGAGGCTTTCAAGTTTGCTGCTCTCATGGACTGCCTAAGTGGCTCGACTCCTCTCTGTAATCAGAATGACAGGATTCTTTGGCAGCTGGACAAGTCGGGCAAATTCTCTATCAAGTCGCTGTATGCTGCCTCTACCCGGGCGAGCCATCAACCTCAACAAGCTTCTCCCTTCATCTAGAAATATCCGGCCCCTCCCAAATTTATTTGCTTTGCTTGGCTTGCGGGCCGCAACAGGATACTCACTATTGATAATCTCCTCAAGAGAGGAATGCAGATTGTTAACATCTGCCTCTACTGTATGCGCCATGCAGAATCGGTCGATCACCTGCTTCTCCACTGCACCTTCATCTCTTCTATTCTGGCTGATTTCTGTCAGCATTTTTCGGTGTCTTGCTATAGCCCTAACTCGGTGGGAGGCTTGCTTGCTTCTTGGAATGGGCAGAAAGTTGGGAAGGTTAAATCCATCATATGGCGGTTGTCAATTATCGTTACTTGGTGGGCAGTTTGGGAAGAAAGAAACAATCGTTGTTTCAATGATGTGTCTTCATCCCACTCGGTAGTAGGATCGAGGGCGAAAAAGATGGTGATCGAATGGGCTTGTAATGTTAAAGATTTAAGGGATTTCGATATGTCGTTTTTAGGCTCTTAGGGGCGGTCTACCTCCTCGGCAGCTGCTCCCCTCTTTTTGTTTGCCTGTTTTGGTTGTTTTTTTTTTTTTTTTTTCCCTTGTTGTTCCCTCCCCCTTTTTAATGAAAGTTTGTTGTTGCTTAAAAAAAAAAAAATTTGTTTCAAAAGGTTTTATGAAGGTTTTCAACATTGGATCTTTTGTTTCCACCATAGATTTGTTTTATCAGGCCTGATGAAAATTTGATGATGTGATCTTTTGATGTCTAATTTTGCATTGGGTTTTTTAGAGCATAGATTGGTTGCCATAGAGTGGAAGGACAGTTTTATTTTTGGGTGAATGGATTAAATGGGATGACGAACTTTTGATGTTGTAAGGTATATATGGAGTGGTGAAGCACCAAAACATGTGTTACTATGAAACCCTAGACCTACTATATATAGATCCTATTCCCAAGTACAATAGGACCAACCCAAAAACGTCACCACCTCTCTCCCTTTTTTATGGACGTCCACATTAAGAAGGAAGAGAGAGAGAGAGAGAGAGAGAGAGAGAGAGAGAGAGAGAGAGAGAGAGAGAGTCCCATCTCTCATCCAAAGGGTATCAAATCAGTTACGTATCGGCCGTAACGACCGATATGTAACAGTAATGGCCGAGTCTATTATGTGATACGAAAGTCGAAACAGTCACCCCCAGGTTTTTGCTCGAATCGGCCGTTATGGGGGCCATAACGGCCGTTACGCCCCACAACGACTGTTAATGGCCCATAACGGTCAGGGCATAACGTTCATAAACGGCTAGTTTTTTTTTTTTTTTTTTTTTTTTTTTTTGTTGCATTTTTTGACAATTTTCTCTTCCAAGTTCTTTCCTAAACTATTCTACTGCAAATTCCGACTACTCTTAGCTTGAATTTGAGAATCAAAACAAGTTATTTCAATGATTTTGTTGAATCAAAGCTCCGTGGGCCATTTTCCGAAAAATCTTCAAAAATAGGTATTTATACATTTTTTTTTTTTGAATATTTGTTGTTATGGTTGAATATGACGCATTATTCAAATTAAAATAGATGAATGTACATTTTACAAATTATGCAACTGATTTTATTTTTTTTAAGACTTATTTTTGGTCAATTTTTTAAAATTAGCAAACACCTACACAGGTTTTGGTTCATGTGTAGCAAACACCTACACATGTGAGATATTTTGATATTAAATTTATTCTAATATATCTATCATTAGTATTAGATGGTTAAAAAAATTAAATTTATGAGTTTTGCAGTCAATTCTAGGCTGTCGAGTTTCATAAATTCATCATACCACCCGATACAACTTTCTCACCAAAGAGTGGACCATTACACCAGCATAAACACGTTCAAAATTATAAATGAATGCATATTTGAAATGTGTATAATTTTTTGGTTTTAATGGATATTTTTTGGGGATATTTTTAGAACAAAAAAAAATTCTAACCATCATAGGGAGTGTATTGGCTGTTACGGGGCCGTAATGGCCCATAACCGTATCGGTAACAGTGGGCACCGTTATCGCAACAGTACACCTTGCTCTCATCCCTTACCTTCATTTGACTTTGGCTCATCTGATCGACGACCCTTCTCCAACTATTCTCTATAGCCCTATAGTGTAGACAATTTGTGGGTTTGATCCTATTCTTTAATTAGGGATAGATCAAGGAGAGACTTTCTCAATCCATGAAGGAACAACATTAATTCATCACATCAAAAATCTCACGGCATAAATGTACGATCTAGACTATTCAAATTAGGTTTTAGAAATTTTGTTATTATCTAGATGGGAATTGATCCTACATGATTAAAATAAGGTTTTTCAAAACTTTTACTTCCATCTCAAAAATCGCAATAGTAGACCCTACCTTGGATGGGCTATATGCCAAAATTTACACCAATTGGACAATTCTAACCTATGGATTGGATATTTTTTAGGAAAAAGTGGCTGGTGGAAGGAACTTAGATTGGCTTCTTTCTTATAACCATCTATTATCTTTTCCTAGAAGTCCTCTAATGGAATGATTAGTATTGTCAGATCAATGTGATTTTTGGGTTATGGTCCACGCCCATCCAATGTGGAACCTACCTGATCATAGGTTCAGATTACGTACATGTCTGCCACATGAATGTAAAGCAACTTGCTAGTAACTTGAGCGAAAGAAAGTGAGAAACACCAGTCTAACACTTTAATTTCAGATAAGAACAAAAGAATGACGCCTGATTTAAGAGCCCTGATAAGGATATTCACTTGAAGTGGACCGAGAATCAGGTGGTGCCCACCCTGCAGATGCCTTCACCGAATCATCACGCCGGTGTGCCCATCAAGTGGGCGAATAAATGGATGGTTAAATAAATTGACCCACCGTCCACAGTCAACATATATGTATCATACGATAAGCAGATCAGCCTAGCTTCTTGAACAGGGCATGTTCCCAGTGTGGTCCCACCTTATGAACAACCCAGGAGTTCTCATATGTGTGCGGCAAAGAGGACTATGAATCCTATGTGTGCAAATATCCTCTGCATTTCTCTTGATATAATCATGCTCTTTTTCTAATTCCTCTAACCTTGTAAGCGAATTGAGCAAATGTCTGTTATATGATCACAAATCAGAGTATGTGATATTTTCAGCATGGTCTTGAAGCAAGTTATTCATGCACACTTAAGTGCAAGGCTGCCATACATTGCCATTGCTGTGTATTTGCCAAGTACCATCCAATGCTCATGCTGATTTTGCATTTGATGTTTATGGCCCCATTGTGGATGGACCATGCACCAAAACTCCCCCAAGTTGAAAGAATCCTGACCCTTCAATAGATGGTCAACAAATAGATGGTTAAGAGAGAAATTACAACAGCAGTTCACATTCAACCATGAAAGAGGCCAAATATTTTAAAACCAGAATCCCTCCAATTTGGGAATATTTTGCCAATCATATCAATTGTTTGGATCATTGAACCAGGCCCCACTTGTACAAACTAAGAACCAGGATGGTGATGTAGAATCACTTGGCCTGAGATTAACAATTTGTCTACTACTAATCATGATCAAAACCAAATACATATTCAGACAACTACGATAATGCCACTTGAAATGACCAAACTACCTACCTTTTGGGTTTCAAACACCAAAAATATAACCAACCTCTGGGTGGTACCGAATGCCTCCCTTCATAGGGCCTCTCGCATTGTCATGCTGCACCCTGAACCCTACAAAAGATGCTAGAGTGCCGTCGTCCTTGGGAATTGTGCATTCAACCTGTAATTGAATTTGAAAGCAGCAAGTGAAGCAATAGAGAAAAAGCATATCCAAGGACACTGTTAGAAAATGCACCAAACTGCCTTGATTTCTCAACAATACACACCCCAAAAAAATTAACAGAGGAAGTCAATAGAGAAACACATTGAATAAAAACTTTAATTTTTGGCTTCATGGCCATAACAATGTTCAAAATCTCTTTGGGAGGCCCGAAACTTGGCCTACTTCATTTGGCTAGGTAGGCTGCAGCTAGTTTGCAATGTCTGTTGTTGATGTCTTAAATCTGTCAATAATAGGGTCTGTTGATGCCATCAACAGGTGCTCGATGCCATCGGAAAAATCCGGAAAATCCATGTTGGTTGTTGGAACGTTTTATTGTTGCTACTCAATGTCATCGAAGTAAGTTCGATGCCATCGACAGATCCTCGATGGGTTGTCGATGCCATTGAAGGTCCCATTGAAGAAGTGCGCAGAATTGCGTGTGGAATTTGTTTCCTATTCCGGTTGTGATAGTATATATATATCAGGTGTAATTGGGATTAGGGCATAGAAGAGGTGTTCTAGGGCTTTCTAAATCGTTCCTAAGGGTTTCAAGGGCGTAGATAGGGCTTGTGAAGTAGGTTCGAGGCTTGTTCGAATCGGTAAGACTCTCTCTTGTGATTTCTGCTTTCATAGTGCATTACTCGTCGCTTTGTGTCGTGGTTTTTTCCCGCAAGGGTTTTTTCATGTAAAATTCAGATTGTTCTTGTTTGGACTTGGTTGTGCGATTGCGTGTACTTTGCTTGATTCGTCTCTGGGTGTTTCTGCGGTTCTCCAATATGTGGTATCAGAGATAATGTTGGGAAACAGATCGAATGTGAAAGCAAGGTATCAGTGGCATCTAACCCGAAGTTCAATGTAGAAAAATACTCCAGTAAAAAACAATTTTGAACTATGTAAAGTTAAGATGAACGGTATCCTAGTTCAACAAGGATTGAACAAAACTCTCCTTAAAAAGTGAGCAGAATCTATGACAGAAGAAGAATGGAACAAGATGGATAAGAAAGATAGAACCCCTGTCCAATTGTGCTTAACGAATGAGGTCCTCTATAATGTCATGAAAGAGAAAACTACAGCAAGTACATGGGTGAAATTAGAGAATATCTATGCGAAGAAATCTCTTGAGAATCGTTTGTACTTGAAGCTACAGTTGTTCAATCTGAATATGGCAGATGAGGCTGACGTTGAGGCCCACATTAGTAACTTCAATAGGTTGATTTACAAATTGTTTGATGCGGAGGAAACAATGAAAGATGAAGATCAGGCATGTATACTACTGAACTCTCTTCCAGCTTCGTATGAGTCATTCAAGGACTCTTTATGCACCGGTAGAATGATAATTAGCATTGAGACCATTATCTCAACCATTCAGTCGAAGGCAATGAGAAAGAAAAATGGTGATGTGGGTGCTTTTACAGATATACTGGTTACGAGGAGGAGAAATTCTGAGTGGGACAGTGGACCTTCACGATCGAGATCCAAATCCAAGGGCAATGGCAAAGGAAAGTTGAAGTGCTGGAATTATGGCATGTTAGAGCACATGAAGAAAGATTGTCATAATCCTAAGTCGAGAAAGGAGAATTCAGATAGTTCTTTTAGGGAAACCAACACTGCAGAATCTAGTGAGGAAATAAACGGTAGTAACATGCTGACTGTATTAAAATCAGGGTACTTTGATGAATAATGGATTTTGGATACGGGGGCTCCGTACCAATGACCCCTCATCTTCACTAGTTACAGTGAGTGTGATGGTGGTCAGGTGTTTATGGACAATGAAAATGCCTGTAAAGTGGTAGGTGTTAGATCGGTGCGCATCAAGATGTTTGATGGCATGGAGCGTATCTTGACTGAAGTAAGACACGTTCCTGATTTGAGAAAGAGTCTGATATCTCTGGGAGCAATCGAGGCACTAGGGTGCAAATTCGTCGGGTTTGATCGTGTCCTTAAAGTTTCAAAGGGGGCATTCATAGTTATAAAGGCGCAAAGAAATGGAAACCTTTACAGGTTGATCGGGAGTACTTCATCGGGTGAAGCTGCAACGTCTGTAGCGGATTCCATGTCTGCACGTATGTGGCATGCACGCTTGGATCACATGAACAAGCAAAGCATAAAGGTACTTTCTGACTTTTGTTTAATTCCAGCTTTTAAAAGTATTAATTTTAGTATATGTGAGCATTGTATATATGGTAAATAGTCAAGGTTGTCTTTTAAGTTTGGGAAACATGTTTGTAAGGGGGTTCTGGATTATGTGCATTCTGATGTATAGGGGTCATCACCTGTGGTTTTTGGTGGAAGGTCGTCATGGTTTATCACGTTTATTGACAATTATTCCAGAAAAGTGTGGGTTTATTTTATGAAAAATAAATCTGAGGTTTTCACCATCTTCAAATAGTGGAAGGCGTGGAAAAACAGTCAGGGCGAAAGATGAAAGTATCGAGGACAGATAACGGTGGGGAATTCATTTCTTGGGAATTCGATTGGTATTGTAAGGATAAAAGGATTGCGAGGCACAACACAGTGCGCCACACGCTAGAGTAGAACAGTATGGCTGAGCGGATGAATCAGACTCTCTTGGAGAGGGCCCGATGCATGATCAATAATGCTGGGTTGGGCAAGGAAATGTGGACGGAGGCTGTTAACACGGCTAGTTACTTGGCAAATCAGTCCCCTTCTACGGCCATTGAATGTAAAATTCTAGAGAAAGTGTGGAGTGGTCAGCAGGCAGACTACTTGGGACTGTGTGTATTTGGTTGTGATGCTTACTCTCACGTATCGTCAGTTGAGAGAAATAAACTGGACCAAAGGGCAAAAAAGTATATCTTTGTCGGCTATGGTAATGGTGTGAAGATGTATAGGCTATATGACCAGGTCACACGGAAAATCATCCTTAACCGTGACATCCAATTCGACGAGGGATCCTTGTTCCGTAAGAATGAGCACAAGAAAGCCAAAAAGTCGATTGTGGACGTTCAGATAGATAAAGATAAAACATAGGCTGATACAAAGACGTAGATAAAGGTACAAGAGCAGGTGGAGCAGTCACCTGTGAGAAGGAATCCGCCAAGGGATCGAAGGTTATCGGCGAGATACTAGGATGACTCGAATGTTGCAATTGCCCTAATTATAGATGAAGGGGATCCGTCTACTTTTCAGGAGGTTCTTGACAATGTAGATGCCAAAAAGTAGAAAGCAACAATGTTTGACAAGATGGACTCCCTGCACAAGAATGAGACGTGGGAGCTGGTGGAGCTTCCCATCGCCCGAAAAGCAATCGGGTGCAAGTGGATCTCCAAGAAGAAACATGATAGGTACAAGGCAAGGTTGGTAGCGAACGGATATGCTCAAAGAGAATGTGTGGACTTCACTGAGATATTCGCGTCGGTAATAAAGCAAGTATCTATCAAATTCGTATTAGCGCTGGTTGCCCAATACAATCTCGAACTGGAACAGATGGATGTGAAGACTGCATTCCTGCATGGGGAATTGGAAGATCAGATTTACATGAAGCAACCAGAAAGTTTTGAAACACAAAGGGAAGAGAACACGGTTTGCAGGTTAAAGAGGTCATTGTACGGCCTGAAACAGTCACCTAGGCAATGGTACAATAAATTTGATTCTTTCATGGTGAGTCAGAAGTTTACTAGTAATAAGTATGATCATTATGTCTATTATAGACACTGAGTGATGGAAAATTCATTATCATAATTTTCTACATCGATGACCTGCTTATCGTCAGTCATAACATGTTTGAGATCGACATACTGAAGACTCAGCTAGCAGGGACATTCGAGATGAAAGATCTAAGGGCTGCAAAGAGAGTTCTCGGAATTGACATAGATATAGACAGAAAGAGGAGCAGGCTATGGTTATCTCAGGTGAAATACCTTAAGAAGGTATTGATGAAATATGGGATGGACAAGGCAAAGCCAGTCAGCGTTCCCCATGCGGCTCATTTTAAGCTTTCTCTTAAACAATGTCCTAAAATAGATGAAGAACAATAGGTTGTCTCATGTGCCTTATTCGAGCACAGTTAACAGCTTGATGTATGTCATGGTCTGTATAAGATCAAATATTTCACATGCGGTGGGTGTTGTTAGTAGAAACATGTCTAACCACGGTAAGCAATACTAAGAGGCAGTGAAATAGCTACTTCGATATATTTAAGGTACGCAGGACTACATCATCATTTGAAAAATCAGGGGACAAGTTAGTAGGCTATGTGGATTCTAATTACGCGGGCAATGTGGATAATAGAAGGTCGATTTCCGGTTATTCGTTTGTGCTAGCAGGTGGAGCGATCAGTTGGATGTTGAAGCTTCAGTCTGTGGTGGCTCTTATCACAACCGAAGCTGAGTATATGGCGGTGACAGAAGCATTCAAGGAAGGTGTGTGGTCGAGGGATATGATAAATCAGTTGGAGTTTCAGCAAGAGGCCATGCCAATCAATTATGACTGCGAAAGCGCGATCAATTTGGCTAAGAATTCTCTTTATCACTCACGTACTAGACATATTGATGCGTGTTATCATTTTATCCAACATGTGCTTGAGGAAGGAGATGTGACTCTAGAGAAGATTCACACAAGCGTGAATACGGCCGACATGCTTATTAAGGTGATTTCCATAGAGAAGTTCAAGTTCTGTGCAACTTCTCTAGGCTTGGCGAAGGCGTAAATGGAAGACGGAGTGTGCACGAGAAGCGATGGTGGAGCATTGACATAAGGCGGAATTAAAGATGATGATTGATAAGGAGCTGTGAAGAATGAAGATTGAAGACATTGTGGAAATTGTTGTTGATGTCTTAAATCTGTCAATGCCATCGACAGACCACTTGATGCCATCAGAAAAATCCAAAAAATCCATGTTGGTTGCTGGAACATTTTAGTGTTCTATTCGATATCATTGAAGTAAGTTCGATGCCATCGACAGATCCTCGATGGGTTTTCAATGCCATCGAAGGTCCCATCGAAGATGTGCGTAGAATTGCATAAGTGTGGAATTTGTTTCCTATTCCAGTTGTGTATTATATATATCGGGTGTAAACGGTATTAGGGCATAGAAGAGGTGTTCTGGGGCTTTAAATCGTTCCTAAGGGTTTCAAGGGCATAGGTAAGGCGTGTGAAGTAGATTCGAGGCTTGTTTGAATCGGTAAGGCTCTATCTCTTGTAATTTCTACTTTCATAGTGCATTACTCGTCGCTTTGTGCCGTGGTTTTTTTTCCCACAAGGGTTTTTCCACGTAAAATTTGGATTGTTCTTGTTTGGACTTGGTTGTGCGATTGCGTGTACTTTGCTTGATTTGTCTCTAGGTGCTTCCGCGGTCCCCCAACAATGTCTAAACCCTGAAAACTATAAAAGATGTTGCATCAAGGATTGCAGTAAAACTCGCGAATCCAACCACCCGTTTCCTCCATGAATCTTGGGTTTTGGCAAGGCAGTATAATTTGGGCATCAGCATATGCACAGCTTGCTAATGTGCAAGGTTGAGGGCCACGGCTCAGTGTTCAAACCATTGATCTGATGGGCTCCATGCCTCCACATGAGATGGCAAATGCCAAGAAAATTTCCCAGGTTGGGAGATCCAAACCATTTGACTGTTGGATTTTTTTTCCCTTGAATGAGCATTCCTGCATTGTCTTCTTACCTTCTGCCTCTTTGCAGGCACTAATCAATCAGTTAGGACCTCCCGAATGGATAGTAGGACCATGAGATCAATGAACATGGTCCAAAATGTAGAGAATCCTAAGCGCCTGTGAACTGTCTGTTTACTGCTAAACTTTTTGAATGTTAGTTGCAAACAAAAGCGACAACCCCTTTACATCCTAACCAACTCACTAGAAAGGAAGGCGCAAAAATCCAGCAATTCAGAAAGAATAGTGCAACTGCTGCAATTTGAGGGTGGAAGACAGATGTGGTGTAGAACCATAGAACCAGATTATGGTAGAGCCATCTCTCTGCAGTAGACATGGTGTTACCCATCAAGCTTCCCTTGCTGTGGTTGGAAAATGGTTCAGGCAATACATATATCAGATGATCATCGCCATCTGATAAGTGACCCACAAAGCAGCAGTAGAATGTAAAAATGTTCAAGGGTTGAAACTCAAATGTGGGAAAGTGAATATAAGTGATGGAAAGGATTGTCTAATAGGTATGATTTTCAAACCGTAAAACCTCCATGATAGGACCTGTTGTTACCATGGAGAGATTGCTTTATGACATATTCCATTCATCTGGCTCCACCACATAATCTACCTTTGAGGGCTATTTCTCATTATGAATACCAGGAAAACATCAATAACTTTTCTTCTTCTTCTTTTTTCCTTTCGAATTCCCCTTGATTAAACTGAATTTTTGCAACCCAACCCACGTGCAAGTCATAAACGAAATGTGAAATTATTGAGTAGTCTAATTCCCTTCGAATGATAAATCCCATTAAAGAATACCTTGAAGCTCATAAGGGATTTACTTGTCCATATAACCCTCCATTTGATCTTTTAGATCCCTATTGCACCTTGATGGTTATGTCCATGATGTCCCTTGAAGCAAATATGTGATGGATAGACTTTTGTAACTATGCCATATTTTGTTTACTTGAATAAAAATCTCTTTCTAAAAGAAATGGAATGGCTAATTCCACAAAACAAGTCTTTTTCACGAGGTACAACTAGCAATTCCTATTAATCTGTTAAATACAATCTAAATCAACAAGATCTTTATGGCCTTGCATTTTTCACAAAAACCTCTGAATCTCATACAAATCTATACTACCCA
>JAJHSJ010000001.1:76106453-76204571 GCA_021015155.1 Magnolia officinalis
TGGGTTCTTCCAGAAGAGGACAATGGCCAAAAGATCGTATGACTAGGTGGTTAACAAGATTCTGGCAACTAACACCACTGATTTCTTTCAATTCTGCCTCCATAAATATACAGAAGACATGGACATGGTGGACACTGAATCACTCTCAGAGCATTTTATCTTCCGATTCATTCTTGTAGTCTCCCATTAAGAGAATGGACAGAATTTTGGAGAGATCCCTATTATACAAGTCGATTTGCCAGACAATTCGGCTTCGATCAAACAATACCTGAAGACTGCGGGATAGTCACTAGAAGGATGTGAAGCTATGATGTGGGTCCATACAATTGGTTTATGATTTGGAAACAATTATTGGGTGGTCGTGTCCAGTCTACCTTCGTAATCCCAGGCAGCAATCGTTTTGTCCGTGCATCTTACAGTTGGACAAGGTGGTGGGCTCACCAGTCCTATCTAGTCATCCGTGTTTGCCAATAGATCACCCAGTATGGGTTCCTCCTCCCAAGCTTAAAGGGCAGAAATTTAAAAAAAGATTTGGCTTCATGATGGAGAAAAGCCGTGCACCTTTTCCCAGTCAAATTTGTAGGAAAATATCATTGGAAGAACCGATCCGCGAAAAGAAACCTGCTAATACTCTGGAAGGATGAGTCATTATGGAATTTGAAAAAGTTCCTCGAGAACGTCTTGGTAGAGTTACTAAAGATGTGGTAGAAATACCTTCTCCAGTCCAAGAACTCGCAGATAACCTTCAAGATGATACAACTCAAGGTGAGGCAGCCCCATTTTCTACTCAACAACCTGTCCGTTCTAGTCCATCTCCCCTGATGACTAGGTTACGGACACGTTCACAAACCCCTCCTTCTACTCATAAAGACAGAATTGTTTCTTCGGGTCTTCCGACTCAAGAAGGCAAAGATCATTAATCAGTAGACAAAATACATTCTCCTTCGAAAGGGAAGCAAATAGTAATTGAAGAAATAAAAACGCCTGCTTCTCTTTCGAAAGAAGAGGAATTGGGAGAAGATACTTCATCATCAACAACTAGTAATAGTTCTTCTACTGAGGATGATATTGAAAGGGATGAAGCACGTACCAATGAGGAGACTGATGAAGACGATGTTATGGAGGAGGGCGAGGTAAATATCGATGATGAGGATAATGTTGTTGTCGAGGAAGATCTTGCTGATAAAGAACCTCAAGCAACAATTTACTCAAGTGTTGAACCTGATACTCATCTCGATATTCATGCTCCTGTAACGATTCCAGTAACAGTGGAAGATGAGGAGGAACCTATGGATTATGGAGAGAATGGATGTTTGCTAGGTCAGAGGTTTTGGATAATTTTTAACATTGTTTAATATATGATAAGAAGATTTTATTCTCTCTCTATTTTTTTTTTTTAATTTTTTTTTTTTTAACACTTTTGTTTCAGGTATTCATATCACAGGTGATAAAATGGATGATATTCTGGCTGAAGACCTTCCTCCAGAAACACAATCTATTCCATCGAGAATTCATTTAGCTCCCCTTATTCAGCCAAGGGTCGTAGCTTGTGAGATCATTTTTCCTACAGAACCAGTTAATGTAACAACACCAGCCACTGTCGACTCTAGCACTGATGCTAGAGCTCCCTCTTTTGCTGACATGATGAAGATCTTACCAGATTCTTCTACTACTGAGGGCACACAATTTCCAATCGTTCTCGCCCCTGTCAATGGTATATTCATTTTATAATCTCTCTCCTTTTTGTTGTTTTGTAGCTATTCCTATTTGAGTGGTTCATCTAGCTCAGATTCGATTGCTACTGTGTCTGACTTGCCGTCTTTAGAGAAAGTTCCTGCCTATAGGCTAACTTTGATGAGAGATTCTTTGTCGGCAGTTGTGCATATATTCAAAGATCCTGATCAATGATCAGATCTAAATGTTTCCGTAGAAGTTTTGGATAACGCCGTAAAGATGTCAAAGATCAATATTTCTCTTCTACGTGATTCCCTATTGAGATTCCATGACTCGGTGAATGTCTTGAAATTTGTAGAGAACACAATTATCCCTCCAGAGATTTTAGAATATGAGAAACAACTGACATTTTCTAAGGAGAAAATTTCCAGCATTGCTTCAGTCATTTTGGGATATAGTAATGAACAACAATCTCTGCAAGAACGACTGAAGGCTTCAACCAACAATAGATTAGCCCTCCATGGTCAGATCGCCCTCTTGAAGGAACAAATTTCTCAGCTTGAGGTTAGAGATCGGGAAGAAGAGTTGAACATAAGCAAAATTCAAGAAGAGATGGAGGTCAATACTCGCTTTGTTGATCTCGAAAAATCTGAAATGATAAAAAATGAGGAAATTGTCACTTCTTTGGAAAAGAAATTAGTTGATGTCCCTGATCATGCTTGTAAGACCCGTATCCTAGTCTGTACCATTCCGTAGACTCCCGCGTTCCTCCCCGTCAAATTTCGGCAACCCGCGATCTGTAATCGACTTTTGTTCACGACCCTGAGTCACACCCTGTCAACCCGAGTCAACTTGACCTAAGACTTGTACTCTTGCAATCACGCCGTATCCGCGGTTCCAATGCCGTGTGTCGCGCGCCGATTCGATACCCAGGCTAGGAGTTATGGGCCCGCGTTTATTTCAAGGAAAACGCTGCGTGTTGCGAATTCTGAGAGAATCTCTACCAAACTTCACATCAATCAAGTCAAGTACCAGCCCATACCTAGCCATCCCTTTTTCACCAACAAGGCATGGCACCCATTCCTCTCTCACCCAAAAGTTAAGAAGCACCATGCCCTCTCATCCCATCACTCCATCCATCACCACTCCTCTCTCTCTCTCTCTCATTTTCTCACTCCATCCCAAGCAAACCAAAGAGAAGCAACCGTCCAAGCATTTCCAAGCTCCAAGATTTTGCCAAGTGTGGCCCACTATCTACCCCTCTCATCTCTCATCCTAACCTTTCAATTTCCATCATCCTGCATCAAAGTTGAAGCTTAGGAGCCAAGGAGTCCAAGGAGCTTAGAAGGAGCAAAATCGGTGGGTGATCCACCGTTGATTTTCATTTGAGGGCCCACTTGTGATGGGACCCATTTTGATGTATGTCTTTTGAAATAAGAGGGGCCCATAGTGGCGAGGTCCCTCCACTACACCGCCTCTCTCTTTCTCTCTCTCTCCCTCTCTTTCATTTCTTTTGGTGATGACGTGGCCGTGTGGCCGACTCGGATGGACCCCACCATGAAGTATGAATTTTATCCATGCCGTCCATCGAGTGGGCCCACCTGGCAGCCAGTTTGGACGGGCCTGATTGGAGGAAAACAGAAATATCAGCTTGATCCAGAAATTTCAGTGGGCCCCACTTGTTGCTGCACGTGTGGTGCATCCACACCATCCATCCAGGCCTAGCCCTGGACTAAGGCAGATCTAAACCTCAGGTGGAGCACCATCCATCCAGACGTCCAAGCTCTGGACGCTGGAATGCCTTAAACAAAAATAAAATTAAATAAAATAATGTAAAATATATATGATGGGCCCCACGTGGGACCCATCGTGATGTGTGGTTTATATCCACGCCATCCTCCATTGTCAGCCATGAAGGGCCCACCCCACACGTGCTGCATGTGTGAGGGTGTGTAAGACCCATATCCTAGTCCGTACTGTTCCGTCAACTTCCGCGATCCTTCCTGTCGAATTCCGGCAACCTGCGACGTATAATCAACATTTGCGATCGACCCTAAGTCGTATCCTGTAGATTCGAGTCGGTTTAATCCGAGACCTGTATCATTATGACCGCACCGTCACCGCGGTTCCAACGCCGTGACTCGTGCACTGATCTGATACCCAAGCCAGAAGATGTGGGTCGGCGTTTATTTCGAAGAAACACGCGCTTTTACGATCCTGAGAGAATCAATACGGCATGTCCCCTCGATCAATCAATCACTTTATGTCAAGTACACATCACCTTTCACCCCATTCCCAAGCAACCACCAAGTCAACTCTTTCTCACCCTCTTTCTTACACACCCATACCTAGTCAAGTACACATCACTCCATCACTCACATCTCCCATCTCTCACATCTCCTTACAAATCTCTCTCTCCCTCTCATTTCTCAACATTCCCAAGCCAAGCAAGAACACCCCCACATCCAAGTTTCCAAGCGAGAGAGAGAGAGTTTGTGTGGCCCACTTTCCCTTCCCAAGATCTCCCATCCTAGCCATCCATCTCCCATCTTCCACCATCAAAGTGAAGCACAAGGAGATTGGTTTACCAACGGACCAAGAAGATCAAGTGGTGGGTGCTTTTATAGTCTAGATTTTTGTGTTTTTATGATGGGCCAAGTGAGGCCAACGATCGATGGTACGGATCTCACTTTGAACCCTAAGATGTGGCCGATGGCCCACCTTGATTATCATTTAATGTATGATTGGATACAAGGGAGGGCCCATAGTGTCGGGGTCCCTCCATCACACGTGTGTCCCACTCTTCTTTTTTTTCTCTCTCTCACTCTCTTTTTCATTTTCTTTCATATGATGATGATGTGGCCATGTGGTCCACTTGGATGGACCCCACCATGAAGTATGTGGTTTATCCAAGCCATCTGTAAGAGGGGCCCACTTCATATGTGTCATACCCACGCCATCCATCATTGGGGTGGCCCACCTGAGCAGGCCCACCTTGCACGGTGTAACATCCTGGATTTTTTCCAACCTGGAATTAGACGTCCTTAGGCAATGGGTCGCTCCTAACACCTTATTAACCTGTCAGAACTGAATCCCAAAGTCTAAAACCGCGTTTGAACCCATTTGCTTCACAAATCCCACCCTTCACCACCTTGTTCTTTCAATTTTTCTAAGCACTTTCATCCTAGACACTATCTTAAACTAGCTAAGTAGTATAACTTGGATCACTTTATATACAAACTACAAAGGCCCAGGTACCACCTCAGACAGAAATTACTCAGGACTAAATCCTTTAGAAATTAGGCGAGAATTAGCTAGTGTGAAACTAGAGTACCTGTGAAATTAGCACCAATCACTTTAAATACGATCTGCAAGACCCAAAACTTGTAGAATCATTGACGTTAAGTTACCCTAAAATCTCGGATAAATCTTATTACCCAGTTGCTCTCAGGAGCACATTGAAACTCCGTATCAGATCTGAACCGTACGTCGGAAGTTCGATTAACACGAAGTTAAGGAATTAGGACCGCCTTGCTGGGCTTGACAACCATCTCGGAAATCAAATCCAGATAGTATCCCAGCGTTATTCGCTTGAGCTCGGAGCGGGGAGTGTGAGAAATGTGAAATTAATTCAAAATACAATATGAATTTATGAAATCTGGCACCTTTCGCTTGCGGATCAGTATTAAGCAACCAGACCGTCAGAATCAGACCAAATTACACCCTCGGATCGGGGGAAATTTCATACACATGTCCATGTACTCGAAATCTCCGATCGAGATCCACTGACCGTTGAACTGAAACTGGTCCGCCATTTGTGATCTGGAATCCCGACCGAAACGAAAACTTAACTAAACATAAATCTAGTGTTAGTAAGCTTAAGTCCGACATTTGGCTCAAGGAGGCCCGCCAGAAGTCCCCCGTTGAGCTGAAACTGACCCGCTTTGGCTATAACCTAAGTATACCTTGACCTGGAGTCTATTTTAGAGACTTTTTAGGCTATATAAGGACCCTAGAACCCTCTCTCTCACAACCATACAAATTTGAGAGAAACCCTAGAGACAGAAGAGAGAAAAGAGAGAGAAAGTGAGAGAGAAGTGGGAGAATCTCCCTGCCACTCTTCCCTGCTGCTATCCATGCTCAACCGCACCATTCTTGTCGCTTTCCCGGCGATTCCGACTTCGTTTCTAGGTAAGAAACCCTAACCCTAATCTATTTTGGAGTTGTGAAGGTTGTAGGTTATGAAATAGCTAACCTATTTCATTCTATAGGTTACCAAACTGCCGAATACGGAAGCTTAGCAAACCTATTAGATTCATTTCAATTATACGATAAAAGGCGCGGACTTTAGGTGTATAGGTTATGGTTTTCAACGCTTTCAATGTCAGATAATGATAGATTCATGATCTGCATGCAATTGCACATGTACAAAGTGCTGTCTGTTTTTCGTTTTGATTAAAGATGAAGAATATGGAATTTTACATACTCTAGGTATTTGTAGAAAGTACCGTATACGTATAAATTTTGGAAATGTGTTTGCCATGATTATTTGCTGTATTGATATATTATATATGGATAAAATACTTGTTTGGCGAAAGAACTCGCCCTAATACATGTTTTGCTAATACACACTATGTATGTTAAAAAGAGTGTATTCTAAGTGTTTGTGAAAATGACTGAATGAGTATAGAATTCTCATTCATGCTCGCCATGACTAATTGTCATGGATATATTATTATTGTATTGGCGATACCCCTTTGGCGAAAGGATTTGCCCTAAATCACACCACGGCCAATATACACTATATATATTAAATGTGTGGCCCAAGTGTTTATGGAAATGACTGAATGAATATGGAACTTGGATTCCTGCTTGTCATGACTATCCGTCGTGGGTGATCGCGTGTTATAATTGGGGCAACTCCCTAGTGAAAGGATTTGGCCTAATACCTATGTGATCAACATATGTATGTTGATGTATGTTGATGTATGTAGTTAGTGTTGTTGAAACGTTTGAATGAGTAGTAGTTAGTAAATTGTAATGTATAAGGGTGTTGAGATATGATTCTCAACTCCTTTAACTATGTGTATGATTTCCTTGGATAGCTGTGTGATTAGGAATTGAATATGTACAAACTCATGCTTGTGTTGTGCTTCATAACATGCTCAACTGATTGTATGATTTTATCTATGTAATGCATATGTTTAAATTCATGTTTACGTTGTATGATCCGTCATGGGTGATGGGGGAGTGGTGTAACGATTCCATGCAACAGCCCTGACAGCCCTAAACGGATAATATCAGACTTTGATTGTATGATTTGAATTTTGATCCATTACTGCTTTAATTATCTGAAACTGAATGTGATTGGGGCTATTGTATAGTCTAGGCAGTCGGTAACGGGATCTAATTTGTGGCTGAGATTCAATTGCCACGTGAGATGTGTTCGACGAACCCGAGTCGTACTTCGGTTGGAGATAGTGGTTGGCCACACGAAGTGCTTATGCGCTTCATATCGTTCAACTTGTTGTGCGCTCGAGCTAGCCGAGCTCGTCAAGCAACCCAATCTGTCTTATGTATGTTCACCATGTTTGGACGCCTCTGCTTGAACCTAGGGTACCAAAATTACCAGTGAATCCCCTCTAACCATGGTACCTCGATCCACTAAGACTCATGAGCTGGGCATGGTGGTATGGGACACCGTGGTCGAGCTGTCAGCCTACGCTAGGGCCACGTGCCTCCCCGTAGTGACCAGTCAGCAACCAGACTCTTGAGCCGATTATGGTGGTATGAGACACTATATTCGTGCTGTCGGCCTACATTGATAAGGTGATGGGGGAGTGGTGCAACAATTGCGAGCAACAACCCTTTGTAGTGACCTCGAGCATACTCTGAATTTGCGGTGAGGCGACGAGTTTTGCCGCAGTGTATAGAGTATGAACTAGGCCTGTATCAATTTAGTGATGAACCGTTAAAAAGGTGATGGGGGAGTGGTGTAACGAATGCGTGTAATAGCCCTGACAGCCTCTGTAGTGACCTAGAAATATACTGTCGTATGAGATTATCTAAGATTGACGACCCTAGAATGGATCATGTTTAGGAATGATACAAGGGAGGTACCTTAGTTTCCCAATCCTGCTGTTTGAAAGGACTAATAACTACTTGATAATCATGCTCATCATCGCACTGCATGTGCCTAGTAGATGTGGAGCACTGAGGGATGAACGCATGTCGCGAACGTAAGATGGTGTCGTATGAGGGTGGTTTGGCAAGGGCATTCATCATGTCATTCATACTTGTATTAATAAGAGTAGTTAAGAGTGTTTGATTATACTGCTTTATCATTACTGCTTGACTGCATTGATAACATGTTAACCTATGCTTTATTGTTCCACTGAGTTAATCACTCACTCCCACGTTATGGGACGATGTTGTACACACCAACCAGATTTGTTGAGTTTCAGGTGATGGCGATGCTTATGAAGCAGAGCCGGACCTTTATGATGACAATGATGCTTGTTCGTATATGCTGTATGCTAACGGCTTCAAGTGAGTCGTGTCTTGATCGACGGGGCTTTCTGGGATGTTGACTAGATAACACTACACCTTTGGTATAATTTGAAATTGTACTTGTAATTCATTAACTTGGTAACATTATCACACTCTGGAGACTCACCACTGTTTTTATATTTTATATATCTATCACAGTCTTTCGCTCGCAATTTAACTGTCTCTAGAGTATGATATGCTGTTTTGGCTTAATCTCATTTATGTTCAATGCTCTAATACAGACAACATTCAATCATCATTCATTTTGTTGCATAAGTGATGCGTTGGAACTCGAGAGTTGAGTTTATACTCGACCCTCGATTTTCAGGGCGTTACACACGGCCAAACCGTCCAGCGTCCCTGGACACTGGATGTGGTTTGGAAAACACAAATATCAGCTTGTTTTCAAGCTTATGGGTGACCTGCTCATGTAGGGCCCACCTTGATGTATGTATCCAATCCACACCGTTCGTTCCTTTCCCAAGCTCATTATAGGCATTGAGCTGAAAAATGGACTCAATCCGATGTTCCAGTGGGCCTTAGCATAGCGAATGGTGATTTTCACCGTTGAAATCTTCCTTGATATTTCTTCACACCTAAAAATACTCAATATTAGGCTTGATGGATTGGTTTTTAACTATGGAATTCATTGGGCGGGTCGGATTCATCTGGTGCGGGCCCCGCGTACGAAAAACTGCAAAAATATGCATTTTCAAAAAAATAAAAATAAAAATATACAACAGCAGCTGCTGCTGCTGTTGTCAGAGGGCAGGTAGCGCCTGCGTGCACTGGCAGGCGTGAATGAGCAGGGACCCATGAGTCCCCTGCCGTGGGCCCCACCGTGATGTATATTTGTCATCCAACTGGTTCATTAGGTGGGCCCCTGCTTGACGTGGGGCCCCTCCAAAAATCAGGCCCATCCAAAGCTCCTGTGGCCCACATCACAGGAAATAGTGGGATTGAACGTCTGCCCATGAAGCTCTTTTATGGGCAACAGAAGTTTTGGATCAAGATGAAATTTATTTTTCCCCTTCATTCCAGGTCCGTGCGACCTTATTAACAGGTTGGATGGAAAGTAAACGTTATGGTGGGCCCCACGTGGGTCCCACCATTGATGTATGTGTTGTATTCCCACTGTCCAGGCGGACGGTGGAGCCCAAAGTGATATATGTGTTTTATTTCCACCGTCCAGGCGGACGGTGGAGCCCTTAGTAATGCATGTGTTTTATTACACCATCCACGGGGTCCCACCTGAAATTGCATGCGCCTGAAACTTGGTCTGAACCCTCATGTAAGTGGGACACACATAATGGGTGGGCTGGATTTGCTAACCACATCTTGGGGGCCCAAATGAATGATTATGAATGTTTTAATGGTGCACGGCACCTCTCAACTTCTGTATGTGGTGTGGCTCACATAAGTCACGGATTGACTTGATTTTTTAGACCTAGGCCCACGATGGGCTAGTGCATCTGACTGATGGTGTTGATGCTCGAAACGCATCACGGTGGGACCCACACAACTCGACCTCATGGGACGTTAAAAATCAACTCCAACGCATTATACCTTTTCCCATATATATATATATATGTATGTATATGATGGTGGGCTTTATGGGCCCTACAATGATGCATGTGTTGCATCCAACCTGTCCATCCATTTTAAAAGCTCATTTTATAGTATGAGCTAAAGAATGAGTCAGATCCGTGGTTCAAGTGGGTCCCACCACTATTATTTGAAGTAAGGATCGGTTGATCCTTTGACATGATTCATATATATGTATGTATGTATTTGTGGTCATTTTTAAGGCCCACCTTGGTGCATATATAAGGCCCATGAGATTAGACCCATTTGACACATATAAGCCTGTGTGATTAGGCCCATCTGGATGTATTTGTGGCCCGTTTGTTGAGGCCCATATGATTAGGTCGTCTTAATGTATTGGAGGCCCATGGCCCATTGCAATGTACATAAGGCCCATTGGTGCGACCCATTGATGTGGCCCACTTGATGAATATAAGGCCCATGCGATATGGCTCATTTGATGTATTTAAGGCCCAATGGGATGTCCTTAGGGTCCATTGCAATGTGTGATTCCTCCATGGTTTGTGTAATGATGTTTTAAGGCAGGTCATGCCTTAGGAGCAATGTTGGTTTGACGTCCACTTTATAAGAATAATGTTGGTTAAATGCCCGCATTATGACTCTCCTTAGGGCCCATTGATAGGCCCATACTTGTTGTGTGTAGGCCGTCTAGGTCCATTTGCAGTGTAAGGATAGTTCATTACTTTATAAAATGCTTAATATAACTCCATGATTCATACCCATACGCATCATATGTATGCTTGATATGAGGAATGTTTGATCATAGCATAAGCCGTTGGGCTGAGACATTTACGGGACTTCATATGAGATGGAGTGCCCGACATGAGCGCGTGGTACACGCAAGATTGCTGCATGTTTGAAAGGTGTGACTCATGCATCTCGCATATGTGTGACTTGATTTCTGCACGCCCTAGCGACATCAGGGCCGTGGCCTTCACAGATACATCGTGGATGGTCGTATCGGATACTAAAATATTGGCTCTAGCCTTGTGGGTACTTAGGATGTCCTTGGGTGAAAATCTCAGAACCTTTTTGGTGCCAAGGGATGCTCCAACGTCTAGACCGAGTGGATACACGAGCGCCCGAGTGCCGAATACCAGTAGGCCGCGTCTCCCATTATGTCGTGGTCGGTTGGAAGGGGGTGTGGCCTTATCCACCTGAGTGAGGGAGCTATAAGCTAGGCTGAGTTTGACTAGCTCGCAAATGAGTCCGCTATCGACGAGCCGGGTAGGTATTGGCAGACTACTGGTCAGGCAGATAGTGTGGTCTCTTCCACTTGCTTGACTGTGCAGCTAGGAGGAGGCAGTCAGTGTGAGGTGTATTAGACCCCGGTGATATCCAGAGAGGAACTATACTGATATGTGTACTTGATGAGTACTGACATGCTTTTGGAGTTTTTTTTGATATCTTCATATTGTATTTCCCTTTCTGCATTGTACTCGAAGTTTTTGTTATAGTGGATATGTGGTAATGTTGTTTTGTGACTTGGTTATGCTTGTGGTTATGCTCCATTACAAAAAAAATTCATACTGAAAATCCTCCTTGTAGGATCCCAGGATCGGAATATGGCGTATGGGCGCTAAGAGCCGAGAATGGGGTATTACGGAGGTTGTCGGCGCCGGATTTGGTGATCAGAAATTTTATGAGCCCGGTTTCTGAGTTTGGAGCGTGACAGAAGTTGGTATCAGATCATAACTTGGGAATACCTGAGATCACATCACATATCTACTATGAACTTATAATGAATAGGTTCCGAGTCTGAATAACTTAGCAATTTTCTGACATAGACCCTTAATGTTTCTGCCTTCGAGAAATCTCAAGGCTAATAGGCCCTTGTTCCTTCCTATAGGACGTAATGGCTAGAAGAACGACTCGAGCGAATCTCGCTCCACCACCTGTGACTCCCGCTCCACCACCTACTACTCCCGCTTTACCACCTGTGACTCCTGCTCCACCACTAGATATTCCTACTTTCCAGCCCGAGAATGCCACTCCTTTACCTGAGACAGGTGCTGATCCGACCGTACCTGTGAGTGCCACCCAGGTGCAGCAGATGCTTCAGGCGATGACCGCCATTCTTTAGGGGCATAGCAGGTGTCCCACTGTTACACCAGCTGAGGCTGAGCAGGAGTGTGCGAGCGCCCTTCTCAAGGATTTTCGACAGCACGATCATCCGTGTTTCTAGGGTGAGCCAGACCCTACTGCTGCAGAGATATGGTGCTCTGAGGTGGAGAAGATATTCGACACCATGAGATGTACGACCCAGCAGCGAGTTACCTTAGCTGTATTTCTTCTTCAGGGTGAGGCTCAGCATTGGTGGGCATCTGTAGCCCGATCGGTAGCAGCCGATTTTATATGGACCTGGGAGGAATTTGTGGACCGGTTTGACCAGAAGTTCTTTCCCGAGCATGTGCGACAGCAGCGCGCACTAGAGTTTGAGACTCTGGTCCAGGGAGACATGACTGTATCCCAGTATGAGGCATGTTTTGTAGCGCTATCGAGATTCGTGACGTATCTTGTTGATGAGGAGGGGCGGAAGGCCCGCCGTTTTGAGAACGGTTTGCGTCCTGCCCTCAGGAGCCGTGTGATCGGACACATGCTTCCGACGTTTGAGCAGATCGTAGAGAGGGCCCAGATTTACGAGTCAGATTGGGCTAGTTTGCAGAGAGCCTGTGACTAGAGGGAAGATCAGAAGAGGAAGGAGCCCTCCAGTAGCTCTAAGCCGCAGCAACATCGTCCACAGCAACGACGCATGAACTGCCTAGCATTTCGAGCACCAGCAGTACCCCCAGCACCACCTCTGGGACCGTTTACAGGTACTTGCTTTGGGTGCGGTAGGACAGGACACCGCGTGCATGACTGTTCCCATCCGTAACAGCAGCAGCCGAGGGCACCGCATCCACCTCCATGACAGCCACCACAACATCAGCAGCCGAGGGCACCGTATCAGCCTCCATGATAGCCCCCACAGTAGCAGCGACTGCAGCACCAGCCTTCGGGACCTCCCCCACAAAGCAAAGACCTCAGAGGGGACCTGCACCTCCCCAGCAGGCCCAGGGCAGATTTTATGCCGCCCAGCAGGACCCTTAGTTATCAGGAGTAGTCGTCGACGATTCGTGTGACTTGGCCCCTGCACTGTCTTGCTAGATTGCTAATGAATGAAGCGTCTTGGGAGTTAGAGCTTGAGATTCGTAGGCGTTATCCCTATCTCTTAAATGTTTGATTATGATGATATGCTGAGTTTTGATTATATATGATGTTATGTTTCTTATTTCCTTATGAGTTACGGTTAGCTGCGATGGTAGTACAAATTTTGAGGACAAAATTTTTATTAGGTGGGGAGAGCTGTAAGACCCGTATCCTAGTCCGTACTGTTTCATCGACTTCCGCGATCCTTCCTGTCGAATTCCGGCAACCTGCGACCTATAATCAACTTTTGCGATCGACCCTATGTCGTATCCTGTAGATTCGAGTCGGTTTAATCTGAGACCTGTATTATTGTGACCGCACCGTTGTCGCGGTTCCAATGCAACTCGTGCACCGATTTGATACCCAAGCTGGAAGATGTGGGCCGGCGTTTATTTCGAAGAAACGCCGCGCTTTTACGATCCCGAGAGAATCTCTACGGCATGTCCCATCAATCAATCAATCAATCAATCACTTTATGTCAAGTACACATCACCTTTCACCCCATTCCCAAGCAACCACCAAGTCAACTCTTTATCACCCTCTCTCTTACACACCCATACCTAGTCAAGTACACATCACTCCATCACTCACATCTCCCATCTCTCACATCTCCTTACAAATCTCTCTCTCCCTCTCATTTCTCAACATTCCCAAGCCAAGCAAGAACACCCCCACGTCCAAGTTTCCAAGTGAGAGAAGAGAGAGTTTGTGTGGCCCACTTTCCCTTCCTAAGATCTCTCATCCTAGCCATCCATTCCCATCTTCCACCATCAAAGTGAAGCACAAGGAGATTGGTTTACCAACGGACCAAGAAGATCAAGTGGTGGGTGCTTCTATAGTCTAGATTTTTGTATTTTTATGATGGGCCAAGTAAGGCCTAGTGATCGATGGTACGGATCTCACTTTGAACCCTAAGATGTGGCCAATGGCCCACCTTGATTATCATTTGATGTATGATTGGATACAAGGGAGGGCACATAGTGTCAGGGTCCCTCCATCACACGTGTGTCTCACTCCTTTTCTCTCTCTCTCTCTCTCACTCTCTTTTTCATTTTCTTTCATATGATGATGATGTGGCCATGTGGTCCACTTGGATGGACCCCACCATGAAGTATGTGGTTTATCCAAGTCATCTGTAAGAGGGGCCCACTTCATATGTCTCATACCCACGCCATCCATTATTGGGGTGGCCCACCTGAGCAGGCCCACCTTATACGGCCAGACCGTCCAGCGTCCCTGGACGCTGGACGTGGTTTGGAAAACACAAATATCAGCTTGTTTTCAAGCTTATGGGTGGACCGCTCATGTAGGCCCCACCTTGATGTATGTATCCAATCTGCGCCGTTCGTTCCTTTCCCAAGCTCATTATAGGCGTTGAGCTGAAAAATGGACTCAATCCGATGTTCCAGTGGGCCTTAGCATAGTGAATGGTGATTTTCACCGTTGAAATCTTCCTTGATATTTCTTCACACCTAAAAATACTCAATATTGGGCTTGATGGATTGGTTTTTAACTATGGAATTCATTGGGCGGGTCGGATTCATCTGGTGCGGGCCCCGCGTACGAAAAACTGCAAAAATATGCGTTTTGAAAAAAATAAAAATAAAAATATACAACAGTAGCTGCTGCTGCTATTGTCAGAGGGCAGGCAGTGCCTACGTGCGCTGGCAGGCATGAATGAGCAGGGACCCATGGGTCCCCTGCCGTGGGCCCCACCGTGATGTATATTTGTCATCCAACCGGTTCATTAGGTGGGCCCCTGCTTGACGTGGGGCCCCATCAAAAATCAAGCCCATCCAAAGCTCCGGTGGCCCACATCACAGGAAATAGTGGGATTGAACGTCTGCCCTTGAAACCCTTTTATGGGCAACAAAAGTTTTGGATCAGGATGAAATTTGTTTTTCCCCTTCATTCCAGGTCCGTGCGGCCTTATTAACAGGTTGGATGGAAAGTAAACATTATGGTGGGCCCCACATGGGTCCCACCATTGATGTATGTGTTGTATTCCCACCGTCCAGGTAGACGGTGGGGCCCAAAGTGATATATGTGTTTTATTTCCACCGTCTGCCACCATCCAGGCGGACAGTGGAGCCCTCAGTAATGCATGTGTTTTATTACACTGTCCACGGGGTCCCACCTGAAATTGCATGCGCCTGAAACTTGGTCTGAACCCTCATGTAAGTGGGACACACATAATGGGTGAGCTGGATTTGCTAACCACATCTTGGGGGCCCAAATGAATGATTATGAATGTTTTAATGGTGCACGGCACCTCTCAACTTCTGTATGTGGTGTGGCCCACATAAATCATGGATTGACTTGATTTTTGAGACCTAGGCCCACGATGGGCTAGTGCATCTGACTGATGGTGTTGATGCTCGAAACGCATCATGGTGGGACCCACACAACTCGACCTCATGGGACGTTAAAAATCAACTCCAGCGCATTGTACCTTTCCCCATATATATATATATGTATGTATGTATGTATGTATATGATCGTGGGCTTTATGGGCCCTACCATGATGCATGTGTTGCATCCAACCTGTCCATCCATTTTAAAAGCTCATTTTATAGTATGAGCTAAAGAATGAGTCAGATTCGTGGTTCAAGTGGGTCCCACCACTATTATTTGAAGTAAGGATCGGTTGATCCTTAAACATGATTCATATATATGTATGTATGTATTTGTGGTCATTTTTAAGGCCCACCTTGGTGCATATATAAGGCCCATGAGATTAGACCCATTTGACACATATAAGGCCCGTGTGATTAGGCCCATCTGGATGTATTTGTGGCCAGTTTGTTGAGGCCCACTTGGTATATATATGAGGCCCATATGATTAGGCCGTCTTAATGTATTGGAGGTCCATGGGTTATGGCCCATTGCAATGTACATAAGGCCCATTGGTGCGGCCCATTGGTGTGACCCACTTGACGAATATAAGGCCCATGCGATATGACCCATTTGATGTATTTAAGGCCCAATGGGATGTCCTTAGGGTCCATTGCAATGTGTGATTCCTCCATGGTTTGTGTAATGATGTTTTATGGCGGGCCATGCCTTAGAAGCAATGTTGGTTTGACGTCCACATTGTAAGAATAATGTTGGTTAAATGTCCGCATTATGACTCTCCTTAGGGCCCATTGATAGGCCCATACTTGTTGTGTGTAGGCCGTCTAGGCCCATTTGCATTGTAAGGATAGTTCATTACTTTATAAAATGCGTAGTATAACTCCATGATTCATGCCCATACGCATCATATTTATGCTTGATATGAAGAATGTTTGATCATAGCATAAGCCGTTGGGCTGGGATATTTTCGGGACTTCATATGAGACAGAGTGCCCGACATGACCGCGTGGTACGCGCGAGATTGCTGCATGTTTGAAAAGTGTGACTCATGCATCTCGCATATGTGTGACTTGATCATTGCATGCCCTAGCGACATCAAGGCCGTGACCTCCACAAATACATCATGAATGGTCGTATCGGATACTGAAAATATTGGCTCTAGCATTGTGGGCACTTGGGATGTCCTTGGGTGAAAATTTCAGAACCTTTTTGTACCAGGGGATACTCCAACGTCTAGACCGAGTGGATACACGAGCGCCCGAGTGCCAAATACCAGTAGGCCACGTCTCCCACTGTGTCGTGGTCGGTTGGAAGGGGGTGTGGCCATATCTGCCTGAGTGAGGGGGTTATAAGCTAGGCTGAGTTTGACCAGCTCGTAAATGAGTCCGCTATCGACGAGCCGGGTAGGTATTGGTAGACTACTGGTCAGGCGGATAGTGTGGTCTCTTCCACTTGATTGACTGTGCAGCTAGGGAGGAGGCAGTCAGTGTGAGGTGTATTAGACTCCAGTGATATCCAGAGAGGAACTGTACTGATATGTGTACTTGATGAGTATTGGCACGCTTGCTTTGCATCTCGCATATGACATTTGGCTACATAGGCCTCGCATCCATGGCCTTGGTATGGCTGATAGCATTTATGCTTTGCATCATATAGCTTTGGTACAGCTGATAGCATTCATGGACTTACCGCATATTTCTGCATTACTCTGATATCGTGTACTTGGCATTCGCCATACACACACTTTCACCACCCTCTAAGCTTCCTATAAGCTTATGCACGATAGATGCGTGCAGGTGGCGTTAGGTTGCAGCAGCGTTGAGCTCGGAGTGTGCAGCAGTCTTCTGGAGCTTTTGGAGTTTTCTTTGATATCTTCATATTGTATTTCCCTTTCTGCATTGTACTCGAAGTTTTTGTTATAGTGGATATGTGGTGATGTTGTTTTGTGACTTGGTTATGCTTGTGGTTATGCTCTATTACAAAAAAAATTTCATACTGAAAATCCTCCTTGTAGGATCCCAGGATCGGAATCTCGCGTATAGGCGCTAGGAGCCGAGAATGGGGTACTATGGATGCTGTCGGCGCCGGATTCGGCGATCGGGAATTTTGTGAGCCCGGTTTCCGAGTTGGGGCGTGACAGGGTGGGGCCCATGTTGATTTATGCATTGTAAATCCACACCGTCCATTCCTGGACAGTGCTAGTAGGGTCGACCGTGATGTATTTGTCCAGTAGCTTAGCTGTTGTTGACGTCAGCTGGTTCTGTAGGCTCCATCATGTGACGTGTGTAACATCCCATCCAGACCGTCCATCTATGCATCCCACTAGTGGCTATAGCTGCTGGATTGTCACCAGCAAGCAGGTGGGTCTGGATCGTGAGGGATGGGTTTTATCTTAACCGTTCATCTATGTGGACCCCACCATCTGCATAGTTGCTGTATTGATGATAGCAAGTTCTGTGGGTCCGATCCCAAGGTATGTGATATCCCAACCGTCAATCTGTTTTAGCAGTGGATGTGGCCCACTTTTGATTTATGTATTCTATATCCGCACTGTCCAGTGGTCTAGACGGTGGGGACCACCTGCGATGTATGTGTCTTAGCCTCTTAGCCCGTCCGTTTGCTGGACGAGTGGGGCCCACCTTGTTGATGTATTGTACATCCACACCGTCCAGCCCCCTAGATGGTGGGACCCACCTCATGTATATATTGTATATTCACGCCGTCCATCTTTTTTCTGCCGTGTGGGACAATCGTGATGTATGGATCTTATCTGCCCTGTCCGTAGAATGGGACCCATGTGATGTATGTGATTTATATCCACGGCTGAGGGCTGATTATGAGGCCCATTGTTGCGGCCCACCTTAATGTATAAGAGGTCCATTATTATGGACCAATGTGATCTATATGAGGCCCATGTGATGTGGCCCAATTGTGATGTGATGAGGGCCCATTGCGATGTATATGAGGGCCCATTCGATGTATATGAGGCCCATATGATGAGGCCCGATGTGTTATATTTGAGGCCCATTTGGCCAGACCCCCATGTGATGTAATTGTGGCCTTTGATGAGGCCCGATATGATGTATGAGAGGCCCATATGTGATATATTTGTGACCCATTTGGCGAGGCCCCCATGTGATGTAATTGTGGCCTTTGATGAGGCCCGATATGATGTATGAGAGGCCCATTGTTGTGGCCCATGTGTTGCACCCCATTTGATATATATGAGGCCCATGTATTGTGGCCCATTTGATGTTTATGAGGCCCATGTATTGTAGCTCATTTGATGTATGTGAAGCCCATATGATGAGGCCTGATGTGATGCATATGTGGCCCATGAGTGAGGTCCATCATGTTGTGTATTAAGCCCTTGAGTGAGACCCATTGTGATATATATTAGGCTCTTGTGTGAGGCCATGGGCCCATTATACGTTTGTCTCTATGTGGGCCACTCCTTGGGAGTAATGTTGGTTAAATGTCCACATTGATGGGCGATGATGGTTAAATGTCCACATTGTGACCTTCCCTTAGGCCCTTTATTAGGCCGATTGTCAAGGCCGATTGTCGAGGCCGATTATTGATGCCAATTATCGATGCCGGTTATCGATACCGATTATGAGTATGTGACAGCATAACATTATGATATATGTCCATACGCATCATCCGCATGCTTGTTATGAGGAGTGATTGAACATAACATGTGCCATTGGGCTGATTATTTATGGGACTCCCTGAGAGACGGAATTGCCCCACTCGAGTGCGCGATACGCGTAGGTTTGATGCATGACTGGATGGTATGACTCATGCATCTCGAATTTTATGATATGACCACCATACGCCCTAGCGACATCAGGGCCGTAGCCTCCACAGGCATATCGTGGATGGCCAGATGGGACGCCAGAAATCTTTTCTACATGGGGTGTCATAGATATCCCTAGGTAAAAGTCCATAAACCCTCTGGGTACCAGAGGACGCCCCAACGTCTAGACCAAGTGGATACAGGAGCGCCTGAGTGCCGAATACCAGTAGGCCGCATCTCTCACTGTGTCGTGGTCAGTTGGGAGGGGTGTGGCCTTACCCGCCCGAGGGAGCAGGTGATGTTAGGCTGAGTTTGACCAGCTTATAAATGGGTCTGCTATCGACGATCTGGATATGAATTGGTATACTACTAGCAGGCGGATAGTGAGGTCTCTTCTACTTACCCAGTTGTGCGCTTGATGGGGCGGCATGTGGCGTCGAGTGTACTAGACCTCGGTAATGATCCCAGAGATGTACGGTACTGATATAAGGACTTACTGAGCAGGAGTTGCGTACTCAGTATTTCACTCATTCATTCATTCATTCATTATCCACTCGATCTGGTGGTGCGCAACTAATTGTTGTATACCTTCGCAATGGCCAGGATTTTCGTTAGGGTGCGCGACTAACCTGAGATCAGGAGTTTACCACATTGAGTTTAGCTATCCAAATTTAGGTATGAAACTGGTTTGGATAGAAGTCTCTTGTGATGGACCCTATAGCTTACGATACCACGTACTATCATCCCGACTTCACACTCTAGCTTGGTCATTTCATTCGCACCACATATTGCATTGCACCCTCAGCACTTAACATTTGGTTTGCTATGTTCCTACATTTATATGGCCTAGATATGGCTAACGATATTCGTGGACTTGTGCGGATTTGCATATTGCATTGTATCCTCAGTATATTATATTTGGCTCACTATGTCTCCACATGGTATAGTTAATCTACATTGCTTCCTCAGTATATGACATTTCCTTATTATGCTTTTGTATCGCATATCCTGGATAAGGCTGATGATATTTATGGACTTACTAGCATGTTTTCGCATTGGTCTAATATTACATACTTGGCACTTACCTTGCACACACACACTTACACCACTCTCTAAGCTTTTTATAAGCTTATGCATGATATATGCGTGCAGGTGGCGTTAGGTCGCAACAGCGTTGAGCTTGGAGCGTGCAGCTATCTTCTGGAGCTTTGATTATTGATATATGTATTTCCATTTCAGCACTATATTCAACTGTTTACATTAGTGGATATGTGATGATGATGTTGCCTTTGTGATTTGGGTGAACTTGTGGTTATGCTTATTACGAGTTAAATGTACGTTGGGAAATCCTCCTTGTAGGATCCCTGGATCGGAATCTGGCGTATGGGTGCTGGGAGCCGAGAATGGTGTACTACGGAGACTATCGGCACCGAATTCGGTGATCGAGAATTTTGTGAGCCTGGTTTCCGAATTTGGGGTATGACAATGTTAAAATCATTCTTGAAGCTAAATCGAAGCATATCGCTGCTCATGTTCAATTGAAAGAAGATCTACAAAAATATCTAATAGCGTTGGGTATGCCAGGAGATTTGTAAAAAGTTTTGTTTTCTATCATCACATTTAATATCTTTTTGACTTCCTAAATTTATGAATGAATTTCAGTGATTTGTTTGAAATGAGTATATTTCAAAAATCTTATGATCATAATCCTTTCAAGCATATGCTTACACAATATTTACTTCGTTACTCTATACAGCCATACTTTAACAAGGCATATAATCTCAATCTCTATCATATAATGAAATGCCAATTTATCATAATAGTTAATGTAACACTGTTGAGGGTCAAATATTGCATATTATCCCCCATTTATTACTTGGTTTTATGAACATGATAATGCTTAATGTTCTATTTTAATCATGTTTGTGTTGCAAGGTGAATTTAAGAGCTTAGATTGAAAAGGGTTCTAAAAGTATGGATTTTATGCTCAAAAATACCAAGGCTAGGGATGGATCTTAGGAGACCAAGATTGAAGAATTCAAATTCTAAAGATCCAAGAAAACCAAGTGAGGAATGAAAAGAATCAAAGATTTGAAGTGAAGAAAAGGAATCCTGAAAAAGCGTATTCTAAAACTCTGGGTCATTTTGTGAAATTGCACAGAGTGAAGTTTATTTTGGAAAACTGCGCAGAGTGAAGTCTATATTAGTAAACTGCGTAAATTTGAGGCTATTTCTAGAGTTTTCCAACTAGGTGTGAAAGTTGGAGTTCCACAACTATAAATATGACTTCCTAGGATGTTCTTAGGTATTTTCTAGGGTTTAAGGAGTGGAGCAAAAGGGTGGAGAAGCCGTCGTTAAGAGTTTTTCTTCTTCCTTAGTTGTTTTCATGTTTTTCTTAAGAGACTTTAGTCCAATCATGTCTATAGTTGGATAAACCTCTTAGCTAAGGCTAAGAGGTGAAGCTTGTAGCATGATGGGATGTTTCTATTGCTTTGATTCATATTTATGTTGAACTCCATGGATTCTAATTTGATATTTAAGGAATACTTTCAGTTTTTAATGGTTTATTATAACTCAAATTACAGTAGATTTGCAATAGCTTTAAGTATCTTCTTTTCCTGATTTGAGATTGTAAAATTAGTAAGTCCTGTTGTTCACCATTGTCCCTTGCGCACGGTAAGGTGATGGAATCCTTCCTAATCTTTACAATTCTCCTTCTTTGAGATTATGGAATTGGTAAATCTTGTTGTTTGCCATTATCTCCTAGGCATGGTTTGGTGATGGAATCCCTTCTAATTCTCATAGTTCTCCTTCATTGAGAATTAGGTCAATGGAAGTTCAGATTTGGTTTTATTGATATATTTTTCAATTAGATAGGATATGACTCCAATTCTAATTGTGTTACTTGAATCAAGCAAAAGGGCTCCCTGATCACTACAAGTGGATCCTTGGCACCCTAGTTCCCACCTTTAAATTCTTAGTTTTAATTACTCTATTCACAATTACTCTCTCAAATACTTCAGAATTAGTTTCACATCTTATTCTAATTCTACTTCTAATTAATTTCAGAAACGTACAAGTTTCAGTTCATGTGGATTTGACCTCTGTCTTACCGAGATTATTACTACATCACGACCCTACACTTGGGGTCGTGAACAAATGCCCCCTACGTGGCATTTATCTTGATAGGGGGGGACTGATTTTCGATTTCAGTTAGTTTGTCAGACAGTTTAAGCTCTTGAATAGTGGAGCAATCACAGTTTTTTAAACTCATAAGTTGTTGGAGTCAGGTCTTACGCGAATGGTGTCACGCCCCAAACTCAGAAAACGGGCTCACAAAATTCCCGATCGTAGAATCCGGTGCCGACAGCCTCCGTAGTGTCCCATTCTCGGCTCCCGGCACTCATGTACCAGATTCCGATCCTGGGATTCTACAAGGAGAATTTTCAGTATGAATTTCTTTTTTTTTTAATGGAGCTTAACCACAAGCATAACCAAGTCACAAAACAACATTACCACATATCTAGTAATATAAACATTTGAATACAATGCTGAAAGGGAAATACATATATATCAAAATCAAAGCTCCAGAAGTCCGCTGCATGCTCCAAGTTCAACGCTACTGCGACCTAACGCCACCTGCATGCATCTATCGTGCATAAGCTCATAGAAAGCTTAGAGGGTTGTGAAAGTGTGTGTAAGGTAAGTGTTAAGTATACAATAAAGCCCATAAATCATACATCATCGGAATAAGCGGAAATACTGACAAGATCATGAATCATACGATATCAGAGTAAGCGAAAATATACTGGTAAGTCCATGAGTAATATAATATCAGAGTACGCAATGCAGATCATAATGAGCCAAATATCATATACTGCGGATGCAATGCAATATGCAGATCCTGTCAAGTCCGTCTAAGCCATATAAGTGCAAAAACGAAGCAATCCAAAATGCCATATGCAGTGGATAAAATGCAATATGTGATGCGAATGAAATGACCAAGCTGGAGTGAAGTCGGGAAGATAGTATGTAGTGTCGCAGGCTATGGGGTCCATCACAAGGGAATTCTATCCAAACCAGTCCCATACTTAAATTTGGATAGTCAAACACAATGTGGTAAACTCTTGATCTTAGGTTAGTCGCGCCCCAACCGAAATCCTGGCCATTACAAAGGTACACGTAACAAATAGTTGGGCACCACCAGCCCGAGTGGATAGTGAATGGATGAATGATGAGTATGCAACTCCTGCTCAGTAGCCTGCTACCATAGTAACCTGCCAACCACTGGTAGCTCGCCCAGGTCTCAGCCTCGCCCACATCAGCGTCCGCCCACGTGCGCCCGCCCACATGAGCAATAGTGATTGGGTGTCATAATATCATGTCAGTCCTCATATCAAGTCCACATATCAGTACGGTTCCTCTTTGGAGAATCACCGAGGTTTATTACACTCCACACCGACTGCCGCCTCCCTAGCCGCACAGCCCAGTGAGTGGAAGAGACCACACTATCCGCCTGAACAGTAGTCTACCAATACCTACCTGGCTCATCGATAGTGGACTCATTTGTGAGCTGGTCAAACTTAGCTTAGCTTACAGCCCCCTCACTCGGGGGGATAAGGCCACACCCCCTCCCAACTGACCACAACACAGTGGGAATGCGGCCTACTGGTGTTCGGCACTCGGGTACCCATGTCTCCACTCAGTATAGACATTGAGGCGTCCCATGGCCTCGGAGGTTAGGGACTTTCACCCACGGTTATCCAAAGTGTCCAGATGCTCGAACCAAACATTTTCGATGTCCCATCTGACCATCCACGACATGCCTGTGGAGGTCACAACCCTGATGTCACTAGGGCGTACAGTAATCACAATCACACAATGAAAGATGCATGAGTCATGCAGTCCAATCATGCATCAAACCTGCGCATACCGTGCGCTCATGTGGGATAACTCCACCCATCAAGGATTCATAAACCATCTGTACTATGACATATGCACGCGTCAATCACATTTCACAATAAACATGTCGATGATGCATATGGGCGTGTATCATGATGTTATGCTGTCACATACTCATAATCGGTATTAATAACTGACATCAACAATCGGCCTCGACAATGTGGACATTTGACTAACATTGCCCCCAAGAAATGGCCCACATAGAGCCTAACATATAGTGGACCCATGACCTCACACAAGGACCTAATATACAACACCATGGGCCTCACTCAAGAGCTTAATACACATCACGATGGGCCTCTGACATGGGCCTAATATACATCACAATGGACTCCATCGCTTGGCCCTCAAATGCATCATAATGGGCCTCATCACATAGACCTCATATTCATCACATTAGGCCTTAAACACGGGCTGCATATACATCACATAGGAATTGACAATCGAAATCGGCCTTAACAATCGGAATTGGCTTATACAATCGGTCTCGACAAATCAGAACGACCTCAATACTCGGCCTCAACAATCGGAATCGGCCTATACAATCAACCTCGATAAATCAGAATCGACCTCGATACTCAGCCTCGACAATTGGAATCGGCATATATAATTAGCCTCGTCAATAGGAATCGACCTATACAATCGTCCTCAACAAATCAGAATCGGCCTCGATACTTGGCCTCGACAATTGGAATCGGCCTATACAATCGCCTCGACAAATCAGAATTGGCCTCGATACTTGGCCTCGACAATCGGAATCGACCTATATAATTGGCCTCGACAATTGGAATCGACCTATACAATCAGCCTCGACAAATCAGAATTGGCCTCGATACTCGGCCTCAACAATTGGAATCGGCCTATACAATCGGCCTCGACAAATCAAAATCGGCCTCGATACTCGGCCTCGACAATCGGAATCGACCTCAACAATCGGAATCGACCTATACAATCGGCCTCGACAAATCAGAATCGACCTCGATAATCGGAATCGGCCTATATAATCGGCCTTGACAATCGGAATCGACCCATACAATTGACCTCGATAAATCGGAATCGGTCCTCGATACTTGGCCTCAACAATCAGAATCGGCCTATACAATCGACCTCGACAAATCAGAATCGGCATCGATACTTGGTCTCAACAATCGGAATCGGCCTATATAATCAGGCTTGACAATCGGAATCGACCTCGACAAATCAGAATCGGCCTCGACAATTGAAATCGGCTTATATAATCGGACTCGACAAATCAGAATCAGCCTCGATACTCAGACTAAGGGAAGGTCACAATGAGGACTTTAAACTATCATTCCCCATCAATGTGGCCATTTAACTAATATTGATCCCAAGGAGTGGCCCATACAAGGGATTCATACCCAACTTAACGGGCCATACATACATCGCAATGGGCCTCAACCATGGGCCTTGAATGCATCACAATTGACCTTGCCAAATGGGTCAGAAATACATCACAATGGGCCTCATCATATGGGCCGGGAATACATCACAATGGGCCTTGAGAACTATCGTGATTCATTTGGGATGGGAATACATCACAATGGCCCCAAACTCGAAAAATGGGCTCACAAAATTCCCGATCACCGAATCCGGTGCCAACAGCCTCCTAGTGCCCCATTCTAGGCTCTCGGCATTCATGTGCCAGATTTCGATCCTGGGATTCTACAAGGAGAATTTTCAGTGTGATTTTTTTTTTGTAATGGAGTATAACCACAAGCATAACTAAGTCACAAAATAACATCACCACCTATTTACTAATATAAACATTTGAATACAATGCTGAAAGGGAAATACATATATATCAAAATCAAAGCTCCAGAAGTCCGCTGCACGCTCCAAGTTCAACGCTGCTGCGACCTAACGTCACCTGCACGCATCTATGGTGCATAAGCTCATAGAAAGCTTAGAGGGTGATGAAAGTGTGTGTAAGGTAAGTGTCAAGTAAGCAATAAAGCCCATAAATCATACATCATCGGAATAAGTGGAAATACTAACAAGATCATGAATCATACGATATCAGAGTAAGTAAAAATATACTGGTAAGTTCATAAGTCATATAATATCAGAGTACGCAATGCAGATCATAATGAGTCAAATATCATATACTACGGATGCAATGCATTATGCAGATCCTGCCAAGTCCGTCTAAGCCATATAAGTGCAGAAACGTAGCAATCCAAAATGCCATATGCCGTGGATGAAATGCAATATGCGATGCGAATGAAATAACCAAGCTGGAGTAAAGTCAGGATGATAGTACGTAGTGTCACAGGCTATGGGGTCCATCACAAGGAAATTCTATCCAAACCAATCCCATACTTAAATTTGGATAGTCAAGCACAATGTGGTAAACTCCTGATCTCAGGTTAGTCGCACGCCCCAACCAAAACCTAGCCATTACAAAGGTACACATAACAAATAGTTGAACACTACCAGCCTGAGTGGATAGTGAATGGATGAATGAATGAGTATGTAACTCCTACTCAGTAGCCTGCTAACACATTAGCCTGCCAACCACTGGTAGCTCGCCCAGGCCTCAGCCCCGCCCACATCACACCCACACACATTAGCGTCCACCCACGTGTGCCGCCCACATGAGCAGCAGTGACGGGGTATCATAATATCATGTCAGTCCTCATATCAAGTCCACATATCAGTACGGTTCCTCTGTGGGGAATCACCGGGGTCTATTACACTCCACACCGACTGTCGCCTCCCTAGCCGCACAACCCAGCGAGTGAAAGAAACCACACTATTCGCCTGAACAGTATTCTGTCAATACCTACCTGGCTCGTCGATAGCGGACTCATTTGTAAGCTGGTCAAACTCAGCCTAGCTTACAGCCCCCTCACTCGGGCGGATAAGGCCACCACCCCTCCCAACCGACCATGACACAGTGGGAGACGCGGTCTATCGGTATTTGGCACTCGGGCGCTCATGTATTCACTCAGTGTAGACGTTGGGGCGTCTCCTGGCCTCGGAGGTTTAGGGACTTTTACCCACGGACATCCAAAGTGCCCAGATGTTCGAACCAAACATTTCTGGTGTCCCATCTGACCATCCACGACATGCCTGTGGAGGTCACAGCCTTGATGTCGCTAGGGCGTACAGTAATCCCAATCACACAATGCAAGATGCATGAGTCATGCAGTCCAATCATGCATCAATCCTGCGCATACCGTGCGCTCATGTGGGATAACTCCACCCATCAGGGAGTCTCATAAGCCATCTGTACTATGGCATATGCACGGGTCAATCACATCTCACAATAAACATGCAGATGATGCTTATGGGCATGTATCATGATGCTATGCTGTCACATACTCATAATCGGTATCAAAAACTGGCATCAACAATCGGCCTCAACAATGTGGACATTTGACCAACATTGCCCCCAAGGAATGACCCACATAGAGCCTAACATATAGTGGATCCATGACCTCACACAAGGACCTAATATACAACACCATGGGCCTCACTCAAGAGGTTAATACATATCACGATGGGCCTCTCACATGGGCCTAATATATATCACAATGGACTCCATCGCCTGGCCCTCAATGGGCCTCATCACATAGACCTCATGTTCATCACATTAGGCCTTAAACGCGGGCTGCATATATATCACATAGGTCTCGACAATCGACTTTGGCAATCAAAATCGGCCTCGACAATCGAAATCGGCCTCGACAATCGGCCTCGACAATCGGAATTGACCTATACAATCGGTCTCGACAAATCGAAATCGACCTCGATACTCAGCCTCGACAATCGAAATCGGCCTATACAATAGGCCTCGATAAATCAGAATCGGCCTCGATACTCGGCCTCGACAATCGGAATCGCCATATATAATCGGCCTCGTCAATCGGAATCGACCTATATAATCGGCCTTGATAAATCGGAATCGGCCTCGATACTCGGCCTCGACAATCGGAATCGGCCTCGACAAATTAGAATTGGCCTCGATACTCGGCCTCGATAATCAGAATCGGCCTATATAATCAGCATCGACAATCGGAATCGACCTATACAATCGGCCTCGACAAATTGGAATCAGCCTTGATACTCAGCCTCGACAATCGAAATCGGCCTATACAATTGGCATCGACAAATCAGAATCGGCCTCGACAATCGGAATAAGCCTATATAATATGTCTCGATAATCAGAATCGACCTATACAATCGGCCTCGACAAATCGGAATCGACCTCGACAATCAGAATCGGCCTATACAATCGGCCTTGAAAAATCAGAATCGGCCTTGATACTCGGCCTCAATAATCGGAATCAGCCTCGATAATCGGAATCGACCTATACAATCGGCCTCGACATATCGGAATCGGTCCTCGATACCTGGCCTCGACAATCGAAATCGACCTCGATACTCGGCCTCGACAATCGAAATCGGCCTGTATAATCGGCCTCGACAATCGAAATGGACCTATACAATCGGCCTCGAGAAATCAGAATCGGCCTCGATACTCGACTTCGACAATTGGAATCGGCCTATATAATCAGCCTCGACAAATCAGAATCGGCCTCGATACTCGGCCTTGACAATCGAAATCGGCCTATACAATCGGCCTCGACAAATCAGAATCGGCCTCGATACTTGGCCTAAGGGAAGGTCACAATGAGGACTTTAAACCATCTTTGCCCATCAGTGTGGCCATTTAACCAACATTGCTCCAAAGGAGTGGCCCATACAAGGGATTCATACCTAACTTAACGGGCCATACATACATCACAATGGGCCTCAACCATGGGCCTTGAATGCATCATAATGGGCCTTGCCAAATGGGTCAGAAATACATCACAATGGGCCTCATCATATGGGCCGGGAATACATCACAATGGGCCTTACCAAATGGGTTGGAAATATATCACAATGGGCCACGTCCCATGGGCCTCAAATATATCATAATGGGTCTCTACCCATGAGCTCCAAGTACATCACAATGGGCCTCAATCCACGGGCCCTAATACATCAAAGTGGGCCTCAACCCGTGACCTGAAATACATTACATCAGGCCTCATCAAATGAGCCCCAAATACATCAAATGGGTTGTATCAACGGGCCAAATCAAATGGGCTGATTCAAATGGGCCGAATCAAATGGGCTTCATGTATATCAATTGGGCCCACCCTTATGTATTTTTGAGATCCAACCAATTCATAAGTTAACATAGAGGTAGAGGAAGTGAAAGCAAAAACATCAGCTTGATTGGAACTACCGTGACCCTTGAGAAGTTTTGAACGGTGGATGTCACTGTCCACTATTTAAATGGTGGGGTCCACTTGAACTTTAGATCTGACTCATTCTTTTCTCATGCCATAAAATGATCTCTCAAAATGGTTGGAAGGTATGGATACAACACATGCATCATGGTAGGGTCCACACACGTGGTCCACCAACTAATAGACGGTGTTCATTTACACCGTGGATGGCACGTGCATCACGTCTGCTGCTGCAAGTGCAGCAACAGCTAACAGCGGCTGCTGCTTAAAAACGACAGAGGTGGGTCCCACGTAGGGCCCACCATGAGGTTTATTTCCCATTTGATCTGTTGGTAAGGTCACACGAACCAAATAAAATAAATAAATAAATATTAATTTATTTCAAAACCTCTGGAGCAAGAGGTTTCAATGGTAGACGCTCAATCCCACTGTTCCTTGTAGTGTGGTCCACCTGAGATGCGTATACGGCTGATTTTTAGGGTGGCCCACTAGTAAGAGGGGACCCAACAAATGCACGGTGTTGATGATCAACACACATCATGGTGGGGCCCATGGCTGGGACCCCTGCCCACCACCTTAGCGTCAGCGGCAATGCCCGCTGCCTGCTGCCTGCTCTATATATATATATATATATATATATATATATATATATATATATTGTTTATTTTTTTAATTTTTCGAAGGTTTTTCTTTGGTAGGGCTCACATCAAGTGGATTCACTCCATCCATTGGATTCTAGGACTCAAGATGGATTGAACAAGCCCAATATTTGGTATATTTTAGTGTACAGAAACATCAGAGTGGATTTTAACGGTAAAAACCATTATTTTCTATGCTATGGCCCACAAGATACTCATTTTTTGGCTCAATGCCTAAAATGAGTAGGGGAATGGGATGGACGACTTGGATTAGATCCATATATTAAGGTGGGGCCTGCATCAGCAGCCCACCAAAAATTTTGAATCAAGCTGGTATATATATATATTTTTTAACGCCCAGCGTCCAGGAGGCTAGGACGACATGGGTCAAAACACACCGCACGGTGGGTCCCACCGTCCCAGATGGACGGTGTGGACACCACACGTGCCTCACGTGGGTCCCACTTGTGATGGACGGCGTGGGTATAAAACTCATACATCATGGTGTAGCCCCACACGTGGGGTGGGTTCCATACACATACCTCATGATACAGACCCACAGGACTTGCTGCTGTCAACACAGCAGATGGGTACACATCCAGATAATGGACGGTTGCATCAAGGTGGGTCCACGTAGGTGGGCCACCCACTGCTAGGATGAAGTTGATATTTGTGTCTTCGTCCAATCAGGTCCATCCAAACGGGATGCCAGGAGGGCCCACTTGATGGACGACACATATAAGATGCGTACTTCATGGTGGGGTCCATCCAGGTGGGCCACAAGGCCACATTATCACCTAAAAAAATGAAAGAGAGGGAGAGGGAGAGAGAGAGAGAGAGAGAGAGAGAGAGAGAGAGAGAGAGAGGGAGGGAGAGAACGACATGATGAGGGGCCCCGCCACTACGGACCCCTCTAGGATCTACAACACATACATCAAACGGGTCCCAATTACAAGTGGGCCTTACATCAAAAATCAAAATCTAATGTTATGAACACCCACCTCAAGATCTCTTCTTCCTTCTTTCATCAACGCGTTCTATAGCTCCAAAGAATGTGATCCGACGGTTGAGATGAGGGTTGGAGAGTAGGATTGGATGGTAGGAAGGTGGGCCACACATAGCTTCCCCTATCCCATGAAAAATGTTTGGACGTCCACCACTTTGGTTGCTTGGAATTTGTCAAGAGAAAGAGAGAGAGAGAGAGAGAGATGGGTGATGGATTGATGGATGGGAGTTGATAGGTGTACTTGACATGTATGGGTGTGTAAGAGAGGAGGGTGAGAGAGTTGACTTTGGGGTATACTTGACATGAGGTGATTGATTGATTAGTTGAGTGATTGATTGATGGGACATGTTATAGAGATTCTCTTGTAATTGCAAATGCGTGGTGTTTTCCTCGAACTGAACGCAGACCCACATCTCCTGGCCAGGGTATCGAATCGGTGTGTAAGATGCTGCGTCAGAACTATGGCGACGGTGCGGTCGTAATGGTACAAGTCTCGAATTAAGCCGACTCAAATCTACGGGATACGACTTAGGGTCGTGCGCAACTGCCGATTACAGATCGTGAGTCGCTGAAATTCGACCAGGAGGACCGCAGAAGCTTACGGAACAGTACGGGCTAGGATATGGGTCTTACAAATGGCCTCTGTAACTCTCTAGAGTTCGTCAGACTTGTCGCAGCTAGGGAATTCACAAACTGCGATCCATCAGAGGGGCCTAGTGAAGCTATCGGGGCAGTGAACTCAATGGGTTTTACACGAAGGGTTGGCCGCAGTAACTCTGTAGAGTTCACGGGGCTCGCAAGGCTACCTTAGGGTACCAAATCCAAGGCCGTTAGTCCATCATGAGGAAGTATTTTTCTCTAGAAACCCCATCCTCATGAGTTTCTACTGGGATCAAACCAAGAATCCGGGGGGTCTTACGCATGGTTGGCCTATCTATGGACGAGCCAGAGAGCGCACACTACAGCCCGCTTTTTCTTCGTTTGCCAGGTCGGACCCATTCACGGGAGGGCATTTTTTTCACCTTCCCCCATGGCGCTGTCGGAAGCTGAACCAACGACATTAGTCTTACGCGTGACTGGCCGTATTTGGACTTTGGCCGCTTAAGGCTTTTAGTCACTGGCTTCATCCGCTGCCCGCATGGGTCTAAGCATGTGATGACCTATACAGACTTTTTAGGGCCATTGACTTCTCGCTGCTGCCCGCATAATATTTGATGTATTGCTAGATGTAATGGGTCTTATCATGGTTGGCCTTTTAGGCTTATTCCACTGCTGCAACTCAATAAATCGATAAATGATATATCGTCATATTGATAATAATATTCTTGATAGTATTTAAAGTAGCGTATCAACTTTGGCGATAATATCAGTTTAACAATAATAGTTTGTAATAATGATCAGTAACGATTAGCGATGCGATAATATCTATTTGGCGATAATCATCATCGCCGCTTGATAATGGTTGGCAGTAATCGTTAATTTTAGTGATAGCCGACGATAAGACTGATATGCTTGAATATGCTTGAGAATTTACCTTTTATTCGTTCATATGAGGAAGAATACATGGCATTGCCTTTTAAGGCTCTTTCATCATTCTGCTTGTCTTGCCCCCTTTTGATTTAGAAGCATTATACTTGATAATCTTCGGAATCAAAACTACAGCGATCATTAGGGATAATATATCTTAATAAAACGACATTAACTGGTACACCGATGCCTCGTCCATCCTGATCCACGACTTGATAGGCTCTGTTTGAATATACTTCCGTTATCACATACAGACCGTCCCATTTGGGATCAAATTTGCCCCCAGTTCTTCGAGTGACCACTATACGTCTTTTCAGCATTAGTACCAAGTCACCTTTCTTGAAAGCGCGATGTTTGAATCTTTTATCAAAAGCAGCAAATATTCTTGCCAATATAGTTCTAATCGTTGTTGGGCCGCTAGTCTTTTTCATCAAGTAAATCTAATTCAACCATCCTTATTTTGGCATTCTCATCATTTGTTATTGACTGATGTACTGCTACTTGGAGTGATGTAGCTTGTGTTTCGATGGGTATGATGGCTTCAACACCATATACCAATGAATACGATGTGGCTTTCGCCATGGTTCGATAAGTAGTCCTGTAAGCCCATAGAGCTTCTTTTAATTTTTCGTCTCAATCGTGTTTATTCCCGGTGATGGTTTTCTTTAGTATTTTCACAATCGTTTTGTTGAATACCTCTGATAATCCGTTGGCCGGCGAATAGTAAGGTGTTGAGAATGAGTATGAATGTCAAATTTCTGGCATAATTTCTCCATACCTGTATTCTTGAAAGGAGTACCATTATTAATGATGATTCTTTTTGGAATGCCATTGCGATATATTTTACATGTCGGATGAAATTCACAACATCTTTTTCTTTTACATTTCGAAGGGCAATGACTTCAGTCCATTTGAAGAAATAATCTGTCGCTGCTAGTATATATTGTTTTCCTTTAGATGAAGGTGGATTTATGGGACCGATGACATCGAATCCCCAAGCGGCGAAAGGCCAATAGGTTACCGACTGATGAAGGTCTTCAGGAGGCACATGTATGACATCGCCATGAATTTGACATTCATGACAGCGTTCCGCATAATCAATAGCGTCTTTGAACATTATGGGCCAGTAATACCCCATTCGATGTACCCGATGAAATAAATTTCGGCCGGCTTGATGCACTCCGCATTCTCCGGAATGGGCTTCTTGTAATATCTGATTTGCTTCTTCCGTATTCAGACATCGTAACGACATTTCGTTATAAGATCTTTTGTATAACACTTCGCTACACATAATGAATCTCTTCGATCTCTGCTTAAGTTGTTGTCTTTGTGCTGAATCCTCTGGCAGAATATCATACTTGAAATAATCTACAAAAGGCTAGCGCCAATCGTCTATTGCGATCTCCAAACATGATATAGGAAGTGCTTTAGCGGCTTCATTAATAATTTCTGATGATGTTAAGAACCTTCTTTCTTCTATTGTTACCTGAAGAGAACTTCGATTTGGACAGGATAAAGCTGCTGCCAGGCTAGCTAAAGCATCTACCCTTGCATTCTCGCATCGTGGTATATGTTTGATTTCAATATGATTGAACTGCTCTAGCAATTGTTGTACTCATCGACAGTACAGTAGGAGCTCTTATTTTCTTATTTCGAACTCTGTTGTCGACTTATTTATAATCAACTTGGAGTCCCTAAAAATCTGCAACATTTTTTATTTTCATTTCTTGAGCTATCTCCATTCTAATAATGAGAGCTTTATATTCAGCTTCATTATTTGTATATGCAGTACCCGATGTGAAAGAGTTAGTAAGTCGCCCTGAGGAGTAATGAATATCACTCCAGCACCTGTTCCTGACATTCGGGAAGCACCATCGAAGTACATTTTCCATGAGTTTGGCGATTCAATCATCATAACTTATTCATCTGGAAGTCATCACTGATAATTTCACAGTCTGTTATGGGATGAGTTACCAAGAAGTCTGTCACTGCTTTTGCTAGCTTGTAAGTGATTGTGTATTCTGAGAGCAACAACATCCATTTGGCCAATCTTCTTGATAACATCGGCCTTGTCATTAAGAATTTTATGGAGTACGCTCGCGAGATTAGAATTATATCATGAGAAAGGCAGTAATGTCTTAATTTCTGCACTGCAAATATTAATGCCAAGCACACTTTCTCAATTGGTGAATAATTGCATTATGTGCCTATTAGAGTTCGACTCAAATAATAGAGTGCGATTTCCTTCCCGTTTTCATTCACTCGTGCCAATAGAGCCCCTAGTGAATTCTCAGTTGTAGATATGTATAGAATGAGTGGTTTACCTTTCACAGGAGCTACCAGTACTGGAGGTGGTTTCAACAATTCTTTGATTGAATCAAATGCATTCTGACAGGACTTGTCCCAAACAAATTCCGTTCCTTTCTTCATTAGATGAGAAAATGGTTGACATCTTCCTGCCAAGTTCGAGATAAAACGACGAATATATGCCAACTTTCCTTGCAACCTTTTTAATTCCTTCAATGTTTTCGGCGGTGGCATTTCTTAGATAGCCTTGACTTTCCCTGGATCGATTTCGATTCCTTTGTGTCTGATGACGAAGCTGAGGAATTTTCCTGACGATACTCCAAAGGCGCATTTGGTCGGATTCATCTTTAATTATTTCCTTCTTAGCTGACGGAAGACTGAAGTCAGATGTTCACGATGTTTTTCATGGTTATTTGATCTAACTACCAAATCATCTATGTAACATTCAACATGTTTATGCATCATGTCTTGAAAGATGTTCTGCATTGCTCTTTGATATGTCGCGCCGACATTCTTGAGACCGAACGACATAACTTTATAGCAATAAATTCCCAATGAAGTTCTGAATATCGTAACTTTTTCGTCTTCAGGAGCCATTTTAATCTAATTATACCTGGCATAACCATTCATGAAAGACATGACAACATATTTTGTCGTACTGTTGATTAACAACTCGGTTATTAGCAACGAAAAATCATCTTTCGGACAAGCCTCATTTAGATCTCTGAAGTCAACACATACCTGATCTATCCGCTTTTCTTTTTTACCGGGACGATATTCGATATTCATTTAAGATACTTAACCTCTCTGATGAACCCGACTTTTATTAGCTTATTTATTTCTTCTTCTATCAGAGGAATTAGATCTAGATGGAATCGCCTTTGTGCTTGTTTGATTGGCCTTTTATCTTTAGAGATATTCAATCGATGCATTGCTACTGACAGTTCCAGGCCTGACATTTCTGCATACGTCCAAGCGAATACATCTTTGTTCTCTTTTAAAAGCTTGATATATTGATCGACTTCCTGTTCAGGGAGGCTAGCGCTTATGAATGTATTTTGTGGCTCTTCTTCTATTCCCAGATTTATTTCTCGCAAATTTTCAATCGTCGATTGCCTTCTGTCTTCCATCTGTTTCGGAGCTGTTTTAGTATGCTTGATTATTTCGAAATCTGTTTCTTTTATCGAATCAATCGCAATCATATTCACTAAAGATTCTACCCCCAATCCCCGGCATTTCTCTCACTTTTTCTCATTGACTCCAATTGGAATTTGGATTCCCTTTCCATAATTTAAGTCGGTGGGTTCTTCATAATCAAAACCCATGTTCTTCATGATTTTTCTGTTAGCCGAATTATACCTCTTGAGATCTTCAAATGTCAGTTTTTCATAACTTATGCTATTATCGGCTTTTTCTTCTATTTTTATTTTCGAAGGGACATAAATTTCGATCGGCTCGGGATACTTCAAACTAGATTTGACATGAAATCTTTTCGTAATGGCCAGGAATGGCTTGTTCCTTTCAGCATATGGCAATGGCACTGTGTAGTTTGACTATAGAATTTCCAACTGTTCGGGTGATAATAATGTTAACGGAGGCTGTCCTGGTTGTCTCAAGTATTTTGGCACGAAATAGAACTTCTTTTTTGTGTTTGTTGTCCTAGACAATTCTACCTTTGCAGCTTCTTTTTCTATCATCTCCATATGATCATTTCTTGGGGCTTTATTTTCATCATTCTTCTCTCCTTCTTCTCTGGCGAATCCATCATAGTAACTGCATCGGCAAAGAAAGGTTCTGCTTTTGTATACAGTTTTGAATTGGCAGTCACTTTGTACTGAATTCCATCTTTATAGTACTTGAAGCATTGGTGCAAAGTGGAAGTATAATGCCATACTGATGCATCCATGGTCTACCCAAAAGGAGGTTATATGTTGTTACTGCATTGATGACATGACAAACAACATTTGTCGTTAACTCCCCTATTTCAAAGGTTAATGTGATTTTTCCCAACGCATGCTGCCCATCTTGATTAAAACCCTGTATCATCATTCCACTAGGGCGTAGATGTGAGCGACGATATTCGAGTTTAGTTAACACTATTAATGGCAAAAGATTCACTGTCGACCCGTTATCCAACATTATTCGCTTAACCTGTTTACCGAGAATGTGACCCATGATCATTAATGGCCTGTTATGCTCCTTGTCATAAGTCAAATCATCGTTAGAGAAGGAAATGACGGGCATACAGCTGTTTTGTGTCTCCTGTTTTGTGCTTTCCATCTCTACGAGTAATGCTTTTCTCATCTTGTAATCAGATAAGGCCTGAATTAAAGTGTGTCGACAGTCTTTTGATAACTGTAATGCGTCGTATACACTTAACCGAGCAGGTATACCTTTCAGATGGCTTATCACGTCATAATTCACCTTCTTGACTTCATTCTTTTCTTCTTTTCTATTATTATCAATGTGTATCCCTGGTACTCTTTCCTGAACTGCTTCAACTTTTTGTTTTCAGAGAGGGCTTGTTACTCTTTTTCCTGAGCGTAATGTGATCACCGTAGCTGTCACACCCCGAACTCGGAAACCGGGCTCATAAAATTCCCGATCACCGAATCCGGCGCTGACAGACTCCGTAGTACCCTATTCTCGGCACCCGGCACCCATACACCAGGTTCCGATCTTAGGATGCTATAAGGAGGATTTTAAACATATTTGATTCGTAATGAGCATAACCATAAGCATAACCCACGAATAATAACTACAAGAACGCCATCACAAAATTCACTATGATAAAAAACTTTGAGTACAAGGCATATGAAAGGGAAATACAATATAATAAAAGTAACAAAACTCCAGAAGCTCGGCTGCACGCTCTAACCGCGGTGAGACTATGGCTGCGTCCTAGTGTCACCTGCATGCATCAATCATGCATAAGCTTATGGAAAGCTTAGAGGGTGGTGTAAGTGTGTGCGCAGTGTAAGCGTGCTTAAAATGCAAGGTCAGAGTAATGAGGAATCGTGTGATGATTACATGAATGCAATCAGCCGTACCAAGGCTATGCGGTACAGGATATGAATGTTATTGGCCATAACACGGCCATGCGATGCGAGATGCAACTCAAGCATATCAATCCTCATCATATATCAGTGCAGCTCCTCACTAGAGCATCAAATCAGTACGGTTCTCAGTTTGGATAATCATCGGGGTCTAGTACACTCTACGCCAGCTTACTGTCCCTATCCGAACGCACAACTGGGAGAGTGGAAGAGACCTCACTATCCACCTGCCAATATCGGGCCCGGCTCGTCGATAGCGGACCGATTCCTCAAGCTGGTCAAACTCAACTTAGAAATTGCCCCCTCACTCAGGCGGGTAAGGTCACACCCCTTTCCAACCGACCACGAGATAGTGGGAGACACGGCCTACTGGTATACGGCCCTCGGGTGCTCATGTATCCACTGGGTCTCGACGTTGGAGCCATCTTCTGGTACCATCGAGTTTAGGGATTTTCACCCAGGGACATCTATGGCACCCCGATGCTAGAAACAGTATTTTCGGTATCCAATCCGACCATCCATGATGTGTCGATGGAGGTTGTGGCCCTGATGTCACAAGGGCATATAATAATCACAATCACATGATGCAAGTGCATGAATCACCCTACCAAACATGCAACAATCATGCGCATACCGCGCGCTCATGTAGGGTAAATCTACCTATTAGGGAGCCCGTAAATAATCCGTCCGTAGACATATGCTATGATCAGTCACTCCTCATATCAGGCATACATATGATGCGTATGATCATGAATCATGGATCTATACTAAACATGTTATATGGTGATGGGCTCTGTTCATAGTGAAAATGGGCCTAGATGGCCTACACACTACAAGTATGGGCCTATCAATGGGCCTTAGGGGGAGTGAAAATGCGGACATTTAATCGACATCATCCTTACAATGTGGGCATCTAACCATAAGTGTTCCCAAGGCACGACCCATTATAAACATCATTATATACACCACGGGGGAATCACACATTGCATTGGACCTAATTGCATCCCATTGGGCCTTAAGTACATCAATTGGGTCGTATCATATGGGCCTTATATTCATCAATTGGGCCGTATCAATGGGCCACACCAATGGGCCTTACGTATATTGCAATGGGCCATAACTGATGGGCCTTGCATACATCACAATGGCCTCACAACATGGGCCTCTTTTATATATATATATATATATATAAAGGTGGGCCTCAACAACGTGCCACAAATACATCAAGATGGGCCTCAGCAATGGGCCTTATACAAATCAAGGTGGGCCTCAACAATGGGCTTCGCGTATATCAAATGGGCCACACCCAAATATAAGTGGTGATAAGGATTTCCACCATTAAGTTTCCAAGGGTTTAATGGTGGACATTTAAACGCACTATTTTCTATAATGTGGTCCACTTGATCCTAGATCTGTCTTATTTTTTAGTCTCAAGCCTTAAAATGATCTTTTAAAAATGGTTGGACGGCTTGGATGCAGCCCATGCATCATGGTGGATCCCATAAGGATGGGAAGGATGGACGGCATAGATGAGGTACATACCTCATGGTGGGGCCCACACTAATGGAAGGTGTGGATCACAATACATACATAAGTGGGGCCCACCATAACGTTTATTTTCCACCCAACTTGTGGCAAGGTCATGCAGACCTGGGGCCCACCAAAATGTTTATTTTCCACCTAGCTTACTGGTAAGGTCCCATGGACCAGGGACTACCGTAATGTTTATTTATCATCTAATCTAATGACTAGGCCACATAGGCATGGGGCCCACCGTAATATTTTTATGCAATTCAAACTGTTGATAACGTCACAGGACCCGAATGAATAGGAAAAACAAATTTCATATTTGATCCAAAACTTCTGCAACCCACAAGGGTTTCAATGGTAGGCGTCCAATCCACTGTTTCTTGCCATGTGGACCACCCGTACTCCACATGCGGCTGAATTTAGGAGGGGGGCCACTGCCTTGATGGGCCCACCAAATGCATGGCGTTGATGTCCGACCCACATCATGCTGTGGCCTGAGATGAGGCCCACTGGCCAGCACGTGCCAAGGCAGCGGACGCTGCTTGCTGCAGCGTCCAGGGACGCTGACAGCAACAACGTCTGTTGCTTAAATTTTTATTTTATTTTATTTTATTTTTATTTTCATGGGATTTGAGGTTTTTCCTAGGTGGGACCCACATCAGGGAAATCCGTTCTGCCCATTGGCTTCCATGACTCAAGACAAGCCAAACAAGCCCAATATTGGGTATGTTTCGGTGTGTAGAATCATCAGGTGAGTTTTAACGGTAGAAAACCCTATTTCTTATGCTATGGCCCGCCAGATAGTCGGATTGGGTTCACCTTCGGTTCGATGCCTAAAGTGGGCTGAGAAATGAAATGGACGATGTGGATTTGATTTTTACATCAAGGTAGGGCCTACTTGAGTAGCCTATCTCAAAGGCTCTTTTTTTTTTTTTTAAAGCTTGTAAGTACACACCCATGTCAGTACACGCACTCCATGTTAGCTACACCCCACTCTCTTTACGTCCAGCATCCAGAGACGCTAGACAGCATGGATATAATGCAAGCATTATGGTGGGTACCACATGGCTATGGCCCACCTTTTGGATCACTGATATTTATGTTTTTCCTTCCATCCAGGTTTGGACAACAAGGTGGGCTCCACCAGTGGGTTGTAGTGTGGTCCACTAAATGGATAGCATGGATACAATATATATCATCGGGTGGGCCATCAACAATGAAAGATTGAGAGAGAGAGAGAGAGAGATCAGTGGAGTGGAGGGACCCCGCCACTATGGGCCCCTCTTTAATCACAAACACATACATCAAGTGGGTCCCATCATAAGTGGGCCCCTTAAAAAGAGAATTAATGGTGGATCACCCACCTCTAGGCCTTCTCTTTGGTCCCTTAGCCTCCTTAGCTCCTTGCCTGCACTTTTGATGGTGGTTGATAGAGTTTTGATAGTGGGGATGAGAGATGAGAGGGTAGGGAAAGTGGGCCACACTTGTTGCTCTTGGAAATGATTGGGAAGGCTTGGATGTATGAAGCTTGGGAGAGTGTTTGAGAATTGAGATAAAGATAAAATAAAGGATAAAAAGGATGGGTGGAATGGTGGTTGTAAGGAAGGGTGATAGGGAGGCATGGGTTTAGTTTGAAATTTTGTAAAGAGGGATGGGTTTGTTTGAAAACTTGTAAAAGAGGGATGGTGAGGGGAGAGAGAGAGTTGACTTATGGAAAAGAGAGATATGGGTTGCATGTACTTGACTTGTACTTGAGGTATGGAGTGTACTTGATTGATTGATGAGACATGTCGTAGAGATTCCCTCAAAATTTGCAATGCAGGAATGAACGCGGACCCACAACTTCTAACCTGGGTATCGGTTCGATACGCGAGTCATGGCGTTGAAACCGCGGTGACAGCACGGTCGCTAAGGTATAAGTTTCGGTTCAAGCTGACTTCGGTATGCGGGACCCGACTTAGGATCGCGCGCAAACATCAGATATGAGTCGAGGATTGCCTGAATTCGACCAGAAGGACCGCGAAAACCAACGGAACGGTACGAACTAGGATAAGGGTCTTACAGTAGCTTTATTCATTCGTTCCGTAGAATTATCGGTATTCATGCTACTGCTTTCCTTCTTTTCTAGCCCTCCCTTTTTCTTATATATAATCTCTTGGCCAGAGATTATGTTTACCGACGCTTTTCTGCTCCTTTCTTTCTCTTTACCTATTATGATCTCACCTCTGTTTATCATCCTCTGAATAATACATTTCAATGTAAAGCAATTTTTTGTGGAATGTCCCAATAGACGGTGATAGTGGCAGAAGTTTCTTTCTTTCGTCATTTCTGCTTCTTCGGGCTGTTTGGACGGGGGTAACTCTATTGTCCCTACACTTAGCAGTTGTTTCATCATGGGGGTAACATCCTCCTTCTCAAATGTAAATCCTTAATGAGAATTAAGAGATCTTGGTCTTTTATCATTATACTTCCTCTGTAACGATCTGATTCTTCTCTCTTTTCTATTCTTTTTCTGTCTCGGGGGTATCATTTTTCTTTTCTCGTTCCACTAGATTTGTCATCAATCTACCGTGCCCTCTTCTGCCTATTTCGTAATGAAATGCTAGCATTTTCTTAGTCATTAGTTCTAAGGCATGGGCTTTTGTAGCTAGATCACGAAAAGTTCTTATGTCATCACTAGTGAGACTGAATGCGATTCAAGTCTCCATGGAGTTTAGACACATTTTCACCTATTCTTTTTCTTCTGGTAACTGTCTACATGAAGCTCCCAATGTCTTCCATCTGTCTATAAAATTTTCTACTGGTTCACTTTCTCTTTGTATCACAGAGGCTAATTCTGTTATGCTGACGTCACGATCCGACGAGAAGAAATTTGACATGAAAGCATCTTTCATTTGTTCCCAAGTTCGTATTGATTCTAGTTCTAGACTCGAGTACCATCGAGCCTTTCCTGTCAAAGAAGAGCCAAACAATCGAAGAGAATATTGCGGGACGGTAGAGAAGTTACCCATGGTCGTGATGAAGTGCATGAGATGTTCATCCGGCGATCCATCCCCATTGAATTTTTAGAAGTCAGGGTGTTTGAAATTTGCCGGGAAAGGTATATCTTCCACCTCTCTTGGATACGGTGTTCTATACCAGAATCTTCCGATGTTCTCGCGTTCTCTTTCCGTTCTAACCGCACTACGACCACCTATCGTACTTCTTCTTGGGTTATTACTCTTACCGCAGGTGCGGATCCATGTGATCCCGCTCTCGGTGGTTGAGAGCCTTCAGGTCGTGGTTCTTGCTCATTCATAGCGGCCATCATTGGAGGGGCTATGATCTGAGCTACATTGTGCGCTAGAGTGGCCAGGGTTTCTCGAAGACTCCTGCATTCTTCCATTAATGTTCTTTGCGCTTGTGCCATGTCAGCCATACGATCCTTAGTAGTTGGGAGTGGACCTTAGTATGTTCCTACCATGCATACAGCGGCTTCCTCGTTCCCTGATGAAGCGGTCATCGGAGTAGAGTAGGAATACATTGGTATGATGGGGCTTATTAAGAGAGGGGTTTCATTTGGATCTTTTATACTCCCACAAAATTCGCCCGATTGTGATATGACTTGTTGAGGTGTATTCTGGGGTGACACGGAGACTACTATACTTTTCATCGGTGATTTACCTTTTTCTTTTCTTGTCCATCGGATATTCGCAACAGGCAATGCTGGAAAGTCTTGCGATGTCAAGGAAGAAGGAAGCTTTCCTGGGTATAATGCTGGAGGAGCGAGTTCAGGATTTTTCTTAGTTGCGTTCCATGTTATCGGTCTCCTAACTTTCTATTGAGATGAATTTATCCTGGCAATTGCGGTGTTTCGGGCCCTTGTTCTTCGGGATGTAACAATAACCCAATCGTTATTGTTCTCCTGTGCCAATGGTGAGACGGTTATAACTCTAGTCATAACTCAGGACTTGTGGTTTTCTACTTTTAGTAAATCGACCTTCATGATTTGCGGATATTCGGGATTGGTTCGTAGCATATTCTATCATGAACCCAGTCGTCGTGAAGTAGAAATTCGTCTTGCTTGTAATAATTATCCTTGACTGTAATTTGAAATTTTGTCTTATATCCTTCTATTAACGTTATGAAATCTTAATTAGTATTTAAATAGTAACATGTTCTATCTTAGGGATAAGGGGAGAATGTTCCCGTTAAGAGTCTTCATTTTGGCGTCATGCTGACGCCAAACCATGAAGAAATTCTCTAAACTTCTTTTATGTTAATCTTAAATAAGATAATCCCCAGCAAAGTTGCCAATTTGTTTCGACAAGAAATGAAAGGTATTTGGTTTGTGGAATTATCTTACTTAATCATAACAGAGAAAAATATAAAGAATAATCATCAAGTTCATTTATTCTGAATTCATTTACATCCTTCAGTTTCCCTTGATTCTAAGATAGAATATAAAAAGAATACAAATACAGAACAAATTTGAATGTCAAAATCGGCAGCATTTCGGCTTGTTATTTGATCATCTCATTGAGAGGAATATGATCATCTTGTATCTTCTTCTTTAGCTCATAAACATAGCCCATAGCCCTGAATTGAAGAAAAATTGGCTTGCTCCAGTAATTTTGACAAAATTTTGGCTCTTTGGTATTAATCCACTTGCAACACCATACTGTTGTGCGTGCCCACGCAACAACATGGTGTTGCGCGGGACAGCGTAATGGAAGAACCCCATTTTCTCTTCTCTTTCTTCTCTTCAGAATACCTTCGGAGTCTTCGTCTTCTCTGGAGCTCTGATCTTCTTCGTCGTCTTCGTTGTGTCCAAATGAGAAGGGGAGTGGAGTATTTATAGGCCTCCACACGTGCGAACCCTTGATCTTCGTGCCATGGGGCACACTTCCCACATCACCTCATCAATCCGATCTTTCTGCATGAAAACAGTGTTGCGCGGACCCGCACAACCAATGTTCATTGCGCGGGTGCGCACAACACATTACTCATTCATTTTTCTTCATTTCCCTTCTTTCTTAAATCTTGATTTTTCTTCTTTTCTTTTTACTTCCTTTAATTACCATTCATTATTTTTTGTACCTCAACAGTAACACATCATCATGTCCATATGCAAGTCTAAATGGACTCATCCCTATGCTTGTTCAAAATGAGTTGCGATAAGCCTAAAGAGCTTCTTACAACTTAATATGTCATTGCTTAGGATTCCCATCAATCATTTTCTGTAAAATATTCTTGATGACATTGTTACTAGCCTCGGCCTGGCTGTTGGCTTGAACATAGTAAGGTGATGAATGCAACAACTTGATTTTATACTAATCAACCATTTCCTTGACCTGCTTGGATGGAAATGTTGCTCCTCAGTCCATAGTGATTGATTCAAGAATTCCAAACCAATGAATTATATAAGTCTTGATGAATTCACAACAAAATCAGCAACCACCATAATCTTGCACTCTGTAATAGGTGATAACTATGTGATAGTTAGTAAAACCATTTATTTTGAGACTAAGGCCCCCGCTGTTGCGGCCGGTGCTCATTTGCGCGCGCTATTTCTTGATGATCGGTTCCCAATATAGGTTTTTCTTCTACCCATTTGGTGAAGTAATTAGTCGCTACAATAATAAAACTATGCCCTTTAAATGAAGGAGGATAAATTTTTCCTATCAAATCAATGACCTATCCTCAAAAGAGCTCATGTTTTTTTACATGCCTTATATCCTTTAGCATATTGGTTACAATCAGCAAACATGTTCGGTCAGAAATACCCATAGCATCTAAGTGTAAGCCTCATTTTTTTCCAACCTGGTGTTCTCTACAAATTCCTTCATGGACTTCACGTATAGCTAACATAAACTCATTTTTTCTCAAACATTGCGACAATACTTAATTGATCCCTTTTTAATATAGTTTTTTATCGATCAATACATAACTTATAGACATCCTCCTAATATCTTAGATGACCTTCATCTATGGAAACCTAACATATTCTATGATTGGAGCTCTTTAATCATCATCGCTCATCTTGATTTAGCAATTTTCCTCAGTCAATTCTCTCTGAAAAACCAAGGTTAACGATTTCCTTTGGACAATCACTATTTTTTCTTCAAATCCCTGGGCAATTTGAAGTCCTGATGCTAACTTTACCATCTCATTTACATCAATATTATTTTCTCAAGTCATATGTTTTAACTCAACCTCATCGAATCTACTTAACAACAATGTCGCTAAAAGATGATATAACAGTAGAGTTGTACTTGTATAATTAAACAAACTAATTAACTGGTTTATCACTAATAAGAAATCACCCAAAACCAATATCTCTTTTGCTCCTAGATCGGCCAACATCTCTAAATCGATTATTAAAGCTTCATATTTTTCTTGATTATTGGTATAATTGAACTTCAGATGGAATGTGAATTCTTATTTCTATCAGCTGGATCGATCAGAACAATCCATGATCTCGATCCTTTGTCGGTCCCCGAATTGTCAAATATCAATCTCTAGGGTGACTGATAGACCATATATAAATCGAATGCTTCTAAAGGAAGTCGACTTTATATGTCTGAAGGATGATCAACCATAAAATTTGCTATGACCTGTCCCTTTACAGCCCTTTGTGACACATAAACTAAATCGAACTGATATAATGCAAGAATCCATTTGTCAATTCGACCATTTAGAATGACCAATTTAATATATATATATATATATATATATTATTAAATTAATTACTGCAATCACATTGACTATTTCAGCCAATAAATAAGTTCGTAATTTTGTAGCTGCAAAGTACAATGATAAACATAACTTTTCTATGGTATAATACCATCTCTCGATATCTAACAATGTTCGACTAAGATAATAGACGACATAATCTTTTTGGTCATCGTCGTCTTGTACTAACAAAGCTATAACTGATTTTGAAGAAGTCATAATATACAACTTGAGCAGTCGACCATTTATTGGTGGTATCAACACTGATGGCCTAGACAAGTAATCTTTAATATTATTAAAGGCCAACTGATGTTCTGCTTCCTACCTGAACTCATTTCCTTATTTCACTTCTAACAAAGGAGAAAACACATTAGTTTTTCCAACATAGTTGGAAATAAATCACCGCATAAAGTTAAGTTTTCTAAGAAACCTCTGTTAACTCAATTTTAGTTCTCAGTGGCCAAGCTTACTATTATTGCTCGTGCCTTATGCTGATCAATTTCAATTCCTCTTTGATGTATCATGAATCAAAAAAAAAAAAAGACCAATACACAAGCACATTTAAGGGGGTTCATCTTTAATTTATGAATCCTCATTCTTTCAAATGATTTTCGTAAGTGGTCAAAATATTCGGTTGAATTAGCCGATTTGACTACCACGTCATCGATATAGATTTCCATGAATCGGCTAATCATATCATCGGAAATGACGTTCATAACTTTTTAATAAGTAGCTCCTACATTTTAAAGCTCAAATGGGATTACGACCCAACAAAACATACCTAGAGGACCAAGACATCTGAAGGTCGTCTTTGGGACATCTTCCACTGTAATGTTTATTTGTTTATATCCTGAATGGCCTTCCATAAAGGATACCATTTGATTTCCAACAGCTAGATTGATCAGTGATCAACCGTAGCATATGATATACTCATCCTTTGGTGTGGCTCAATTTAAATTGTGAAAGTCAATGCATACTCAGAGCTTAATATTTTTCTTGATAACATGCACTATGTTCGAAATCTATTCAGCATATTTGATGAATTTAATGAAACCTGCTTTCAAAAGCCGCTTGACTTCTTCTTTTATTTTTTTCGTCACTTCAGCCATCATCAGCCTAGGCGGCTATTTATGTGGCTGATAACCTTCATTCATCGGTAACCTGTGTTCAATTAGATTTCGGTCTAATCCAGGCAACTTATGATAATCCCAAGCAAAGCAATCAATGAACTCTTTAAGTAAGTTAATAAATTCAGCCTATATTTGGGAATCCAATAATCCGATAATAAAAATAGGTTTTGGATGTTGCTTCGTTCTTAAATTTGCCTCTATTAGAGGATCTTGAACCTAATCTTGAGAATCCTCCAATTTCTTTGGGCTGGTTTTAAATCCTTCACTTCAATGTCATTTTTAGTTATCTGATCGGCTGGTATTTTTGTTTCAGTCATATTAAAAAGTTATCAATTATCATATTTTTGTAAGCTCTCTTCGAGCTGCCGCACTCTATCTGTAAACTCGGCCTTGACCGAAGATCAGTCCATCATGGAATTTCTTTTATTGTGTAACTTGTAGTCACACAGAAGGAAATTATAGTCTTTAGCAACTCCTCGTTTAGTCAAATCATGGTGGTAATATCATGTATGACATCATTAGGGTTGATTCTGGAATCAATTCTAGTTGGTTTTCATTCTTGTCTCATCATGTAAATCATATCGGTCCGATCTCATTTCCAAATAAGTAAGCCTTAGCCGCGTTAGACATGGCTAAAAATAGTTTGTTATCAACCAAAACCAATTCTACTCTATCTTGATTCTAAAATATCACGAATTGGTGTAGTAATGATGGAATGCACGAGAACGAATGAATCCAATCTCGTCCAAGTAAAGCATTGATTTTTGATGAAGTGTTGACCACAAAGAAAGTAGCCAACATTTTCTTAGTTCTCATCATTAGTTCGACCAGTAAAACACCATGCATTTGCGTTACTCATCCAGTAAAATTACTCATTGTGACCTCGATCAGAATAAGGTAATCTTGAGTCTTTCCTAATTTAGACATCATTCTGATTGGGAGAATATTAACAACAATTCCATTATCAATCGGAACCCAAGTGATCAGATATCCTTCTAAGTGAATAGAGAATGTACAATGGTTCAGTTTCCCAAGTCCATTGTATTGCCTTGGATTTCGTAACTAGAGTTTAATACTCGTTTTCCAAAATCCCAAATGTTAACATTTAAAGATAGCCCGCATTTCATGATATAATAATTTTTTTCTAAAGTGAGCACCCCATTGCAAGAGAAATATAAATATAAATTTCAAAATATAAAAGTGGTTGACCATTGGGCTTGTGCAAACCAATGTCTCAAGACTTATAAAAATACATGAAAGCACAAAATCAATATAAATGAAATCTAAAATCTAAAATCACAAGATCATCCAGCTCCACATACTCCACATGAACACCAACTTACACATCATCTACATCTCCTGCACCACTAAATATGGTTTGATAGTGTCAATAGCTATCTTAGTGAGGTATACTCCCTAAGATTTACCATACCTTTATAACAGTTAAGAATAGTTTTTAGGAAAAGTCTACAATAACCAATTCATAATGGCCATTATATCAATAAGGCAAATTCATAAGACAGGCATATACCATTTTAAATAATATACGCTCGTATTTAAATGCATGAATGAATGCATATGCTCACAGACCTAAGGATGCACATGCAGTTGGCGAATTGGTTGCCCAAGGAGAACTAGGCACCTAGAAAAGTATTCAAAGGTACGCCCAAGTAGAACTAGCCACTCGAAAAAAGACCATGCAATGAGATGCCCAAGGTAAACCAGCCTCCCAAAAAAGTACTTTAAGATACGCCCAAGAAAACTGGGCACCTAAAAAAGTCCATGCAATGAGGACAACCCATAGTGGTTTGAATGCACGCGATGATAACTTAGAATCACTTGGCAAAATACTCTATGGTATAACCCATAGTGACCCAAGAAACCCCGTGTCTTATATCGACCACCTGGTAAAGTTTGCATGCTATGAATGCATAATTAGCCTAATTGTTATTAGTTTGATTTACAAATAACCATATTAAGGAAGCTCATGGTCACTACGGGAGGCTTGTCGCCCAGCATAGGTCGACAACTCAAGCATAGTGTCCCATACCACCATGCTTGGCTCGTGAGACTTCAACAAATAGGATATTAATGGTAACCTTTACAACTAGTAGTCTATCATGATATAACAAGTGGAATATACCATCGCAAGTTTATACAAAATAGTCCATCAAAAGCCACATTGGGCAAAAAGTCTATTAATGACATGACAAAAATGGGTTAACCCAAAAGCCATATACATACAAATGATCCATAAAATGATAAATCTACAACAAATTTTTATTTAATCTATTACACAAATGACCACTAGTTCAAGGATCTTCCAATTATACCATCCAATAATCTCCAAGTGGTAAATCAACTCGCAATAAATTCAACATACACAATGATAGCAAATACGCATGTATAGTACTCATCTTAAATCAGAATAGAAAATTTTGAGATCCATAATATATTAGAATACTTGAATTTCAATATAAACATCAATTATATATAAAGAATTATCCAAGTATAAACTAGCACTTATCATTAATTCCATTGAATACTACGTTAAGCATGTAATAGCGATAAATGAACTAAACTAACATGTAATAGCGATAAATAAACTAAACTAATTATCATAATGTTGAAAAGCCTGAAGGTGATGCTCGGCTTCAAGTTGGATTGCCTAGATCGATTAAAGAGTATTATGAGAGTTTTAAACACCCGATCACTCACACCTAGTATATCACGTATGAATGGTTTGGATTGAATAGGTTTGGATGCACACAATCAGGTAGGGATCTAAATGTAGAAAATTGGGGGAAAAAAACCCCACTTTTCATATTCAAATTAGCAAATTAACTTATATTTGCCCATGAAAAGATTAATTGATTGGTTTAAGAGTTATTTACCTTACTAATTTGAAATTACCAAAAAAAAAATGCACTCAAACTAGGTTCCAAGAGGATGCAAATTCTTAGACTCGCATATAGAATTAGGAAATCCTACATTCAATCTGAAGAGGTCTCAGTAACACTAATTAAATTATAAATATTACTCTTAATAAGAGGATAAATGGCTAACTCACCTCAAACAACGTGCTTAATTTGGTTGCTCGAAAAAGGTATATTCCAATTTGAGAAAAACATATTTTCCTACACTCAAACCATTAAGAAATTAAGAATAGTCCTAATCCAACATATCATTAAGCTTTGGGAAATGTAAAGGATAGAGAATCATTTACCTAGTCGTGACTCAACCTAAATCGACAACAACTCACCCTTGAACATTAACTCGACCGGGAGCCTGACCTCTAGTTCCCTTTCTTTTCTTTTCTTCCTTTCCTTACCTCATCTTCTTTCCTTCTCTTTCTAGTAACCAGGACTAAAAATAACTCAACAAACTTAACTCCAATTAAATTGACTCGGCAGCCACACGTCCACTCTCACAATCTTCTTTCTTCCTTTATTTCTCTCTTCCTCTTCCTTTCTTTTCTTCTACTTACAGACATAAAACCCAATACAATTTAGCCTAGTACTAGATCCATAAAACTCATGACTCAGTGAGTTGACTCACTTGAAAAGAACAAAACCAACACCATTGTACTTTCTTCCCTCTTTCCTTTCAGTTCCCCTTGCTCTTTCTTCTCTCCTCCTAGGACAACACAAAGCACATTTAGAATGAGAAACCCTTTTACATTGTCTGACTCAGTGTAGAGGTGACCGGATGACGCAGGGGAGGACGTGAGGTCGAGCACCGTCTTCCTCAAGAGGATAACTATTCCGAATCCACGGAACTTCTCTGGACTCCTCACAGAGACTTTCTCGAATCCACGAGAAAAGAGAGCAGAAAATAGAAATAAATTCTAATAAATTCGAAATAGATTAATGAATCCATAAAAATGAGTTCACATCCCTTTAAATAAGGGTACTAAGCAATGGGAAAGAAATTATAATCAAACTACAACTAAAACTCCTAGAATTCGCGACTTACTATAAATAGTAAACTTACTATTTATAGACGATCGTGATGTCTACTAGTGCGCAAGGTTTTCGGCCAAAAATAGTAAGTGTCCTATTTGGCTTCACCAAACCGTTCCCCTAATTATTCTAAGCTCTTTTCATGTTAGGTACAACTCCTAAAGCCCGACGGATGAAGAGTTATAGTCAAACTAAAACTTACTATTTATAGTAAAAATGAAATTGAAACAGGGAAACGACCATCGAATCAGGCGTTTCTCACAATTTCGAGCGTCAAAACCTGGCATAGCGGGGTTGGTTGGCTAAAGTAGCTCGTTCTACCCCAAAATCATATATTTTACGTCGGCTAACTCATCCCGGATTGCGAGATACGCCTGATTGAAGGTCTGATGGTCCAGATCACTTCTGTCGCCGACCGGGCCTTTTCTGATCCATCTTTGCCATGTAATTGTCCGCGACCCACTCTACATCACCGGACAGTGACTCGATTGAGTAGACATGGTGCAGAGGTTCGATCCAACTTTCCTGACTCTCTCTTTCTTCTGATCTACTTCTCCTTCTACCTTTCTCCATGTTGGAGCGACCAAACGGATCTGAAACTTACTAGATCTTAGAACAAGAGCGACTCGATCTGAAATGTCGGGTCAGCGTCTACCCAATCCAAACTCAGAGACAACCCGCACTCGACCAACAAGTTGAAAACTTCCCTTTGATGAAACTGGATCAAGTTTTTCTCCACCTCCGTTCTGCAAAATGGAGAGGTCGAAACTCAATCAAAGTCGCCCTAGACTTAATGAAGCAATGTGTGACAACTTAACAACTCTCGTTCTCTCTCTTTACTCTCCTAACTTTCTGTGACTCGAAGGGATGTCTGAAGGAGCGAAAATCCCTTTTATATAGCTCCAACCCTAACCTAGAAACTTCTAAAACTAATCACGAGATTAGTTATTGTTGTATTTTAAATTATTTTAAAATAATTTAGTGTTTCAAAATATCCATTGGTCATAGGTGCCCTTTGGATGTGTCTTTTCACTTAAGTTTGAAAGGTTGCATCCTTTCAATTTTGTTTTAAAAAGTTGTGTCTTTTGGAGCTTAAGGGTCGCACCACTTGGGTTTAAACCCAATAGTCACATCCCTTTATGAAAGGGTGTCTTCACAAAGTCTATAAATAGACTTCTGATTTTAAGTTTTAAATGGATTAGAAAATCAGGTTTCCTCTTAAAATGTGTTCAAGTATTTTTTAGTTCGGGTTAAGACTACAAGTGGTTCGAGCCCGTGTACAGTGAGTGCACCACTGGGACCGGGTCATAGTCGTTGTATCCTGGAGGTCGATTACTCTGGAAACCTGTTGCACTTGGGACGCTGTCCAAGGGGAGCAAATTCGATTTCAAGCCGAGTGACTCACGTCACACCTCAACTTATACAAATTGATAAGTTTTTTAACTTTCTTATTTTAATTTTATATAATTTAAATAGTTTTCCAAACTCCAATTTCCAACAATCTTGAAATCAAATTTTGGTTTGAAAAATTATTTAAGAATTACGGTTGCATTTATTTGGTTGGAATAACTCAAAATGAAACCACACCAACCCGATTTATGGGCCATGACTCATATAATCTAGAGTTGTCATATCTCACATAATGGTCAAGATCTTGTAGATACTTATTATGTAAGTTCTTTGGACCACATGTACAAAAGTGAACGTATGCATCAACTAAGTAGGATATACATTGATCTTAACATCCCTGTACAATAAAGATCAACCCATATAATCTGAAACTCTCATATACCATCTAATAGTTAGGATCTTATACATATTTGGTGTACATATTTTCTGGACCACCTGTGCAAATCATCTAAAAGGCTTAAAGTTATGCACTGATGCTTTAGTCTATTGATTGTTTTTATGTTTATGTCATTGACAATGCTAGTCTATCACACACAACAAGATCAAGTCATATGTAGTCCCACACCAAGTAGGTATCTACTAATATTCACCATCTGTGAACAATGATGATTGATCCCGAATTTATTTAAAACTAGGATATCAGGGTGGGACACAAGTATCAAGAACTTTTTCAACCACCATGCATGCATAAACAAAGGAGAGCCACTTTTATAGAGAATCTTTAAAACATAAATGGTGGGAGCCATGTGAACCAATGATGGCACGAACATTATCTTCATCAAGTGGAACACACAAAGAAAAATTCTGACTGATCAAATATCCTCAGCATGCACAACTTTCATGTGAAATTGCATTTGAAAATCCTTTTCAGCCTGTAGTTTTTAACTCTTTTAGGACATATTGTGATTTACGGTATCATAAATATTGATGTCTTGTTTATGATGAGAATTGTTAGAAGGATGTTCTGGATAATCATGTTGTGATATGGAAGTTGTTGAATATGATTTACAAAATCTTAATCCGTTGCCCCATTTGCAATTATCTACTATTTTGAGCACAACGTCTTTTGTCAATCCTAAGATTCTCCAAAAATTCTATACATGGTATGATCCAACGTTCGAGTCAAGTTGTGGCTAATACATTACATCTTCAATTATGAATTTATTTCAATATCTAATAATAATTGTGAATGTGGGGGGGGATCTAATGGCTTCAAGGCCTTAAGGTTTTAAAGAGAAAATAAAAGATTTCCTCATTTCTATTTTCATCTCCAAGGTTTTGTAAGGTTAGGATTATTCTAATGTCTATCCTCTAGTTGTGTCTATTGTTGAACTTTTGCATACACCAAAATTCTTGATGCTTAATATTCTTTACATACATCAAGTGTGCCCTTTGATGTCATGTTATGGGGTCAAAATATCATGTTTGGATCTCTGGTTACTATATAATAAAAACGGTTCATGTAATAATAATAATAATAAAAGTTTATCAATCGATGGCTGAGATTATTCTTTACTGTCCACCCATAAGAGTCCACTAGATGAACCATCTGGATCACTGGGGTGATGCTCCATCTTTATAATGAAATACCATCTTAATCAGGTGTCGATTCTTGCCGAAACCGTATATTAGGCACAAAGTTTCTTAATTAGATGACTAGGATCGTTGGTGTAATTTTGTAAAACTGGCCATTAGATAGTCCAAATCGACTCAATGTATTATAAAAAATTTATCCTAAGAATTTTCAAATAAGTGGTCAAGATCATCTCTTGGTGGGCAGAAGGAGCGAATCCCTTTAAAAACAATATCTCCACAATTGTTGTTATAAACTGTTACATGAGTAGTGTACATCCTGTTTAATTTAGCATAATTTAAGTTATGTTGATGTTAACATGCAGTTGGGTGATGTTACTCATGACTCATCAATTTTCTTTGTTGATTAATTGAGAAATGCAACACTCTCAAATAAGAAAGATTCTAAAAGTTCTCATGTTAGTACGGTGCATGTGTGAGAGATCCCAACCATCTACCAAGTAGGGCTATAGATAAACAAGCTCTGTCTAAAAGTCAAACATGAAAGCTGATAAGAAAGGCATTCTCTTTCAAGTATATATGATAAGTGGATTGACCAAATGGGACAGAGCATTGTCTATCATCAAATGCATATATTGCTTAGATCGGATTCCTCATACATGTGTGGCAAGTCATGTGAAGTAGGCATAACACTTCTCATTACTGGAATAGTTTTCTGTCACATGATTTCATGCTTACTTGGAATTATAACTTTATATCATCTTTATGTCATCTATGGTGCCTACTGCATGCATAGAATCCATGATCCAAAATATCAATCTTAATCATGTCATTTTTCATATGGTACATGTAAGAGTGAAAATATTATTTAGTGGGTTTTACCTTTAATGGCCTAAATGGAGGGATATTCATATCGGACACATGACACATGTAGATGATGCATCAATGTTAGTCATTGATGGAAGTAACATTATATGAAGGTAAAAGGTCAAAAGGTGAATAGTAAAAATAAAAATAAAAATACTCTTATGGTTTTCAACTAAGGGAATTGGTTGGAAAGACCCACTAAATGCATAGTCTGAATTCACCGCTAGAGGATAATGGATTATAGTTACAATTCATTTTAGATGTGGCTTATCATTGGTTGTTTTATAGAATGATGGTTCTCACATGTCTTGATTGGAATGACTTCAATGGACATGATCAGATCGATAATTAAGTCAGTTAAACCATGAGACTAGTTATAACTGGTAAGATCCAATACTTTTTAAGAAAATATTATTTTCATCCAATCATATCCAATCTAGAACACATGTGTTAGATCTAGTCAATTCATATGATAGTTCCTAAGAAATCCTCAAACTCAAAATTTGGTTTATAGGTTTATCAGGTAGGCCATAGATATATCTATCTAGGCTAAATCTGAAATTGTGGGGGTACACTTGAATGCATTTAGATAAACCACTTAACCCATGGAGTACAAGTTTAGTCAATGAATATTTGATAAATGGGTTGACATGAAGGTTTGTACCAAGAAAGGTATATGATGAATGTTGTGGATCAATATGCACATATGTTACATTGACATCATGTAGGTTTTTGAAACAAGATATCTGGAATCAAACTGATTATATGTTTTGATGATCTAATTGGTAGCCATCGAATAAATGTTCAGAAAGAAAAATTGTTAGTGTTTTGAATTCAAAAGATAATTGTTGGGTCAATGAGATTTTCAGGCTATATTTTATTCTCATTGGAAGCTGGTTTTGGACATTTGGGATTGGTATTCATATGAGACTATAAGTTCATTTGAATTCTAATATGTAATTGATAAATTGCTCAACCTTTCATGTGTTAGGGAACATATGATAACATGATTATGTTGCGATATGATTACATGAAAGTTATACTCTATTTTAATTGTCATATGTCTATGCATGACAGATTACTCCAGCCTATTTGTATTGCAGATACAATAAGGTCGATTGACTTTAACACTAGTTAGTTGAATGGTAAGCTAGTGAAGTTGCTTGAATTATAAGAGTACATTCAAGGCTAAGAAAGTTGGTTGTATTCAGAGCCGGTGATACGACTACTATCATAATAAAAGTGATGCTCAGTATCTGTTACTTGATGGAGTCATAATTGTTGACTCTGTGAGGTTAGAAATGAGTTCAGTATGCTTTGGCTTAAAATATGAATAATCAAAAAGGCTGCAACTGACTGTCAAAGACTTGATTGAGGAGCAAAATGAGAAATCAGCATAGGCGGAGGATCATTTATGAGTAGCTAGTTGGTGAGGCAATAACTTGCCAATACGATGATCCCTAACTGATCTGAAAGGATGATTAGACACAATGGGACTTAGACATGGTCAAACTCGTATGAGAAGAAAGCCTGATGGAGCAATGATGGGTGGAGGTAAAAGGCCTACGGGTCATAAATCCTCTGACCAAGTGACTATCTAAAAGATTAGTCAATGATACATCGAAGGGAATGGGGCTGAGCCTAATATATGAGCTACCAGTGTTGGCAACCTGAAAAGGCCTAGCTATATGTCCTAGAGGGGGGGTGAATAGGACAATGCCAAATAAAACTTATAACAGCGGAATTAAAAAGAATATGATAGCCAAAGTAAATCACAATGCAAGAAAGTAAAACAACCTCAAAATTTAGATCTTGAGAGGTTGATACAAATGTTGTTCTAAGGACAAGCTTTCACCAAAAACCAGAGTTTATGGTAGGACAACCTTATTCTAGAAAGATCTTTATATCAAATCTCAAACCAAAGAGGATACAGAAATAAATACAAACTGAATTGAAATAAATTGTAATCACAAATGTATTGTTCTAGGGACAGCCATACACCATAAAAATGGCAGGGCAACCTTGCTGGAACAACTTTTAAAGGAAATTGAATATCAAGCTGATAAAGGAATAGCAGAAACTAAATTCTAAATTATTAAAAAATTCTCACAATGCTTGAATTAAATGATTACAACATTCACCACCATACATACATCCCACAAAAGAATGATTAAAGATTAGAAGTATAAATCATTCAACCACAACACAAGGGATTATAGTGGTTCGCCTGTGTGTTCACTAACTGTTAAACAACAGCCACACAGAATGCTACTCCACTCCTAATATCCTCACTCAGGGGATATTAGCGTTCACTAATAAAATAGGTTTTCCCAGGTTCACCCAAAACTTTTACAATTGTGTCTTTGTCTGTGGGCTTACACAATTAAAAAAAAACCCCACTTCTGAGTTTTCCTGGCTCTCCTCAGATAACCAATACAACAAGATTTTTCTGGAAATCTTGAAAGAAACCAAAACAGAAAGGAATTTACAATTAAATGTAAAATACCTGATTATCTCCTTCGTTGTAGCAGCCCGGTAAACCAAGTCAGAGTAGATGATTGAATGTCCAAGTTCAATGTCCAGTACTCAATTACAATGGTTCTAATTCTAATAGATTTTAAATTAAATCAAGTAGGGCTTGCCTTAATTGATTTTGATTCCAAAGAAAGGGAATAACAATTCCTCTTATCAAATTAGATTGGAATAGCAAAAACAAAATCAATTAAATAAAGCTAGGAAAGAGAATATTAAATAAGCACACTTAGCTTAGATGGAGCACAGAATTATCTCTCAGAAGTTTAACGAAGATTGGCTTGAATGGATTAATTAATTCGATGAATTCTTCTGAGATTCGTGCTTTATTTATAGGTGAGCAGATCGCGTGTTCGACTGGTCTAGAGAGCTCTTCGACTAGTCGAAGCAATAACAGATATTTGAAAAATCAGGCGCGATAACCTTTGACCGTTCTACGACTGGTCGAAGATCTCCTTCGACTGGTCGTAGGTCACCTTCGACTGGTCGAAGAACTTAAAATTCATCGCTGGACTTTGAGTCGAAGACTTTCGACTGGTCGAAGATGCAGTCGACACTGTTCCTTCGACTGGTCGAACAGACTCCTGGACTAGTCGAAGCCTAACAGAAATTATCCGATTTTTGTAACAAACTCACGACTGATCGAGGAATTTCTTAGACTGGTCGAAGCAACTCTAGGACTAGTCGAAGAAGGCCTAGGACTAGTCGAAGAACAGACCAAACTTATGTGAAATAAACATTCGATTTATGTATCCAAAGTGACCTACTTCTAAGGTCAACCTAAGGTCAGTCAAACCTCAACCATGAAGTAAGGACATTGAAACATTAGGAACTAGTGACCTTGAAGTATAAGCCTTGAAGTCTTGATGTAGTTCAATCTTGAAAGTGTCTTGAGTTCTTTACAAACTGCCTTGTACTCTTCTTGAAGTCTTGCAGCTTGAGTCTTGTCTTGTGAGCAGTTCTTGCATTCAAGGTTGATCTTTGTACTTGTGAGCTTTGCTTGTTCATGAATGTTGATCTTTGAGAGAGCTTCACTTATGCAAGTTATATAACAGTGATTTTGGCACCACAAATTTGACAACAAACAGGGATATTAATTATAGCACTTACAATCTCCCCCTTTGTCAAATTAGTGACAAAACACATAACCAAGATAAACATAAAGTAAAACAACTGGTTAAAGAGTTATGAACCAGTTCATATCAACTGGCTTACCTGTAAATCAATATTCAATATTCAACATTCAACATTCAACCAGTTTTATTCAACTAGTTCAAACATACTCCTCCTGAGTAACATAACCAATGCTACTCCTCTCACAATCATATCGTTAAGAACAAACCATTCTCCCCCTTTTTGTCACAATATGACAAAGGAAACAACAATAAAGGAGAACTAAATAAAGGGATATATGAGAGTAAACATGAAGAGTTATGAGATTATAGTAAAGCAGAGATAGAGATACTCAGCATAGCTTCACATAGTAGAAATATTCAGCATAAAACATAGATAATATCCAACTCAAAATCAGTCAACCAAGTGCTAAGTTATAAAGTTATTACAGACCAGAAGTCCCATATAAACTAATCAGAACTAGAACCAGATGACGGAGCAGGAATAGAGGGATCAAGTTGGTGCATGCCTTTGTTCAATCGCCTAAGATATTTGCGCATGTACTTGAATTGTAAATCATGAGCAACAGACATGTTTTCCATCTTTACATTGATATTCTCAACTTTGTCCTCTAATGCACTCAGACGAGCATCAACATCAGATGGTTCAAAATCTGGATCATTTGTCGAGTCAGAATCCAGTTCCTCAAAAATGTCATCCATATTAATGTCATCACCAGCTTCTTCATGACCACCACCACCACCACCACCTTGTTCAGGAAGTAAATCCAGCTTCATCTTATTGATATTAGTATTGTTAAAGATCAGATGATGGATTGGTGCCTCATCAACCGGCATATCGACTAACATATGTGTAGCCAATACAGTCATTAAATAGGCAAAAGGAATGTCACTATGACCAGGATAGAGTCTAAACTGAAGAATGAAATGACAGATTAAGGATGGTAAACAAATTTGAGTACCTTTGGAGATAACATGGATAACGCGAACCATAAACGAGGTCAAGTCAGTTTTATTACCCGAACGAGGATACAGATTAGACATAAAGATTTTGTGGAGAATTCTGTACTTAGGTAACAAATACCTTGCTGGAAGCGCATTCCCTTTTTGTGTCCATTAAACATCCATGTTGCACAAGTCTCTAGTGAGCATGCGTTTTTCAGACATTGAGGGTTTATCAGTTAAGTTATGGATAGGAATACCCTCATCATTCACAGGAATATCCATAAGGGCTGAAATTAAATGACGATCAATGTCAAAAGGCCCTTCTCTAGTAGATATTTTAAAAGTTAAATTATCCTGTGAAAAAGCACTAATACATGCAAACATGGATTGGGCAATGGACCGGTATGCTGGCCCACCCCAATGTAATAAGTTAACCCAACCTACAGCTTCAAGCATAGGAAGGATGTCAAAGGTGCAATATGATTAACATCAACAGGATGTTCAACAATAACATTACGTAATCTAATGTCCCTAACATAAGATGGATCATCATTGGGAACAAGAAGATGACGCTTAGAGATAATGGTCGATCTGGAGGAAGAAGAAGGACCACGGGAAGTAGTTTTTCTACCTCTAGAAGCCATTTGCAACAAGGATATCAAGGAATTAAGAAGTTGCAAAGGATTGAGAAGTGGGTTTACTCAAAACAGATTTTTCAAAATCTAAACCCCAAATCTCAATGAAATCCAAAATACAAAGCTTAAAGCTTGAAAAGTAAATAATCTAGACACAAAGCTGCAAGAAAAACGTGATTTGGAACACTAACCTTGAAGAACATGAAAGATGGGTTCGACAAGTCGAAACGCGGCTCCTTAGAGAGGAAAAACGAAATGAGGAAGAAAGTAAAAATCTCCAAATTTTAAGTGATTCCCGAGATCTACGACTGGTCGTGGATATCTACGACCGTTCGAAGTTCGACTGGTCGAGGAACTCACGACTGGTCGAAGTATGTCCAAAAATTCATATTTCTTGCAAATTATATAAAAATTGGAATTCAATCTAGCAAATATATACACTATGATACAAGTAGGCATAAATAATCATTTTAAAATGCACATGCCAAGATCAAATTTCATCTTTTTGAACCTGCTTTTATCGAGAGGTTTTGTGAAAATGTCAGCTCGTTGATCTTCGGTAGGAATATATTCTAGAGATATAACTTTTTCTTCTACTAATTCCCTTATATAATGAAATCTAATGTCAATGTGCTTAGTACGAGAATGCTGAATAGGATTTTTTGAAATATTTATCGCACTGGAATTATCACAATGTAATAACATAGAATCCTGTTTAATTCCATAATCACTTAGCATTCGTTGCATCCAAACAAGCTGTGTACATGCATTACCAGCTGCGATATACTCAGCTTCAGCTGTTGAAAGTGATATAGAATTTTGTTTCTTACTAAACCAGGAAACTAGACAATTTCCAATGTAAAAACAACCACCACTGGTTGATTTTCTATCATCTAGATTACCAGCCCAGTCAGCATCCGAGTACCCAGCTAATTGGACACTAGTCTCATGAGGATACCAGAGACCGAGATTTACAGTACTTGCGACATATCTAATAATCCGCTTGACAGCAATCAAATGAGATTCTTTTGGATCAGATTGATATCTTGCGCAAATACCAACACTTAGAGAAATATCAGGTCTACTAGCAGTTAAATATAACAAACTACCAATCATACTCCGATAAAGTTTTGAGTCAACATTTTTACCATTAGAGTCTTTTGAGAGTTTCAGGGTAGTACTCATAGGAGTATCAAAATTCTTGCCATTCTCAAATCCAAATCTCTTGATTAGATTTAAAGCATACTTAGATTGAGAAATGAATATTCCTTCAGGTTGTTGCTTTACTTGTAATCCAAGGAAATAAGTCAATTCCCCAACCATGCTCATTTCGAACTGTGATTTCATCAAATCTGCAAACTCAGTAGTCAAGTCAGTACAAGTTGATCCATAAATGATATCATCAACATAAATCTGTACCATTAAGATATGATCATTATGTTTTTTAACAAACAGAGTTTTATCAACAGATCCCATTTGAAAATTATGACTTAAAAGAAATTTCGTTAGTTTCTCATACCATGCCCTAGGTGCTTGTTTTAATCCATAAAGTGCCTTTTTAAGCCGATACACATAATCAGTATTTTTGGGATCTTCAAAACCCATTGGCTGTTCAACATAGACTTCTTCATGTAAATCGCCATTTAGAAAAGCACTTTTCACATCCATCTGATAGATCTTTATCTTTCTAAAACATGCAATGGATATAAATAGTCTGATAGATTCAAGACGTGCTACTGGTGCAAAAGTTTCATCAAATCAATCCCTTCAATTTGAGTATAACCTTGTACCACTAGTCTAGCCTTGTTTCTAATTATATTTCCACATTCGTCAGACTTATTTTTGAAAATCCATTTTGTTCCAATGATGTGTTTATCTTTAGGTCTTGGTACGAGATACCAAACATCATTTCTTACGAATTGGTTGAGTTCTTCTTGCATCGCAACAATCCAGTTCTCATCAGCAAGAGCTTCTTTTACGTTAGATGGTTCTATTTAGGATGTAAAACATACATAATTACATATATCCTCAAGTTGTCTACGGGTGCGAACACCGGTGAGAGGGTTTCCAAGAATTTGTGTGGTTGGATGATCTTTAACAGTCCTCAACTCAGAATCAGTCTGATTCGATGAAGTATCGGGTTTATCAATGATTAGTACTTCATCATTATCTGAATTAGAGATTGGCGTGTTTAAGTGATCATCAATGACAACATTAATGGACTCTTGAATCACACCAGTCCTTTTGTTCAGAACCCTATAAGCTCGACTGTTTAAGGAATATCCTAGAAAAATCCCTTCATCACTCTTTGTATCGAATTTTCCCAAATTTTCACGATCACGTAAAATATAGCACTTGCTGCCAAAAACTCGAAAGTATTTAACAGTAGGCTTTTTATTGAACCACAATTCGTAAGCCGTTTTATTATTATCTTTGCTAGTGTAGACTCGGTTAATAATATAGCAAGCTGTGTTGACTGCTTCAGCCCAAAGATTTTTAGAGAGCTTCATGCTATTCAACATGACATTAGCCATTTCTTGAAGCACCCTATTCTTTCTTTCTACAATTCCATTTTGTTGTGGAGTTTTGGGAGCAGAGAATTCATGTAATATTCCTTGGTCGGTACAGAACTTCTCAAAATTGCTATTCTCAAATTCAGATCCATGATCACTACGAATTTTACTGATTTGAGAAGATTTTTCAGTTTGAATCCTTTTGAAAACTTTTCTTACTTCTTCAAGGGTTTCAGATTTATCCCTTAAGAAGACTACCCAAGTGAATCTGGTAAAGTCATCAACTATTACCAGGATATACTTTTTCCCACCACGACTTTCCGTTCTGGTAGGTCCTATCAGATCCATGTGGAGGAGTTCGAGTGGTCTTGATGTGGTATTTGAATTCACCTTTTTGTGTGAGTTCCTTGTTTGTTTGCCTATCTGGCACTCACCACATATTTTATCTAATTTCTGAAGTTTGGGTAAACCTCTTATAAGTTCTCGTTTGCTCAATCTATATAAATTTCGATAATGTACATGTCCAAGACGTTTGTGCCATAAATCAGTCTCGTCTGTATGGACCATGTAACATGTTTGATTAGATGAGCTGGATTCGCTAATAATATAGCAATTTTCAGACGTTCTACGTCCAGTTAATATTACAGAACCCTTATTGTTTAGTATCTCACAGCTTTGATTAGAAAACCGAACACTATGGTTATTATCACATATTTGAGATATACTAAGCAAGTTATGTTTTAAGCCTTCAACATATAAAACATTTTTAAACACAGGAAGATTAAAAAGTTGAACCGTACCTTGGCCTATAATCTTGCAGTTGCTACCATCACCAAATGTGACTGAACCATCAGTCATATCTTTCAGATCCGTGAATAAAGCTTTGTCACCTGTCATATGCCTGGAGCATCCACTGTCTAGGTACCACTTTGAATGACTTGTTGCTTTGAAAGCAGTGTGAGCAACCAAGCAGGCAACTTTAGGAACCCATTTCATAACTGTTTTGGGTTTAGGAACATAGTTGGTCTTCTTTTGTTTATAGTTGTATGAATGACCTATAGAGTTAGATTTTAAGAGCTCCTTGAGTAAATCAACTATCTTTTCAGCTAGTGGATTTCGTTTCTGATTAAAGTTGACATGGCTGCTTCTAGGTTTTTGAAAAGTTTTTGAATTTCTAGAAAAACCTTGATAAGTACTTTTTCCTTTTGAATTTGAGGACTCTCCTTTAACAAACATAGGAGGAGTATACTTTTGTTTAGGAGGTAGATTTTTATCATAGCCCAACCCGGATAGATCGCCACATTTTCTTGATCCGGATAAAAGTTTCTCTAACTTTGGATCACCTTGGGCATATTTTCATGTGTCCTTTAGACTCAGAAGAGAAGATACTTCAGTTTTAAGTTTCTCAATTTCAGATTTCAAATCAATAATTAGGGAGTTTTTGAATTCCAAATCGCATTTTGATTTTTCAAAACAATCTGAAATTTGTGATTTTTCTAAGACAAGTGATTCAAAACATTCTTTGAGTTTAGAAAACTTTTCTTTTTGAAGTTTAAGTTTGACAGCAATTTTACAACTTTCCTTATATAGGGCATTGTAAGCATCTTGAAGATCATCTTCATTTTCACATTCACTACTCAGATTTTCTTCACTTGTTGAGTCATTATCTGAAAATGTGAATTTGGCTAGAGTCATAAGAGCTTTAACCTCATTGCCCGACTCAGTTTCAGAATCTTCTGATTCAGAAGAAGCTTCAGAATCAGATGATTCATCCCATGTAGCCAACATACCCTTCTTCTTGGGTTTGTCCTTTTTAGGACATCTATTTGCTAAGTGCCCATATTCTTGACAGTTGTAACATTGACTATCTTTCAAAGATTTTTGAGATTTGGGTCTAAACTTCTTTTTATCATTCGATTTTTGAAAATCAACCCTTTTCTTGCTTTTGAAAATCTTGTAAAATTTCTTAGCTAAAAGAGCCATATCATCTTCTGAATCAGAATTTTCTTCTGAATTACATTTAGAAGATTTTAGTGCGATAGATTTACCTTTAGGAGCTTTAAAGTTTAACTCGTAGGTTTGTAGAGAACCAACTAGTTCTTCTACCCTCATATTATCCGTATCACGAAGTTCCTGGATTGCGGTTACTTTAGAATTGAACCGTTCAGGAAGTGAGCGTAATATCTTTGCACACACTTTACTTTCTGGGATTTTATCGCCAAGACCCCACATTGAGTTTACAATGTCATTCAATCTAGTGTAAAAGTCCATAAACATTTCATTTTCCTCCATATGAATTTCTTCAAATCTGGTTGTGAGGAGTTGGACTTTAGATTTTTTGACAATTGTAGTACCCTCGTGTGTCATTTCTAATATATCCCAAGCTTGCTTTGCAGTATCACAGGAAATGATTCTTTTGAACTCATCCGGTGATAGTGCGCAAGTGATTGCATTTAGTGCTTTAGCATTTGCACTACTCTCACTTTTCTGAAGAGTGGTCCATTGGTAATATGGTGTGACTTTCATAGATTTTGAACCATCAACCCCAGTAACTTCCATGATAGGAGGTTTCCATTCAGTCACTGTGGCTTGCCACACATTTTCATCCATTGATTTGAGGAAGATCCTCATTCTGGCTTTCCAATAGGCATAGTTGGAGCCATCAAAGGGTGGAGGCCTTGTGACTGAAAGGCTATCAAAATTTGACATCTTAAATAGCTTAAATCGTTAGCTCAGGAATTAAATCCAAGAATTAAAAAGAGCTATTAGGCTTTGATACCACTTGAAAAGGCCTAGCTATATGTCCTAGAGGGGGGGTGAATAGGACAATGCCAAATAAAACTTATAACAGCGGAATTAAAAAGAATATGATAGCCAAAGTAAATCACAATGCAGGAAAGTAAAACAACCTCAAAATTTAGATCTTGAGAGGTTGATACAAATGTTGTTCTAAGGACAACCTTTCACCAAAAACCAGAGTTTATGGTAGGACAACCTTATTTCTAGAAAGATCTTTGTATCAAATCTCAAACCAAAGAGGAATACAGAAATAAATACAAACTGAATTGAAATAAATTGTAATCACAAATGTATTGTTCTAGGGACAGCCATACACCATAAAAATGGCAGGGCAACCTTGCTGGAACAACTTTTAAAGGAAATTGAATATCAAGCTGATAAAGGAATAACAGAAAATAAATTCTAAACTATTACAAAATTCTCACAATGCTTGAATTAAATGATTACAACATTCACCACCATACATACATCCCACAAAAGAATAATTAAAGATTAGAAGTATAAATCATTCAACCACAACACAAGGGATTATAGTGGTTCGCCTGTGTGTTCACCAACTGTTAAACAACAGCCACACAGAATGCTACTCCACTCCTAATATCCTCACTCAGGGGATATTAGCGTTCACTAATAAAATAGGTTTTCCCAGGTTCACCCAAAACCTTTACAATTGTGTCTTTGTCTGTGGGCTTACACAATTAAAAAAAAACCCCACTTCTGAGTTTTCCTGGCTCTCCTCAGATAACCAATACAACAAGATTTTTCTGGCAAATCTTGAAAGAAACCAAAACAGAAAGGAATTTACAATTAAATGTAAAATACCTGATTATCTCCTTCGTTGTAGCAGCCCGGTAGAACCAAGTCAGAGTAGATGATTGAATGTCCAAGTTCAATGTCCAGTACTCAATTACAATGGTTCTAATTCTAATAGATTTTAAATTAAATCAAGTAGGGCTTGCCTTAATTGATTTTGATTCCAAAGAAAGGGAATAACAATTCCTCTTATCAAATTAGATTGGAATAGCAGAAACAAAATCAATTAAATAAAGCTAAGGAAAGAGAATATTAAATAAGCACACTTAGCTTAGATGGAGCACAGAATTATCTCTCAGAAGTTCGACGAAGATTGGCTTGAATGGATTAATTAATTCGATGAATTCTTCTGAGATTCGTGATCTATTTATAGGTGAGCAGATCGCGTGTTCGACTGGTCTAGAGAGCTCTTCGACTAGTCGAAGCAATAACAAATATTTGAAAAATCAGGCGCGATAACCTTTGACCGTTCTATGACTGGTCGAAGATCTCCTTCGACTGGTCGTAGGTCACCTTCGACTGGTCGAAGGTCTCCTTCGACTGGTCAAGAACTTAAAATTCATCACTGGACTTTGAGTCGAAAACTTTCGACTGGTCGAAGATGCAATCGACACTGTTCCTTCGACTGGTCGAACAGACTCCTGGACTAGTCGAAGCCTAACAGAAATTATCCAATTTTTGTAACAAACTCACGACTGATCGAGGAATTTCTTATACTGGTCGAAGCAACTCTAGGACTAGTCGAAGAAGGCCTAGGACTAGTCGAAGAACAGACCAAACTTATGTGAAATAAACATTCGATTTATGTATCCAAAGTGACCTACTTCTAAGGTCAACCTAAGGTCAGTCAAACCTCAACCATGAAGTAAGGACATTGAAACATTAGGAACTAGTGACCTTGAAGTATAAGCCTTGAAGTCTTGATGTAGTTCAATCTTGAAAGTGTCTTGAGTTCTTTACAAACTGCCTTGTACTCTTCTTGAAGTCTTGCAGCTTGAGTCTTGTCTTGTGAGCAGTTCTTGTATTCAAGGTTGATCTTTGTACTTGTGAGCTTTGCTTGTTCATGAATGTTGATCTTTGAGAGAGCTTCACTTATGCAAGTTATATAACAGTGATTTTGGCACCACAAATTTGACAACAAACAAGGATATAAATTATAGCACTTACACAACCCAACCTATACGAGTAGAGATCATATTAGATAGGTTCAATGGGTAAACAACAAGACACGAGGTAGACGATTGCACTGATATAAATGAGCCCCTTCAATGGTGTACAGTGCGAGCAACAACGTAGAAGGATGAACTTTTAGAACTCTTAATGAATCCATAGCCATATATTTGGTGGTGTATACAGTTGCTGCATACACTTGATGGAATTCACCTATATGGGTGTAGAGGTGGAGGCCGCTTCCTATGAGAATTTGGGCGAATTCTCTAGAGCACTCATGAAATCCAGGTAATGGTGCATGGCCGAAATGCACCGAACCGCAGAATCACTTGTAGCGGAAAAGTTGTTTGAGTGGCATGTACTTGCGATCTACATCAAAAGGAATCAGGTTCAAGACTATGGTGTCACCTGATTCCTGTAGACCTGTCATGTTTACTCTAATGTCGGTTCAAGTCTATGGTGACACCGGCACCATTGCACAACTCTTCCATCTTAACCTGAAATGTCAAAAATTTTGAAACATGTGGGGGATTGTTGTATTTTAAATTATTTTAAAATAATTTAGTGTTTCAAAATATCCATTGGTCATAGGTGCCCTTTGGATGTGTCTTTTCACTTAAGTTTGAAAGGTTGCATCCTTTCAATTTTGTTTTAAAAAGTTGTGTCTTTTGGAGCTTAAGGGCCGCACCACTTGGGTTTAAACCCAATAGTCACATCCCTTTATGAAAGGGTGTCTTCACAAAGTCTATAAATAGACTTCTGATTTTTAGTTTTAAATGGATTAGAAAATCAGGTTTCCTCTTAAAATGTGTTCAAGTATTTTTTAGTTCGGGTTAAGACTACAAGTGGTTCGAGCCCGTGTACAGTGAGTGCACCACTGGGACCGGGTCATAGTCGTTGTATCCTGGAGGTGATTGCTCTGGAAACCTGTTGCACTTGGGACGCTGTCCAAGGGGAGCAAATTCGATTTCAAGCCGAGTGACTCACGTCACGCCTCGACTTATACAAATTGATAAGTTTTTTTAACTTTCTTATTTTAATTTTATATAATTGAAATAGTTTTCCAAACTCCAATTTCCAACAGTTATGAAATCACATGTAAACTTGCATGCGAAACTCAATTTCTGGTTGTTGTTACCTTTAGGATGGCTATCAACCTACATTTACATTGAAGTTTGTTATTATGAGATGGGATGCATGCCCCATGGCCCACCCAATGATCGGTTTTGATCAAAGATCAGAGTTCATTCTCATAGGTGCAGATTTTCATCTCAACGGAGAAGATGACTCCCTTAATCATGGCGTATCTCAATTGGATGGGTTATCTTTCAATTTGATGGCTTTGAACAGTATGGATTAGTCAGTTGAAGCTCCATGGACCACAAAATCAAAGGTCCATATGCAGTATCCTAGTGGGTTCATGAGTTTTTCATCTATACATAGTTTTTTAGCGCCCACGAGATCTCTCTAGAGAACTCCAGAAGCTTCCAAGCACCCTAAATCTAATGCCCGAGATGATAAGAGAGCCAATGGATGGCTCAGATTGCACCTGGCGAAAATATCTTCTAACCAAAAGTTTCCTTCCACGACTTCTCTCTTTCTTTGTTGTGAAACCCTAAAATGTAGGGCTGAGATTTATCTAAGTGAATGGTTGAGATTACTAGAATCTCTGTGTACATGAATTGCTAGCGTTGCAACACAAACGGAGTCTCCGTTTTTAGAGTTCTCTATTCTATACTCATCTAATGACTATGATTGTGTGCTCCCACATGTGCACTCACACGAACAACCCTTAGGGTTTTGGTAGGATTCGAGTACCCAACAAGATGGACAGTTCAGATCTTCTGGACAAATCACGATGGTGGCCCATTATTAGCTCAAACAGTTTGTTTAAACCGGGTCTAAGTGGGAAACAAAAAGAAGAAGAATTTTCCTCCTTTTGTCGATGAGTATCGGATCAAACCAGGTTTGACTAGGTTCTATGTTCGGTGTATAACAAGTGCACACACGTTATGCACACACAGGTCCCATCTGGGGTCCACAATGATGCTTTTATGAAATCTACACTGACCATCAGTTTCATCTACTTGAATTAGGACCTCAGATCAGAAATGAGGCTAATATATACTTTAGGTAGGCCGCACTAAGTGAATTTTGTCTTATTCTGTTAATTCATATCGATCCAACGATCGAATTGATTCCAATTCGAATTTCAAAGGTCAAAAGGGTCTTAAGAATTTTTTTCGAATGATCAGGACCACCTATTCTATGAATTTATAGTATTAAATCTTATTATTAGAATTTCTTTTATATATAAATTTTAATAATAATAATACTATTATTATTATTTTAAAATGAAATTGTAGGGCCTACCTTTGATTAGAACTGTCCTCAAGGTAGATCAACCCCTATGAGTCATGTACTAATTCTTAAAATAATTTTAACAGTTAAGTGGTCCACACCACATGAACGTTTAATTATCAATTCTTGACATCCCGACGATTCAAATAATTCAACAGTTGAATTGACTCATATTTAGTTATCAATAATAGTCCTATGGATCCTAAAGAATGTTTAGGTGTGATCTATTAGTTGAATATGAAATCAGATAATTTGATTTGTTTTTTCAAAGGATGGATAATCCAACGGGACGTTATAAACCCAATGAAAGGTGGATCTTGTGATTTAGGTCCTTAAATTTATTTTGTGTGATTTAATTGTACTAAATAGGCATATTTTAAAATATCATCACGACCAAGATTTTAGAAATAAGCTTCTAATTCCAGGGTCGATTTAATAATGACGTGATGGGTGATCTTGAAAATCACTAGTTAAACGATTTGATCTTTGGATAAAGATTATTCTTGATGGTTAAATGGGCGGACTGATGTCGAAGTTGTGAGTTGTCATAGTCCAAAATCAAACAGTTAAGATAAATGGATTATGAATTATTGAACGATAGTGTAAAATGTAGATTAAGTGAATTCATACACACAAATATACTAAACTTAGATTTCTATCGTTGTTTCGACAAGAAAACAGAAGTGTTTGATTTGGGGAATTGATCTTATTCAAACATAACAAAAGAGTATTCAGAACAATCATCATATTTTATTAATATTGGGTTCATTTACATTCTCTATACATCCCTTGATTCTAAGATAAATCACATAAAAAGAACAAATTATTTTTAGCAAAGCTTATTATTTGTCCAATCCTAAATTCGGCAACCTTTCGGCGTATGTTTTAGTCATCTCCCAATACTTAGGAGGAATCGCTGAATAGATCATCTGATCTTCATAGAGACAGAAATTTTGGCAGCACTCCGACGCTATTTTGGTCATCTCCCAATACTTAGGAGGAATTACTGAATAGATCATTTGATCTTTTCTTTTAGAGAAGTAATTTCTCCTACAAGCCGATCAGCTGACTATTTGCACGGTCCGCGCAACCAATCTCGTAGTTGCGCGATCCGCGCAACTGATATACATGTTGCGCGGTCCGCGCAACTGAACATGGCTCTGCTCTCTCTACCTTCAGTTGCTCTATCTCAGTCTCTCCAAAAATCTCTCTCTGTATGAGAAGGGAGTGGGGTATTTATAGACCTTTCCACGTGTCAGAGATCTTCATTGATTGCGCGATCCGCGCAACGACTCTCTTCGTTGCGCAACCGGCGCTACTGCTTTCTTCGTTACGCGACCGGCGCAACTGCTTTCTTTGTTGCGCGATCCCCGCAACTGCCTTCCTTGTTGTGTGACCAGCGCAATCTGTAATTTTGGCTGCTTCAACCGCGCAACCTTCCTTTTTGGTTGCGGGATCCGCGCAACCTGTCTTTCTTTATTATTTGTTTCCTTTCCTCTTCATGATGATAATTTTTATGCTCCAACAGATGCCCCCTTGATCCGTTCTTCGTTCTCTTGAATCGACGAACCAGGATCAACACACGATATTCTTTGACTTTCCATTCAACTAGTTGCACGAACCGCGCAACCAAGGCCCGAGGACCGTACTCGGTCCTTTTCCTATAAATAGTGAAACCTGCTCATTTTCTTCATTCTGAAACTTCTGCAGTGGAGCTCTGGCAAAAATTTTCTCCCGCGCAACTGACTATTGTTGCGCGACCCGCGCAACAAATCTTTCGTCGTTACGCTGCCCGCGCAGCTACCAAACGTATTGCGCGACTCGTGCAATTCCCAAATTTGTTGCGCGACCCGCGCAACTCTCAATCTAGTTGCGCGACCCGCGCAATCGACATCTTAGCAGATTTTCTTCAATTTAGCTAATCTTCTTCGTCATGGCTCGTACTAAGAGAACTTTTACATTGATCCGCCTTCCAGTCAACCATCTCATCAAGAACTACCAAATACCGACGCTTATCATGCTACAACTCCCCGGGCAACTGAATCGTCGTCTTCTCCTGCTCAGCCTTCGTCCAAGCGGTTCAAAACAACTGTTAGGCATCCCACCTATATAAAAGAGCCCGTACTACCCACCTTTGACTTCACTTCACGGATCAAGTCATTATCATCCCCCGTTCATAGGGCTATCGCCATGGGTGACCTGACAATGCCTCCAAGACATGGTCGTGAGTATGATTGGGACGAATGGTTGAAGACTACTGCACACTATCATACGGATAGTCAGAGACCACCCAGTAGAGAAGATACCCCTCCTCCTTCTAAGCCTAAGAAGCATCGCCGAAACAAGGCCCAGGAATTTCAAGAGAAGATCAAGGAGCATAACCGAAAGAAACTTAACAATTCCTGGGAATCAGTACGGGAAATACAGGATGTCATCAAATTTGACAACCCATATAGACGAGGCATTATCTCCCTTCCTCTTAGCATGCACTGCCACCACTCCATGCTGATCTGTGAGCCCAGAGATTACTTATCCGCAGAAAGGTTGGCCTATACAAAGTCTTGGTCTTTTAAAGAACCCAGATTATTAGAAGGAATCCTGTAGCCGCCAAGACCAAGACAGCAAATAGGTGATATTCACTCCATGGTTTTTCTCGTTCCTTCTTACGACGTCCATAGTTTATATCCGTCCCACTTTTACGAGACCCTTAAGCAGCGCTTCAGCTACCGTCCCCAACTTTGGAGTCCAGAAGAATTCAGGACCAGAGGCCTTTTGACTCCTCGAAATTATTATTCCGAGTGGGCTACCGCAGTCTTAACAAAGCATGACAAGATTTTATCGGATATCGGCGTCTTTCTTGCGATAGAAGCAACATCGCATCCTTTTCGCAAAGAATCTTCTATTTTGAAAGCATTCCTCAACTATTGGTGCCCTTCCACCAATTCTTTTCATTTCCCTGAAGGTGAAATGAGTATTACGCTATGGGACATCTTCAGAATCACAGGTTTACCAATCACTGGCCAATTCTTCGATGAGTTCGTCCCTACCAATGAAGAATTCGCATTCCTTTCATCTCCCGATCGCATCCCTTCCATCTCAGAATCAACCATCGAACTCTTCAAAGAGATGTCAAAATTTCCAAACATCCATAAGATTCATCCCATGCAATGGTTGGCGCACTTCAGTCGAGCTCTGAAGTAATTCTCTCCTTCTTTAACCCCTTTTTATCACAACCTTAATATACATATTCATAACCTTAACCTCATTTGTTTACCTTTCTAGATTTAATGGCAATCATTCACGAGAGCTCGAACGCCTTAGGAAAGGCATAAGAGGTCGTGCCGAATATTCCCTTCATGGGGAACTTGCGGCTTTTATCGCATATTGGCTGAGTGTGGTGGTCCTTCCTAGTTCTAAATCAGCAGATGTTATTTGTCCTTCGGTGTTCGTAGTCACAGGTGCCATGGCTGAAGGAATGAAGTTTTCTCTGGCTCCGCCCGTCCTTTGTTCAATCTATAGAGGTTTTGGAGAAATAGCATGCCATGTAAAAAGTCCTTCCGTTGGCTCTGCTTCGACTTACATGCCATGGCATTACTTTCTGGGTTGGCTTGGTGTCTACTTTCCCTGGACTTTTGAAGTTCCAGAAAAGGCCTATGTCCACCCCTCCAAAGTTCCTCTCCACTTTTTCCAGAAAAGGTCCATGGCCAAAAGATCTTACGACTGGGCCAAGGATGCCGTTTCTTCTGATACTAAGATAAACTATTTCCACTTTGGTCTTCCCTGTTATATTGTGGATACTGAAAAGGCGGATACTGACTCACTCTCTTCAGTAGAGAGGGGATTTTTTATATCCATCAGATCGTGCAGTCTACCCTCGAGAGAAGGAACCGAATTTTGGAGAGAACCATATTATCCAAGTCGCTTTGCGCGTCAATTTGGTTTTGACCAGGCAATACCAGAAGATTGTGGACTGGTTACCCGGAGAATGCGTAGTTATGGGACTGGTCCATTCAATTGGGCAATGATCTGGAAACAATTATTGGGCCGAGCAATTCTTCCTTCATCATCCCAGGATGTGATCGTACCCCTAGAGCATCATACAATCACATGAGATGGTGGGTACACCAATCGTATCTAGTCTGAAAAAGTCTTCCGGTGTCGCAACCGGTCTGGCTTCCTCCCCCTGAGCTCAAAGGTCGCACTTTCGAAGCGGGGATCGGTTTCATTGCAGAGACCAGTTATGCCCCTTCAGGTAGTCATCGTATCATGATTTCGATAGATGAGCCCATTCATGAGATAAAACCCGACAACACTCTTGAAGGATGGACAGCTTACGGTGACACTTGCGAATTTGAGCAAATTCCCTTACATCGACTGCATAGGGAAGAAGTTGCAACAGAGTCTCCTGTTCAACCAGAGATTAATGTTGGTCCACCCAACCAACCTTCTCCTTCTACCCTTTCTCACCCACAACCGGTTTCCTCTCCAATGACGAGATCCCGTACACGTGCTCAAGCTTCTCCACAAGGAGAGAATACTGCTACCACTGCTCCAGCTCAAGTTATTGCGAACCCACCGGGAAACTCCCAATGTCTTCTCTTTAAAGACAAACAAGTCGTTATTGAGAATTCTAGCACAGAAGATACCGTTGGCGAAGATTCGGCTTCTTCATCTGAGGACACCACCTCTGACGAGAGTGAGGTAGGAGAGGAGAATCAAGAAAATATGTACAAAGAAGGAGAAGTGAACATCAGCGATGAGGATGATACAATTGCAGAACACATCCCTGCTAATGGAGAACGCCTTCCTTCAACTTTTGAAGTTGTTCCTTCGAATATCTCTCCTGCGGTGAGGGAAGAAGAAGAACCTATTGACCATGGTACATACAGACGCTCGCCTTATAAGAGAATATTACTACCATTTTTACTCTTGTTTCTTCTTTTCTATTTCATCTTATACGTTTTGTTTCAGATGATCATGCCACAAACGCAGAGTCGCCTAGGGCTTCTTCCCTGAACCTGCCCCCTGCCGCACCATCAGTCTCTCCAAGATTCTCCATATCTTCGCGATCGGTGGTGAGTGAAATCGTTTTTTTTAGAGAAGCAAACTGACTCGCTCATCCCTACTATTGCTGCTACGAGTGTCGAAAACAGGGCTCCATCTTTTGCAGATATGATAGCGCCCGATCCTCTTCTTTCCAAAGATACACAACCACTTGCCGCTTCGACACCAGCAGAAAGTATATTCCTTTTCTTGTTCATAATTTTCTTATCGCCTGTGTATAAAACCTTTATTATAACTTTTTACATTTCATTCCTTGATAGGGAATTTACCCCAAAGCGGTGCAACTAGCTCTGGCTCTATTGGCACTTCGTTGAATGCGTCATCATTTGAGAAGATCTCTGCACATAGACTAGCTCTGATCAAGAATTTGATACTGGCTATTGTCGAAATATTTAAGGATCCTGATTAATGGTGTGATTTAACTGTTGCTTTGGATGTCTTGAATAGTGCCTCTCGTATGACTAAAGTTGATGTTTCCTCCGTGCGTGATGCCCTCTTGAGATTCCATAACTCAATAGCTGCCATGTCATCAGCCGCAACCATAACTATTTCTCCTGAAATTCTGGAATATAGAAGACAGCTTGCACTTTCTAAGGAGAGAATTTCTCAACTTGTCCCTCTCATTTCTTGCCATGATCAGGAACAATTGTCTTTACAAAACCAACTGAAGACTTTTGTCAATGACGAAGCATCTGTTCAGGATCGCATTACTGTCCTGAAGTAAGAAATTTCACAATTAGAGAGGTAGAGTTCGGAGATAAAGTTAAACATCGAAAGAGTCCAGGAGAAGATAGACTGCAGCTGCCACTCTATGTATTCCGAGAGATCTGAACTGGCAAAGAATGAAGAGCTAATCATTTCCTTGGAGGAAAAGCTAGCTGGTGCTCTAGATCCCGCTCGGATGATCTCTAATGCTCGATTGGAGCATGCTGCTGCTCAAGTTAGTCTCCAAGATAATTTACAACAATACTTGGCAACATTAGGTATTACTGGAGAGCTGTAAAACATTTAATCTTTGATGTATTTTGTTACTACTCATGTTTCCAGAATCACAAGTAATTTTATGGTATTTTGATGATGATGATGCTGTCTAATTTATGTCGCATCCTGATTGATGCATTTTACGTTGTATCATGCTTATAGATATATCTATCCTTTTATGCTTTGTTAGTAAGGAGTTTCTAGATGATCCTTATTTTGATTGGCGATGCTAAGTTTTAGTTTGGTTAGCCACACACAGTTTAAGCTCATGAGTAGTGGAGCGCGCGTACACACACAGTTTAAGCTCTTGAGTAGTGGAGCACTTGTTGGTCTTATGTGATGGTCTCTGTAACTCTCTAGAGTTCTCTTGGACTTTTCATTGCCTTGAGCTCATGGCCACGGTCCATCAGAGGGGCCCATTGACGCTACCGGGCGGTGAACTGTTGGTTTTACGCACAGGGTTGGCCACAGTAACTCTCTAGAGTTCGCAGGGCTCGCAAGGCTACCTTTGGGCACCAAATCTAGGGTCATCAGTCCATCAAAGAGTAGGCTTAATCCGTTCCTCACGAGTTACTACTGAAATCAAACCCTAGATCTGGAGGGTCCTATGCACGGTTGGCCTATCTAAAGCTCACACTGCAGCCCTTGTTTTCTTCGTCTGCAAGGTCGAGCCCATTCATGGGAGGGCATTTTCTTTTGTCCCCGTGACACTGCCGGAAAGCTATACAGACGGCATGGGGGTTACGTAAGACTAGCCATTCTACGACTTATGGCCTTTTAGGCTTTTAGTCGTTGGCTTCATCGGCTGCCCGCATGGGTACGTACGATGGCCTTCACGGGCTTTTTAAGGCCACTGGCTCCTCGTCGCTGCCCGAATGGCGATCTTGATAGGTCTTATGTGTAGCTAACCCTTTTTAAGCTTGATCCTTTTAGAGCCTGATCCTTTTAAAGTTTGATCTTTTTAGAGCTTCTGGCCCTTTTAAAGCTTGATCCTTTTTTTTTAGGATTTGGCTCTTTTTTTCGGATTCGCTCTTCTTTGGATTCGCTCTTCTTTTTTGGATTTGGCTAGACTGCCTTAAAATGCTTGAGCAGATAATAATAGATGTGATCATCACCACTCCCCTTCTCTCTGACTGAGATTGATATATCATCCCTCTGCTAATATCCTTAAGGGCGTCCATCCGTGTTGTTTGCAATATATCAGCTTGGCGATGTTTATCAATTTCAATAGAGAGTCAGAATTCCGCGGAGCGCTTATGGCGATGTTTTGATATGGATATATAGTCTTGACATGCTTGCGAACTGCTTCTTTATTCATTTGATGATACATCTTCTTGCCCCCTTTTGATGTAGAAACATTATGCTGATAATGTTCTGGATCAAAATCCATAACTTTTTCAAGGACGATATCTTTTGATAAAGCGAGCATTGACCGGTATGCCGATACCTTGCCCGTCTTGATTTACAACTCTGTAAGCCTCGTTGGAGTACACGTCCTTTATTATGTATGGCCCATCCCATTTAGGCTCGAATTTGCCCCCTGTTCGCCGGGTGACCAATATAGGTCTTTTCAACATTAGCACCGTATCTCCCTTTTTGAAAGAGCGGTATTTAACTCGTTTATCGAAAGCAGCTGATATTCTTGCTTGATATGACTGCAATCGCTGTTGAGCTGCCAGGCGTTTTTCATCGAGTAAATCTAACTCTTTCAGTCTTATTTTTGCATTTTCATCATCTGTTATGGACTAATGTACTGCCATTCTGAGCGAAGCTACTTGTATTTCAATTAGGATGACTGCCTCTACACCGTATACCAATGAGTACGGTGTCACTCCCGTTGCTGTCCGCTGAGTGGTTCTGTATGCCCATAAGGCTTCTTGCAACTTTTCGTCCCAATCGCGTTTATTCCCTGTCACTGTTTTCTTCAATATTTTGACTATCGTTTTGTTAAACGCTTCTGCCAACCCATTTGCTGGTGGATAATAAGGTGTTGAGAACGAATGTTGAATGCCGAATTTCTGACATAGCTTTTCCATACCTCTGTTTTTGAAAGGAGTGCCATTATCTGTAACGATTTTCTTTGGAATACCATGGCGATATATTATGGCGTGCTTGATGAAATTGACCACGTCTTTCTCCTTAACATTGCGTAGAGCAACTGCTTCAGCCCATTTGGAAAAATAATCGGTTGCTGCCAGAATATACTGCTTTCCTTTGGACGAAAGTGGGTTTATAGGACCAATTATGTCAAGCCCCCAAGCGGAGAATGGCCAAGAGGCTATAGATTGATGCAGGTCTTCTGGAGGAACATGTATGACATCTCCATGGATTTGACATTCATGGCACTGTTTCGCATAATCTATCGCGTCCTTGAACATGGTGGGCCAATAATAACCCATTCGATGTATTCTGTGAAATAGATTTCGGCCAGCCTGATGTGCTCCACATTCACCGGAGTGTATTTCTCGCAACGTTTGGCTTGCTTCTTGCTTGTCTAGGCAACGTAGCAACATTCCATTATGAGATTTTCTATATAATATCTCGCTACATATGATAAATCTACCTGACCGTTGTTTAATCTGCTGCTTCTGTACTTGATCTTCTGGCAAGATGTTATACTTGAGATAATCGATGAAAGGTTGACGCCAATCATCTGTCGTTATTTCCAAGCATGATACAAGAAGCGCATCGGCGTCTTCTTCAATGAGCTCCGAGGATGGCAGAAATCTTCTTTCCTCTATAGTTACTTGGAGAGGACTTCGGTTTGAGCAGGACAGGGCCGCTGCCAGGCTAGCCAAAGCATCTGCTTTTGCATTTTCTGACCGAGGTACATGCTTGATTTCTACATGATAGAATTGTTCTAGTAATTTCTGTGCTTTTCGACAATAGGGTAACAATTCTTGTTTTCTTACCTCGAATTCTGTTATCAACTGATTGATAATCAATTTAGAATCTCCAAAGATATGCAGCATTTTTATCTCCATCTGTTGAGCTATTTCCATTCCGATAATAAGGGCTTTATATTCGGCTTCATTATTTGTGCATGCAGTGCCCAATGCAAAGGAGTAAGGTAATAAATCGCCGTGGGGGGTAATGAATATCACTCCTGCCCCCGCTCTTGCTGTTCGTGCAGCGCCGTCAAAATACATCTGCCATGGGCTTTGCGATTCAGTCGCATCACTTGTTCATCTGGCAAGTCGTCATTGATGGTCTCGTTCCCTGCTACAGGGTGTGCTGCAAGAAAATCCGCCACTGCTTGTCCCTTTACTGCTTTCGCCGATTCGTATATAATAGTATATTCTGAGAGCAACAACATCCATTTGGCCAATCTTCCTGACAATAGTGGCCTTGTCATCAAAAACTTTATCGGATCTGCTCTTGAGATCAAAGTTATGTCATGGGAGAGACAGTAATGCCTCAGCTTTTGTACCGCGAATATTAGTGCTAAACACTCCTTTTCGATTGGAGAATAATTGCATTCTGCCCCCACTAGTGTTCGGCTTAGATAATAAAGAGCAGTCTCTTTTCCTTCTTCATTTACCTGGGCCAATAAAGCACCCAAAGAATTCTCAGCTGCAGATATGTATAAGATAAGCGGCTTACCTTTTATTGGAGCTGTTAATACTGGCGGTTGTCTCAACAGTTCCTTTATCGAATCGAATGCATTCTGACAGGCTTGATCCCATACGAACTTTGTATCTTTCTTCATGAGATGGGAGAATGGCTGGCACCTTCCTGCTAAATTCGAAATAAAGCGGCGGATGTATGCCAGTTTTCCTTGTAAACTTTTTAATTCCTTCAGTGTTGTAGGTGCCGTCATATTTTGGATGGCTTTAACTTTCTCGGGATCGATTTCGATACCCCTATGTCGTATGACAAAGCCAAGAAATTTGCCTGAAGACACCCCAAATGCGCATTTAGTCGGGTTCATCTTTAGTTGTTTCTTCCTCAATCGATGAAAAACTGACATTAAATGTTCGCGGTGTTTCTGATGATCTTCTGACCTGACTACCATGTCATCAACATAACATTCTACATGTTTATGCATCATATCTTGGAATATATTTTGCATCGCTCTCTGATATGTTGCCCCGGCATTTTTGAGACCAAATGGCATAACCTTATAGCAATAAATTCCGAGCGGCGTTCTGAATGCTGTTGCCTCCTCATCTTCGGGTGCCAATCTAATCTGATTATATCCTGCATAGCCATCCATAAAAGACATAATGGCATACTGAGTCGTACTATCAATTAACAATTCTGTAATTGGGAGAGGGAAATCATCTTTCGGACAGGCCTCGTTCAGATCCCTGAAGTCGATGCACACTCTGATTTGTCCATTTTTCTTTTTCACATGGACAATATTCGATATCCACTTGGGATATTTGACTTCTCTGATGAACCCGACTTTTATCAGCTTACTGACTTCTTCTTCAATTGATGGAATCAAATCTGGATGGAATCGCCTTTGTGTTTGTTTAACTGGCCTTTTCTCTTTGAAGATATTTAACCGGTGCATTGCTACGGAGGGTTCTAGGCCTGTCATCTCTACATAAGTCCAAGAGAAGATATCTTTATTTTCTTTGAGGAGTTGGACATATTTCTCAGCTTCTTGTTTGGAAAGACCAATACTAATAAACGTATTCCGTGGCTTTTCTTCTGTGCCCAGATTTAGCTCTCGTAAACTGTCAATTGTTGGTTGCCCCCCGTCTTCCATTTGCTTCGGAGCCATTTCGGGATACTCGACTGTTTTGGGGTCCTCGTCTGATATTTGTGCAGCTGCAGTCACATTTACTGATGATTCTACCCCCAATCCTTGAAATTTTCTCCGCTTTTCTTGATTAATCCCAAGAGGGATTTGTACTCCCTTCCCTTGATTCAGCCCAGCGGGTTCTTCGCAATCAAAACCCATTCCTTTCATAATCTTCTTGCTCACTGAACTGTATCCCTCCAGGTTTTGTGGTGTTAACCTGCCATGATATACATTATTCCCGATTTCTTCTTTTAAATCTGTTTCTTTTTTTTTGCAGCGTAAAATTCTATCGGCTCAGGGTGTTTTGCGCTGGCCTTGACTTGGAATCTTTTTGGAGCGGCTAAAAACGGCTTGCTCCTTTCTACGTTTGGCAGCGGCATTGTATAATTAGACTGCAAAGTTTTTAGCTGTTCAGGCGATAATAAAGTTAATGGCGGTTGCCCTGGTTGTCTCAGACGCTTTGGCACAAAATAGAACTTCTTCTTTACTTCTATAGTCTTAGAAGATTCAGCCTTTTCCTCTCTGACATTGTTTACTTGAATATCTTTCAGAATTCTGTTTTCATCACTATCCCGCGTTTCTTCAGCGAACCCTTTGTAATAGCTTGCATCTGCAAAGAAAGACTCAGCTTCTGTATATGGTCTTGCGTCTGCCATCACTTTATATTGTCGCCCACCTTTACAGTATTTGAAGCACTGGTGCAGAGTAGAAGGTACGATACTGTATTGATGTATCCATGGCCTTCCCAGGAGAAGATTATACGTTGTCATTGCGTTTATGACATGGCATACAACGTTAGTCGTCAATTCTCCCACTTCTAATGTCACTGTAATCTTCCCGAGTGCGCGTTGCCCATCCTGGTTGAAGCCCTGTATCATCATTCCACTAGGGCGTAGATCAGAACGGCGATATCCCAGCTTGCTTATCATAGACAGTGGCAGGAGGTTCACTGCAGACCCATTATCTATCATAATCCGTTTAACCTTCTTCTCACGGATATGACCTTCTATCATCAATGGTCTATTATGTTCCACTTCACAGATCAAATCATCATCGGAGAATGAAATGATTGGCAAGCAATCCGTTCGTTCATTATATTCCTCATGCCCCATTTCTGTCAGTAGAGTTTCCCTAACATTATGATTAGATAATGCTTGGACCAGACTTTGTCGAAACTCCTCTGATAACTTGAGCGCATCATAAATGCTTAGCCGTGCCGGTATCCCCTTCAAATGGCTGACCACGTCGTAAGTTACCTTTGCCTTTTCACTTTTCTCTTCATTCTCATCGCTATTTTTCGGTTTCTGAACGGTTTCTTTCCTTATAATCTTTGCCCTTTGCTTCACAGGGCTTGCTGTTTTCTTTCCCGATCGCAAGGTAATAACTGCCACTTTCTTTGTCATCTTTTCGCCCCTTTTTCTTTCTACCTCTCGAGCTTTCTCTCGAATCGCGAGCATGTTTACTGCCACCCTTGTGTTCTTTTCTTTTCCTTCGCCAGTTATTATTTCACCCTTGTCTATCATCCGCTGTATTATACATTTCAACGTATAGCAATTCTCCGTCGGATGTCCTACCAGACGATGATAGCGGCAGAAATCTCTTTCCCTGGTCTTTGTCACATCTTCGGGGCGCTTGGGTTCTGGCAATTCTATTGTGCTGGCTTTCAATAGCTGTTTCATCATAGGAACTACATCTTCCTTCTCAAAACCGAACCCCTCATGAGAATCCAGCATTCGGAGTCTCTTTCCACTGTATTTATGTCTTGATTGATTCCATCCTTGTCTTCGATCTGCCCTTTTATCTCTTGAATCCCTGGTATCTCTATTTTTTTATCATGTTCGACAGTATTCACATTCGTCCTGCCAGGCATTCTTCTAACAGTCTCGCGGTGGAATGCTGGTATTTTACGAGTCATCAACTCTAAAGCATGAGCTTTAGTGGCCAAGTCGCGGAACGTTCTGATATCGGCACTGGTGAGTCCAAACGCAATTCCTGTATCCATAGAATTCAGACACATTTTGACCTGTTCCTTTTCTTCTGGCAACTGCCTACATGAGGCTCCTAATGTCTTCCATCTGTCTATGAACTTTTGGACTGGTTCTCCTTCCCTCTGCCGTATGGAGGCCAACTCTGTAATACTAACGTCACGCTCAGAAGAGAAGAAGTTTGACATAAAGGCATCCTGCATTTCTTCCCACGTATGCATCGATCCGGGAGCCAAGCTGGAATACCACCGAAAAGCTTTGTGCGTTAATGACGACCCGAACAATCTCAGGCAATACTGCGGTATTGTAGAAAAATTCCCCATGCTGGTAATGAAGTGCATCAGGTGTTCCTCCGGCGATCCTTCCCCATTAAACTTCTGAAAATCTGGATGTTTAAAATTGGCTGGGAATGGAATATCTTCCACTTCTCTTGGATATGGCGTTCGATATCTGAAACGGCCAGTGTTTTCACGTTCTCTTTCTATTCTCACTGTTTCTTCGACGACTTGTCTTATGTCATCTTGTGTTATGGTTCTTGCGACTGGAACAGACTCTCGAGATCCTATCCCTTGCGGATGAGAGCCTTCGGGCCGATTTTCTCGTCCATTCATCGTATTCGTCATTAGCGGGGCAGCTATCTGGGCCATGTTGTGTGCATGAGTTGTCAGGGCTTCTCTGAGGTGTCTACACTCTTCCATTAATACTCTCTGTGCTTCTGCCATCTCATTAATACGATCTTCTGTAGTTGATGCGTTGCCTTGTCCTGTCTCAGTCACATATACTGTAGCCTCTCCACTCTTTGACGAGGCCGTAATTGGAGTAGGATGAGAAGATGCCGACGTAAGAGGACTCAAGAAGAGGGGAGAAGGTGGATTTTCTTTTGACTTCTCTATATTTCTGGTATTATCAACTGATTGAGGTGATATAGACATCCATGAGCTTGTCTTTGGAGATGTCGATATTGAGGAACCTGTCATTACCGTTTTGCCTTTCTGTTCTTTCGTCCATTTAACCTTTGGGGCGATTAAAGCTGGGAAGTCGCGTAACGCTGACTGTGGAACTACCCGTTTAGGATATATTTCGGGAGGGGCGAGCTCAGGATGCTTCCTAGCTGCATTGCGCGTTATTGGCCCTCGAACTCTCGGCACGGGCAGATTTATTCGGGCATTTCTTGCATTCCACGCTCTTGTCTTACGGGATACTACGACAGTCCAATCCTTAGTACTGTCCAACGGTTGAGGTGAAGCAGATACGACTCCAGCCATCACTTGAGTTATATTGCTCTTGGTTGCGGGAACCGAGTCATACATACGGGAGTTTGATCCGGCGTATACTCTATCACGAACCCAGTTGTAGTAAAGCGAAAGTTTACTTCTCTTGCAGGAATTGTCATTGATTGTAACTTGCAGTTGAATTAATGTACCTTCAGTTATAAAACATATCTATAGTTAGTTTTCTGGAGGATAGAAGGATCTATCTTAGAGATGAAGGGGAGGATGTTCCCACTGAGAGTCGCCATTTTGGCGTCAGAAAGACGCCAAACCATGGTGATTGTTTTTTCAATCATCTTAATGTTGATGTTAAAATAAGATAAGAAAGTTTCCCAGTGGAGTCGCCATTTTGTTTCGACAAGAAAACAGAAGTGTTTGATTTGGGGAATTGATCTTATTCAAACATAACAAAAGAGTATTCAGAACAATCATCATATTTTATTAATATTGGGTTCATTTACATCCTCTATACATCCCTTGATTCTAAGATAAATCACATAAAAAGAACAAATTATTTTTAGCAAAGCTTATTATTTGTCCAATCCTGAATTCGGCAGCCTTTCGGCGTATGTTTTAGTCATCTCCCAATACTTAGGAGGAATCGCTGAATAGATCATCTGATCTTCATAGAGACAGAAATTTCGGCAGCACTCCAACGCTATTTTGGTCATCTCTCAATACTTAGGAGGAATTACTGAATAGATCATTTGATCTTTTCTTTTAGAGAAGTAATTTCTCCTACAAGTCGATCAGCTGACTATTTGCGCAGTCCGCGCAACCAATCTCGTAGTTGCGCGATCCGCGCAACTGATATACATGTTGCGCGGTCCGCGCAACTGAACATGGCTCTGCTCTCTCTACCTTCAGTTGCTCTATTTCAGTCTCTCCAAAAATCTCTCTCTGTATGAGAAGGGAGTGGGGTATTTATAGACCTTTCACACGTGTCAGAGATCTTCATTGATTGTGCGATCCGCGCAACGACTCTCTTCGTTGCGCGACCGGCGCTACTGCTTTCTTCGTTACGCGACCGGCGCAACTGCTTTCTTTGTTGCGCGATCCGCGCAACTGCCTTCCTTGTTGCGCGACCAGCGCAATCTGTAATTTTGGCTGCTTCAACCGCGCAACCTTCCTTTTTGGTTGCGCGATCCGTGCAACCTGTCTTTCTTTATTATTTGTTTCCTTTCCTCTTCATGATGATAATTTTTATGCTCCAACAATCGTAACACTCGCGAACTAAAAAGTACGGGGTGTTATATCCACTCCTAGCGGACGCGCTCAACCCACGAGTGTACCGGATTTCACTATCGGAGATTTTAATTCATGTTCACCTCTAACCTTTACAGTCTTACACAAGGACCCAGTGTACACTCTCACCGAAGGCTCCCACAAGAGACTTTAATTGGTTTCCTATCAACTAACCAACAACCTCAGTCCTAGTTCAAGGACCTACGTTTTCTCTCGTTAGAGGATCCCATGGTGACTAACACGTAAACATCCGTGTCTGGTGAATTCGGCCATACACAAGAGCCTAGGTCCTACACAAGAACCTATCGAGTTTGGGTAACAAACTCTTACCCTTAATCTTACATAAGGAAAGAGAATGTGGGCTCACTAAATGACACTTGTTGAATTGAGCCCATTTGACGCGTCATGCTTGATTTGCTTATTCAAAGCTCTCCCATGCTTGAATTAGCTCCTCAATCGCTCTCCCGATCATTGATGTTGATGCTTTGCCAAGGCTTCAATTATAAAATCAAACACCTTGTATGCAATGCTCCATTGAAGTGACCAAGGTGATGAGAGTTGAAAAGGGCGGTGAAGACCGCACTAGTAGAAGTCGGAATATGCCAATATGTCCTAGAGGGGGGTGAATAGGACTTTAAAACATTTTTATGGTTTATTTAAAATCCTATCACACTAATCATAATAGCAGACATATATTAGGATAACTCAAGCATAACTCTACTGGCTTCCAAGCCCGGTAAAGGATCCAATCATAAACTATCTTAGAAGTAAGCAGTATGCAAGCTAGCTTATGATGGATATGACTGTGTAGGTGTATGTGGTGTGATCAAATATTCAGATGAGGAAGTATTAAAGCAAATCACACAATCATAATAATAACAATCTCAAACACAGTCATTTTATAGTGGTTCGACGATAAGTCTACGCCACTCCCGGTAACTGTACTCAACCCTTGAGTGTACCGGATTTCACTAAGGAGGTTTCAAAACGGTTCACCTCAAACCTAAGGTTTTAAATTAGGTTCACCTTCAACCTTTACAACCTACACTGAGGCTGACTGTTTATGCTCTCACGAGCAAGGGTCAACACAACGCACCCACTTTTAGGCACACTGGCCAAGGATCTTCCATAAGACCTTACTGGAGGTTTCTACACAGTTAACCTCAAACCCGAGGTTTTACACGGTTTACCTCAAACCCAAGGTTTTACACGGTTTACCTCAAACCCAGAGTTTTACTGGTTCACTCCTAACCAAATGTTTATGCTCTCCACAGAGCAATGGTTCACACAACGCACCCACCACGTACACTCCCGCCGGAGGCCTCCTCGAGGACTTCAAAGGGTGAGAACCACTTAAGACCCAATCCTACAAAGGAATGATCACAAGTGTCCTCTTGGACTCTAGATACTTACAAATAAGTTGATGAGTCCCGTTTAGTACAACGCCGAAGATCTCTTCCTCCTTAGTGACGAAGAGTCTTCTGCTCCCTTGATCCGTAACACATAATGTTGTACCAATACTAGGCTTCGGGTTGGGTCAAGGTGAAGATGGAATCCTACTCTCTAAAGATTTTCCTATAAGGAAGATGAGTAGGTCCACTCTTATGCATTCAAGGCATCCCAGCTTAATGATTTACAATTAAGTTAGTAGCTGGAGGATCCTTAAATGCGGAAGTTCATTCCCCAATCCACTCTATTGAATATCAATGGTGAGGGTGGATTGGAGGATGAACTCCCTTGAGAGAAAGGGCTTTGGATATAAGATATAAGTTAAAACACACAAAAGCACTCTCTTCTTTCTCTCACAGTAACAAAAGACAAGTCCTTTATAAATAGGTAAAAAGTTCCAACGAATATAAAATGGTCACATTTATGACAGAGTTCGATATCATCGAGTAGGTTCGATATTATCGAGCGTATATTCTCGATAGCATCGATGGTCTGCTCGATGACTCGAACTCAAGTCATACGCTTTTGAAACTCTTTGCCAACTGGTCGATGAATCAAAACTATTATCGATGTCATCGGATTTTGAACTCTAATTCTATCGATGACAGGTTTGATCCATCGACACTTGAAAAATGAGAGAGACTTGACTTTGAAATATTTCATGTTTTTATGAATGATCGGGGAACCATTAAGAGATCATCGGAATTTGAATGTCGATGATATCAAGATCAGAGTCGAGGCATCGATAAATCCAGCAGATTTTTCTTTAAGCTTGTTGGACAGTTTATGACCTTGTTCGATGCAATTGACCTGGTGCCGATATCATCGATATTTGAATATCGATTCTATCGAAGGGCCCTTGATCATAGTTAAAACAACCTGAAATATCTGCTGTAAGATATGTCCGCCCACGATCGATATCATCGATGAACTTCCGATCTTATTGATATTTGATTTCAGATCATATCAGAAGGCGCATCGATATATCGAAGAAATTTGAAATTTTCTCTAAAAAATAGGGGCGCTGGAGTACTGCCTGTCGATCTTATCGAGCATTCTCATGGGCTCGAGATTTGAGTATCGATGATATTGATACGTGTATCGATACATCGATAATTCGTCCAGATATGTTATGAAGTTGTTGGACATATTTGGTCCTCTTTTCGATGATATCAATAAAGCATCGAGGACTCGACAGCGCAGGTCGATCATATCGAGGGTGTTTCGATAAAATCGACAAGGCAAGAAAAACTTAGAGATTTTCCTGTTTTGAAAAAAGTTTTCTCACGTTAAAACCCTATGATTTCTAACTTATTTTTAAGGGTTTTCTTCACCTGGTGTTTAGGGTCATGGGATGTGAGGCTTTAGATTTACCTGTGGCGAGCTTGCACATATCCGGTTGAGGCAAACGCTTGAATCGATCTTCCTATCAGGCTCTTAGACAATCTGACTCAACACTCACGTAATTTGACAATCCAGGGCACTTTCAATCTCCCCCTTTGTCAATTACGTGACAAAATCCTAAAACACCCTAGAACACTCTAGACAAACACATCCTAAATTGTGTGTACATGCTTTTACACAATTTTACAATTTCTAGCTCATGTACACACCCAATAGTTGCTCCCCTGTCTTGTAAATTCCAACTCCCCCTTGCTCGTTGCAGCTGCTCCCCCTAACACCTACAACAACATCTAAGCAGATATACAATTTCCATTCGGGGTGTTTGTAAATGTTCTCCCACTTTTTGTTAGTCATTGACAAAGATATATCAAGTGATATTGACTGAAGAGTGAGTTACTTGGGAGAACCGAACAAGCAGAAGCAGAACAATTGATGTATAATACTTAACTTAGTTCAAACAGACATTAATTTCAGAACATATGGATGCATAGTAGATCAGATACAACAGTGAGATAACAGATAGAATAATTAGTAAAGGATAGTACATGCATACCATATCAGAAACTTGATAAACAAGGGGAACTCAAAGCATAATTTGGCATTAAAAATATGAATTCTATTCAGCCATATTCAAAAGGAAACTAAAATATCCAAAGTAAATTGCCCAAGTGTAACACCCCGGATTTTTTCTAACTTGGCAATGGACATCCTTGGACGTAGAACTGCCCTAGGACCTTATTCTGCCGTGATTAGGGCGTAATTTAATTAAGTATTAATAGCTTGAATCACCTTCTATACAAACTACAAAGGCCCGAGTAGCGCCTTAGGCAGAAATCATATAGGACCAAATCCTTTAGAAATTAGACGAAATTAACTAAGTGCTAAACTGGATTACCTATAAAATTAGCACTAATCACTTTAAATATGAACCGCAAAATCCAAAACCTGCAGAATCATCGACGCTACATTACCCTATAATCTAGGATCAATCTCATTACCTTGTTGCTCTCGGGAGCAAATTGAAACTTTGTATCGGACCTGAATCGCGCGTCGAAAGTCCGATTACTACGAAACCAAATGGTTAGGACCGCCTTACTGGGCTTGACAACCATCTCAAATATCAAGTCCAACTTGTGTCTAGAAACTCACAACTTGAGCTCGGAGTGAAGTGTGTGAGAAACGTGGATATCTTTAGAAATAAAAATCTAAATTTAAGTAATCTGAGACTTGTCGCTTGTGGGCCAAATATAAGGATTCTGATCGTCAGAATCTAACCCAAATATACCCTTAGATCAGGAGAAATTTTCCATACATGGCAGTGTACTTGTGGCCCTGATCGAGTTTCGGTGACCGTTGAATGGAAACTGGTCCGCCATGATCGATCTGTAAATCTGATTAGACTGAAAACTTAACTCGACCTAGATCCATGGTCAGGGAGCTTAAGTCCGACCGCACATAGAAAAGGGGCCTTATCACGCCCCAAACTTGGAAACCGGGCTCACAAAATTTCCGATCGCCGAATCCGGTGCCGACAACCTCCGTAGTACCCCATTCTCGGCTCCCGGCATCCATACGCCGGATTCCGATCCTGGGATCCTATAAGGAGGATTTTTCAATGTACATTTAACTCGTAATAAGCATAACCACAAGTTTACCCAAATCACAAAGACAACATCATCATCACATATCCACTAATATAAACAATTGAATACAGTACTGAAAGGGAAATACATATGTCAAAAATCAAAGCTCCATAAGTCCGTTGCATGCTCCAAGTTCAATGCTGCTGCAACCTAACGCTACCTGCACGCATCTATCATGCATAAGCATATAGAAAGCTTAGTAGGCGGTGAAAGTGTGTGCACAAGGTAAGTGCCAAGTAAGCAATATCAGAGTAATCAGAGTAAGTGGAAGTACTGACAAGTCCATGAGTCATACAATATCAAGGTACACAATGCAATCAACTGTGCAAATGAGGTGTCAAAGCGTGCTGAATATTAGATGCCGAGGATACAATGCCATAAATCATACAATATCGAAATAAGCGGAAAATATACTGATAAGTCTATGAGTGCTATCAGCAGTACCAAGGCTATGCGATGCAAAACATAATAAGACAATAACAGATGCTGAGGATGCAATGCAATATGCAAATCCTGACAAGCCACGAATACCATCAATCTCATCTAGGCCATATAAGTGCAAAAACATAGTAATCCAACATGCTAAGTACTGCGGATGCAATGTAATATACGGTGCGAATGAAATGACCGTGCTGGAATGTGAAGTCGGGCTGATAGTACGAAGTATCACAGGCTATGGGGTCCATCACAAGGGACTTCTATCCAAACCAGTCCCATACCTAAATTTGGATAGTCAGACACAATGTGGTAAACTCCGGATCTAAGGTTCGTCGCACGCCCAACTGAAATCCTGGCCATGTGAAGGTACACGTAACAAATAGTTACGCACCACCAGCCCGAGTGGATAGTGAATGAATGAATGAGTGGATATGCAATTCCTGCTCAATAAGTCCACATATCAGTACGGTTGCTCTCTGGGGAAATCACCGAGGTCTATTACACTCTAAATCAGATTGCCGCCCCATCGACGCAACAAGGTGAGTGGAAGAGACCTCACTATCTGCCTGCCAATATCGGGCTCGGCTCGTCGATAGAGGACCCATTCCTCGAGCTGGTCAGAATTGACCTATCATTACCCCCTCCTCTCGGGCAGGTAAGGTCGTACCCCCTTCCAACCGACCACGACATAGTGGGAGATGCGGCCTAATGGTATACGGCCCTCATGAGCTCATGCATCCACTCAGTCTAGACGTTGGAGCAACCTCTGGAACCAAGAGGGTTCTGAGACTTTCACCCAAGGATATCTATAGCACCCCATATAGAACAGATTTTCGGTGTCTCATCTGGCCATCCACGAAATACTTGTTGAGGCTACGGCCCTGATGTCGCTAGGGCGTATAGTGGTCATGTCACACAAATACGAGATGCATGAGTCACACGATCCAATCATGCATCAATCATGCGCATGCCATGCTCTCATGTGGGGCAACTCCGCCTATCAGGGAGCCCTATGAACAACCTGCCCTATGGCATATGCAATGGTCAATCACATTCATAACAAACATGCAGATGATGCGTATGGGCATGTATTATGATGCTATGCTGTCACATACTCATAATCGGTATCAATAACTAGCATCGACAATTGACATCGATAATGTGGACATTCAACCAACATTGCCCCCAAGGAACGACCCACATAGAGCCTAACATATAGTGGACCCACGGCCTCACACAAGGGCCAAATACACAACACCATAGGCCTCACTCAAGAGTTTTTCACATCACGATGGGCCTCTCACATGGGCCTAATATACATCACACTAGGCCTTAAACACGGGTTGAATACACATCACAATAGGCCTCAAATACGGGCTGCATATACATCACATTGGGCCTCAAACATAGGCCGAATACACATCACAATGGGCCTCAACTACGAGTCGCATATACACCATATGGGTCTCGACAGTCAGCCTCGGCAATCAAAATCGGCCTTGGCAATCAGCCTCGACAATCGGAATCGGCCTATACAAACGGCCTCGACAAATCAGAATCGGCCTCGATACTTGGCCTTGACAATCGGAATCAATCGATAATCGGAATCGGCAAATCGGTCACCTCAATCGGCAATCGGTCACAACAATCGAAATCAATCGATAATCAGAATTGGAAAATCGGTCATGTCAATCAGAATTGGCAATTGCCACGACAATCGGGATCGATTGATAGTCAGAATCGGCAAATCGGTCAGGTCAATCGGAATCGGCAATCGCCACGATAATCGGGATCGATCAATAATCAGAATTGGCAAATCGGTTAGGTCAATCAGAATCAGCAATCTCCATGACAATCGGGATCAATCGATAATCGGAATCGGCAATCGCCACGACAATCGGGATCGATCGATAATCAGAGTCGGCAAATCGGTCACGACAATCGGGATCGATCGATAATCAGAGTGGACAAGTCGGTCATGTCAATCAGAATCGACAATCGGCCATGACAATCGGTCACGACAATCGGGATCGATCGATAATCAGAATCGGCAAATCGGTCACGACAATCAGATCGATCGATAATCAAAATCGACAAATCGGTCACGATAATCGGATCGATTGATAATCAGAATCAGCAAATCGGTCATGATAATCGGTTCGATCGATAATCAGAATCGGCATATCGGTCACGACAATCAGTTCGATCGATAATCAGAATCGGCAAATTGGTCACAACAATCGGATCGATCGATAATCAGAATCGGCAAATCGGTCATGACAATCGATTCGATCGATAATCAGAATCAGTAAATTGGTCACAACAATTAGATCGATTGATAATCAGAATCGGCAAATCGGTCACGACAATCGGATCGAATGATAATCAGAATCGGCAAATCGGTCGTGACAATCGGTTCGATCGATAATCAGAATCGACAAATTGGTCATGACAATCGGTTCGATCGATAATCAGAATCGGCAACTCGGTCACGACAATCGGTTCGATCGATAATCAGAATTGGCAAATCGGTCACGACAATAGGATCGATCGATAATCAGAATTGGCAAATCAGTCATGACAATCGGTTCGATCGATAATCAGAATCGGAAAATTGGTCACGACAATTGGATCGATAGATAATCAGAGTCGGCAAATCGGTCACGTCAATCGGCCACGATAATCGGGATCGATCGATAATCGGCCTCGATCGATAATCGGCCTAAGGAAAGTTCACAATGTGGACGTCCAACCAGCATTGTCCATCAATGTGGACCTTTAACCAACATTGCTCCCAAGGAGTGGCCCACATAGGACCATACATACAGTGGACCCACAACCTCGCACTATGGCCTAATATACACATCATGGGCCTCAATAGCATCAAATGAGCCGATTCAAATGGGCCGAATCAAATGGGCTAGTACAAATGGGCCGAATCAAATGGGTCGAATCAAATGGGCCGATGTAAATGGGCCGAATCAAGTGGATCGAATCAAATGGGCCGGTGTAAATGAACCGAATCAAGTGGACCCCTGTAACGCCCTAAAAATCGGGGGTCGATCAAAGCTCAGCTCCCAAGTTCCAACGCATCACTTATGCAACATAGATAATGATGATTATGATGAGTGCATTGAAACATGAATGAGATTATACCAAAACAGCATATCATACTCCAGAGACAAGTGAAATTGCAAGCGGAAGTCTGTGATAGATATATAAAAATATATAAAGTGTGGTAAGTCTCCAGAGTGTGATAATGTTACCAGGTAAAATAATTACATGTACAATTCCAAAATATACCAAAGGTGTAATGTCATCTAGTCAACATCCCAGAAATCTCCGTCGATTAGGACACGGCTCACATGAACCCGCCCGAAAACTGCATGTAGGAGAATGTCTCCTCGTCGTCCTCGAAGTCCGGATCCGCCTCGTAGGCATCGCCACCACCTGCAACTAAGACAGGGTCTGGTTGGTGTATACAACACCGTCCCATAACGTGGGAGTGAGTGATCAACTCAGTGGAACAATAAAGTAAAGGTTAACATGTTCTCAATTCAATCAAGCAGTAATGATAATACAATACAGCAATCAAGTCATAAGTACTCTTGTCAATGCAAGAATGATATGAATGATATGATGCATGCCCTCGCCTACGCTCCCTCAGCGACTTCATCTCACGTTCGCGCATGCAACCCTTCCTCAGTGTTTGACCAGCTACGCCAAACGCACACGTAATGCGGTGCATGCACATGATTACCAAGTTCTTATTAGTCCTTTTCATACAGCAGGATTGGAAAACTAAGGTACCTCCCTTATGTCATTTCTCAAACAATGATCCATCCTAGGGTCGTCAGTCCTAGTAATTCTCATACGATGTTACGGTTCTAGGTCGCTACAAAAGGCTTGTCACCTGATCAGTGCAGGCCTAGTTTATACTCTGATTACTACAGAAAGACTCGTCGCCTCAACGCAAGTTCAGAGTATGCTCGATGTCACTACAAAGGGCTCGTCACCTTATCAGTGTAGGCCGACAGTTCGAATATAGTGTCCCATACCACCGTATTCGTCTCACGAGCTTTGGTTGCTCACTGGTCACTACGGGTGGGCTCATCGCCCCAACGTAGGCCGACAGCTCGACCACATTGTCCCATACCACCATGTCCGGCTCATGAGTCTTGGTGGATCGAGGTACCATGGTTTAATGGGGTTTCACTGGTGAGTTTGGTACCTTAGGTTCAAACATTAGCGTCCATATATGGTGAACATACAATAGACAAATCGGGTTACTTGACGAGCTCAACTAGTACGAGCGCACATCGAATAGATCGACATGAAGTGCTTGAGCACTTTGTGTGACCTAACCACTGCCGACGACCAATGTACGACTCGGGTTCACCGAACACATCCAAGGTGGCGAAAACAACTTCAGCCACCAAATCAAGGCCTATTACCGATTGCCTAGACTATATCATAGTCCCAACCTCATTCAATTTCAACAGGTAATCATATGAGACAGTCAAGCAGTAATGAACAAATAATTCAAGTCTTACAATCACATGAGCATGTTGTAAAGTGCAACACAAACATGATTTCACACACATTTAGTCCATAAATAAAACAGACATCATAATGTAACGTACATGGAGGAAATCATACACATAATTAAGGTAACCGAGATTCATATCTCAACTCTCATACAAAGTACTTCTTAGTAACAACTAACTTATTCAGACATTTCTACAAACACTTAGGCTACATACATCGTCATACATGATGTATGTTGATTACACATGTATTAGGCTAAATCATTTTACTAGGCAGTTGCCCCGTATACCACATGCATATACCCACGACGGATAATCATGGCATGCATGAATCCGGGTTCCATATTCATTTAATCATTTCCACAAACACTTGGGCTACACACTTTAACATAGATAACGTATATTGGTCGTGACGTGATTTAGGGCAAATCCTTTCACTAAAGAGTTGTCGCATATATAACAAACATATATCCACGACAGATAATCATGTTAGGCACAAATTCAAATTCCATACGTATTCAAACATCTCAACATATGCCTAGAATACACTATATTCCACATAGTTCATATATAATTGTAAGGTGAAACAGACGACACATTTTGCATGTGAAATAGCACACACGTCAGTTATAAATCATTAACCGACATCGAAAGCCTTGAAAACCATAACCTATACATTTATAGTCCGCACCTTACGCCGATAGACACGAAACGAAATCAGTTTAAATGTTAAGTCTTTGTCTACGACACCACAATAACCTATAACAGGGAATAGGTTAGCTAATTCATCTATTACACTAGTTAGAAACCTTAAAACAGGTTAGGGTTAGGATTTCTTACACAAGTACATTGTCGGAAACGCTGGATTTGTGATACAGACATGGCAAACAAGTGCGTGGAATAGCGGGATCAAATCCCAAGATAAATCTCCAACTCTCTCTCTCTTTCCTTCTCTTTTCTCTCTTCTCTCTCCTAGGGTTTTCCAAATTCGTATGGGATGAGAGAGTGAGGGTTTAAGGCCCTCATATAGGCCCAGAACTGATGGAAATGGCCCTAGGGCCAAGGTATACTTAGGTTATAGCCAAAGATCGGCTGTTCCGATCCAACGGAGCACTTCTGGAGGCCCCTTTTCTGCGTGCGGTTGGACTTAAGCTCCCTAACATTGGATCTAGGTCAAGTTAAGTTTTTGGTCCGATCGGATTTGCAAATCGACCGTGGCAAACCAGTTTCAGTTCAACGGTCACCGGTATTCGATCAGGGCCACAAGTACACTGACATGTGTGGGAAATTTTCCCTGATCTAAGGGTGTAATTTGGTCAGATTCTGACGGTCTGAATCCCTAGATTTGGCCTGCAAGTGAAATGACCCAATTCACTTAAGTCCCAGTTCATTTTCTAAAGGTATTCGCGTTTCTCACACACTTCACTCCGGGCTCAAGTTGTGCATTTCTGGACATTGTTAGCACTTGATTTCCGAGGTGTTTGTCAACCCCAGCAAGACAGTCCTAACCGTTTAGCTTCGCGTTAATCGGACTTTCGACGTGCGGTCCAGGTCCGATACGGAGTTTCGTGATGCTCCTAGGAGCAACTGGGTAATGAGATTGTTCCTATGTTATAGGGTAATGTAGCGTTAATGCTTCTACAAGTTTTAGGTCTTACAGTTCGTATAGAAAGTGGTTCAAGCTAATTCTAATGAGTATTCAGTTTAACACTTAACTAAATTATGCCCTAATTACGACAGAATATGGTCCTAGGGCAGTTCTACGCCCCTTTCTGGCACTTTTAATTAGTATATTATTTTAATTATTTTTTAGTAGTTCATCATCAAGTCTACTTAATCTCTACCAAATTTCATTAGATTTCGCTTTGTAGAAAAATTCTAAAAATCCTAGAAGCGGCAGCTGTCCAAACTAATAGTTTTCGGACAGTTGTCACAACGATCTATATTAACTATATTAAAATTTTTATTATATTTTTACTTATTTTTATATGAAACTAGACTTATCAAGCTTTAATCTGGCTTTTGAATCACCTAAATCGAAGTTATAACGAGGGAGATATGATTATTCCGAGTAGGACAAAAATCGTAGAAAATTTCAGAAAACGGGCCGCCCGGCCCACTGCGGCCCGACCGGGCCCGCTTTATGGACGATGCCTCGCCGGTCGCTGGACTATCTGGGGTGGTTTCGCCACTCGATATTTGAAATGGGTGTATTTTACAAAGAGGAATGAGTTATTCGACGTGCAATATATGTTTTGGGGTAGGAGAAGCTGGTTTATTCAACTAGCCTACTTATTTCATGAGATTCCAAAAGGTTAATAGCTAAAAACCCATTTTATTTATTTATTTTCTATTCATAGTAATTTTTAGCGTACGTATTGTTCTTCATCACCTAAATTTAATATTTGTGTCTAATATGACAGTCCTTAGAAAATTTTGAAGAATAAGGTGATGAAAGGTGAGATTTTTGAAGGAAATGGGAGATTTTGAAGGAAATGGGTTGAAAGGGTATTTGAGACTTTGGGATTGAATTTTGAGAAGTAATTAAGGTGTTAGGATCGACCCATTACCTAAAGACATCTATTTCCAAGTTGGTAAAAATTTGGGATGTTACAACCCCTAATTCATTAAATAGGCCATACCAATGGGTCATACCAACTACGCCCTTCACCCATTGTTAGAGATGATTTTAGAGAATTATTTAAAAATGAATCATATACAAGGATCATCTGGATCATACCACAAATGACAGTGATGATAATGATTTCCACAGTTAAATTTCAATGGGTCGTACCATAGTATTTATTTCCCATCCGGTCTGTTCATAAGGTCACAAAGACCTAGATTTTTTTAAGGAAAATAAATATTGTAGTAATTGCTTCAAAACCTCTGGGCTCCCACAAGGGTTTCAATGGTGGATGTTCAATCCCCTCCACCGTTTTACTGCAGTGTAGTCCACTTGATAAAGAGCATGGATAAAATACATATATCAGGTGTAGGCCACACAGAACTTACTGATGTCAAGGTGCCCATTGATGGATGGTATAGATGAAGCACCTACATCATGCGTGGCCCACAAAACTTACAACTGGAAACAACAGTTATAACTGGTGTGGCAGACTAGCCAATCAGCGCCCATCGTCCATTCGAATGGTCTGGATTATAAATGGATGGACGACGCTGATAGAACTCATACACCATGTGGGGCCTCGTCCAAATGAACAGACGGTGAGGATGCAAATATACATCACCGTGAACTCCACCTGTACATTGATGAATGGACTGCGTTAATATTAACATACTCATGTTGGACTCCACCCGTCCCGATCGCTGGCCGGGGTGGATACAAACATACATCAGTGG
>JAJHSJ010000001.1:76204671-76308233 GCA_021015155.1 Magnolia officinalis
TGTTGAGAAGTGGAGCCATATCTGGGCCGCCCACGACCAGTCGAGGTTGCGCGGATTTCGTGTCGCAAGTCCTTTCGCAACTGGGATGCGAAAGGAGTTTCGCGGATTTCGTGTCGCAAGTCCTTTCGCAACTGGGATGCGAAAGGAGTTTCGCGGATTTCGTGTCGCAAGTCCTTTCGCAACTGGGATGCGGAAAGGGAAGTTGCCAAAACTATAAATTGGGGTCCCTAGGGCTATTCTAGGTTAAGGTGAATTTTAGGAAATTATTCTAAGGTGTGGGCAAGGGATTTTCTCTGTACTTCCAAGGGAGAGGTTAGTATATTGCCTTGTAATCTTCGTTTCTCTTCATAGTGGAATTTTCAATCCGTGGTTTTTTACCCTAGTTTGGGGTTTTTCCACGTATATCTTGTCTTGTGGTTTGTTTTGGATTGCTTTGATCTATTTCTAGTTTATATTTCTTCCTGTCTATCGTTTATGGGTGAGGCCTTAGATTGGATCTAGGCTCACTGCGTTGTTGGCGTGCTGCACAACAACTGGTATCAGAGCTATTGGTTTAGTTCTATTGGGAGCGATGGCAGAAGATGGAAAAACTAGAATTGAGAAGTTTGATGGTTCAAACTTTGCCTTCTGGAAGATGCAGATGGAGGATTATCTGTATCAGAAGGACCTCTATATTCCTCTAGGAGGAAAAGAGAAGAAACCAGAAAAGTTGACAGATGATGAATGGTTTTTACTGGATAGGAAGGCTTTAGGAACGATCCGACTCTCTTTGTCTAAGAGCGTCGCCTTCAATATATCCAAGGTAAAAACGACAAAAGAATTAATGGAAGCCCTAGCCACCATGTATGAAAAGCCCTCAGCATCCAACAAGGTTCATCTTATGAAACAGCTATTCAACATGAAGATGTCAGATGGTGGGAGCGTGGCTGAACATCTAAACGAGTTCAATACAGTCACGAGCCAGTTGGAATCCGTTGGCATTGCTTTTGAGGATGAGGTCAGGGCGTTATTGATCTTATCCAGTTTGCCAGACAGTTGGGATGGTTTGGTGATTGCTGTGAGCAATTCTTCAGGATCGACAAAGCTGAAATTTGATGATGTGGCCGGTCTAATTCTCAGCGAAGAATCTAGAAGGAAGGCATCAGGAGTTTCAGGGGATTCAGGGAATGCTCTAAACGTTGAAGGAAGAGGAAGATCGCTGAACAAATGAGGCAATAAACACGGGCGTTCTAAGTCAAGGGACCGAAAGACAAAGACGGGTGTTGGCATTGCGGCAAGAACGGCACATGAAACGTGATTGCAGGGCGCTCAAGAAACAAGAAGGAAGCTCTCAAGGTGGGAAAGATTCAGTGAATCTGTCTGAGGAGAGCGACACAGAGGCGTTGATCTTGTCTCTTGATGCGAGGAATGAGTCTTGGGTTATAGGCTCGGGTGCTTCGTTTCATGCTACTTCGTGTAAGGAAGTTCTGCGTGATTATGTGTCAGGTGACTTTGGGAGAGTCTACCTGGGTGATGATGAGCGGTGCAATATTGTTGGAAAGGGAGATGTTCATGTAAATTAGAAAGACGGAACAGTCTTGAAATTGAATGATGTCAGACATGTACCGAGTTTGAAACGTAATCTGATCTCAGTGGGACAGTTGGCTGATACCGGTTATGTGACGACATTCACCAGTGACTCCTGGAAGATCACAAAAGGTGCCTTGGTAATATCTCGGGGCAAAAAGGAAGGTACTTTGTACGTGACTTCAGGATCGTATAGTTCACTCGCAGTCGCATCAACTGGAGTGAATGGGCAATTATGGCATCAGAGGCTGGGACATATGAGTGAGAAATGGATGAAAGTGCTATTGTCAAAAGGGAAGCTACCAGGGCTGAAGTCTATTGACTTGGAATTCTGCAAGGACTGCGTGTATGGCAAGCAGAAGAGGGTAAGCTTCAAGAAGACGGGACGCGCTCCAAAGACACATCTGTTGGAGCTTGTACACACTGATGTGTGGGGACCGGCACAGGTATTATCTCTTGGTGGCTCACGTTATTTTGTTACCTTTATTGATGATGCTAGTAGAAAACTGTGGATCTACTTCTTAAAACATAAATCTGATGTATTTGATGTATTTAAGAAGTGGAAAGTTATGGTAGAAAATGAGACAGGTAAAACAGTAAAGTGTCTCAGATCTGACAATGGGGGAGAGTATTGTGATAAGAGGTTTGAGGAGTATTGTGCAGCAAATGGAATCAAACATCAGAAAACGATTCCAGGGACACCACAGCAGAATGGTGTGGCTGAGCGCATTAACAGGACCATCCTTGAGCGCGCCAGGAGCATGAGGTTACATGCAGGGTTGCCCAAGACCTTTTGGGCAGATGCTGTGAATACTGCCGCATATCTCATCAATAGAAGTCCCTCAGCACCATTGGATGGTGGGCTACCAGAAGAAGCGTGGACTGGGAAAGAAGTGAACCTTGCACATCTCAGAGTGTTCGGTTGCACTTCATATGTTCACATTGATGCAGAGCACAGAAACAAGCTGGATGCGAAGTCCAGGAGGTGCACGTTTATAGGCTATGGGCAACATGATTTTGGCTACAGGTTCTGGGATGCAGAAAACAGAAAAATCATCAGAAGCAAGGACGTAGTCTTTAATGAAAAAGTGATGCATAAGGACAGTGTGCAGGAAAATAAGGCCGAGAAAAAGAATTCGTAGAGTTGGAAGAGTTACCGGACATGGGTGTTACAGTGCCACAGGATGAGGCAGAGGCATACACCAGTTGTGAGGAGGTCTACTCGGGAGAGGAGACCCACGGTCCGATACTCACCCTCCTTACATTATCTACTACTGACAGATAATGGTGAGCCAGAGTGTTTTGAAGAGGCGTTACAGTCAGATATACGGGTTAAGTGGGAGCAGGCCATGGATGATGAGATGGACTCTCTTGAGTCTAATCGTACATGGGAGCTAGTCACTCTACCCAAGGGTAAGAAAGCTCTTCATAACAAGTGGGTTTACAGACTGAAGGAGGAGCACGATGGTTCGAAACGGTACAAGGCCAGATTGGTTGTGAAAGGGTTTCAACAAAAGGCAGGTATCGATTTCACTGAAATATTTTCACCGGTAGTGAAAATGTCTACGATTCGCATGGTCTTGAGTATAGTGGCTTCAGAGGACTTACATCTAGAACAGCTAGATGTTAAGACAGTCTTTCTTCATGGGGACCTTGAAGAAGAGATATATATGCATCAGCCGACAGGATACGTGGCACCAGGTAATGAGAACAAGGTGTGCAGACTGAAGAAGAGTCTATATGGCCTGAAGCAGGCCCCGAGGCAGTGGTACAAGAAGTTCGATAGTTTCATGTCGGGAAACGGTTTTAGGAGATGTCATGCAGACCACTGTTGTTACTTGAAGAAGTTTGATACGTCATACATCATCCTTCTTCTGTACGTTAATGATATGCTTGTGGCTGGCTCAAGCATGGAGGACATCTCAGATCTCAAAAGACAATTGTCTAGAGAATTTGCCATGAAGGATTTAGGAGCTGCAAAACAAATCCTATGCATGAGGATAAAGCGTGACAGGGAAAACAAGAAATTAGTTTTGTTACAGGTAGAGTACATAGCCAAGGTATTTGATCGATTCAATATGGGAGGTTGTAAGCCGGTTAGCACTCCATTAGCCAACCACTTCAAGCTATATAAGGAGCAAGGTGCAAAGACGCAGGAGGAACAGGACTACATGGCTAAAGTCCCATACGCGTCAGCTATTGGGAGTCTCATGTATGCTATGGTGAGCACGAGGCCAGACATTGCTCAAGCAGTGGGAGTTGTTAGCAGGTTCATGAACAACCCCGGGAAGGAACATTGGGAAGCTGTGAAGTGGATCCTTAGGTACTTGGTAGGTACTAAGGACGTAGGGCTGTGTTATGGTGGATCGAAAATCAAGTTACAAGGCTACGTGGATTCAGATTTGGCAGGAGATATCAACAGCAGAAGAAGCACTACGGGTTATGTTTTTACTCTGGGTAGTACTGCAGTCAGTTGGGTCTCTCAGTTACAAAAGATAGTATCTATCAGTACGACAGAAGCAGAATATGTTGCGGCTACAAAAGCATACAAGGAGATGGTGTGTATGCAAGGTTTTATGGAAGAGTTGGGTAAGAAGCAAGCAGATTGCAAGCTGTACAGTGACAGTCAGAGTGCAATACACTTGGCTAAGAATTTAGCCTTTCATTCAAGGACCAAGCATATTGCCATCAGATATCACTTCATACGTTCGTTACTGGAAGATGGATCGATTGCTCTGGAGAAGATTCATACAAGTGAGAATCCTGCGGATATGCTGACCAAGGCGGTCACAAGGGAGAAGCTGAAGCTCTGTTCAGCTTTGATTGGTCTTCAGGCTTGAAGACGGGGAGGTGGTGCACTCCGGATGAAGAAGACAAAGGTTTATGGAGATGTGTCTCCAAGTGGAGATTGTTGAGAAGTGGAGCCACATCTGGGGCCGCCCACGACCAGTCGAGGTTGCGCGGATTTCGTGTCGCAAGTCCTTTCGCAACTGGGATGCGAAAGGAGTTTCGCGGATTTCGTGTCGCAAGTCCTTTCGCAACTGGGATGCGGAAAGGAAAGTTGCCAAAACTATAAATTGGGGTCCCTAGGGCTATTCTAGGTTAAGGTGAATTTTAGGAAATTATTCTAAGGTGTGGGCAAGAGATTTTCTCTGTACTTCCAAGGGAAAGGTTAGTATATTGCCTTGTAATCTTCGTTTCTCTTCATAGTGGAATTTTGCATCCGTGGTTTTTTACCCTAGTTTGGGGTTTTTCCATGTATATCTTGTCTTGTGGTTTGTTTTAGATTGCTTTGATCTATTTCTAGTTTATATTTCTTCCTGTCTATCGTTTGTGGGTGAGGCCTTAGATTGGATCTAGGCTCACTGCGTTGTTGGCGTGCTGCACAACAAAAGGAAGTGGCACAAGGTCCCAAGTATGATTCTTCTCAAGAGCAGACATTTCTTCTATCATCGCCTTCGTCCAGTCAGGACTTTGAAGAGCATGTGAGAGAGATCGAGGAATAGTCTGTGATGAAAGGAAAGCTGCAAACGATTGAAAAGACGGTGAAAGATGTCATATGAAATGAAATTACTAATGGGGTGTTGAGTACAAGATCGTGATTCTTTGCACAAGGCAATGGAAAGATTTAAACTCGAGGTAAGAGAGTCACCTGAGCCAACATCCAAAGTGAGCAGAAGGGTGGATGGCTGAGCGTGTGAAGATTTATCTCGACGATGATACACCCGCAGAGGCTTAAGCTCACCCAAATCACCAACAGGATGCTAAATGGATGGGAGAGCAGTTTTCTCATGATCACTAGTGGAAAGAGGATAAGAGTCATACTCTCCCTGACTCGCAAGAGGATCACAGAGGGATCGACCTGGAGCTAAGAAAAAAGAAATATCCTCAAAGAAGGTTACATCGGCAGATATATATTTCTTGCGAGTCAATGGGTCAAAACATTTATACCCTTTCTGACTCCGGTATACCCTAGAAAGACATTTAATTGCCCTGGGGCTAAGTTTATCATTACTTCCATCCAAAATTTAAACAAAGCATGTACAACCAAAAACTTTAGGTGGTAAAGAAAATGGATTATCATGAGGATACAATATAGTAAATGAAGATTTGTAAGACAGGATACGTGAGGGTATACGATTAATAAGAAAAGTAGCAATTAGAAGAGCATCACCCCAAAAATGTTTAGGTAGATGCATACCAAGCAGAAGGGTGTGAACAACTTCAAGAAGATGACGATTCTTTCGTTCTGCAATACCATTTTGTTGAGGTGTGCGAGCACACGACATCCTAGACAAAATACCACGTTCCTGCAAGAATGACAGAAAGGCAGTAGACATGTATTCCCCCCCCCCCCCCCCCCCCCCCCCCCCCCCCCCCCCCCCCCAATATCAGAATGAAGGATTTTGATGGAACATTGAAATTGAGTGCACACTTCATGATAAAACACTTTAAACGCATCAAACACTTCACTTTTAAATTTCAAAAGATAAATCCAAGTCATGTATGAATAATCATCAATAAAGGTAACAAAATATCTAAATCCAAAAGTAGAGGTAACCGGAACTGGTCCCCAGACATCCGAGTGAACTAGAAGAAAATGTTGAGATTTCCTCCCAGAAGAGCTAGGAGGAAACGTAGCACGATGATGTTTAGACAATTCACAAATATCACAGCATAATGGTTTAGTGACAGATAAGGAGGGAAACAAAATTCTCAATCTAGCTATGGATGGGTGGCCTAAGCGGCAATGCCATCGAATCATGGACTCTCAATCCAGAGAAAGGGTACTAGAAGCGATAATGAGTGTATCATCGAGAAGATAAACGCCTCCTCGCTCATGCCCCCCACTAGTCACTCTCTTCGTCTGTAGGTCCTGAAACAAACAATAAGAAGGGAAGAAGGTAATGGAACAATTTAATGGTTTAATAAGAGAGCTAACATACAATAAGTTTAATGGAAAACGAGGCACATGCAAGACTGAAGACAAAGACAAGGAAGAAGAAAGAGGGATGGAACCAATCCCAGAGATGGGAGTTTGGGTTCCATCTGCGACTGTGATATACTAAGTGTGAGAAGAAGGAGAGTAAGAAGAAAAGATTTGAAACTTACCAGTCATATGGGAGGAAGCTCCAAAGTCTATGACCCAGGAGGTAGGAGAGGATGACGCAAGAAGGGCAGTACCTGACTGTGCCGAAGCTGCGTGAGATGGCTCAGGAATATCACGAATGTGAAGCCGCATAAGGGCATCATATGCAGCCCGAGAAATGATAAGAGACTCCCCTGAAGTAGACTGCTCAGCTGTCGGGGTGGAAGACTGTCTCAGGAGCAACTATGGATGCACCAGAAGCAGCGGCATACGTAGGACGACCATGTATCTGCCAGCAATAATCAACAATGTGATTAGTTCCACCACAATGTGAACAAATGCGGGAACTATCACGTCCTCGTCTACGTCCACCACGACCACGAAGACTACGGCCGCCACGACTGCGATCTTCCTCGCAGCCTCTACCACGACCACCAAAACCATAAATGCGCCCTAAACTCAAGGATGGTACCCGAAGACCAAGAGAGGACTGATCGCCAACAAGATGTGTCGAACGCTCGGGTGGCACAAATGAATGAGAAGGAAGAGTACAGACAGTAGCACGTTGACACATGGCATAGACTGTTGTCAATGGGGGAAGAGGATCCTGCATAACAACTTGATCTCGAACATGAAGATAATCAGAATTCAACCCAGCTAGAAATTGCATGATACAAGTATCATCCCGCTGCTTGTGAGCATGTTCATGATCCTATTTACATCTGGAAGGAAGAGACTGATACATATCCAACTCATCCTACATACCCCGAAGCATCGAATAATAATCTTTTAATGATCTGGAGTTTTGTTGGAACCGACCAATTTTTTAAATAAGTTGGAATACCCGTGAAAATTTCTGAGATTCCGAGAACATATCATGAAACGTATCTCAAATGCCTTTAACCGAGGATAAAAACATCACTGAGTAGCTAATCGAAAAATCCATACTATTCAACAACCATGTAATAACTTGATAATTCTCCTTTGTCCAAGACTTGTAGGTAACATCTGTAGAGCTTGGGGGATCATCCAAAATATACGACAACTTCTCACGGGCTCCTAAAAATACTTTTACAGATTGTGCCCATTGAAGATATTCGTCACCATTCAACTTAGTGGAGGTAATCTGCAAGGGGTTGGATTCAAGAGACCCTATGCCAAGAGATGAGGGCCCTTTGTCAACCATAGGAGAGTCCAAGAGAGAAACCTATGCCAAGAGAGGCCCTACGCCAAGAAGGATTGATTCAAACAACTCTATCTCACTCAATCCTTCAAGATAATAAGAGATAAACCTCAAACAAATATCAATCATTCAAAATACCATGAAACCCAGTAAAAAAAAAAAGGCCCAACCGAGTGAAAAACGGCCCAGCCGCATGTCCGTTTGAGGTTAAAAACCTCTCAAACATTGATCTTAAGTAAAAAAAATCCTCCATGGGTAGCTTGGGAGGGAGATTTCGGTCCATCTTGAACAAAGAAACCAAAGAAAAGCTTATTGATTTGAGGTAGATCGAAGAAAAATGGAAGATGGGCCCAATTTTTGAATTTCTCTATTTCACCTAAAATACCATTAAAGGAGGTCCGAAAAAATCTGAAAAAATCATGACAAATCTTCTGAAATCAAGATCTATCAAACCCCTAAACTTTTAGCTCAAACGAAGTCCATATGTCCGTACAACACTGACATCAATCGTACGGCTACTGACGTCAGCAAGGTGACATGTTGCCTCTCAATTTGTTGGATGCAGAATGCCTGGATCTATGCTCTAATACCAAGTAGAGAATGATTTGATGATAATAATGTGAAGAAAAGATGAGAATATTGAGAGAGAAGGAGGAGGAGAGTTTGGGAGAGATGTTGTGTTAGACTTGCTTGCCCTAACACATAATGTTTTATTATAATAAAGCATATAGTACAACGCAGGAGATGAGGGAAGTGTGCACATGCGCTTACACTAAAAGGGACTAAAAGGGCCACTAACCACGTACACAATACACTAGCATTCTCTATAGCTTTCCCCTTCTTGTTCACAAAATATCAGCCATTCCTTTCAAGCCATAGAAGCCCATAACCCCGCTAAAATGATCAACCTCCATAACCTCTTTTCTGATTTCCCAATACCCCTGCCATGCCAAGCTCAAAGGAAAGCTTTATCGAACCTGAAATTACCCAAAGCAACCCAAAAAAGTTGAAAGAAGAGATCCCACATTTCCTTAGCAAACGGGTAATGAAGGAACAAATGGTTCACTGATTCCGCATCCTGGAAGCAAGGAAGGCAGACGTTCGGAAGAATCGTATTCCTCTTGCGAAGATTATCAATAGTTAACATCTTGTTCCTCCCCATAAGCCACCCGAAAGCCACACAACCTTCAAGGGAGCCCCATAATGCCAAACATAAGACATCGGAGAAATCTCTACATTTTCTCCCTCTATAGTTACAACCCGGTACAATGATTTGACTGAAAATTTTTCCAAACTTATCTTTTAACTATCTAAATGAATATGAAGAAGAATCAACCGGGTAGATCTTTTTCCAACACTAGAAGGAGCCTAGCAAACTCTTGAAACTCTTCTTAATTGAGATTCCTCCTACACGGGGTAGCCCAAATAACTCCATCGCCCCTCCGAGAAAAACAACTACAAACCTTCATGTTTTCTTCCGATGCTAACCCCGCTAACCTTGGAAAAGCATATCTCAAATTAGTGTATCCAATCCACCTATCCTCCCAAAAACGAATATTTTTCCCATTCCCCAAAACAAAATCAATCCCTTCCCAAACCCTTTGCTTTAAGGATGCCAACGAAGACGAAGATTTGGTCCACCATCCACTTTCATCTACCCCATATTTTCTTTCTAACGCCGCCCTCCATCTAGCACCCCCCTCTACCCCAAACCTCGACACTCATTTTCCAAGCAACACTAAGTTCATCTCCTCCAACCTTTTCAACCCAGCTCCTCCTTCGTCCCGAGGTTTACACACCTCTTCCCACTTCAATAAATGAAACTTATGTTTCTCATCCGAACCTTTTCACAAGAAATCCCTCCTAATATTTTCCAGGACATTTAAAACCAACTTGGGGCATTTGAATAAGGACATAAAATAAATAGGAAGATTCGACATAGACGTTTGGATCAACATCATACGCCCACCCCAATTTCCAGTTGGACATCTTCCTTTCGCATCACTCTATGACTGTGTCCCACATGTCTTAGTGGCTTGCCAATACTAAGAGGAAACCCAAGATAAGTAGTTGGAAAAGACCCCTCCCTACAACCAAAATTTAAAGCAACTTGAAGGATTTTTCTTCTTTAGAAAGACCAACATCAAGGTTCACCTTCAGACCAGAGACCACCTCAAAAGCTACGATAATTGATCGAAGATTTTGCACTTTGAACATGTTTGCCTTGCAAAACAAAAGCGTATCGTTTGCATATTGGAGGTGCAAAATATGAAAATTAGAACTATCCGCCCCAAAACCTTTCACCAACCTATCTCTTCTCCTTTCTCTAACATCTTGCTAAGGGGTTCCATCACTGAAATAAATAAATAAGAAGATAATGGATCACCTTGTCACAACCCTCTAGAAGCTGCAAAGAAACCATTTAGCGAACCGTTAACTAGAATAGAGAATTTGGCCAATCCAACGCACGCTTGGATCCAAGCTCTCCACTTTACCCCACATCCCAACCTTCCCAACATGTAATCAAGGAAGGCCTAATCCACATGATCATAAGACTTTTCAATGGCAAGTTTACAAACTATACCTTGCTCCCCTTTTCTTTTGTAATAGTCAATACATTCGTTTGCTAGTAAGACCCATCAACAATTTGTCTCCCTTCCAGGCGAGATTATATCCCCCAACAACCTCTGAAATCTATAAGCAAGAGCCTTTGCCAATATCTTATATGGACCTCCTAACAAGCTGATGGGACGAAAGTCTTTCAAGCTTTCGGCACCTTGCCTTTTAGGTAGGTAATGAACTTGGCCCCTAACTTTGCCGCTATGAAACCTTTGTCAAAAAATTCATTCGTGAAACATAGACATCTCCTCTCACCAACTCCCAAAATTTCTGAAAAAACGCCAACGGAAAACCATCTGGACCCAGAGCTTTATCGCGTCCCAGATCTACCACTGCTTTGGCCTCCTATCCAATAAAATCGCCGCCTTTCAAAAAGAAAAAGAAAAGAAAAAAAAAAAAGAAAAAAAAAGTTGTGTGGGCTTCACCATGCAAAAGGAACTTGATGGATGAGGTGGATGACTTCATCCAATTTCTGGCCCAGCTTAGGGACTTCGACCCTCTGCAGGTGTAAAGACAAGTTGGTGTAGTGCAAAGATAATTCAAAAAGTCTTTGGTTCAATCGTTCTACAATTTGGTCTCTTAATCGCCAACGGCAGTGCGGTGTCACCGTACTACCTTTGTATAGCAGTACGACATCTCATCCAAGGCTGTAGTTTTAACCTGGTTGGTGGAAGTAATAAGGTGCTCACTGTTGACAACCTTCAGAAGATGTCAGTGATAATAACCACATTTGTAGCTTATATTTCCAAGATGATGAGTCAGTCGATCATTTATTCATTCACTGCTCTTTCGCCAAAACAGTATGGGAAGGCTTCTTTGACCCCTTCAAAGTCTCATGGGTCTCACTGGGAATTATTGATGCTTTGTTCCCTGCATGGCATGGGGGAGGGTAGGAAATAATAGAAAGGAAGATGTGGAGGTTAGCTTTGTTGGCCATCCTGTGGGCTCTTTGGGGAGAGCGAAATAACCGATTCTTTCGAAATCTTTGTGGGTGTTAAGTGTGAAATATTATATATTCCCCCCCTAGTTATGCATTGGTTTTACGAATACAAATGCGCTTAATTGATCTAATTATAAATGTTTTCTCTTACGAAGTGATTTTGAAAGCTAAGGAGAAAAGGATGCTTAAAGCATGAATTTAATGCTCAAAGAATTACCAAGTGAAGGATTGGATCTATAGAGGTCAACATTGAAGAATTCAAGAGTCCAAAATCCAAGGAAACCAAGGAAGAAAAAAACCAAGGAGTCAAAAGTGCAGAAATTGAGGAGTCAAAAGTGCAGAAATCGACCATTCGATGACATCGATGACACCTTTGATGTCATTGAAGAAAGCATCGATGCCATCGAAGCCACTTCGATCCCATTGCAAAAATCATGAAAAATTTGATTTTCTTGTTGGACATATTTGAGCATTTTCGATGCCATCAAAGCCCAATTCGATTCCATTGAAGGAGGTTCGATGACATCGAGAAAATACGCAAATTCGAAAGTTCGTTGTTGGACAGTTTCCTAATTTCATTCGGACGCTTCGATGGGAGCTCGATGCCATCGAAGGTGTCATTGAAGCTGCGATAACTGCGTAAAATCAAGTCGGTTTTGAAGTTGATGCGAATCAAGCTTATATAAAGGGATGTTTTAGGACTTTTCAAAATAGGAATTAGGATAGAAGAAGTAGAGCAAGGAGTTGTGGTTCTTCAAGGAGTCCTTCTCCAATCCTTTGGTTCTAGTTAGTTTTTTATGTTTTTCTTTTTGAGTTTTAGTTCAATCATGTCTATGGTTGGCTTATCTCTTAGTTAAAGCTAAGAGGTGAAGCTTATAGTTCTTCTTAACGTTTATTTTACTTTAATTCAAGTTATTTGGTTTATATGTTGAACAATTCATTGATTTTTTATTTGAATGAAGAAGTATTTTCAGTGTACTTTGATCCATTGTTGACTCCGAGCACATTAGATGCTTATGAAGACTGAATATTCTCTTACATGTTTTGCAATTGTTTGGTCTATAAAATTCATTGATCTATCATTGACTTCGAGCATAATAGATGCTTTGAATTCCCAGCTATCAATACGTTAATGCTTTATGAGAGAACGAATTCAATGAAAGTTCAAATCCGTTTTGAAGTATATGAATGATGCTTTAATTGCTCTATTATCCAACTGGATAGGATAGGACTTCGATTCCAATTGTGTGATCTAATTGAATCAAGAAAATTAACATTAAGGAAGCTATAAGTGGATCCTTGGTACTCTAGTATTTTATTCCTGATAGTTTCTTACACAATTACTCTTTTAATCCAGATTTTTGTAGTTAGTTTAGATTCTAGTTCTAGTTCTAACATATTCTAGAAATCGCACAAAAGCAAGTCCCTGTGGATACGACCTCGATCTCACCGAGTTATTACTACATCGCAGCCCTGCACTTGGGGTTGTCATAACAAGTTTTTGATGCCATTGCCGGGGACATCGATTGGCTTTTTTTTTTTGAAATATATTAGTATTAGAATTAGGTTAGGATTAGGTCTAACTTTTTCTGTGTTTCTAGATTAGATTTTTTTTTTTTAATTATTAAATACTAACCTTATTTTTTTTGTTTTGTAGAAACTAACATAGAATCATTGATCCGGTAATATCCTTCCAACTCTTCTTGCTGTAGTGTTTTCAGATTTCTTGTTTTTCTATAATTTCCTTTTTCTCAAATAGGTTTTAGTTTTAGACTTAGGGATTGAGAGTGTTTCATGCCCAAGTGGGGACGTGACAACAATCTACATCTCTTAAGTGAAGGAGGATTAGTCGAAAGTTTGCTTATCCATCACTGGATTAGACACACCTTGACATGCGCTGCGTTAATATAAAATATGGCTACAAATCAACCCCACCATCTCGCTGAAGAGCAACAAGACGAGAATGATGAGGTTCCTCCGTCTAGAACGTTGCATGATTACTTGCAACCAGTCAGGGCGAGTACACCTTGCATGGTGTTTCCACACAATGCAGGAAACGTGCATTTCAAGCCGGGAGTAATCCAACTACTCCCGAAGTTTCATGGACTTGACTTTGAAAGTCCATATCTACATCTAAAAGAATTTGATGAGATTGTATCAACCCTACAATTTAATAACGTTTCTGAGGACACTTTAAGACTGAAATTGTTTCCTTTCCTTCGAAGGAGAAAGCCAAATCTTAGCTACACTCCTTGAGACCGAGATCTATCGGGACATGAGCTAAGATGAACTGGGAGTTTCTTAAAAAGTTCTTCCTGATTCATAAGACAAATACCCTAAGAAGGGCGATCATGAGTTTCTCTCAAAAAGAGGAAGAGATCTTCTTCCAATGTTGAGAGTGATTCAAAGATCTTTTGAATTCATGTCCACATCATGGCTATGAAACTTGGCGTGTAATAAGTTTTTTTCTACGATGGACTAACTTCGCCCATGCGCCAATTTGTAAAGATGATGTGCAATGGAGAGTTCACGAATAAGGATCCCGATGATGTGTGGGATTATTTCGATGTACTTGTTGAAAACGCATAGTCATGGGATACCTCATCTAAGTCCACTAATTCCAGGCCAACTCAATCTAGAGAAAAGGGAAGAATGTACGTCTTAAGGGAGGAGGATGATGTGAATGCTAGGGTGGCTAATCTCATAAGAAAGGTCGAAGTCATGGAACTAAAGAAAGTAGAAACAGTCAAACCAGGAGAGACCATTGATGTTGCTTGTGGTATTTGTGCTAGTAACATACACTTGACGCAGCATTGTCACACAATTCCTGCATTCCAAGAGTTGTTACATGAGCAATTTAATGTCGTGAACAATTATCAAATGTCATTCAACGCCCCAATTTCAAACATGTATAATCCTAATTGGAGGAACCATCCTAACTTCAGTTGGAGGAATGGGCAAACAGCTAACACAGAGAAATCCTCAAGGGACTTTTCCATTAAATTTCAATCCATTAAATAAAAAAAAGATCTCAAGAGGATACGGTTCAAAAAATTATTCAAAATCACGAGCAATTCAACCAAAATACATTACAAGCATTCCACGATATCAAAACATCCTTGGGAGTGTTTGCATCGTCTATGCAAAGAATTGAGTCACAACTAGCTATTAAGGAGAGGAGAAAGGGACACTTCCAGCCCAAACCTCTACCTAACCCAAAACAACAATGTGAATTAAGTGACTCAAGCTCTTCGAACCATCGTACGGAGCAAGCTAAGTCTATCACCACTCTTAGAAGTGGGAAGTTAATTGATAAAAACATCCCGAAGAGGGCTGAGAAGCCGAAGGATTTGGAAGAGTCTGAAAAGAATGATAAGCCAAGGAACATCCCACATGAGAAAGAAACGGAAAAAGAATACAAGCCAGTTGCTTTGTTCCCTCAAAGGTTGATTTCACCAAAACCCTTGTCTAACACCTAGGATATCTTAAAGCTTGCTTAAACAGGTGAAAATCAATATTCCTCTATTGGATGCCAAAAACAAATCCCGTCATATGACATGAGAAAGAAACAGAAAAAGAATACAAGCCGGTTGCTTTGTTCCCTCAAAGGTTGATTTCACCAAAACCCGTCTAATACCTAAGATATCTTAGAGGTTGCTTAAACAGGTGAATCAATATTCCTCTATTGGATGCCATAAAACAAATCCCTTCATATGCTAAATTCTAAAAGATTTATGCACAGCTAAGAGATGGCAAATATTCAAAAGAAAAATTTTCTAACAGAAAAAGTGAGTGTCATGCTCGAGCAAGATGTGCCACAAAAATATAATGATACTGGTAGCCCAACCATCTCTTGTGTGATTGGGAATCACCAGATTGAGCATGCACTACTTGACTTGGGAGCGAGTGTGAATCTGATTCCATACTCGGTTTACGAACAACTCGGCCTTGGTGAATTAAAACCCACCAAGACCACACTTCAACTTATTGATCGTTCGGTTCGTATACCAAGAGGAATGATAGAGGACGTGCTTGTCCAAGTTGATAAATTCTATTATCTAGTAGATTTTATTGTCTGGGATACACAACCCGTTATTAACACAAGCACTCAAATCCCCGTCATTCTTGGCTGACCATTCCTAGCCACATCAAACGCCATCGTTAATTGTAGGAATGGGATCATGAAATTAAATTTCGGGAATAAGACATTAGAGCTGAATATATTCAATATATGTAAACAACGGAGGATGTTGATGATGCTCACGAAGTAAACATGATTGATTCATTCGTGGAAGATAAGTCGCTTTTGACCATATACTTGACACCCTAGAGACGTTATTGGCCCACTCCCTGACTTGGATGATGACATGATTAGGGAGATGAACGCCTTGTTGGATGCTACACTAGTACTTGAAACCAACTGGTGGAGGCCGGAATTTGAAAAATTACCCCAAACCAATGTAAAGCCTCTACCGTCTACTGTCAAAGCACCGAAGCTTGACCTAAAACCATTACCTGCTGATCTTAAATATGCTTATTTGGATCAAGATGAGACATCTAGTGGTGATTTCTTCCCACTTGGATAAGGAACACGAGAGTATGCTCATTTCTACTCTCAAGGAACACAAAGGAACCCTTGGATAGACGATTACGAACCTCAAGGGAATCAATCCTTTGATTTGTACTAATCGCATTCACCTCAATGACAGTGCGAAAACTTCTAGACAACCACGACGCCGATTAAATTCAAACATGAAAGAAGTGGTTAAATCAAAGGTGTTAAAGTTGTTGGATGTGGTATCATATACCTTATATCTGATAGCTAATGGATGAGTCCAACTCAGGCGGTTCTCAAGAAGTCCGGGATCACCATCGTAGCCAATGCGGATAATGAACTCGTGCTAACCAAAGTCACTACTAGATGGAGAATGTGCATTGACCACAGAAAATTAAATACCATCACAAGGAAAGATTACTATCCTTTGCCCTTTGTTGATCAGATTTTGGAAAGGTTAGTTGGTCATTCATGTTACTATTTTCTCGATGGGTATTCGGGCAACAACCAAATAGAGATAGCCCTTGAAAACTAAGAGAATACCACAATTACATGACCTTTTGACACTTTCGCATATCGAAGGATGCCATTCGAACTATGTGATGCTCCTGCCACATTTCAGCGATGTATGTTGAGTATTTTTCCTGACATGGTTAGGCAATTCTTAGAGGTTTTCATGGACGATTTCTCTGTTTTTAGTACATCTTTCAGAAAATGCCTTAAAAATCTCAAACTTGTGTTGAAAAGATGTGAAGAAAAGAACCTTATGCTGAATTGGGAAAAATGTCATTTTATGGTTCAAAAGGGAATAGTCCTTGGCGGTGCTCGAAATATCGGTATTGCGTTACGTATCGCCATCTTGGGATACGGATACATATCGTTTATCGCATGGGATATATCGGTTGTATTGTGTAATGTATCATTGTTGTTGGAAACATGGGAAAATTGGTCGAATTTTCAATGAAATTTCAATGATTGTTAAAAAAGACATCAATACATGTATAAATCAAAACATTAAAAAGGCAAGTACACATAATAGATTTTCTTTGTATGGGGTCATAATCTATGTGTTGTCTAACTGAATTGATGCAAGTATATTCAATGTTTAGTCATATAATTTATAAATGTAAGAAGACATGTGGAAACACAAGCAATACATTCAAAAGCAAAAGAAGAATCACTAGATTAGGTTACATACATGTTTGATTTTATGTTTGGACACAGATTGCAAATGGTTTGCGAGAAATTGGGAAATTTTGATTTTTTTTTATTATTTTCCACAACTCGACCTATCTCCTCCAAATCTCGAAATCGAAGCTCCCAATCCATGATTTTTCATCCAAAACATGAAAATTTTGTAACAATTTGACAATAATTTAACATGATTTACAGAAAATAAAAGGATCGAAACTCAAAAATACTCACCCGATCGAACATGTGGGATATATCACACTACCTATGCGTTTCGTATCGCACAGGTGGGATACGAGATATATCGTGGGATATATCAGGCGATATCGTCGATATTTAAAACATTGGTCCTTGGACATATCATATCATCCAATGGAATTGAGGTAGACAAAGCCAAAATCGATTTAATCTCTAACCTACCTCTACCCATGAGCATACGCGAGGTGTGATCATTCTTAGGACACGCCGGCTTTTACCGAAGGTTGAGATGATCCGTATTTATTCAAATATTGCCTAGATGAAATCATTAGAAAATGTGTTCCTGATAATGAACATCAAAGTGTCATCTCCTTTTACCATTCTCAAGCTTGTGGTGGCCACTTCTCAGTTAAAAAGACCACAACTAGGATTCTGCAGTGTGGCTTTTACTGGCCCACCATGTTCAAAGATACACCTGAATTTTGTAAAGCGTGTGAGCATTGTTAGAAATTGGGAAGATTGTCCGGCATAAATATGATGCCACTGAACCTCATTCTTATCATTGAAGCATTCGATTGTTGAGGCATCGATTTGATGGGACCATTCCCCCAATCTTTTCGGAATATATACATTTTGCTTGCTGTAGATTATGTCTCCAAATGGGTCGAGGCAATTCCGTGCCGAAATAACGACCATCGCACGGTCATTAAGTTTTTAAAAGAAAACATCTTATCTCGGTTCGGAACTCCTCGAGTCATTATAAGTGATAGAGGATCTCGCTTTTGTAATAGGCCATTTGAAGCTTCAATGAAAAAATATGGCATTTCACACAAAGTGAGTATGCCTTACCATCCTCAGACATGTAGCCAAGCTGAGATTGCAAATAGGGAAATCAAACAAATTCTTGAGAAAATGGTTAACCCGGATCGTAAGGATTCGTCACTTCGATTGACCGATGCATTATAGGCTTATCGTACAACATAAAAGACCCCTATTGAAATGTCTTCCTTCAGTCTTGTCAATGGGAAGGCTTGCCACTTGCCCATGGAGTTGGAGCATAAAGCATATTGGGCGATAAAGAATTTTAATTTCAATCTTGACAATGCCGGCTCGCTGCACAATTTACAATTGAATGAACTTAAAGAAATCCAGAATGATGCATATGACAATTCTAAGATATACAAGGATAGAATGAAGGTGTTCCATGACCGAAACATTTTTTGAAAATCTTTTGAGCCAAACCAAAAAGTCCTTTTATATAATTCTGGACTTCATCTTTTTCCCGGTAGGTTGCGATCTCGTTGGATCGGCTCCTTCAAAGTCAAAACGGTCTATCCTCATGGGGCTGTCAAGATTGAAAACTCGATGAATGGTAACATTTTTAAAGTGAACGATCATCGTCTCAAACCATTCATTGAAAATTTTGATTAAGAAGTTATGTCCATCCCTCTGATTGATCCTGTGTATCGGGATTGACCTTCTAACCTAATGGAGGTCCACTCATTTTCTATTTTCCTAGGATTAGGATTAGGATTTTGTTTTAATTGTGTTTAGTACTAATCCCTTTAGATAATGAAAACTTCATACCATCTCAATGATCTTCCTCAGGTACTATCCTTCTTACTCACTCTTCTTTTATTTTCATTGTCTCATGTTATGATGCACTGCATATCTTTTACATTGAAGACAATGTAGATTTTAGGTTGGGGGGTGAGATTAGATGAGCTAATCAGTATTTTCTGACTCGAGCAAATTTTCTTAAAATTTTCTGTTTCAAAATTCTTTTTGAATATTGATATTCTGTGTAATTGAATACATTTGAGTATTATGATAGGATATAGAATAATTTTTGAAAATCTAGAGTCTAATTAATTAGTAGATTTTTTAATAGAGTTCTCTTAATGAATTAATTAATAAAAAGTTTAAACATCAATTGAGTCTAGCTCACAATTCACATCTAACTCATATTTTTTGAACTCATAATTTTAGCATGATGATTACTTAAAAGTGTTAGGAACCAAGTCTAGAGATTCTTATCTACCTTAAGTATAAAAAGAAGAAGAAAAGGACTAGCTAAAAAACAGTGAAATCGAAAATGGCAACCTATTATACGTGTTTTAATGAGAAATCAATGAAAAAGAAGAAAAAGAAGAATGAAAATAAGTGTAAAAGCAATCGATATAAAATTAAAAAGCTGAAAAAATAAGTGAAAATCAACTAGGTTCGGAATTAGTAACTTGTGTTGATCTGTCCACTTTGAAGTAATGATTATGGTTAATGTTATGGAGAGAAGGCTAACTTCTACAGATTATAAGTTAGAAACCACTAAGCACACTAGGAACTTGATGTTTGGATGCATTTTATTGATTAAATTGTTAAGGGAGAACTTAGTCAATTGCTTACTAAGTAATGCTAGATTCTAGATTGTTGATATTCCGTTCTATATATTTGAATTTTACTCATATGTTTAGGATTGTACAGAATGTTATTTTCTGAGAAAGGTTTGAAATTTGGATTTTGGAAGATTAGTATCAGGCATGTTTTGCTCGGGACTAGCAAAATGTTAGTTGGGGGTGTGTTGAGTGTGAAATATTGTATATTTCCCCCTTGTTATAAATTGGTTTTACGAATACAGATGCCCTTAATCGATCTAATTATACGTTTTCTCTTACAAGGTGATTTTAAGAGCCAAGGAGAAAAGGATGCTTAAAGCATGAATTTAAAGCTCAAAGAATTACCAAGTGAAGGATTGGACCTATGGAGGTCAAGATTGAAGAATTCAAGAGTCCGAAAACCAAGCAATGAAGGAAGAAAACTGAGTCAAGCGCAGAAAATCGGAAGTGCAGAAATCGACCATTCGATGACATCGATGACACCTTCAATGTCATTGAAGAAAGCTTCGATGCCATCGAAGCCACTTCGATCTCATCGCAAAAATCATGAAAAAAATGATTTTCTTGCTAGACATATTTGAGCACTCTTCGATGCCATCGAAGGCATATTCGATGCCATCGAATCCCAGTTCGATGTCATCGAGAAAATATGTGAATTCGAAAGTTTGTTGCTAGACAGTTTCCTGATTTCACTTGGATGCTTCGATGGGAACTCGATGCCATCAAAAGTGCCATCGAAGCTGTGATAGCTGCATAAAATCAAGTCGGTTTTGAAGTCGGTGCGAATCAAGCCTATATAAAGGGATATTTTAGGACTTCCGAAACACGAATTAGGGTAGGAGTAGAGCAAGGAGTTGCGGTGCTTCAAGGAGTCATCCAATCCTTCAGTTCTAGTTAGTTTTTATTTTTTTCTTTTTGAGTTTTAGTTCAATCAAGTCTATGGTTGGCTAATCTCTTAGCTAGAGCTAAGAGATGAAGCTTGTAGTTCTTTTTAATGTTTATTTTACTTTGATTCAAGTTATTTGGTTTATATGTTGAACAATTCATTGATTTTTAGTTTGAATGAAGAAGTATTTTCAGTTTACCTTGATCCATTGTCGACTCCAGGTACATTGAATGCTTATGAAGACTATGAATATTCTCTTACATGTTTTGTAATCGTTTGGTCTGTAAAATCCATTGATCTATCAGTGACTTTAGGCATGATAGATGCTTTGAATTCCCTACAATCAATACATTAATGCTTTACAAGGAAACCAATTCAATGAAAGTTCAAATCTGTTTTGAAGTATATGAATTATGCTTTAACTGCTTTATTATCTAGCTGGATAGGATAGGACTTCGATTCCAGTTGTGTGATCTAATTAAATCAAGTAAATTAACATTAAGGAAGCTATAAGTGGATCCTTGGCACTCTAGTATTCTATTCTTGATAGTTTCTTACACAATTAATCTTTTAATCCAGATTTTTGTAGTAAGTTTAGATTCTAATTCTAATTCTAATTCTAACGTATTCTAGAAATCACACAAAAGCAAGTCCCTGTGAGTACGACTTCGATATCACCGAGTTATTACTACATCGCAGCCTTACACTTGGGGTTGTCATAACAGTGGGTTTGTAACGTAGGTCTTTAGGAGGGTGAAATTAGCCATGTTGGAGTGGGCCTCTCAATGGCTTGGATTTTTATTTTTTTTGGGTCTTTCTTTCATTTTTATTGGGTTTGAGCTTCTTTGTATTGCTGCCTTTTGGGCTTCTTTTTTAATAAAATCTTATCACCTTTCAAAAAAAAAAATGGCATCCGCCCCCTCCGGAATAGAACATGAAAGGAAACACCACGAGACAATCGGCTTTACACCTTGCTGAGAACATAACATAACAGAACGAGACGAGAATTGGCACTACTAAAACATGCATCTGATTATACAAAATGAAATTTGCCATGATTTGTTGGTGTGACTTGGAAAACAAGAAACAAGAAACAAGAAAATTCATATTAACTCACCTAAATTCAACAAAAGATTTGCAACTTAAGAGTGCAATTTAATGTTTCCAAGCTTACTCTTAAGATGAGGAATCTTTCACCTATTTGGGAACAGCATAATGAACATTGACAGTGTCAGAATGATCAATCAATGGTAAACAACATTCATCATGGATTAACTATCTCTTGTGAACATTCATTATGGACATCTTCTAGAAATGACAATTTAGCTTCTGAAATCATTAATGCTAAGACATTACTGGATCATGCCAAGATGCAAATATTTTGCATCATGTGCATCACCGAGTTTTACCGAGAAGTTTCTGAAGCTGCCCGTTTCCAACCGCTTCTAGTGTATCTGTGGAATTTGAGAAGAAACCAGTTAGAAAATTCCTGTCATGGGAGACAATATGAGAAAAAGTAATAAATTGATAAGGTACCTACCGTCTGAGCCACCAATATGCTTTCCGTTCACAAAAACTTGAGGCACAGTCCCTCTGCCCACTAGATCTAGAAGAATGTTCTGAATTTCAGACCCATCATCTGCATCCCATTACCATACATATTCATTAAACTGAGACATATGCATCCCAAACTGTCCCAATACCATATTTCATGTCCCAATTGGGATGAGGTCAGCCAGCATTAGGAGGTTTGGGCTGAGCCTAGAGGCCATAGGGCAGAGGTTAGGTTTGCAGTCCAATTATAATTGGACAGGGCATGCAATCAAGCCTTAAGGCACGATGGGTTGACCTAATCTTACTAAAAACTATTGGGCTGAATATATGCCTAGTGGGACCAAACTGAGCCCAGTTCCTCAGCTCAGACTAGGCTAGGCTAGGCTAGGCTCAGCTCCTTAACTCATCGGTCAGCATGGACCTGCTTTGGCTTGGCCTGACCCATTTTCAAGCCTAACTATTGGAGAAAGAACCAACGTCCAAAATATCTTACTTTTGGTAGCACTGAAATATGTCAGAGTGTAAAATGGATATCTAAATGCATGCTCATATGAATGCCATATGATGCTTATTGTTGGTGATAACGAAAAGCAGCCGACAGGATGGAGATCGCATTACCATGTCGGACTAGACTGCTTTGTCTGTGCTGGGCTGGAGGACTAAGTATTGGGACCCAATAACTAATTGGCCTGGGCCTGGGTTCATGTCTCCCTCAAGGCCCAATAAATTGGCCAGCCCGACTCATTTAATGCTATTGGGCTGAATGCACGTGTAAATATCACATTTGCAGCGCAATACCTCTATGATTTTCAGTAGATTGGGGCATTCCAATATGTGATTCCCCATGTACTGCAACCCAAAACCAAAGAGAGCAATCGGTTGGGTTGAACCGAACCCGACTGACCCAACCCAGGTTGGGGTCAAGTTGCGTCAGGTTGTCAAGGTCCTCAGGTTGGGTTTAGGTTGAGCAAATTCAGGTTGGGTTAGGTCAGGTTGGGAATAATCACATGTATTTGGGTCAGGTTGGGTTGGTTTTGGAGTATGAGAGTAATTCAAATTGGGTTCAGGTTTGGAACCTTGTGTCCTCTTGAGGTCAGAACAGGCTCAGTTTGACCCTCAACCCGACCTAACCTACCTGAGTTGCAACCCTACAATCATGCAAATCATGGGACAGCTTCTAATCAAGGGGGTGCAGCAGATAACTGGGGTTTGAAAGGCAAGAATACAAAACTTTATCAGATATCATCCATGGTTTTAAAATTTGTGCTTTCCTCATTTTATGAATAGTTTTCTAAATATTATTGCAAGCCCTCATCTACATGGTGACACATTCTCACAACAAGACAGCAATGCCTCTGATACATGGACATGCACACACGATTGCTCAGTGCATTTGTGGTTTTTAGTTATACAAAAGAAGTTAATTTGCGTACCTCGAAGGTCAAGCTCCACGACAAAAGGTTTCTCAGATAGTTCACTGAACACACGTTTAGCACGTAGGGAATACCTAGAAGGACCATAAAATGTTAAAAGTGAATATTCCATGGTTTCACAATATCTTTTTGATACTATCAAAAAAAGGGGGGGCAAAAGGAGAGCAATGATTCGGTTAGGATTGCCAAATGAAAAAGAAGTGCCTTCCATGATTAACAGATATGATGCTTAATGCTTGTCACTCAAGTAATTTGCATTGAACAACATTCCTCAAAGTTGCTGCCTTCCTGACTACTGGGAGCTCTCGGAACCCATGAACAACTTCCACCGACTCTATTCACTCATCCACCACACATCCTACGAAGGCGCAAGCTCTCTGTATCCACTGCTGATGCCGAAGGCACACGATAACCATACAAAACAAGCAAGCTGGGGTAGCTGCCCCAGCCACTCATTAAAAGTGAGTGTTGATAACCATGTTATATGTTACTGTTAAAGGTTCATGTAACTGTACAGGTATGGACGATAGATTAAATGACAAAGGTTTTAATTCAATGAGGGGCTCCTCGTGTGAGCAGGAGGAACACCTGCCAGAGATCTGAGTAGATGGCACACATGTCATAGATCCAAACCATTCATTTGGTAGGGTACGTTGAACATGCCATGGACCAAAATAATATTGGCCTGCTGATCAGACAGGTCAGACTTCAATGAGAAAAATAGGCAGTTAGGAGTAAAGAAAAAAAAAGGGGAGGGGGTTTCAACATGTATGTATGGCTCTCTTGATGAGTGTGCTATCTTGATTTTTGGTATATAGCATGTTCACAGTCCACGCTAGCTGATAAATGGCCTGGATCTCTGACCATGTGTGCTGTCTGTGACTCTGCGTGGATCTCTAACATCTGTTCTGACCCCTCTCCCTCACATGAGAGGCCCCTCATTGAATCAAAATCCATACAGTGATCATGAAATTCAACGTATGACTTTTCAACCAAACTTTAAAGTGATGGCAGTATGGCACAGCAAGTTCAAGTGATTGGCTTCCACAGCTTGGATAAACAACGCATGCACATATCACCAGAAAAAAAAAAAAAAAAAAAAAAGGATGCAGGCAGAGTTGGTTGCACAAGCTATAGAGACATGCATGCATGGATCATGGTCATGCTCAAAGTCCACACTTCATTTGGCCAGTCTCTTAGGAATATGCCTCTTGTTCAAGTGTGGACTTTGAGTAATCTACTGGAACAAGGTTACTAGGATGAGCTTATCTTCATTCCACCAAGACAATGGCCAACATTTGCTGAGACACAATGGGATATCATGTGTTACTTCCAATATGCTTTATGAAGCACAGTGCGCACATATTAGGACAATTTGACGCACCAATTGAGGGGATTAGAGCATGTTTCTTAATGACAGATGATGTGATACCTAGCCCTATGTCATCTAGCAACCAGGTGAAAAATCAGGTAAGTAAGATTCTGGACTCTTTTCCATAAAGTCTATTACAATTCATGAGACTGACTGCTGAGACTCGACAAATCAACTCTGCAATTTGAGTAGCATAATCATGTTCTAGCTTCAATAAAATAAAAGAACATCACCGTGTATTAGCTAGGTCAAATTCGTAACCATTTCATTAAACAAATTCTAACCCAGCCTATATGCAGGAAACTAAATCATAATTACTGGAAACTATAGTACAATTATCATGTGCTTTTTTACCATAAAGAGTTGAAATTCGATTTTGGAAAAACATGGGCCTGTTTGGATACGGAGAATCCAAAATGTGGACATGAAAACCCTATATGTAATCCTCAGGAAATGGAAAACTGCAGAATCCAACAGTTATGCCATTGTCTGATTTGGAGTGTTGGTTTCCATGGAAATGTTAAAAGATCAACAGTCAAACAGCAAGTGATTTTTTTTTTTGTAACTATGGAAATCATTATCTTAACAGGTTTTTTGGGGATATGGTTTCAATCCTTTTTTTTAAGAAATCCTACAAAAAGAAATAATTGATTTTCCCTTCTTTTTAGGTTTCTCAAACAGAGGAAACCGTTACATAAGGGGAATTCAATTTCTTTTCCAAGGATTTCCACCAATCCAAAAGGCCATGTTATGACCAATGTTTTAAATATTGACGATATCGGCCGATATATCCCACGATATATCTTGTATTCCACCCATACGATACGAAATGCACGGGCAGTGCCGATATATCCCACATGTTCGATCAGGTGAGCATTTTCCATTTCCGATCCCTTTTTTGTTGAAATTATGTTAAATTAATGTCAAATGGTTACAAATTCATTGGTTCTTCATGTTTTGCATAAAAAGTCATGAAGTTAGTGCTTTGATTTCGATATCCATTGGTTCTTCATGTTCTCCATGTTTTTCTCAAAATTTTACTTCAACCTGCTCTCAATTGAGACTAGTTTCGAAGTATTTAGGAGTATTTGATGAAATGATCATCACATACACTTTAAGTTCAAATTTTGAGTTAGGTGGTCCGATTTGGGAAAATTGGAGAAATTTTGAAATTTCCCCAATTTCTCTCAAATTGCTTGCAATGTTGTACTCCAAACATGAAATCAAGCATTTATGAGGGTTGATCTACTGATTTGTTAAGTTCTTGTTAATTTTTGAAAAATAAAATCATTTTTAATTAAAAATTAATATTAAATTTTTTATTTTTTTTTTTGAATTTTTCCTTCAATTGTCAATTGAGAATAATTTCGAAGTATTTAGGAGTGTCTGATGAAATGATCATCGCATACATTTTAAATGTTATACATTCAATTCAAATATAGTTGCATTAGTTCAGTCAAACAACACATTGCTTAGGACCCTATACAAAGGAAACCTATTATGTGCACTTCTTTTTTGAGATGTTATACTATGATTTAAAGAGTGGATTATGGTCTTTTTAACAACCTTGAAATTTCATTGAAAAATTCAACCATTTTCCCAATGTTTCCCCATGTTTCTCAACAAGTGCGATAAATTACTCGATACAAACGATATGTGATAACCGATACGTATCTGTATCCTAAGGGTGCGATACGTAACGCGATACCGATATTTCAAACACTGGTTATGACTTTATGTAATACACGCATATTGGATGACACATTTTCCAATGTGGGATTCCTCTCCCTTGGCAAAGGTTTGACCTTTCACTTTAGATGCAGATTGGTTTTCTTTTTTTCTTTTCTTTTTTTAAAAGAAATTATGGCTCAAAGTACAGGGAACTTACAGGGAGATGAAGTGGAACAAGAGTAAGAATGGGTAGCAAAAGCAGATTAGTCTAAGAAATTAGGGTTTAAAGTTGGAAAATGCAGGACCCAAGGCACCTATTGCTTAACCGATTGCTCTCACAAAAAGAAATTTCAATTTCATTTCCAAGGTTTTCCAACAATCCAAAAGGCCATGTCTGTGACTTTCTGTAATACATGACACATATTGTCCGCCGTGCAGCTCCAATTATTCCATTTTCAAGATAATAAATACCATTCTTCATGTTCTCCACCAATCATCTTTCCTGTCTTTAGATCCTAAAATTTACAATAGGAAGGATGGAATGTAATAGAACAATTTAAAGGTATAGTTAACTTACTGACTAATGACTCAAAGGAAATTTACAAATATATGACATTAATGTTAATGGAAGAGATGGTATAGGATAAGCAGTACCCAACCCAGATGAACAAATTGAGGTACCATTGACTAATGTTACAGAGGAAATAGGGGTAGACTCATCTAACTGAGAAAAGACACGATGCTTACTAGTCACATGGTTTGAAGCTCCAGAATCAATAATCCATGAAACGTTTTCAAAGGACGCAAGACATATCATACCTGATTAAGCGAGAGAAGCAGTGGAAGAGGATGAATGGTTGGAACCATCTGTTAGCAATTTTGCATACTCAAGATAGGCTTGACAATCATTATCACAAAATCGAACTTGATTCACCAAAACTACCTTGCCAGTGAGGTCCCAACACGTATCAACTATGTGGTTAGAAAGCCTATAATGAAAGCACTGATGATTTCCACAATCACGACCACGACTGCCACCAAACTCTGCACCACGACATCCCCAAGTATTCCTACCACTAAAGCTACCTTTTCGAACATATCTACCCCCAAATTATCCACCATGACTTCTTCCATCTCCTACCAGAGGAAAAAATAAATGTTAATCAATCATATGAAGATGAACTAGGAGTATTTATGCTAACTGCACACTGAACAAGGGCAAAAGCTTCTGTAGTAGATTGAATTTTACTACCACCAAGAATTTAAGCTCGCACAAGTTTGGACTCGGAACGAATTCCAGAAAAGAATTTAACAACACAAAATTCCTCTACTGTCATCTCGTGGTCTCATAATCAGTCTATAAGAACCGGTACACATTCAATTCTTCCCACATACCCCACAATGCTAAATAATACTTGCCTTCACTTTTATCCCTTCGTTGAAGCACAACGATGTTTTAAAGCAACTCGTATATACGAGTCAAATTCTTCTCACCTGAATACATCTCTTTCAACTCCCCGGTAGTATTACCTTTAAAAAAAAAAAATTACATATACACTAATATATGGTTCCATGTTGTTCCATAAGAGATCTCTTAATTGAAATATAGTGTTACCCTCACAAATTAATGCCACATTTTGTTAGGGAGCCTATGGTTCTGGGACCGAGATATGGTGCATTTGGCTTGGGCTAACGCCTATTCCTTTGTCAATAATAGTGTTAATATCACATTGCACCCGAATAAACATCTTCCAACACCAAAAGCTGATAAAGAGGGTCAAAAATCACTCAATGTGCTCAAGTTTAAAGAGAAGACAGCAATTGGAATCATTTATATCTTGGTTGCTAAAGAAGAAGACGAAGCAATCAGATGTTCTGCCTCCTATACAAGAACTCCTTCATGAATACGAAAACTTGGTGCCTAAAGAACTCCTAACTGGACTTCCTCCTATGAGGAACATTCAATGCCACATTGATTTAGTGCCTGATTTGAGTCTACCAAATTTTGAGCACTACCGGATGAGTCCAACTGAATATGTTGAGCTCCATCAATAGGTTATTGAGTTACTAGGAATGGTTTAATTTGGAAAAGCATGTTACAATGTGTTGTTCCTGCATTATTAATCCCTAAGAAAGATGGATGTTGGAGGATGTGTGTGGCTAGTCCTGCAATCAACCAGGTTATTATCAAGTTTTATATTCCTCACTTGGATGATATGCTAGACTTGTTGCATGGAGCAAAGGTTTTTTCAAAGATCAACTTAATGAGCAAATATCATGAGATAAGTATTTGGCCCGAGGACGAGTGGTGTCCTGCATTTAAGACTTGAGATGGGTCGTAGGAGTGACTCGTCATGTCATTCGGCCTTTCAAATACACCGAGCACATCATGGGGCTGATGACAGAGGCATTCCACTCCTTTATGGAAAAGTTCTTAGTTATCTATTTTGATGTTATTCTTGTTTTTAGTCCTAATTCATCTGCTCACCTTGATCATTTATGGCAAATATTCAATATACTACGAAGGGAGTCACGTTAACTTGAAAAAGTGCTCCTTTCTTGTTGATAGTGCTGTGTTTTTGGGTATATTGTACCTGCAGAAGGAATCAAGGTTGACTAGGAGAAAATCAAGGCCATTGCGGAGTGGCCCACCCAATGCTTTCAGAGGGTTCGTTCTTTCCACGACTTAGCGACATTTCACCAAAGATTTACCCTGAATTTTAGTACCATCAACACTTATTACCGATTGCATATGGGGAGGCAAGTTCAAATGGACTAAAGCGGCAGATCGAAGCTTCGGTGCCAAAAAAAAAAAAAAAAGATGACAGAGGCTCCATTTCTTGCACTTATGGACTTCAATTAAGTCTTTGAAGTGGAAAGCAATACTTCAAATGTTAGCATTAACGAGGTGTCCAGTCAAGAAGAAAAGCCGGTTGTTTTCTTTAGCTCGAAGCTTAATGTTGCATGGAAAAACTACTCCATATATGATCTCGAGTTCTATGCATTGGCCCAAGCGCTACGACATTGGAGAAATTACCTGATTCATTAGGAATTCATTCTATACTCAAACCATCAAGCATCGAGATATCTCTACTCCCAAAATAAGTTGTGTGTGCTTGTCACATGCGGTGGAAAGCTGCCTACAAAAATATAATTTCCTTTTGTGTCACAAAGATGGAAGTTAAAACGAAGTAGAAGATGCTTTGAGTAGGAGGGTAGTTCTAATAGGAACTCTCACTGTGAAGGTCGTCGGATTCAAGGCATTAAAAGAACAATACAAGGAGGATCCGATTTTTGGCCAAAGTACTCGACAGGTGTGTGGATGGCCAAGATCCCTAAGTGTGAATTCATCTCACACAATAGATATCTATTCAAGGGTTCTCGCATATGCATTCTCAAAGGATTGTTGCAAGAGAAGATCATATCCGAGCTACACGATATATGACTGGGTGGAGACTTTGGAAGAGATTAAACATTGGCTATGGTGGAGGAAAAATACTATATACACCGTGACATTGAATGGTTCGTAACACGATGTCGCCAATGCCAAGTTTCTAAAGGTTAAGTATAGAATTCTGGCTTTTATACACAGCTTCCTATTTCAGTCGCATAATGGGTAGATATTTCTATGGACTTTATTCTGAGCATTCCTAAGACTCAAAGGGGAGCATATTCGATTTTCATTGTGGTGGACCATTTTTCAAAGATGGCCCACTTCATTCAATTGCAAAAGGATGATGGATACTACGCATATCACCAACATATTTTTGACAAAATTGTACAACTTCACAATGTACCAAAACATTAACTTCGGACTATGATTGGAACTTTTGGCGAGCCACTTTTGATGCTTTTATAGAAGCAGTTGAGGAATAAACTTCAGTTCTCTAGCAGATATCATCCTCAGACAAATGGCCAAACCAAGGTTAGTCAACATAAGTCTCAGTAACCTCTTGAGGAGTATCATAGGCGATTACATATCTCAATGGGATTTGGCTCTACCTCAAGCCAAGATTGCCTATAACAGCTCAGTAAATCATACTAGAAAATACCCAAAATGGGAGAAGTCCACATCATGTACTTGACTTAGAACCATTACCGGTACAAAAGATCAAGTGAGTGAAAATTCCGACAATTTCGCTAAGCTCATCTAAGAATTGCAAGCTCAAATGAAGGAGATTGAAGAAAGCAACATCAAGTACTGAGAAGCTGTGAATGAATATTGGCGAGGAAAAATATATAACAAAGGTGACTTAGTTCTGGTTTATCTCTACAAAGAAAGGTTTCCAAGGGAAATTTACAACAAACTCAAATCTAAAAGGATTGGTCCATGCTGAGTCAAGAGGAAGTTCGATGACAGTGCTTATGAAATTGAATTGCCTGATGACTTGGATATCTTGTTGACTTTTAATATAGAAAATTTGTTCAAGTACCATGGTAAGGAGTCTGACATGCGAGATGAAGCCAATATCGATATGGATAAATAACTCCCAAAGAAAAAGAAGGAAGAAGTTGAACAAGTCTTGTGAATAAAGGCTACTAACACTTGGCGGGGCTAATACAAGCAATACTTAGCAAAATGGAAGAACAAGACCTATTTTGAATGCACATGGATCATGGGTGACGAATTGAAATGATTACACCCGAACCTCTACTGTTTGTATAAAGCGTCCAACTCATCGAAGTCAAGTTCTTTCCAACCCAAGGGAATGATGCAGGTCATGGGCCCACCTAGACCCAACAATGTCATAGGTCCATGGCCCACCGTAGGGCTCAACATTTGTTGATTTTTTTGAACCATTTATTTATAGATTTGGAGACCTAAATCAAAGATTGCAATTTACTATTTTTGGAAGATATGGGCATGTGAACACTGGGATTGCGCACATGGGACCTTTTTCTGGCTTCTCGTGCGCTCTTTCTGGTTTTTGTAAAGGGGTTATGGTTTAACTCTGGAATATGATATGTTTGACTTAGAGTTGCCACTAGCCAGTTATCTTAAAATTCCACAGTCGGCCAGTCCCTACGGTCTGCGAAATCTTTAGAAATCAAAGAAACCAAGGATTCCCCATTTATGATGACTCCTGATCTACAACCTGACATTCTGAGTGAGGGATCTCGATGACAGAGAAGGTGTCAGGCACATTCTCTGCCCGCACATAACTATGGTCTCTACTTTGTGAGATTAATGGGATTTTAGTAGATTAAGTAGGTCTAACATTGTTTTTCATACAATGCTGAAAGGGAAAAGGGATTATTGCTAACAGTCACAACCAAGCACCCTATAACTACTAGGGCCCGACTTAAAGATGGAAGTTGAGGAACATAACAGTGATCCTGCAGCGACTGGTATCCACGGACTAAAAGGAAAGGAAAAAAGTTGACTAGTTAATCTCAAGTTTCTGATGTGGCAAGATCCGAGAGTTCGGCAAGCCTTAGCGCATATGCTCGAGAATGTCAAGAGAAGCAAGGGGGTTAGGAAGGATGCAATGATGTGAATGCAGGATGCAAGCGAATGATGAGCACGAGCTCAACTCATGGCTTGTAGGTGTGAGTCAAAAGGCGAAGAATCCTAATACTCTAAACAAAAAGAGATGATTGGATTTCTTGACCCCTATTCTACTATTTTGTTTGAAATGAGTGAGGCTACGGGTTGGCTGGTTCCTGGATGAAGAAAGAGATGCTTTGGAGTCTAGGGTGAACCGATTGTTGCAAGGATTGAGAAAGAGGCTTGATTTATAAGATGGAGGCTAAGGTAATGGTCCTATGGCTAGGAGGGAGGCTTAGGCGTGTGAAGCTTTGGGTGTAGGGTGGTGGAGGAAGGTGGATGGGATGGCTAAGGGGCTAAGGACGGGAGGCTTCGGATGGGGCTAGGCTAGCAAAGGGCTTGACTAATCTCTCTCTCTCTCTCTCTCTCTCAAGGGGTTTGGGAGGCTTATGGGAAATGAAGGGGGGGACCTCCCTTTTATAAGTGAAGGGAGTAACAAAAGGAAGGTTTGTGGTGGTTTGAGGGGCAAAATATGAAGTGGAGGGCTGGGATTGGTGGAGAGAAGGGGAGTGCCACGTGACACTGTCTCATTGGCTTGTAGGGTGGTAAAAATGGTAATATGAGAGAAGATGGGGGTATTTTGGGGATTCCAAAGATCTAACGCCCAACTCGAGAGAAAAACACCTCCCTCCAACAAATCTCTCCTCGAGTTAGGAGCCGAAACACATGGCAAACGGCATATGATGTGTCACTCATGTGGCACCTGCTACGTATCTTGGCCCCAAATTGTTATGCGTGCTCCGGTGGGCTTTGTGAAAGCCTTCGGTCTTCTGGGTTTTGGGCTAGCCAAGGATTTCGCAAGGGGTGGGCTTAGATTTGGGCTTAAGTTCATGTTTGAATTTGATTTGAATTTGCTTTGCATTTGGCTCAAATTTAGCTTGGATTTGGCTTTTATTTTGGACTTGTCTTTAGCTTGTGTTTTGGCTCAAGCTTAGGATTTGGCTTGGAATTAGGTTAGGCTAGGGTTTTGGGTTAGCATTAGAATTGGATTAGGCTGGGGTTTAGGGGGATAAGGGAGTCGAGACCATCCACATTTAAGCATTGTGATGACCAAGCTGCTAGCCTTGGGTACGGTGTCTACAAGGGACTAATTTAAAGATGTCATTAGAGATATGGAGGGAATGTTATTGATGATATAGGACTGCTTTAGAGATGTAATTAGGATCATTTTCTATATTTATTTTTGTTATTATTAGGTTTTTACTATCTTAAGTAGATTAGATTGATTTGAAATCAATCTCTTAGTTGACAGGATTCTCATTTCTCATTAGAGATCCACCTAAAGTCTATACAAAAAAAAAAAAGGGGGGAATATGGTATAGAAAGTTGGGATTCCAACATATTCTAAGTGTGAGTTTTGCTTAAGTATTGTAAGAGAAGAAGTTTGATATCATAAAGTTCTCACCCTCTCTACTCAAATATTCTTATGAATATACTCTTGTCCATTTCTTTGCAATTTGAGAGTCAAGATTTCATTGACTTAAGAACTAGGAAGCACTATAGTTTCTCTAACATCTAAACATCCTACTTTGGTGAATATTCGTACCACTTCCTATCTTCTTGAAATTGTCTTCTATTTTGAAGGAATTGCATTCATAACTATTGGTACCAAGAATCTACATAAAGTGCACATTCTTCTAAATGTCCTTAGATAACGAAGGGTGAAAAGGAGAGAGAGGGAGAGACTGTGTGCTTGAGTTCTACTACAACTAGAGTTGCTCGTGTGAGTTAAGGGTTTTCTTCATGGCGGGCATTCCAATTGCATGCACGTGTGCGAGATCCAGCTCGCTTATCACAATGAGTGTGCCCTGGTGGAAAAGTCCTACCACCCTAACTTTGGACCACGACATGTTTGTGGCTTTCCCCACCCAATGCATCTCTTGGATCTCAAACATGTGTGAAGGTCGCAGAAGTTGGTGAATGTATATTAGAGTTGTGTCGTTTGGCAATGGATCGCCAGTAGAAGGATTTTTCAACCAAATGGGCAATCTTTCAATATTCTTCTCTCTTGTGTTTTCTGTGTACTTCCTTGAATCCTTTCATAGCAATCTCTTTTATAGGGTTTTGGATTGTAGCCATTTTGGGATCTTCCATTACTATCGGAAAAACAGTTTTTATGCACTCATTACATCCGTTACAACTTACAAGAAAAGGAGAGGGGAGTTACAACCATAACAGAATGAGGCCATCAATGGCCATATGTTCCAACATCTCCCACTTGGCCATTATGGCCAACATGTTTACACATACACATATATTTCTCCCACTAATCAGTGGTTCAACTCATCGGTTATTTTACCCAAACGACATAAGATATTTGTGATGTACTAAAAAAATCTCAATAGTCCTTTTCCTTTTACCCTACGGTATGAGGATCTTTTTTACTCATCTTGCTGCTTGATTTACCCTATAGTACGAGGATCTTTTTCTACATCATCTGTGATTTTAATGTTTTAGCCTGTCATCACTCATATCAATGATTGATTAATTCTTTTTCATCCTACGACGTGAGATTAGTTTGCCCATCACCCATGGTTATTGTCTGACCCTTGAGATACTTTTCATTTTATCAAATATACTCCTATTGTTCTAAGCATACATGTATGGTCAAGATCGCTAGCCATATTTAGCATTTACCATAGCTTATATAATAAGAGAATTAATAATCACCAAGATTATATCAACTACACGATATCGCCATATCACAACAACATTATATCATCAACAAGGACTTGTCTTTATGGACCACAAAATAATTTATAGGAAGGTTATTTTGCAGCAACACAAAAGATCAGAGATGCCACTTGCAAAATATAATGTACATCCATACATAATAAGCTGTCTACTACCGTAGAAGAATTTTGTTTTTAAAAAAAAATATTAAAGGTAACCATCTATGTTCCACACGCACATTTTTCCATGCACCCACATTTACATATGCACGGCCTACATTTTTTTTTACCAGGTCTCTTTGTTATGATCCATTTCTGCCTACACATCATTAAAATAATCATCTATTACTTTTAATGATCCATCGTGCACATCTCATGATTTAATCATTCATGATTATCAATCCAAATGCCTACGACTCTAATCTTTTGATCCATTGGCCAATAATCTTTATATAGAAATTAGATTGACTAATTAAAGAGGACGAGTTGGAAAGAACCAGCCCAATTTTTGCTGAATATCCTCTAACTTCGTACTTCAGAAGGATGCAGCAATCCACTCCCATAATAGGCTTCATTAGATGGGCCTGGACTTCACGAACGGAGACTCGAATGTCAAATTGATGAAGGATTGGACCTTTTTACCACAATGACCCTGACTTTATGGGGCCAATCAAGATGAACTAGGCTTTGTGAGTCTGCTCCTACTCACCATGATTGAGGGACAAGTCGTGATTAACAGCCAAGTTTTGCTTTAATAGGCTCAAAAATAACTGGCAGCGTACTTATTTGCAATAAGCTGTCTTTGCTGGTAAATAGTCCTGATTCGAGCCTTCCTTGTGCCCATTTTCCTCTTCTTCTTCTTCTTCTTCTTCTTTTTAATAAAAAGGGGAAGCCAAGACTAATAATATTTTAATCTACTAAATATATCAGGCTTTTATGGCTAAGTTGTTTAGAGCACATGTTTCCTAACCAGGAGGTCTTAAGTTCGATTGCACTCACTGGAGTTTTGTTGCGTTCTAATATAAAAAACTAGCGGTGGACTTAACTTCAATACACACAAAAAGCACCGAACGAAAAGAAAAGAAAGTGTTGAACAAAAAAAAAAAATTTAACTTACGGCTGTAAAATCAAGGAGAGGGGAATTCGGCCTTGGTCCCTCCATATATGTTGGAGGATTTTTATCTTTTTCAAGAAAAATAGTGGAGAGAGGGGATTTAACCCCTTGCTTCGTCGAATGAAAATGGAAAGAGGGGCTTGCACCCCTTTCCATACGAACAAATATAGAAAGTCAGGTTACTTCGGCGGTGATTTTGGTCGAGAAACCCGATTCTTGTATTGGATGATGATTTGGGCAAGAAAAGTGTTGGGTACGTTGAATCCGGTGGTAATGGAATCGTTAATGTCAGCCAGGATTTGGGGTGAAATTTTCCTTTTTTTCTTCCTTTTTTTTTTGTTGGATTTGGGCGAGAACAATAGAAATGGGACCAACAACTGGTTGTGCGAGAGCAGAGCAGTGAGGGTTGGACTTCAGGCAACAACAATGCCGGCCATATTTGATCGCAAGGGTGGTGACAAATTCGCCCCAATTTGATTCGCAATTGAGTGGCGTCAGTTTTGGCCCCGACCCCATTTCTATAGTGATGAGTGGCATCTCTCAGCTCCAATGTTCTCATGATGTTGTGGGCATGTGATTGAGGAGTAGCGGAGCGCATTTCACATGCTCAACGAATCGCCATAGAGATGCAGGAGAGGGAGACGCTTTGTCGACCGCCTCAAGCTCTGATACTATTGAAGGTCACGGAAGTCGGTAATTGGAGATTAGAGTTGCGCCGTTTGGCAATGGATCGCTGGTAGAAGGCTTTCTCAACCAAACGGGTAATCTTTCAATCTTCTTCTCTCTTGTGTTTTCTCTGTGTATTTCCTCAAATCCTTTCATAGGGTTTCAGATTGTAGCCATCTTGGTATCTTCCATTACTACCGGAGAAACCCGTTCTACGCATTCATCAAATCCATTACAACAAAGGAGAGGGGAGTTACTGCTGTTATAGAATGAAGCCATCAATGGCCATATGTTCCAACAGTGTAGAGCAAAGAAACCCCTGAAGCTCATGCATGCTCCTACAATGTGTTTCGGGTGTTTGGTGGTGAAGATGTGATTCAAGAAAAACCACAGGCAAACAAAGACAAGAACAGATCTTTTTGTTTACTGAAATCATTGGTTTTCCTTTATTTCTTTTTCGTTACCAGTGGTTGCATTCAATGACCTATTGGAATTGTACGTTGTCAGAAATTTCTTGCTCATTGAGCCCTAATTCTTGTTGTCTTTCTCAATTAATTAATCCATTACATTAACATAAAAAATACCTTTTTCCTTGCCCCAAATCAACAACCTGAGTGATTTAGGTCTGTCGAAATACAGATTTGGGCAGAAATCAACCCCAGCTGCCCGAAATCAATAACCTGAATGATTTAGTTCTGTCGAAATATACAAATTTCCCTAGCATTCAAATTCAGTCTAGAAAGAATTCATATCTCAGTCATTACACATGAAATCAATACAATCACAGCTATCATCAAAATGCAAAGCTGAAAAAGAAATAAAGGAAATTTAAAAGGAAAGAGAGAGAGAGAGAGAGAGAGAGAGAGAGAGAGAGAGAGAGAGAGACGCACGGGCAGTAGGATTTGGAGAAGATGGCGATCTTGTTGGAGTAAATGACGTTTTGTACAAAAGCGGACACCGAGTTGACGGCAGAAACAGAGTCTACACTTAATACCGCTACAATCGCCACAACTAACACAACAATCATTCCCTTGCACGAGTACATCTCTCTCTCTCCAACAATAACCAAATGGAACGGATGTTCTACTCTCTCTCTCTTTCTTCCGCTCCCGCCAAGGAGTCGAAATGTATAAAGGCCCTTTGCAAGATCCTCGGACGCGGATTGCCCCCGAAGCCTTTCCCACTACTTACTGCGAGAGAAAGCTAGATGGAGTCCACTATAATGTTTGTGAGAAATCCACCCCGTCCATCCGTTTTTCCGGATCATTTTGCGACACAAACACAGAAGTGATAGAAACAGTCAGGATTGAATACTCACCGTTGAAATATTCTTCGGGTCACATAAGTTTTGGATGAGGCTAATATTTAGGTGTTTTCAATTTCATTCCGGTACGAATCACCTTGTGAATGGTATGGCATATAAGCATCACAGTGGACAGGATAGAGGTTTCAACGGTGGAAATTTCTTACCTACTGTTTCCTGCGGTGCGGCCCAATTAATTGTTATAACTGACGCATTTAAGCGGTGCGGCCCAATTAATTGTTATAACTGACGCATTTATTGGTCTATTTCATAACATGATCTGACAAAAGGGATAAACGGAGTGATTTCTCACAAACATTATGATGAAGCCTATCTAGCTTCCCGTCACAGGGCTTTCAGGAAAATTCGCCTCCAAATCCGCGTCCAAGATCCTATTTGTTTACGTACGCGGATTCGGTACAACCCCCGATAGGACCTAGCTGGAGACTCCTTTGTGCAGGGACGCGGATTGCGTCCTACCCCCACCGTGATTTAAGTGTTTTATCCACGCTGTTCATCATTTTTCTCTTATCATTCTAAGGTATCAGCTTAAAAATCGGAAGGTAAACGGCTCAAGCGGACCACAAAGTAGGGATTGAACATCCACCGTTAAAAACTTCTTAGGAGCTGGAGAAGCTAAGGATCAAGCTGATATTTGTTTCTTCACTTCATCCACGCATATATGACCTTATGAATTGATTGGATGGTAAAAAAACATCCCGGAGGTCATTAGAAAGATTTCACCAGTGGGTGTCATTATCACCCCAGCTTCCTTTGGGGCCTGTTTGGACAGTGGTATTAAGTTGTATTATATGGGATTGTATTACTAATCCCACTTTGAAATTAGGAATGGCATGTTTGGGATGAGTGTGAGATGGGATTAAAATTAACTTTATAGGGTTTGGAAAATGAGCCTTGTGTTGGAAAGTGTGAGATGGGATTACTAATCCCATAGATGATGAATTTTTGCTTCATCCAAGTGTAATTTGAAAGTAAATCCTAGGATTTCTTTTTTAATGCATACATTCCAAACATACTGTTAGAAAACATGAGATACACCCAATCCAGGGATAATACCTTACACATGCATTTATTGTAATTTTTACAATTTCATCCACCTTAATCCCACCTAATGTATTTGGCCAAACAGGCCCTTGGTGTGGTCCACTGGAGTTGTGGACCTGCTTATTATGTAGGATCATGCCTTAAAATGATATGATAAAAGCGATTAACGGCGTGGATAAAACACTTACATTACAGTGAGCCCCACAGAGCCCTGCCCGGACGGATTACCGTCCGGGCGAGGGTAGGACGCAACCCACGTCCTTTGGGCAGATGGAGGGCTCGATGGACCACACCACAGGAAGCAATGACTTCCATAGTTGAAACCTTCCTAAGGCCCACCGTGAGGTTTAGTTGGCATCCTAAAACTTCTGTGACGAGTTTTTGGGCCATAGGCATTCAATCCCAACCTTTTCTTCTAGTGTTTGTCCACTGGAGCTTTCGATCGAGCTCATTTTGGAGTTCATGCCTTAAAATGACCCCTAAATGGTCTCGGAATACGACGATTCCAGTCAGGAATGAAAGAGCACTAAAGTACCTTTCAGATGACCAAAAATCGACCCAATCCGACATCAAACGATGGAGTTATAGGCATCTCCGTTGGATTGCGCAATTTGAAAAGATTAACAATCCATATGGAAAAATGACGATTGAAGAGTTCCAACGAGCTTTTTGGATATCGAATGGTCTCTGAATTAGGCAATTCTGGTCCCATTTGGAATCATGATAGGTTACCATTCCAATGGGCTAGAAATAGTCTTAATTCGACCTCAGAAGAGGCAGTTATGAGGGTTACTATTGGACAAAGATATGAGGAAAAATTCAGGACCGACGACTGCGATCCAACTTATGGATGCTGAAATGGTCTCAGAATACCATGATTCCAGTTAAGAATGAAAGAGCACTAAAGTACCTTTCAGATTACCATAAATCATCCCAATCCGACATCAAACGATGGAATTATGGGCGTCTCCGTTGGAACGCGCAATTTGGAAAGATTAACAATCCATATTGAAAAATGACGATCAAAGAGTTCCAAAGTGCTTTTGGGATAACGAACGGTCTCCAAATTAGCCAATTCTGGTCTAATTTGGAAGCTTGTCAAGTTACGATTCCAACGAGCTTAAAATATTCTAAATTCGACCTCTGAAAAGAGAGTTATCAAGGTTACTATTCGACAAAGAGATGAAGGAAAAATTAAGGACCAACGACTGCGATCCCACTTACGGATGCCCAAATGGTCTCCGAATACGACGATTCCAGTCAGGAATGAAAGAGCACTAAAGTACCTTTCAGATGACCAAAAATCACAATCCATATTGAAAAATGACGATTGAAGAGTTCTAATGTGCTTTTGGGATATCGAACGGCCTTCGAATTAGCCAATTCAGGTCTAATTTGGAAGCTTGTCAAGTTACGATTCCAACGAGCTCAAAATATTCTAAATTCGACCTCTGAAGAGAGAGTTATCAGGGTTACTATTCGACAAAGAGATGAAGGAAAAATTAAGGACCGACGACTGCGATCCCACTTACGGATGCCCAAATGGTCTTCGAATACGACGATTCTAGTCAAGAATGAAAGAGCACTAAAGTACCTTTCAGATGACCAAAAATCGACCCAATTCGACATCACACAATGGAGTTATGGGCGTCTCCGTTGGATCGCGCGATTTGGAAAGATTAACAATCCATATTGAAAAATGACGATAGAAGAGTTCCAACATGCTTTTGGGATATCAAACTGCCTCCGAATTAGCCAATTCTGGTCCAATTTGGAAGCTTGTCAAGTTACGATTCCAATGAGCTCAAAATAGTCTAAATTCGACCTTTGAAGAGAGAGTTATGAGGGTTACTATTAGATAAGGATATGAAGGAAAAATTCAGGACCGACGACTGTGATCTCACTTACGAATGCCCAAATGGTCTCAGAATACGACGATTCCAGTCAGGAATGAAAGAGTACTAAAGTACCTTTCAGATGACCAAAAATTGACTCCAATCCGACCTCAAACGATGGAGTTATGGGCATCTCCGTTAGATCGCGTGATTTGAAATGATTAATAATCCATATTGAAAAATGACGATCGAAGAGTTCCAACGAGCTTTTGGGATATCGAATGGTCTCTGAACTCAGCAATTCTGGTCCCATTTGGAAGCTTGACAAGTTACCATCCCAATGAGCTGGAAATAGTCTAAATTCGACCTCTGAAGAGGCAGTTATAAGGGTTGCTATTGGACAAGGAGATGAAGGAAATATTCAAGACCGACAACTGCGATCTCACTTATGGATGCCAAAATGGTCTCGGAATACCATGATTCCAGTTAGGAATGAAAGAGCACTAAAGTACCTTTCAGATTATCAAAAATCGATCCAATCCAACATCAAACGATGGAGTTATGGGCGTCTCCATTGGATCGCGCAATTTGGAAAGATTAACAATCCATATTAAAAAACGACGATTGAAGAGTTCCAACATGCTTTTGGGATATCGAACGGTCTCCGAATTAGCCAATTCTGGTCCAATTTGGAAGTTTGTCAAGTTACGATTCCAACGAGCTCAAAATAGTCTAAATTTGACCTCTGAAGAGAGAGTTATGAGGGTTACTATTGGACAAGAAGATGAAGGAAAAATTTAGGACCGACGACTACGATCCCACTTACGGATGCCCAAATGGTCTCGGAATACGACGATTCTAGTTAGGAATGAAAGAAGACTAAAGTACCTTACAAATGACCAAATAATGACCCAATCTGACGTTAAATGATGGAGTTATGGGCGTCTCCGTTCGATTGCACGAATTGGAAAGATTAACAATCCATATTGAAAAAAGAAGATCGAAGAGTTCCGACGAACTTTTGGGACATCGAACGGTCTCCGAATTAGGCAAACTTGGTCCCATTTGGAAGCTTGACAAGTTACCATTCCAATGAGCTTGAAATAGTCTAAATTTGACCTCTGAAGAGGCAGTCATGAGGGTTACTATTGGACAAGGCAATGAAGGAAAACTTCAGGACCGACGACCGTGATCCCACTTATGGATGCCAAAATGGTCTCGAAAAACCATGATTCCAGTTAGGAATGAAAGAGCACTAAAGTACCTTTCAGATTACCAAAAATCGACCCAATTCGACATCAAACGATGGAGTTATGGGCATCTCCATTGGATCGCGCGATTTGGAAGATTAACAATCCATATTGAAAATTGACGATCGACAAGTTTCAACGTGCTTTTGGGATATCGAACGGTCTCCGAATTAGCCAATTCTGGTTCAATTTAGAAGCTTGTCAAGTTACGATTCCAATGAGCACAAAATAGTCTAAAATCAACCTCTGAAGAGAGAGTTATGTGGGTTACTATTGGACAAGGAGATGAAGGAAAAAACTCAGGTCCGACAATCGCGATCCCACTTACGAATGCCCAAATGGTCTCAGAATACGACGATTCCAGTCAAGAATGAAAGAGCACTAAAGTACCTTTCAGATGACCAAAAATCGACCCAATCCGACATCAAACGATGGAGTTATAGGCATTTCCGTTGGATTGCGCAATTTGAAAAGATTAACAATCCATATGGAAAAATGACGATTGAAGAGTTCCAACGAGCTTTTTGGATATCGAATGGTCTCTGAATTAGGCAATTCTGGTCCCATTTGGAAGCTTGAGAAGTTACCATTCCAATGAGCTTGAAATAGTCTTAATTCAACCTCTGAAGAGGCAGTTATGAGGGTTACTATTGGACAAGGAGATGAACAAAAAATTTAGGACCGATGACTGCGATCCCACTTATGGATGCCGAAATGGTCTCGGAATACCATGATTCCAATTAGGAATGAAAGAGCACTAAGTACCTTTCAGATTACCAAAAATCGTCAGAATCCGACATCAAACGATGGAGTTATGGGCATCTCCGTTGGAACGCGCGATTTGGAAAGATTAACAATCCATATTGAAAAATGACGATCGAAGAGTTCCAACGTGCTTTTGGGATAACGAACGGTCTCTGAATTAGCCAATTCTGGTCCAATTTGGAAGCTTGTCAAGTTACGATTCCAACGAGCTCAAAATATTCTAAATTCGACCTCTGAAGAGAGAGTTATAAGGGTTATATAGGACAAAGAGACGAAGGAAAAATTATGGAACAACGATTGCAATCCCACTTACGATGCCCAAATGGTCCCCGAATATGACGATTCCAGTCAGGAATGAAAGAGCACTAAAGTTCCTTTCAGATGACCAAAAATCGACCCAATCTGACATCAAACAATGGAGTTATGGGCGTCTCCGTTGGATCGCGTGATTTGGAAACATTAACAATTCATATTAAAAAATGACGATCGAAGAGTTCCAACTTGCTTTTGGGATATCGAACGGTCTCAGAATTAGCCAATTCTGGTCTACTTTGAAAGCTTGTCGAGTTACGATTCCAATTAGCTCAAAATAGTCTAAATTTGACCTTTGAAGAGAGAGTTATGAGGGGTACTATTAGACAAGGAGATGAAGGAAAAATTTAGGACCGATGACTGCGATCTCACTTCCGGATGCCCAAATGGTCTCAGAATACGACGATTCCTGTCAGGAATGAAAGAGCACTAAAGTACCTTTCAGATGACCAAAAATCGACCCCAATCCAACCTCAAACGATGGAGTTATGGGCGTCTCCGTTGGATCGCACGATTTGGAAAGATTAACAATCCATATTGAAAAATGACAATCGAAGAGTTCCAACGAGCTTTTGGGACATCGAATGGTCTCTGAATTCGACAATACTGGTCCCATTTGGAAGCTTGACAAGTTACCATTTCAATGAACTTGAAATAGTCTAAATTCGACCTCTGAAGAGGCAGTTATGAGGGTTTCTATTGGACAAGGAGAGGAAGGAAAAATTCAGGACCGGCGACTGCGATCCCACTTATAGATGCCGAAATGTTCTCGGAATACCATGATTCTAGTTAAGAATGAAAGAGCACTAAAGTAACTTTCATATTACCAAAAATCGACCCAATCTGACATTAAATGACGTAGTTATGGGCGTCTCCGTTGGATCGCGCGAATTGGAAAGATTAACAATCCATATTGAAAAATGACGAATAAAGAGTTCCAACGTGCTTTTGGGATATCGAACAGTCTCCGAATTAGCCAATTCTGGTCCAATTTGGAACCTTGTCAAGTTATGATTCCAAGAAGCTCAAAATAGTCTAAATTCAACATCTGAAGAGAATGTTATGAGGGTTACTATTCGACAAGAAGATGAAGGAAAAATTTAGGACCGACGACTGCAATCCCACCTATGGATGCCCAATTGGTCTCAGAATACGACGATTCCAGTCAAGAATGATAGAAGACTAAAGTACCTTACAAATGACCAAGTAATGAACCAATCCGACATCAAATGATGGAGTAATGGGTGTCTCCGTTGGATCGCGCGATTTGGAAAGATTAACAATTCATATTTAAAAATGATGATCGAAGAGTTTCAACGTGCTTTTGGGATATCGAACGGTCTCCGAATTAGCCAATTCTGGTCCAATTTGGAAGCTTGTCTAGTTACGATTCCAATGAGCACAAAATAGTCTAAATTCGACCTCTGAAAATTGAGTTATGAGGGTTACTATTGGACAAGGAGATGAAGGAAAAATTCAGGACCGACGATTGCGATCTCACTTACGGATGCCAAAATAGTCTCGAAATACGATGATTCCAGTCAGGAATGAAAGAGCACTAAAGTACCTTTCAGATGACCAAAAATCGACCCAATTCAATATCAAACGATGGAGTTATGGGCGTCTCCGTTGGAACCCGCGATTAAGAAAGATTAACAATCCATATGGAAAAATGACGATTGAAGAGTTCCAACGAGCTTTTGGGATATCAAACGGTCTCTGAATTAAGCAATTCTGGTCCCATTTGGAAGCTTGACAAATTACCATTCCAATGAGCTTGAAATAGTCTTAATTCGACCTCCGAAGAGGAAGTTATGAGGGTCACTATTGGACAAGGAGAAGAAGGAAAAATTCAGGATCGACGACTGCGATTCCACTTATGGATGCTGAAATGGTCTCGGAATACCATGATTCCAGTTAGAAATGAATGAGCACTAAAGTACCTTTCAGATTACCAAAATTTGTCCCAATCCGACATCAAACGATGGAGTTATGGGTGTCTTCGTTGGAACGCGTGATTTGGAAAGATTAACAATCCATATTGAAAAATGATGATCGAAGAGTTCCAACGTGCTTTTGAGATAACGAACTGTCTCCGAATTAGCCAATTCTGGTCCAATTTGGAAGCTTGTCAAGTTACAATTCCAACGAGCTCAAAATATTCTAAATTCAACCTTTGAAGAGAGAGTTATAAGGGTTAATATTGGAGAAAGAGATGAAGGAAAAATTAAGGAACAACGACTGCGATCCAACTTACAGATGCCCAAATGGTCTTCAAATACGAATTCCAGTCAGGAATGAAAGAGCACTAAAGTACCTTTCAGATGACCAAAAATCGACCCAATCCGACATCAAACGATGGAGTTATGGGAGTCTCCGTTGGATCGCGTGATTTGGAAAGATTAACAATTCATATTGAAAAATGAAGAGTTTCGACGTGCTTTTGGGATATTGAACGGTCTCCGAATTAGCCAATTCTAGTCCAATTTGAAAGCTTGTCTAGTTACGATTCCAATGAGCTCAAAATAGTCTAAATTTGACCTTTGAAGAGAGAGTTACAAGGGTTACTATTGGACAAGGAGATGAAGGAAAAATTATGGACCGACGACCGCGATCCCACTTCTGGATGCCCAAATGGTCTCAGAATACGAAGATTCTTGTTAGGAATGAAAGAGTACTAAAGTACCTTTTAGATGACCAAAAATTGACCCCAATTCGACATCATACGATGGAGTTATGGGCGTCTCCGTTGGATCACGCGATTTGGAAAGATTAACAATCCATATTGAAAAATGACGATCGAAGAGTTCCAACAAGCTTTTGGGATATCGAATGGTCTCTGAATTCGGCAATTTTGGTCCCATTTGGAAGCTTGACAAGTTACCATCTCAATGAACTTGAAATAGTCTAAATTCGACCTTTGAAGAGGCAGTTATGAGGGTTACTATTGGACAAGGAGATGAAGGAAAAATTCAGGACCGATGACTGCGATCCCACTTATGGATGCCGAAATGGTCTCGGAATACCATGATTCCAGTTAGGAATGAAAGAGCACTAAAGTAACTTTCAGATTACCAAAAATCGACCTAATCCGACATCAAATGATGGAGTTATGGGCGTCTCCATTGGATCGCGCAATTTGGAAAGATTAACAATCCATATTGAAAAATGACGATCGAAGAGTTCCAACGTCCTTTTAGGATATCAAATGGTCTCCGAATTAGCTAATTCTGGTCCAATTTAGAACCTTGTCAAGTTATGATTCCAATGAGCACAAAATAGTCTAAATTCGACCTCTAAAGAGAGAGTTATGAGGGTTACTATTGGACAAGAGGATGAAGGAAGAATTCAGGATCGACGACTGCGATCCCACTTACAGATGCCCAAATGGTCTCGGAATACGACGATTCCAATCAGGAATGAAAGAAGACTAAAGTACCTTATAGATGACAAAATAATAACCCAATCCGACATCAAACGATGGAGTTACGGGTGTCTCCGTTGGATCGCGCGATTTGAAAAGATTAACAATCCATATTTAAAAATGACGATCGACGAGTTTCAACTTGAAAAGGCCGAGCTATATATCCTAGAACCCTGTATTTGGGTAACAAGTACTTGGAAGCAAGCGCATTCCCCTTGCGAGTCCATTGTGGATCTATATTACACAATGCTCTAGTAAGCACATGTTTTTCTGATTCCGGCGGTTTGTCAACTAGAGTATGAATAGGAATACCCTCATCATTAGCAGGTATGTCCATTAGAGGAGAAATTAAATGACGATCTATTTCAAATGGACATTCTCTAGTTGCTATTGTAAACGTTAAATTCTCAGTCAAAAATTCAGAAATACACTCAAACATAGCCTACGCAATAAACTAGTATGCCAGCCCACCCCAATGTAGAATGTTAGCCCAACCTACAGATTGGAGAAGTGGAAGGAGCTCAAATGTAGAAATATGTTCAATATGCACAGGTCGTTCAATAATAACATTGCGCAATCGTAAATCCCACACATAAGAGGGATCATCTTCGGGTGACCGAAGGTGGCGCCTTGTTAAAGATGTCGATCTGGATGTGGAAGGACCACGAGAACTCTTCTTTTTGCCTCTAGCATCCATTTGCAACTAGGAATACAAGAAATCAAGAGGTTACAAAAGATGTAGAGTGGGTTTTCTCAAAATCAGATTTTTGAGAAGAAAACCTCAAAATCTTCAAGGAAATATGAAATAAATCACCCCAAGTATGAAATAAAGTGATAAACACTTGAATCAACAAGAAAAACTGAAATAACGCACTAACCTTGAAGAATCAAGAAGTTGGGTACGACCGGTCGAGCTTAAACTTGTTGGAGAAGAAAAGGCAAATGAGGAAGAAAAAGGGTTTTCCCCCAAATTAAAGCACCAGTGCGCTACACGACTGGTCGAGTACGTCCTCGACCAGTCATGCACAGTTAAAAATATGCATTTTCCACATAAATTTAAAATTTAAACTTATAATTTAACAAATATATACACTATGATACATACAAGCATGAATAATCAATTCAAATTGTACATACCAAGATCAAATTTCAATTTATTAAACCTGCTTTTGTCGATCGGTTTAGTGAAAATGTCAGCAAGTTGAGACTTGGTCGAAATGTATTCCAATGAAATTGTCTTTTCTTCAACTAATTCACGAATGTAGTGATATCTAATGTCAATGTGCTTGGTTCGTGAATGCTGGATTGGGTTTTTAGATATATTTATTGCACTGGAATTATCACAATATAAAACCATTGTATCCTGTGCAATTCCGTAATCGCTTAACATTCTATTAATTCATACAAGCTGAGTACATGCATTTCTAGCTGCGATGTATTCAACTTCAGCAGTTGAGAGCGATACGGAACTTTGCTTTTTGCTAAACTAAGAAACTAAACAGTTTCCAATATAGAAACAACCACCACTAGTTGATTTCCTATCATCGATATTACCAGCCCAATCAACATCTGTGTAACCAGCCAATTGAACACTAGTATCATATGGATACTAAAGACCCAAATTTACTGTACTTGCGACATATCTCATAATCTGCTTAACAGCAGTTAAATGTGACTCTTTAAGGTCAGACTGATATCTAGCGCAAATTTCAACGCTAAAAACAATATCAGGTCTACTTGTAGTCAAATAAAGTAAATTGCCAATCATACTACGATATAGCTTAGGATTTATACTTTTACCTATAGAGTCCTTTTAGAGTCTTAATGTTGTACTCATAGGAGTATCAAAATTTTTCCCATTCTCAAATCCGAACTTTTTCACTAAGTTCAGAGCATATTTGGTTTGAGAAATAAAGATACCATCAGGTTGCTGTTTAACTTGCAACCCTAAGAAGTAATTCAACTCCTAACCATGCTCATTTCGAACTTAGATTTCATAAGATCTACAAACTCAACAGTCATGTTAGTACAGGTAGATCCATAAATAATATCATCAACATAGATATGCACTATTAAGATATAATTGTTATGTTTCTTAACAAAAAGAGTCTTATCAACACTTCCCATTTGAAAATTATGACTTAGTAGAAATTTAGTCAATTTTTCGTACCATGCCCTGGGAGCTTGTTTCAAACTGTAGAGAGCCTTTTTTAAGCGATAGACATGATCAGTGTTTTTAGGGTCTTCAAAACCCATTGGTTGTTCAACATATACTTCTTCATGCAATAAGCCTTTAAACCCCTAGGTTGCCCCTAGTGGACGAGTTGTAGTCTCGTGAGGGTTTGCAGCAATGTTACCCACAAACATTGAATTAACTAATCATGAAATCAAAAGCTGGGTTGCCTCCCAGGAGCGCTAAGTTTAACGTCTTCAGCCAGACTAAAGAAACTACCCTAATCCTATGAAAGCAATAAACCTACCTATACCTCCATCAGACTAGGAGATCATTCCTGGTAAACAGGATCAGTCAGAGGCATGAACATGTCCTCTGAATCAAATTTCTCGACAAATGGCTTTAAGCGATGTCCATTTACTTTAAATTCCTTGCCATTGTCGGGGTCTCTTATCTCGACGGCCCCATGAGGATATGCAGTAACGACAATGTAGGGACCGGTCCAACGAGATCGAAGCTTACCCGGAAAGAGATGTAATCGAGAATTATACAAAAAGACTTTCTGACCTGGCGTGAATGATTTTCGTATAATGTGTTGGTCATGAAACGCCTTCATCCTGTCCTTGTAAATTCTCGAGTTCTCGTACGCGTCGTTCCGAATTTCTTCAAGTTCATTTAATTGAAGTTTGCGTAGCGAGCCAGCGTTATTCAGATTGAAATTTAGATTTTTGATTGCCCAGTAAGCTCTATGTTCCAACTCCACAGGCAAGTGGCAAGCCTTCCCATAGACGAGTCTAAAGGGAGACATTCCAATAGGGGTTTTAAAAGCAGTACAGTATGCCCATAAGGCATCGGTCAATCGAATTGACCAATCCTTACGGTCAGGGTTAACCGTTTTCTCCAAAATGTGTTTGATCTCCCTATTGAAAATCTCAACTTGCCCACTTGTCTGTGGGTGGTATGGAGTGCTCACCTTATGAGAGATACCGTATTTCTTCATTAAACTCTCGAATGGTCTATTACAAAAGTGTGAGCCCCCATCACTAATGATGGCTCGAGGCGTTCCGAATCGGGAAAGGATGTTTTCTTTCAGGAATTTAATGACCGTGCGATGGTCATTAGTTCGACACGGAATCGCTTCGACCCATTTAGTGACATAGTCTACGGCAAGCAAAATATATAAATTCCCAAAAGATTGGGGGAATGGCCCCATGAAATCGATGCCCCAGCAATCAAATGCCTCTATGATAAGAATGGGATTCAAGGGCATCATATTTCGACGAGACAATGCTCCCAATTTCTGACAACGCTCACAAGCTTTGCAAAACTCATGAGTATCCCTGAACATAGTGGGCCAATAGAAGCCGCACTGCAGAATTTTGGCCGTGGTCTTTTTTGCAGAAAAGTGACCACCACAGGCCTGTGAGTGACAGAAGGAGATGACACTCTGATGCTCATTGTCTGGCACACATCTCCTCAAGATTTGGTCTGGGCAATATTTAAACAAGTATGGATCATCCCAGAAGAATTTGCGCACCTCGGTGAAAAATTTCTTCTTATCTTGCGCGGTCCAATGTGTCGGTATGGAACCTGTGGCAAGATAATTGGCGATATCAGCGAACCAAGGTGAATGAGAGACTCTGAACAATTGTTCATCAGGGAACATGTCATTAATCTGTGTCGTCTTAAAGGAATCAGAGGGATTAAGGCGAGAAAGATGGTCAGCCACTACATTCTCTACTCCCCTTTTATCTTTTATCTCTAGGTCAAATTCCTGGAGTAGGAGGATCCATCTTATCAGGCGGGGCTTAGCATCATTCTTAGACAGAAGATACTTAAGCGCTGCGTGATCAGTGTAAATAATGATCTTAGATCCAATCAAGTAGGACCTAAATTTGTCCAAGGCGAACACTACGGCTAAGAGTTCCTTTTCTGTAGTTGAGTAGTTCACTTGGGCAGGATTTAGAGTCTTACTTGCGTAATGAATAACGTAGGGTTTCTTATCTTTTCTCTGGCCTAGAACTGCCCCAAGAGCATAATCAGATGCATCGCACATAAGTTCAAAAGGAATGCTCTAGTCAGGTGGCTGTATGATGGGTGCACTAGTCAATATGCCCTTAAGCTTAGTGAAAGCTTCCTGACATGGTTCAGTCCACTCGTATGGTGCATCCTTTTGAAGTAGATTACACAGAGGACGAGAGATGAGACTAAAGTCCTTTATGAATCTTCTGTAAAACCCGGCGTGTCCTAAGAAGGATCGCACGTCCCTTATGTTCTTGGGTGGAGGTAGGTTAGAGATAAGATCGATCTTTGCCTTATCCACCTCGATTCCTTTGGATGAAATAATGTGTCCAAGGACAATTCCCTTCTGAACCATGAAATGACACTTCTCCCAATTAAGTACCAAGTTCTTTTCTTCACATCTTTTCAGCACACATTTAAGACTTTCCAAGCACTCGCTGAAAGATGGACCGAAAATAGAGAAATCGTCCATGAAGACCTCTAAGTATTGCCCCACCATGTCAGAAAATATGCTCATCATACATCGCTAGAAGGTGGCAGGAGCATTACATAGTCCAAACGGCATCCTTCGGTAAGCAAAGGTGCCGTAAGGACATGTAAACGTAGTCTTTTCTTGGTCTTCAGGGGCGATCTCTATCTGATTATAGCCCGAATACCCGTCAAGGAAACAGTAATAGGAATGACCAGCTAACCTTTCCAAGATCTGATTAATGAAGGGCAAAGGAAAGTGGTCTTTCCGTGTGACGGTATTTAATTTCCTGTAGTCAATGCACATCCTCCAACCAGTAGTGACTCTAGTCGGCACGAGTTCATTATTGGCATTGGCTACGATGGTGATCCCGGACTTCTTAGGAACCACCTGAGTTGGACTCACCCATTGACTATCGGATATAGGGTATATGATACCCACATCCAATAGTTTAAGAACCTCGGCCTTAACCACTTCCTTCATGTTTGGATTTAGTCTACGTTGTGGTTGCCGAGCTGTCTTCGCATTATCCTCAAGATATATGCGGTGAGTACAAATCGAGGGGTCGATTCCCTTGAGGTCCGCGATTGTCCATCCAAGGGCTCCCTTATGCTCCAGGAGAGTAGATATAAGCTTACTCTCTTGTTCTTTCTCAAGGTGGGCAGAAATCACCACCGGGTATGTCTCATCTTGACCTAAGTATGCATATTTTAAATCAGAGGGCAAAGGTTTTAGGTCAAGCTTCGGTGGCTTGAGGTTAGACGGTAGAGACACTTCATCAGTGTGGGGTAACTTTTCAAATTGAGGCCTCCACCGGTTAACTTCAAGTACCGGTACCGCATCAAGCATGGCACATGTCTCCCTAATTATGTCATCATCAAACTCATGGGAGTGGGCCAGGCACGTCTCTAGAGGATCAGAGGATAAGGTAAGGGGTGTCCTATCTTCTACGAAAGTATCGATCATGTTAATATCGTGGATATCGTCATCCTCCTCTACCCGTCTGCCAGTGTTGAAAAAGATATTCATTTCTAATGTCATATTCCCAAAAGATATACTCATGACACCATTCCTGCAATTGATAATTACGTTTGAAGTGGCAAGAAATGGGCGACCAAGAATGACGGGAATCTGAGTGCTTGTATTGTTGATGGGTTCGGTATCCAGGATGATGAAATCTACTGGGTAGTAAAATCGATCAACTTGGACCAACACATCCTCAATTATTCCTCTTGGTACACGAACAGAGCGATCAGCAAGTTGTAGTGTAGTTAAGGTGGGTTTTAATTCACCTAAACCCAACTGTTTGTATACCGAGTAGGGAATAAGATTAACGCTCGCTCCTAAGTCAAGAAGTGCGTGATCAATTCGATAGTCCCCAATTACACATGATATGGTTGGGCTACCGGGGTCTTTGAATTTTTACGGCACATCTTGTTTTAGGATGACACTCACTTTCTCAGTCAGGAAGACTTTCTTTTGAATATTTTGCCGTCTTTTGGTCGTACATAAGTCGTTCAAGAATTTGGCATAGGAAGGTATTTGTTTCACGGCATCAAGTAGAGGTATGTTGACCTTCACTTGTTTCAACACCTCTAGAATATCCTGAGAGTTAGAGAGAGGTTTTGGTGCAACCAACCGTTGGGGAAATAGAGCAACTGGCTTTCCTTGAGGTTCCGGTTCTAACTCTGGTGGGGCATGGCTAGATCCATCTTCTTTATCCACTTCCGGGTCCTTAGACATTTTAGCCCTAACCGGAATGGTTTTGTCAATGATTTTTCCACTCCTAAGAGTGGTGATGGATTTAGCTTGCTCCATCTGATTTGAAGAGCTTGGGTCGCTAATTTCATATTGCGATTTAGGATTGGGAAGAGGTTGAGCTGGGAAGCTCCCCTTGTTCCCAATTGCATTTTCAGCCTTAAGTCCTTGTATTGCTTTTGTAAGGTCTCGAAAGGCCTGTAACATACCCTGATTGAAAAGCTCTTGCTTTTGAAAATGTTTCAGAACCGGATCCTCTTGAGGTTTCTCTTGAGTTGGATTTTGATTTAGGAAACCTTGAGGTGTAGCGGTTTGTCCATTCCTCCAACTGAAGTTTGGATGGTTTCTCCAGCCAGGATTGTATGTGTTAGAGGTGGGCCCACTAAAAGGTCTTTGGTAATTGCTTACAGCATTGGATTGCTCATTCAATACCTCTTGAAAGGCAGATATAGTTGGGCAATTCTCAGTAGTGTGAATGTTGCAACCACAAATACTACGAACAATTTCCTTGGCCTTATCCTTCTTTAATTCCATGGCCTCGAGTTTTCGAGTGAGATTGGCTACCTTGGCGTTAATATCATCATCCTCTTTCAGGAGGTACATTCCACCTTTTTCTTTGGAATGAGTCGGCCTAGGCGTAGTACTCGGTCTAGGGGAGATGTCCCATGTTTGTGTGTTCTCAGCAAGTTTATCAAAGTAGTCCCACACCTCATCGACACCTTTATTCATAAACTCCCCATTACACATTGTCTCAACTAATTGGCGCATGGGAGATGTCAGTCCATCATAGAAAAAGTTTGTGATGCGCCACGTTTCAAAACCATGTTGTGGGCATGAACTGACAAGATCTTTGAACCGCTCCCAACATTGGAAGAATGTTTCATCTTCCCTTTGGGTGAAGTTCATGATCGACTTTCTAAGGGTGTTCGTCTTATGATATGGAAAAAACTTTTTAATGAACTCCCTTGTCATGTCATTCCATCTGCCAATAGATTGAGGACGTAATGAATGTAACCATGTCTTGGCTTTCTCTTTCAAAGAAAAGGGAAAGAGTTTTAACCTAACCGTGTCATCAGACACGTTAGGAAAGTATAGGGTAGTCATGATCTCATCGAATTCTTTCAGATGTGGATATGGATTCTCTGACTCAAGCCCATGAAATTTAGGAAGGAGTTGGATCACCCCTGGCTTGATATCCATATGTCCTGCATTCTCCTGAAAAACCATGCATGAGGGCGTACTCACCCCCGCCGGTTGTAAGTAATCTCGTAAGGTACGAGGCGGGGGTGCTTGATGCACCTCATTCTCATCCTGGACATCTTCTACCCTAGGCTGGGGTAGACGAGGTTGATTTCCAGCCATATCCTCAATTAACTCAGGGGAATTCGAGCGGTGTCTAGTTCTGCGATGGACAGTTAACCCCTCAACTAATCCTCCTTCAGTCAAGAGACATCGAGTGTTGTCACGAGCCCACTTGGGCATGAAACACTCACAGCCCTCAACCAAATTCTAAACCTAATCCTAAGAATGGAAATAAAAATCTAAAAAGAAAGAGAGGGTTGGAAGGAAGTTACCAAATTTGGAGTCCCTAAATTAAGAACCTGCAAAAAGAAACCAAAAAGAGATTAGTTCCTAAAAATAGAAATTAGAAAGTTTCTAAAAAAAAAATAAATAAATAAATAAATAAAGGAAGAATGAGTTAGTTTCTAAAATTAGAAAGAGTCTCAAAAAAGGAAAGTAACTAACCTAGTTTCTAAAAACAAAAGAGGAAGGTTCTAACCTAGAGTTAGAAAGTTCTAAATTAGAAATCTTAATCCTAAAATAGAAAGTAATGTGAGTTTCTAAAAAGGAAAGAATTTCTAAAATAAATGAAAGCCTAGAAATAGAAAATTCTAAAAATAGAAAGTAGAGAAATTCTAACCTAAAATTAGAAAATCCTAAGAAGAGAAATAACAGTAAACTAGTTTCTAATTTAGAAAAAGAGAAATTCCTAAGAGAGTATAAAATTTCTAAAACAAAAGAGGAAAGCTCTTAAACTAGAAAGTAAGTTAATAACAGAAATTCTAAAAATAGAAAGTAGAATTTAGAAAGATCTTACCGAATTAGAAATTTCTGAAAGGCCTACAAAACAGGAAAGTTAGTTTCTAAACAGAAAGTCTTTAAACAGAAAGTTTCTAAAAATAAAATAGGAAACAAAATTAAATTTCAAAAGAGTTAGAATTAGAAACTTGCTAAAAAGGAATCCTAATCTAGAAATAGTAAGGAGAAGAGAAATTACCAATTTAGAAACCTATCTCAGAATCCTACAAAATAAGAAAGTTGGGTTAGTTTCTAAAAAGGGAAAACCAAAAAAATAGAAAGTTACTTTAAATATAAAATTTCTAAAAATTTAAGAAAAACCTGAATTAGGAAATTCTAAAAATAAAACCTAAGAATAAAAAAAGAGTCCTAATCTCAAACTAGTCCTAAAACCATTTATCTTCAGGAAACGTAGCCGTCAATCCCCGGCAACAGCGCCAAAAACTTGTTCACTCCCCAAGTATAGGGTTGTGATGTAGTAAAAACTCGGTAAGACCGAGGTCGAATCCACAAGGATTGAAACCTGTACGTGATCTGAAACCAACTAGAACTAGAACTAGAATATGATGAAATCTAAATCAAATAATTTTGAGAAATAATGGTGAACTAATTATTTAAAACTTAAGAGAATTCAGAGAAGGGAACTAGGGATTCAGGGGATCCACTTGTAGAGATCAGGGAATTCTATGGTAAAAGATAACAAGATTGAACCTTGGTTAATGCAGTTTCAATAGATCAGACGGTTATAAATCAGAATGTATTCCATCACAAAACCATGCCTATGAGACAAATCCAACAACAGAGTTCAATCAATCCACAACCGATCTGTATGATGTATGAACGTCAGGAAGAGTTCTGTCATCCAACCATGCCTAGGAGACGATGGTGAACAACAGGGCTTCCCTACCCCATAATCAGAATTAAGCAAAAGGAAAACTCAAGCCATCACAGATCTAATGTAATATTAGTCACAGAAAATCATTAAAAACCAGAAGTATTCCCATTGATCTACCTGCAATCAATCAACCATTCAGTCTAACATGAATCATAACCATACAAACAGACCCATCGAGCTACAAGCTTCACCCCTTAGCCCTAGCTAAGGGGTTTAGCCAACCATGTTTGGCTAAGTCTCTTCAACAGCAAGAAACAGCAGAAAACAAAACCTAAGGAAGAGTTCTCTCCCTGTCTCTCTTTCTCTCTCTCTCCTTTCTCCAGCCGTGGAATGAATTTTTCTTCTTTTTTTTTTTCTTTTTTATATCTGTTGCTGAAGATTGGCTGAGACGTGGAGATGTGCGGATGGTGGAGAGTCCGTGCGTTACACAGCTTGGACAGCTGTATTCGCAACTGAACTTCGGAAACTCCTTGCGCAGAAGCTGTTTGCACGCCCAGGAACAGCTTTGAATCTCCTTCTTCCCTTGCTTGCTTTCCGAGGAGACAACGTCTCCTAGGACTTCTCTGAACGCCCTACGTGATAGACGGTTCGGATTGTCGAAACAATCGCAGACGGTGGGCCAGGATGATCCAGAATTTCCAGTTTTTCCGGACCGCGTAACGCGTAGCAGAGTTTACGCGTGGAGCTCTGACAGCCGGTGGGGCCCACTTCTTTGTGAATTTGGGAAATCCAAGCCGTCCAGTAGGATGCTCTCGAAAAACCGTTCGAACCTGGTCGGTTTTGATTTGATGCTGAAGCGGCCCACATGCTCTCCTGCTCTACCGTCCGTGCGTTTTCGAACGGCTGAAGTGCCCAAAATCATGATATCTTCAAATTCTGTCAGCTAGGCATGTGTTTTTGCTGCCCCAGGAAAGGAATGAACGGTCTGGATTGTCCGTTTGGACGATGGGTGGGGCCCACAACGGAAACCGAAAGCTTCGGTTGCGAAACAGAGAACGGAATTTCCGTTTTCGATTTTTTTTAAAAACGGAAGTCGGTCAGCGCCGCTGACCGACTTTTGAGCGGTTAGGTGCACACCCGGTGCACTTATACACCGTACACACGTGCTGTACACGTGGGTCCCACAGAGATGTTTTTGAAACATCTGCTCCGTCCATTCATTCTGCCATATCATTTAAGCTGTCAATACCAAAGTTGAAGCAGTTCCAAATATCAGGTGGGCCCCAAATTGGAGATTAATGGGCTGATCTGTCCGTTGGACCACTTCCCGAGATCTTCAATGGCTGAAATTTAATATGTACGGGTAATTTACGGCCCCCATCACATGTATGAAGTTTCGAGTCAATCTGATGGCGGAAACCATGTGATCCTGCATTCTGCACCAATTTCAGGCCTCTTTCATGTGAACAACTTGATTTTCTCTGATCTCGGGCATGTAAATTCATTGTTCTTGGTCCCCTGGGGTCCCGTCCAATGCCTTGGTCATGTCGGAGCGTTAAATCCATGCTTTTACCGTCCTTTCCAGTCCACGCTCCTAGATTCACCTTGTATCACAAACATGATTAAAATAACCCGTTAAGCAGTGTGATGTTCATAAATCCAGATAGTAACTGGGGTCCAATATGCAATATTAGACCCTCAACATCCATCAAATGGAGGAGGCCTAGTGACTGAAAGACTATTAAAGTTTGACATCTTATAAATAGCTCAGATCAATTAGCTCAGAAAATAAATCCAAATATAATAATTAAAAACGAGCTATTGGGCTTTGATACCACTTGAAAAGGCCGAGCTATATTTTCTAGGGGGGGGGGGGGGAGTGAATAGGACTATGCCAAATTAAAATGCTAACAATGGAATTTAAACAATTAAAGAAAAGATAGCACTTTAAATAAACCACAATATGGAAATGTAAAGCAACCTCAAAATTCTAGTATTGAGATGTTGATACAAATGTTGTTCTAAGGACAACCTTACACCATAAAAACTAAGGGTTTATGGCAGGACAACCTTACTAGAACAGTTTGTGTATCAAAAACTCAAACCGAAGAGGAATAAAAAGGAAATAGCTAGAAAGGAAATCTAAACTATTACAACATTCCCCACAATGCTTGAAATGTAAAAATTACAACATTCACATCCACAAATACATCCCACAAACTTGAATGATAAAAGATATAGAAAATAAACAAACATTCAAATCACAAGACACACAGAATTATAGTAGTTCGATTGTGTATACACCAACTGTTAAACAACAACCACACAACTACTCCACTCCAAATATCCTCACACAGTGGATATTAGCGTTCACTATGAAAATAGGTTTTTCCAAGTTCACCTAAAACCCTCACAATTGTGTCTTTCAAGTGGGCTTACACAATTCAATAACCCCACACAATGAGTTTTCTGGATCTCCTCAGAAAACTAAAAGAATGAGATTTTTCTGGCTCAATCTCAAAAGAAAAAAAAAACAGAAGATTTACACAAATGTAAAATACCTGAATTTCTCCAGAAGAACCAAATCGGAGTAGAAGTTCGAATAGAAGTTCAATCTCCAATACTCACTTATGAAATAGTTCTAGATTCTAAATTGATTTTAAATTAAATCAAGTTGGGCTAGCTCTATTTAATTTTGATTCTAAGAAGTGGGAATTCTTCAATCCCTCTTTCAAATCAGATTGGAATGTAGAATACAAAATCAAATATAAAAAGCTATTAAAAAGAGAATATTAAATGAGCACAATATAGCTTAAAAAGAATACTAACTTATCTCTCAGAGTGATGACTTGATTATACTTGAATTAAATTATCAAACTCTGAAAATCGTGCTCTATTTATAGATGAAGAAATAACGTCCACGATTGGTCGTGAGGATACTACGACTGGTTGTAGAACCAACAACATTTTGAAATTTTGAGTGCGATCGGATAAAACCGTTCCATGACTGGTCGTAGGCCTTGTACGACCGGTCGTGTGGTCTCCACGACTGGTCGTGACATGTCCATGACTAGTCGTGAGAAGGCTGAATCAGTTGTTGGACTTTGAGTCGTAGCTGCAGGACTGGTCGTGAACGAGTCGTGCACTGTCCACACGACCGGTCGAGCAGTCTCCAGGACTGGTCATAGCTTAACCAAAAAATTCTGAAAATTTGCAACAACTTAGGACTGGTCGTGGAATTTCTTGGACTGGTCGAGCCAGTGCTAGGACTAGTCGAACAGAGTCCAGGACTAGTCGAAGAACAGACCAAACACTTATAAAGTAATTCAATTTGAATTATGTATTCAAATGACCTACCCTAAGGTCAATCTAAGGTCTTCCATACCTTGGACATGATGTATGAACATTGAACTATAAACACTGAACCTTCTTTTCTTCAAATGATAGACGGTCTTTGAAGTTCATGAAGCTTGAGATCTTGACACATAATGGAGCTTGAACTTGAGATCTTTTGAAGCTTGAATTTGTAGTACTTGAGTATGAATAGTTGACTTGTTTTTCAATATCACTTTAAAACTTTGAACTTTGAAGCTTAAAGGAGTGAACAATGTACTTGATCTTGCATTTCTCAAGTAGATCTTTGTTCTTAACTTGAAGCATTGTCCTTATACATGTGATGCATTGCCTTGAACATATATATCAATGTGCTACACAAGACACAGACTGTGGTTTTGGGACAACAAAAATTTGACAATCCAAGGAAAAAATAACCATATTCCAGTTAGGAATGAAAGAGCACTAAAGTACCTTTCAGATTGCCAAAAATAGTCCCAATCCGACATCAAACGATGGAGTTATGAGCGTCTCTGTTGGAACGCGCGATTTAGAAAGATTAACAATCCATATTGAAAAATGATGATCGAAGAGTTCCAACGTGCTTTTGGGATAACGAACGGTGTTCGAATTAGCCAATTCTGGTCCAAAATTTGGAAGCTTGTCAAGTTACGATTCCAATGAGCTTAAAATATTCTAAATTCGACCTTTGAAGAGAGAGTTATAAGGGTTAATATTGGACAAAGAGATGAAGGAAAAATTAAGGAACGACGACTACGATCCAACTTACAGATGCCCAAATGGTCTCCGAATACGACGATTCCAGTCAGGAATGAAAGAGCACAAAAGTACCTTTCAGATGACCAAAAATCGACCTAATCCAACATCAAACGATGGAGTTATGGGCGTCTCCGTTGGATCGCATGATTTAGAAAGATTAACAATCCATATTGAAAAATGACGATCGAAGAGTTCTGACGTGCTTTCGGGATGTTGAACGGTCTCAAAATTAGCCAATTCTAGTCCAATCTGAAAGCTTGTCGAGTTATGATTTCAATGAGCTCAAAATAGTCTAAATTCGACCTTTGAAGAGAGAGTTACGAGGGTTACTATTGGACAAGGAGATGAAAAAAAATTCAGGACCGACGACGACGATCCCACTTCCGGATGCCCAAATGGTCTCGAATACGACGATTCTTGTCAGGAATGAAAGATTAGTAAAGTACCTTTCAGATGACCAAAAATTGACCCCAATCTGACGTCAAATGATGGAGTTATGGGCGTTTTCGTTGGATCGCGCGATTTGGAAAGATTAACAATCCATATTGAAAAATGACGATTGAAGAGTTCCAACGAGCTTTTGGGATATCGAATGGCCTATGAATTCGGCAATTTTGGTCCCATTTGGAAGCTTGACAAGTTACCATCCCAATGAACTTGAAATAGTCTAAATTCAACCTCGGAAGAGGTAGTTCTGAGGGTTACTTTTGGACAAGGAGATGAAGGAAAAATTCAAGACCGACGACTATGATCCCACTTATAGATGCCAAAATGGTCTTGGAATACCATGATTCCAGTTAGGAATGAAAGAGCACTAAAGTAACTTTCAGATTACCAAAAATCGACCCAATCCGACATCAAATGATGGAGTTATGGGCATCTCCGTTGGATCGCGTGATTTGGAAAGATTAACAATCCATATTGAAAAATGACGATCGAAGAGTTCCAATGTGCTTTTGGGATATCTAACGGTCTCCGAATTAGCCAATTCTGGTCCAATTTAGAACCTTGCTAAGTTATGATTCCCATTAGCTCAAAATAGTCTAAATTCGACCTCTGAAGAGAGAGTTATGAGAGTTACTATTAGACAAGAAGATGAAGGGAAAATTCAGGACCGACGACTGCGATCCCACTTACGGAAGCCCAAATGGTCTCGGAATACGACGATTCCAGTCAGGAATGAAAGAAGACTAAAGTACTTTATAGATGACCAAATAATGATCCAATCCGACATCAAACGATGGAGTTATGGGTGTCTCCGTTGGATCACACGATTTGGAAAGATTAACAATCCATATTTAAAAATGACGATCGAGGAGTTTCAACGTGCTTTTAGGATATCGAACGGTCTCCGAATTAGCCAATTCTGGTCCAATTTGAAAGCTTGTCAAGTTGCGATTACAATGAGCGCAAAATAGTCCAAATTCGACCGATGAAGAGAGAGTTATGAGGGTTACTATTGGACAAGGAGATGAAGAAAAAATTCAGGACCGACGATTGTGATTCCATTTACGGATGTCAAACTGGTCTTGGATTATGACGATTCTAGTCAGGAATGAAAGAGCACTAAAGGACCTTTCATATGACCAAAAATTGACCCATTCCGACATCAAACGATGGAGTTATGGGCATCTCCATTGGAACGCGCAATTTGGAAAGATTAACAATCCATATAGAAAAATGGTGATCGAAGAGTTCCGACGAGCTTTTGGGATATCGAACGGTCTCTGAATTAGGCAATTCTGGTCCCATTTGGAAGCTTGACAAGTTATCATTCCAATGAGCTTGAAATAGTCTTAATTCGACCTCTGAAGAGGCAGTTATGAGGGTTACTAGTGGACAAGGAGATGAAGGAAAAATTCAGGACCGACGACTGTGATCCCACTTATGGATGTCGAAATGGTATCGGAATACCATGATTCCAGTTAGGAATGAAAGAGCACTAACGTACCTTTCAGATTACCAAAAATCGTCCCAATCCAACATCAAATGATGGAGTTAAGGGCATCTCCGTTGGAACGCGCGATTTGGAAAGATTAACAATCCATATTGAAAAATGACGATCGAAGAGTTCCAACGTGCTTTTGGGATAATGAACGGTCTCCGAATTAGCCAATTCTAGTCTAATTTGGAAGCTTGTCGAGTAACGATTCCAACAAGCTCAAAATATTCTAAATTCGACCTCTGAAGAGTGAGTTATAAGGGTTAATATTGGACAAAGAGATGATGTAAAAATTAAGGAACGACGACTGCGATCCAACTTATGGATGCCCAAATTGTCTCCGAATACAACGATTCCAATCAGGAATGAAAGAGCACTAAAGTACCTTACAGATGACCAAAAATTGACTTAATCCGACATCAAACGATGGAGTTATGGGCGTCTCCGTTGGATCGCGTGATTTGGAAAGATTAACAATCCATATTGAAAAATGACGATCGAAGAGTTCCAATGTGCTTTCGGGATATTGAACGGTCTCTGAATTAGCCAATTCTGTTCCAATTTGAAAGCTTGTCGAGGTAGGATTCCAATGAGCTCAAAATAGTCTAAATTCGACCTTTAAAGAGAGAGTTACGAGGGTTACTATTGAACAAGGAGATGAATGAAAAATTCAGGACCGACGACTGCGATCCCAATATCGGATGCCCAAATGGTCTCGGAATACGACGACTCTTGTCAGGAATGAAAGAGCACTAAAGTACCTTTCAGATGAACAAAAATCAACCCCAATCCGACATCAAATGATGGAGTTATGGGCGTCTTCATTGGATCGCGCGATTTGGAAAGATTAACAATCCATATTGAAAAATGACGATCGAAGAGTTCCAACGAGCTTTTGGGATTTCGAATGGTCTCTGAATTCGACAATTTTGGTCTAATTTGGAAGCTTGACAAGTCACCATCCAATGAACTTGAAATAGTCTAAATTCGACCTCTGAAGAGGCAGTTATGAGGGTTACTATTGGACGAGGAGATGAAGGAAAAATTCAGGACCGACGACTGCGATCCCACTTATGGATGCCGAAATGGTCTCGAAATACCATGATTCCAGTTAGGAATGTAAGAGCACTAAAGTAACTTTCAGATTACCAAAAATTGACCCAATCCGACATCAAATGTTGGAGTTATGGGCGTCTTCGTTGGATCGCGCGATTTGGAAAGATTAACAATTCATATTGAAAAATGACGAGCGAAGAGTTCCGACGTGCTTTTGGGTTATCGAACGGTCTCCGAATTAGCCAATTCTGGTCCAATTTGGAACCTTGTCAAGTTATTATTCCAATGAGCTCAAAATAGTCTAAATTCGACCTCTAAAGAGAGAGTTATGAGGGTTACTATTAGACACGAAGATGAAGAAAAAATTCAGGACCGACGACTATGATCCCACTTACGGATGCCTAAATGGTCTCGGAATACGACGATTCCATTTAGGAATAAAAGAATACTAAAGTACCTTATAGATGACCAAATAATGACCCAAACCGACATCAAACAATGGAGTTATGGGCGTATCCGTTGGATCACGCAATTTGAAAAGATTAACAATCCATGTTTAAAACTGACGATCGATGAGTTTCAACGTGCTTTTGGGATATCGAACTGTCTCCAAATTTGCCTATTCTAGTCCAATTTGGAAGCTTGTCAACTTACGATTCCAATGAGCACAAAATAGTCTAAATTCGACCTCTGAAGAGAGTGTTATGCAGGTTACTATTAGACAAGGAGATGAAGGTAAAATTCAGGACCAACGATTGCGATCCCACTTACGGATGCCCAAATGGTCTCAGAATACGATGATTCCAGTCAGGAATGAAAGAGCACTAAAGGACCTTTCGGATGACCAAAAATCAGCCCAATCTGACATCAAACGATGGAGTTATGGGCGTCTACATTGAAATGTGCGATTTGGAAAGATTAACAATCCATATGGAAAAATGACGATCGAAGAATTCCAACCAGCTTTTGGGATATCGAACGATCTCTGAATTAGGCAATTCTGGTCCCATTTGGAAGCTTGACAAGTTACCATTCCAATGAGCTTGAAATAGTCTTAATTTGACCTCCTGAAGAGGCAGTTATGAGGGTTACTATTGGACAAGTAGATGAAGAAAAAAATCAGGACCGACGACTGTGATCCCACATATGGATGCCGAAATGGTCTCGGAATACCATGATTCCAGTTAGGAATGAAAGAACACTAAAGTACCTTTCAGATTTCCAAAAATCATACCAATCCGACATCAAACGATGGAGTTATGGGCGTCTCCATTGGAACGCGCGATTTGGAAAGATTAACAATCCATATTGAAAAATGACGATTGAAGAGTTCCAACGTGCTTTTGGGATAACGAACAGTCTCCGAATTTGCCAATTCTGGTCCAATTTGGAAGCTTGCCAAGTTACGATTCTAACGAGATCAAAATATTCTAAATTCGACCTCTGAAGAGAGAGTTATAAGGGTTAATATTGGACAAAGAGATGAAGGAAAAATTAAGGAACGACGACTGCGATCCAACTTATGGATGCCCAAATGGTCTCCGAATACGACGATTCCCGTCAGGAATGAAAGAACACTAAAGTACCTTTCAGATGACCAAAAATTGACCTGATTCGACATTAAACGATGGAGTTATGGGCGTCTCCATTGGATTGCGTGATTTTGAAAGATTTACAATCCATATTGAAAATGATGATCGAAGAGTTTCGACGTGCCTTTGGGATATTGAACGGTCTCCGAATTAGCCAATTCTGGTCAAATTTGAAAGCTTGTTGAGTTAGGATTCCAATGAGCTCAAAATAGTCTAAATTCGACCTTTGATGAGAGAGTTACGAAAGTTACTATTGGACAAGGAGATTGTAACACCCCGTACCTTTTAGTACTTAGAATGTTACCATTATAATCCAAAGATAGCAAACTGGTGTGAAGGTACCCACCCAACCTATGATATTCACTAAAAATTGATAATTCAAAATCCGCTCTAATGTAAAGTAACCCCAATATCAGGGTTTGTAGCTAAGTGACTCATAGTGAGTAGTCCCTGTAGCAACTCATGCTTTGACCCTAATTTTTTAAAATAGAAATTCAAAATAACAAAAACTTCCCATACGTCATTACAATTAGAACAACCACCTAATACCATAAATTAACAGTCAAACTATAGTTAAAACACCTCTTTAAGAAATCTGATGGCTCTGATCTTCTTAGAAGATTGAGTGGGACCCATTTTAAAACCCCATTAATACCTGAGAGACCATAGTTTCCCCTAGAATGGACATTTCGACGAAATTCGCCTGTCGGCCCACCAAATCTTTTGATCATGACCTAGAGTGATCGACGGTCGTCCCAAAAATGAATGGACGGTGCAGATCAACTCCGATCATCACGTGGACCCCACGTCTGAGCCGAGTGCATACTCCAGTTGCATGCTCACGCTGTACATGGGACTTAACCATCGGTCAAACGAGCGTTGACCCGATGGAATTCGCATTTGAGTAGGAATTTTTGAAATTCCTCTCTCGCCTGACGCTGTTTCAATCGGGGCCGTCCGTTTGACGACGCAAACAGACATTTTCCCGAATACAGAGACCTGATCCAGACCGTCCATCTGATAGGTAAGGCCCCATCGACCTTAACCTTGCCAAGTTTTTCAATTGAAAATCGCTCGTGCAAGCTCGGGCATCGTCCGGTCAAGCATGATGGAAGGGAATTGCTGGCGTGAAGAGAAACTCCATGTCCTTTGCCTAGCTGGCAAATCTAGCCATTCGGTCGTCGTCGAACTCCATCCACGCGCGCGGAGGAAATCCGCGTCAGCCTTACGGTTTCCAAAAGAAGCTCCCCTACCCGTCGGAAAGCAGAGGAATTCTTCCCGCTTATAGCAACTGACATCCCATCCATTCTTCATCTTCCAGAAGCTTCATCTGAAGAGATCTGGGATGTCCGAAGTAGGGCTACTCGAAAATCTCGTAAGGAAATGAGATATCGACAAGTCACAGCCATAACTCGAACCGAACCTAGTATTAGCGAATGTATTATTAACGGCCCATACCTCGCCATAAGATGGACCCCACGAGCCTCCTGGACACAATCCAAACCAGCTGAACGTCTTTGATCGTGGGATCAACCGTCAGTTGAGAAATAGCCATGGCCAGTGGGTCATCTTCCCTGATTGGCCGATTGACCCATATTTTGTAAAACTGGCCCATTCACCTATCCAGGCCATTCATCATGCGACCCACCTCATCAAAAATCCATCAAGAATAATCGATCAGACCCCTGCTGACGTTTAACTAAATAAGCAGGCTCTTACAGTGAGGCTCTTAACTTCTTCATTTGCTAAACAGTGCGTTAATCCCAGTGATTAGCCATAAAAACGTCTAGAAGTAGAAAGGCTATAAATGGCCGATTGTTAGGGCATTTTTCGAGGAAGGAGAAGAAAAGAATAGTAAGAGAGAGAGAGAGAGAGAGAGAGAGAGAGAGAGAGAGAGAGAGAGAGAGAGAGAGAATAGGGCGCCGTTGTGGTGCCACAGTCAGTTGGGTCAACTCAGTTTGAGTCGCAACTGCCTACAACATCCCATTCAGGTGTTCCATCAGAGAGAGAAAGAGAGAGATAGAAGAAAGAAAAGAAAGAAGAAATTCCAGAGAGAAGCAGAGATCAGAAATAAGAGAAATGAAAGAGGGAGGAAGAAGAGGAGAGCATCGTTTTTGGCTGCGCCAACTGACTCAGTGAGTTGGTAGGGTGAGATTTTCTCTGCCCAGCTGGGCATCCTCTAGCTGGGAGCAAGAAGGAAGGACAGAGAAACAAAGGAAGAAAGAAAAAGAGAAAAGAAAGTAGAAAGGAAAGAGGAATCGTGAAGGGGTTGTTGCTGCCAAGCCGGGCTCGACTCCGCTAAGTTCGGGTCAGCGTAGTGTGTCCCCTGATCTCGACATCTCGAAGTGGAGTACCTCTTCCAAACTCATTCAGCAGATCAGAACGATCATTACTCAGGTAAAACTCTATAACCGGTAGTTTAAATTGCTATCGACTCGATAAAAATAGTAACCGGCTGGATTCTTCTCAACTGAGTCGGATCTTAAATAACCCTCAAACTAATGGCTGATGCCACCTCAAGAGAACTTGAAAAGCCTCACCAGTTCTGGAACCCAACAACTGCTACCACAGTAGGTGGTTTCCCTAAACTCGATGTTCAGCTAGTTACTAGTTTAGGATTGGGGAGTCCGACCGAGTCAACCCAGTCGTGACTCACTGGAACTTGGTAACTCCCTATCCAAGGCTGTTTACAAGTGTAACCCTGGAAGGATACTCATCCTCAATTATTTTCAAATAAACTAAATGAAAGCGATCACAAATGACCCATAGCCCATTACATGTATAGTACCTAAAATCTCATTTGCCTTAATTTAGGAACTTGTGAACTCACCTTACCTGAAGACTCAAATTTAGAAGAATACCCTTCCAGGTGAGGGATTTCCCACATGGCTTCTTTCATTCATTCATTTCCATGTTAGCTTAATCCTCTAATATAGAATCATAAATGTTGATTTCATCCTTCTTGCTCTTAGTTTGGGTTGATAGTCATGAACTCTTAATCTCTATTACTCTAACTCCATATCTGTTAACCATGGTTATAGAATGTTGTCCTAAGATTTTCATTTGTGATTGGTTGTATATGCTTCCACTAATAATGGCATGAAATAGAGAATTTTCATATTAATCTAGTTATAAATCATATAGCGAAGGATTACCCTTATTGACTCTTACAACTACTAGTTTCTATCTTAGTTTAAATTTAATGTCTAGAAAATTTTAAAATGTTGTGAATATGAATTTGTTCCTGTCATTGATGTATATGAGTTAATGCTTTGATTCCTATTCTATATAGATTATCCACGCGTATAGAATTTAAGCCTTGTACCCTCTATGACACATATGCAATTGCTTAAATATAGGTATATTTCTAGTGGGTATGACAGGAGCCTTCAAATTACGTTTTATTTTGTCTTGTATACCGTATAATGTGGATTACATGTTGAATGTCTTCTGTTGTAAGAAATGTTGAATGAACTTGTCTCAAATCTAATTACACTTGATATATTACATGTGGGCCCTCCTTTGGACCTTGGGAAAGTAAATGAATTTATATTGAGTTCATATTTGAATGCTCGATATCCTATTAAAGGACTACAAGTCTTGATCATGCTTGTGAGAGTAATCTTGTTAATTCTATGGAATGTGCGCGAGCATCATAGTACATGACATTCACGCATGACATATGAGCTTTTCTGGGTGGTCAATGTAAGCCACATTCTGTTTGATTTACTGAAAGTTCCAACACTTTAGTTTAACTCATAGAACCTGTGCATTTGGGTCACTTTGGGCGCTCTTTCTTTTCATGAGGCCTTTCCAGGATTAGACACTCCTCGGGCGTACCTCGTGTATTTTTCCAGGAGATATCCTTGGGTGCACTCACTTACATGGCTTTTTCCAGGTAGATGATCTACCGTGGGTGGTCTGTATGGTCTTTTCCGGGTGGCTAGTTCTCCTTGGGTGTACCTACGAGTATTTTTTCGGGTGACTAGTTCGCCTTGGGCGACCCTTTATTTTGACAGCTGGATGTGCATCCCCAGATCTGTGACTTGTACATACATTCATACACCCATACATTCATTTATAATTTCATGATTAGTCTCCTTGTAAATTTGAATGTGTTGATTTAAACTGTTTTGGAATGATATGATATGCATGAATCCTTGCAGGAAGTTCCCACTGAGTTTTCACTCACCCAATCATGCGGCTGCACCAAATAGACATAGGTATGATAAACAGATGGAGACCCCTATGACGGGATTCCAGGGACGGTTGAGGTGGAGTTCGGCAAGAAAGAACTCTATGTGAATGTTGTTAAGCTGTTGGAGCTCAACTGACACTTGAGGATTTACTTGCTTTCATATTCCAGACTGTGTTGTTTGAATTGTACTAAAATATTTCCCCTATTGTGGGATTTCATTTTGCTCCCATTTACATGTATTAAGCTTCCTTGTATTACTCTTGATATTCTGGACTTATGCAATAACTATCTTACTTAAGGATTTTGAGATTTGCTACTAATTAGATGCATGGTAGCCCATTTTATAACGTAATACTCGGGTTCTCTATGAGGAGCGATAGTCCTCGGGTTTTAAGGATCAGGGTGTTACAGAGATGAAGGAAAAAATCAGGACTGACGATTGCGATCCCACTTCCGGATACCCAAATGGTCTCGGAATACGACGATTCCTGTCAGGAATGAAAGAGCACTAAAGCACCTTTCAGATGACTAAAAATTGACCCTAATCTAACCTCAAACGATGGAGTTATGGGCGTCTCTGTTGGATCGCGTGATTTGGAAAGATTAGCAATCCATATTGAAAAATGACGATCGAAGAGTTCCAACGAGCTTTTGGGATATTGAATGGTCTCTGAATTTGGCAATTCTGGTCCCATTTGGAAGCTTGACAAGTTACCATCCCAATGAACTTGAAATAGTCTAAATTCGACCTCTGAACAGACAGTTATAAGAGTTACTATTGGACAAGGAGATGAAGGAAAAATTCAGGACCGACGACTGTGATTCCTCTTATGGATGCCGAAATGGTCTCGGAATACCATGATTCCAGTTAGGAATGAAGAGCACTAAAGTAACTTTCATATTACGAAAAATCGACCCAATCCGACATCAAATGATGGAGTTATGGGCGTCTCTGTTAGATTGTGCTATTTGGAAAGATTAACAATCCATATTGAAAAGTGACGATCGAAGAGTTCCAATGTGCTTTTGGGATATCAAACGGTCTCCGAATTAGCGAATTCTAGTCCAATTTGGAAGCTTGTCAAGTTATGATTCCAATGAGCTCAAAATAGTCTAAATTCGACCTCTAAGAGAGAGTTATGAGGGTTAATATTTGACAAGAAGATGAAGGAAAAATTCAGTACCGACGACTCCAATCCCACTTACGGATGCCCAAATGGTCTCAGAATACAACGATTCCAGTCAGGAAGGAAAGAAGACTAAAGTACCTTACAGATGACCAAATAATGACCCAATCCGACATTAAACGATGGAGTTATGGGCGTTTTCCCCTGGATTGCATGATTTGGAAAGATTAACAATCCATATTTAAAAATGACGATCGAAGAGTTTTAATGTGCTTTTCGGATATCGAACAGTCTCCGAATTAGCCTATTCTGGTCCAATTTAGAAGCTTTTCAAGTTACGATTCCAATGAGCACAAAATAGTCTAAATTCGACCTCTAAAGAGAGAGTTATGAGGGTTACTATTGGACAAGGAGATGAAGGAAAAATTCAGGACCGACGATTGCGATCCCACTTACGGATGCCCAAATGGTCTCGGAATACGACGATTCCAGTCAGGAATAAAAGAGCACTAAAGGACCTTTCAGATGACCAAAAATTGACCCAATCCGACATCAAACGATGGAGTTATGGGCGTCTCCGTTGGAACGCGCAATTTGGAAAGATTAACATTCCATATGGAAAAATGACAATCGAAGAGTTCCAACCAGCTTTTGGTATATCGAACGGTCTTTGAATTAGGCAATTCTGATCCCCTTTGGAAGCTTGACAAGTTACCATCCCAATGAGCTTGAAATAGTCTAAATTCGACCTCTGAAGAGGCAGTAATGAGGGTTACTATTGGACAAGGAGATGAAGGAAAAATTCAGGACCGACAACTGTGATCTCACTTATGGATGCCGAAATGGTCTTTGAATACCATGATTCCAGTTAGGAATGAAAGAGCACTAAAGTACCTTTCAGATTACCAGAAATTATCCCAATCCGACATCAAATGATGGAGTTATGGGTGTCTCCGTTGGAACGCGCGATTTGGAAAGATTAACAATCCATATTAAAAAATGACGATCGAAGAGTTCCAACGTGCTTTCGAGATAACGAACGGTCTCCGAATTAGCCAATTCTGGTCCAATTTGGAAGCTTGTCAAGTTACGATTCCAACGAGCTCAAAATATTCTAAATTCGACCTCTGAGGAGAGAGTTATAAGAGTTCCTATTGGACAAAGAGATGAAGGAAAAATTAAGGACCGACGACTGCGATCCCACTTACGAATGCCCAAATGGTCTCCAAATATGACAATTCCAGTCAGGAATGAAAGAGTAATAAAGTACCTTTCAGATGACCAAAAATCAACCCAATCCGACATCCAACGATGGAGTTATGGGCGTCTCCGTTAGATCGCGCGATTTGGAAAGATTAATAATGCATATTGAAAAATGACGATCGAAGAGTTCCAACGTGCTTTTAGGATATCGAACGGTCTCCGAATTAGCCAATTCTAGTCCAATTTGGAAGCTTGTCAAGTTATGATTCCAATGAGCTAAAAATAGTCTAAATTCGACCTTTGAAGAGAGAGTTACGAGGGTTACTATTGGACAAGGAGATGAAGGAAAAGTTCTAGACTGACGACTGCGATCCCACTTACGGATGCCTGAATGGTCTCGGAATACGACGATTCCAGTCAGGAATGAAAGAGCACTAAAGTACCTTGCAGATGACAAAAAATTGACCAAATCCGACCTCAAACGATGGAGTTATGGGCGTCTCCGTTGGATCGCGCGATTTGGAAAGATTAACAATCCATATTGAAAAATGATAATCGAAGAGTTCCAACGAGCTTTTGGGATATCGAATGGTCTCTTAATTCGTCAATTCTGGTCCCATTTGGAAGCTTGACAAGTTACCATCCCAATAAGCTTGAAATAGTCTAAATTCGTCCTCTGAAGAGGCAGTTATGAGGGTTACTATTGGACAAGGAGATGAAGGAAAAATTCAGGACCTGATGTAGCACGGGAGACCAGTCGCCTTCGCATCTCGCCAACTCAAGACCCATGAGCTGAACTACCCCACGCACGATTTGGAGCTGGCTACAGTTGTCTTCGCACTGAAGGTGTGGAGGCACTATCTCTATGGGGTTACGTTCGAGCTCTTCTCCGACCACAAGAGCTTGAAGTACCTCTTCTCGCAGTCTGAGTTGAACATGAGGCAGAGGCGCTGGATACAACTCCCGAAGGACTATGACTTTGATCTTCGGTACCACCCGGGCAAGGCGAACGTGGTGGCGGATGCCCTCAGCCGTCAGCCACGAGGCCTAGTGGCACATATGATGATTCAGGAGTGGCGGATGCTTGAGGATGTAGCAGAGTATGATTTTGAGTTCGGCCTGCAGTCTTCCATCATGCAGTTATCGAGCCTGTCGATTCAACCCTCCATTGTCGCAAGGGTGATCGAGGCTCAGCAGGCTGATGAGTTGTTGCAGAGTTATATGGCTGAGGCAGCATCCGAGAGTCAGGTAGATTAGAAGATTGGTACAGACGGTGGACTTCGCTTTAGAGGCCGATTATGTGTCCCGGATATTCCTAAGTTACGCAGAGATCTTATGACCGAGGCGCATCGATCGCGATTTTCTATCCATCTTGGCTCGACGTAGATGTACCGTGACATGAGGCGACAGTATTTTTGGGCAGGGATGAAGCGCCAGATTGCCAGTTTTGTGGCCGAGTGTAACACGTGCCAGCGTGTCAAGGCCGATCATCAGAGACCCCCTGGTCTATTGCAGCCGTTGAGCGTCCCGATGTGGAAGTGGGAGCACGTGTCGACAGATTTCATTATGGGTTTGCCGAGGACTCACCGCGGTCATGACACCATCTGGGTTGTTGTGGATCGTCTGACGAAGTCGGCACATTTTCTTGCGATTCATGCGACTTGGCCTTTGGATCGGCTTGCAAGGTTATTCGTCGAGGAGATTGTGAGGCTGCATGGGGTTCCAGTCTCGATCGTTTCTGACCGAGACCCGAGGTTCACGTCTCAGTTTTGGGGGAGCTTCCAGATAACGATGGGGACTGAGTTGCAGCTCAGCATCGCATACCATCCGCAGACCGATTGTCAGACCGAGAGGGTCAACCAGATCTTTGAGGATATGCTTCGGGCCTGCGCGATTGATTTCAGGGGTAGCTGGGATGAGCATCTGCGATTGGCTGAGTTCACATACAATAACAGTTATCAAGCGACCATCGACATGACTCCTTTTGAGGCACTATATGGCAGACCATGCAGATCACAGAGTTGTTGGACCGAGGTTGGAGAGCGCCGTCTCCTAGGTCCCGAGCTTGTGCAGGAGACATCAGAGGTGATCGATATCATCAGGTAGAGGATGCGTACAGCTCAGAGCCGACAGAAGAGTTTTACTGATCGTCGGCGTCGTCCCTTGGAGTTTGATGTAGGGGACCATGTGTATCTCACGGTCTTGCCCATGAAAGGCGTAGTTCGATTTGGAGCGAAGAGCATGCTTGCCCCGAGATTCATAGGACCTTTTGAGATCACTGGGCGCATTGACACTGTGGCCTATCGGCTTGCCTTGCCATCTTAGTTATCTGACGTCCACAACGTCTTTCATGTCTCTATGTTGAGGAAGTGTGGGTCAGACATCGTTCCTGTTATTGATTGGCAGCCGTTAGAGGTTCGTGAGGACGCTTCCTATATTAAGCAGCCAATCCGTATCCTTGATCGGAAGGAGCAGGTCCTCCGGACCAAGGTCATTCTGTTGGTGAAGGTTTAGTGGGGTCACCATTCTGTTGAGGAGGCTTCTTGGGAGCGCAAGGTCGAGATTCGAGAGCGTTATCCCCATCTCTCTGATGACTGATCGTGTGTTGTATTTTGTATGTGTCTCTAATTTTATATGATGATGTTATATTTCTTCTCCCTCATGAGTTATATCTAGTTGCGATGATTGTGTAAATTTCGAGGATGAAATTTTTATTAGGAGGGGAGAGCTGTAAGACCCGTATCCTAGACCGTACCATTCCGTATACCTCCGCTGTCTTCCCGGTCGAATTCCGGCAACCTTCGACCCTTAACTGGCATTTGCGCGCGACCCTGATTCACACGTCGTCAACCCGAATCGACTCAACCTAAGACTTGTACCCTTACGCCGTCGCCGTGGTTCCGATGCTGCGTCTCGCGCACCGATCCAATACCCAGGCCAGGAGATGTGGGCCTACGTTCGGTGCGAGGAAAATGCTGCGCGTGCGAATTTTGAGAGAATCTCTACGAGATGTCACATCAATCAATCAACAATCAGTCCCATCATGTCAAGTACATGTTAAGTATACATCACCTTTCACCCTTTCCCAAGCAACCCCAAAGTCAAAAAATTTCTTACAAACCCATACCTTTCTTACACCAAAAACCACAAAAGTCAAAAAGTCCCTTACACACCCATCACTCACCACATCCATCACCCATCACTCTCTCTGTCTCTCTCTCTCTCTTTCTCCCTTTACAAGTCTCTCTCTCTCTCTCTCTCTCTCTCTCTCTCTCTCTCTCTCTCTCTCTTTTCCAAGCTCATTTCCAAGTAACAAAAAAAAAAAGAAACTCCACACGTCCCAAGCTTCTCCAAGCTTTCTCAAGCAACAAGTGTGGCCCACCTTCCTACCCTCTCATCTTCCATCCAAACCCCATCTCCTCCGTTGGAATAGAAGCTAAGGAGCTAAGGAAGCCTAGGGTGCAAGGAGAGCCGGTGGGTGATCTTGGACCTCCATTTCTTTGTCTTTTTGTGATGTAAGGGCCCACTTATGATGGGACCCACCTTGATGTAGGCTTTGTATCAAAGAGGGGCCCATAGTGGCGGGGCCCCTCCATCCTTGCCGAGCTCTCTCTCTCTCTCTCCATTGTTTCTTTTTATTTTTGTATGATGGCTTGTGGCCCACTTGATGCATGACCTTATCCATGCCATCCATTGACATGGACCCCACTGCTTTCATGGCTGGTACGTGCCATGGGCAAAACACTAATATCAGGCTGATTCAAACAGGTGGGCCATGTGGGACCCACCTTGATGAAGTGTTCATCCACACCGTCCGTCCAGGGATGCTGGACGTAAATGGAGGAGGGTGTGGCTGACAGTGGAGTGTCAACTGTCAGTGGGCATGCTAACAGTGGAGAGTGGGCTGACCGTTGGGTCCAGGGGACTCATTGATGCCCTCCACCCCACGTGTGGGGCCACACCGTAGTGTATGCGTTTTATCCAAACTGTCCACCGCTCTGGACGGTGGACCATGTCCGTGTGGGACCCATTTCCACGCCCAAATCCATAGCTCACTGATAGACTGGGTGGAGGTACCTCGTTTCAACGGTGGGTTCCATAGCTCACGTGTGGCAGACGGAGTGAAGGATACCTCGTTGCAACGCTGAGGTCTTGGTTTCCCTAGCGGGGTGGCTAACTGTGAAGTGTGAACACGGTGGGGTCCATGGGACCCACCCACACCGTCCATCCACTCAGTTAGGCCACGTCCTGCTGCATGTGTTGGATCCATGCCGTCCATCTGTATAAGATGCCCCCCCTGTGATGCATGTATTGTGTCCACCGTCCATCTGACGGTGGGACACGCACCATGTGAGGGGCCTCCCCTTGATTCACGTGATCGTCCAAGCCGTGGATGGCCTGGACGTTGTTGTTCTTGTATTATATAATATATATATATATATATAATATTATATCATATTATATATATATATATATATATATATATATATATATATTATATACCATACATGAGGGTGGGCCTTATGTGGGACCCACCACTGTTTTGTTACAGAAAGAGAAAAAAAAAAAAAAGAAAAAAAAAAGTGAAAAAGTAAAAGCAGCACGTGGCTACTCTCTCTCTCTCTCTCTCTCTCTCTCTCTCTCTTCTCTCTCTCTGTCCTCTCTGTCTCTCTTTCTCTCTCTTTCTCTATCTATCTCTCTCTCAACGTCAGTAGCTGATTCCGTGGGTCCCATCTATTTCACCCACACTGTCTATTTATGGGACCCACCATGGTGCATGTGTTGTATCCAAACCGTCCATCCATCAGTGAGATCATTTTAGGACATGGGGTAAATGAGTGGGATCCAAGTTCAAGTGGACCCCACCATTTGCAATAATAATGGGGTATAGTGACATCCATCGTTCGAAAAACTTCTATGGGCCACCATAGTCCCCAATGTGTTTCCACTTCATTTATTTCTATGTTAACTTGTGAATAGGTCGGATCTCAAATATACATAAGAGTGGGCCCGATTTGATATACATGAGGCCATCTGTGTGACTTATTTGATGTACGTGAAGCTCGTTTGATGTACGTGTAGCCCGTTGGAGTTGCCCTACATGAGCGCACGATACGCACAAGATTGTTGCATGACTGGATTACGCGATTCATGCATCTTGCATCATGTGACATGTGTACTGTACGCCCTAGCGACATCTGGGTCATAGCCACCACAAGCATATCGTGGTTGGCAGGATTGGATACCGAAAATCTTATTCTACAGGGGTGTTATAGATATCCCTGGGTGAAAGTCCCTAAACCCTTATGGTACTAAGAGGTTGCTCCAACGTCTAAACCGAGTGGGTGCAGGAGCGTGTAAGTGCTATGGTCTCATGCTCCTTTGGTTGTCAAATTTTGTTGTGTCAAAACATCTATCTGTGTCTTGTGTTTGTATGGTGATTTATATGTATTCAAGACACTGCATAAACACTTCATGACATTGGATGTTTTTAAGAAAAACAAAGTGTACTTCATCATCCTATCAATGTTTAAAGCAACAATGTTGAAGTTCAAATCTCAAGAAACAACTTCAAGACTCAAGAAATGACTTCAAGACTCAAAAGCAACGCATGAAGTAGTTTTCACGCTGATGAAGATCTCAAGATTAAAGCTACAACAAGTTCAAGATCTCAAGCTTGATATGGTTCAAATATCTACATTCGTTGAATGGTTGAAGTTCAATGTCCATACGACATGTTTCAGGTTTGACTGACCTTAGGTTGACCTTATAAGTAGGTCACTTTGGATACATAAATCAAATGTTTATTTTACATAAGTTTGGTCTATTCTACGACCAGTCCTAGCTCCTGTTCGACCAGTCCTAGCATTGGTTTGACTGGTCCAAGAAATTTCACGACCAGTCCTAAGTTGTTGAAGATTTTCGAAATTTTTTGGTACACCTACGACCAGTCCTGGAGGTCCTTCGACCGGTCGTAGGAGTGTCTTCGACTCGTTCTCGACCAGTCGTAAGGCTACGACTCAAAGTCCAGCAAGCTAATCTATGGTCCTACGACCAGTCGTAGAGAGATACGACCAGTCGTAGGTGACCCACGACCAGTCGTAGGCTTCCCACGACCAGTCGTGGAACGACTTTCAAAGATCGCGCTCAATATTTCAAATATCCGTTAGAGCTACGACCAGTCGAAGGTTTCTAAGACCAGTCGTAGACGTGATTTTTGTTTCTATAAATTGAACACGAAATTCAGAGTTTTCATAATTCAACTCGATTCAATTCAAGAAACTTCAAGTGATCACTCTAAGATAAGTTTGTGTTTATTTTAAGCTACGTTGTGCTTATTTAATATTCCTTTTTGCTAGCTTATTTAATTTGATTTTGTTTCTGTATTCCAATCTTATTTGAAAAGAGGAATTACCTTATTCCTTCTTCTTGGAATCAAAATCAAATATAGCTAGGCCCAACTAGTTAAAATCTAAAATCTATTAGAATTTAGAACCATATTAAAGTGAGTATTGGATATTGAACTTTGACATTCAATCATCTACTCCGATTGGTTCTACCGGGCTGCTACGAAAAGGAGAAATCCAGGTATTTTACAATTCTGTAAAATTTCATTCCTTTTGGTTTTGTTTGAGGTTAAGCCAGAAAAATCTCATTGTATTGGTTATCTGAGGAGAGCCAGAAAACTCAGAAAAGAGGGGTTTTTGAATTGTGTAAACCCGAGTGAAAAAGACACAATTGTAAAGGTTTTGGGTGAACCTGTGAAAACCTATTTGATAGTGAACGCTAATATCCCCTGTGTGAGGATATTAGGAGTGGAGTAGCATTCTGTGTGGCTGTTGAAAGACAGTTGGTGTACACACAGGTGAACCACTATAACTCTTTGTCTTGTGGATTGAATGCTTGCTTAATTTTCATATCTTTTATCATTCAATTGTGTGGAATGTACAAGTGGATGTGAATGTTGTAACTATTTACATTTCAAGCAAGTGTGGGGATTGTTGTAATAATTTAGATCTATATTTCTGCATTTAATTTCAATTCCTTGCTATTCATTTATTTCTATTAAAATTGAGTCCTTGATCCAAAAGATGTTCTAGAAATAAGGTTGTCCTACCATAAGCCCTTGTTTATTATGGTGTAAGGTTGTCCTTAGAACTGAATTTGTATCAATCTCTCAATACTTATTTATCAAGGTGATTTGATTTCAGCATTGTGAATTGATTTATAATTGTAAGGCTATTGGTTTATTTTATTTCCGCTGATTTTATTTTAATTTGGCATAGTCCTATTCACCCCCCCTCTAGGACATATAGCTTGGCCTTTTCAGAGCGCCGAGTGCCGATTACCAGAGGCCGTACTTTCCACTGTGTCATAGTCGGTTGGAAGGGGGTGCGGCTTACTCGCTCGAGAGGAGGGGGCAAAGCTAGGCTGAGTTTGACCAGCTCAAGGAATGGGTCTGCTATCGACGAGCTGAGCCCGATATTGGCAGGCGGATAGTGAGATCTCTTCCACTTACTTTATTGCACGCAATGGGGCGGTAATCTGGTTTAGAGTGTACTAGACCCCGGTGATATTCCAGATTTGAGTTGTATTGATATGTGGATATAGATGAGGATTTGTATGCTTGAGTTGCATCTCGCATCGCATGGCCTTGGTATGGCCGACATCATTCATGCCTTACATCGCATAGCCTTGATACGGCTAACGGTATTCATGGATTCACCAGCATGTTCCGCATTAATCTGATATTTCATAATTATATTACTACCTTGCGCACACACTTTCACCACCCTCTAAGCTTTCTATAAGCTTATGCACGAACGTTGCGTGCAGGTGACGTTGGATCGCAGCAGCGCTGAGGCAGGAGCGCAGAGCTGACCATTTTGAAGCTTTTGTCTATCATAATTGTATTTCCTTTTATGCTCATTGTACTTGTAAAGTTTTTGATCATAGTGGAAATGTGATGGAGTTTTTGGTTGTTGTTTATGGGTTATGCCTTTGGTTATGCTTATTACGAATCAAACTGATGTTGGAAATCCTCCTTGTAGCATCCTAGGATCGGAACCTGGTGAACGGGTGCTGGGAGCCGAGAATGGGGTTTTACGGAGGCCGTCAGCGCTGGATTCAGCGTTCTGGAATTTTGTGAGCCCGATTTTCGAGTTTGTGTCACGCCCCGAAATCTGGAACCTGGGTATATCCGACCCCGATTCCGTACCCGAAGGCATGACTTATATTTTATATGTTTACATTTCATAATCCACATATATATTGGTAAAATGATCTCATTCATAAAATATAATAATGAAAAATCGAATAACCAAACATTTACTTAAAGAAGAATAAAATGTCCATGTTCTGACTATTCAAGATTATCATCAAACACATGCCATCGTAATGCTATCATACTATGTTTAATGTTCATTACACTTATTTAGAAAATAATAAAGAAACAAAAATAAATAAAAGAAATTTCTTTAAGCTCCTCCATGTGATCCCGATCCTGAAATTTTAAAATTCCAACAGGGTAAGCTGCGAAGCCTAGTGAGTAATCTCAACACAGGTTTCAAAATAACCTCATATAACATGAATAAAAGTATTAAAAGATACAATACTTATTTAGGCAAAACAACAAATGAGGAGATTTAATAAACAAAATGTTTCAATGTAAATTCAAAGAAAAATAAATGAATGAAATCAACATATGTTATACTCCATAATAACATGTGCAGTTTATTCTTTTTAACACCAAGGCCAGTTTACACCGGTTGGCCAACACCCGCGCCAATACAACACCTAGCCTAGCAGTGGGAACCTTTCGCATGACATGCTCACCCATCCAAAGGGTACTTGGTGAGGGACTCATTCGTACGTTAGCTGGTTAGACTACTACCCTACCGAACCTGACAGTGGGAACCTTTTACAATCCTGACATGCTCACCCACTCAAAGGGTACGGTAGAGGTTCCAAAAGGTACCAGTTGGGTTTCTGGGACTTTCAACCCAAGGGTCTTGATCGCCCCACCTATTTACACTTTAGGGATTTTCAACCCAAAGGACTTGATCGCCCCACCTATTTTCTGGTGTTCCAAAAAAAAAAATTGTTCGAAGGATATAAAAGTTTAATATTTCATGAGCAAAATATTTATAAGGACATTGTTTCTAATTATTGTAGACTGTTAGTACATGATTTAAAGTTCTATGTAAAAAATATATTTATGCAATGCAATCCATCAGATCCGATCCGATAGTCTGGAAAAGTATATTGAACTTGAAGTTTCTAAAAAAATGCTTTAAATTCTGATTAAAAAATAATAATAATAATAATAAAAGAATTATTGATGCATGGGCAAATAATAATCTAAATTTAAAGTTGATTCAAGACTTGCTAATTAAAATAAAGAAAACTATAAGAAAAATCATGTTAAATAAACACAACAACTATGAATCAAATGAATAAATCAATAAGAGAAAATACACCATTATTGAATTATTTGCATAATAATAAAAATAAAAGCAAACGAAGTGGAATTTATTACAAGATAAATAAATAAATAAAAATATCAGTGAGAGAAAAACTCAACTTTTTCTTAAAAAAATCTTTTTCTTTTCTTTTCTTCCTCTCTTCCTTTTTCTCTCTCCTCCTTTTCTTTCTTCCTTTTTTTTTTCTCTCGTCTTTCTCTCCCTCTTTCCAACGTAAATAACCAGCAAGGGCTCTCTCTCTCTCTCTCTCTCTCTCTCTCTCTCTCTCTCTCTCTCTCTCTCTCCTCACTTCCTCTCTTTCTCACGTGAATGACCAGCAACACTCCCTTCTTATTATTATTTTTTTGTTATATCTCTCTCTCTCTCCTGACTTCTCACTTTCTCTCTTCATCTCACGTGTAGAAACTCAACTTCCCACATTCACACCTAGTGAATAGTCACCCCTCCCTCTTTATAGTGCCTTTTTACACACGTTGCACAAGCAAAACACTTCACATGCATTTATGCTTCCGTTTTGCATTTCTTTTCATCACGTTTTTCTTTCATTTTTTTAAAATTTTTTTTTTTTTTAAATTTGCAACGTGGGCTGGTTAAATGCACATATGTAGCATGCATCTTATGTGCACCGCATGCATGTGCCACATGTATGTGTAAGCTATGAGGCATGCATGGGCTACTTGTGTATGCGTGAGAGGTATGTATGTAATGTGTTTGGTGTATGTGTGTAGTTGTGATGTATTCAATGGTGCATAAGTGTATGATGTAGATGGATGGATGGATCAATAGATGGACGGATGGATGTATGGATAGATGGATGGATGTGCATGATGTGTTTGGTGCATGTGTGTGGTTGTGATGTATTTGATGGTACATGGATGATATAGATGGATGGATAAATGTATGGCTGGATGAGATTGGGGAGTGGACTTCGTGATGTACCTGTGGATTAGTGGTGAGATGGACGGTCAGTTTAGATGGATGGACAGTTGGATGGTTGTATCGTTGGATGGATTTATTAGTTAATGAACAATTGGATCGGATATGTCCAAATCAATGGTTGAGATTGGACCAGTTGATCTTGTAGATCGATGGTCACATCAGACTAATTGGGTACATCGATCAATGGTTAAATTTTGACGGTCAAGATTTATTTGGGTTATTACAGTTTGGGGCGTGACATCTACAGGCCAGGTGGCCACAATATCGATTTTTTACATTTAAACAGTGATACCCGACGACCCTCGAGTGTTTAACGGTTAGATCTCTTCTTAAAATAGTTTAATTGACTATTTGGCGCTTTAAGGCTGATTATGTGGAACCTAGTAGTAAGTCTTGATTAGATTAGATTATTTTATTATATTAATAATAAGTAAAAATAATAATAAGATTTGTTATTTAAAATTTATCTTATCACAGGTTATATGAATATTAGTGGAAAAGAAATGAGGATTAATATATATTATTTGCCTAGTTACATATGCCTTATGTTTTAATTTTATATAAAATGCCAAATTGTTTGAATATGTTATTTATTATAATTTTTATTAATTCACGTAATATAAATTTTATGATTGTAATTTATATAATTGGTATTACAAATGTATGAATAAAGTATGGATTATAATTACATAACATTTTAGCATGAAATTTTAAATCCTGATAAAGTATATAAATGACATTTCATAGTGTTTATATCCATGTTGTATTATAGCATTTATTTTAAGTGATTGTTAAATAGTTAGATCACATAATATGTATGCTAAGTTATATATATTTGATAATTATTATATACTCTGAATTGGATGACCAATCTGATGATCGGATAACTCCAAAATTGATCCTAAGCGCAGCTTGTGCTTCCCAATATTATCATCGATGCTTCTATGTGTCCCCAAGCTAACCTAGACAGATTCTAACCGTTTCTTTTAAAATTGGGTGTCATACTGTGTAAAAATTGTCAGATCGTCCTACAGGAAGTTGTGGGCTCGATGAACGGTGGATTTGTTGAGTTAGGTCTTGAAAATGGTCATGTACAGTTCAATTGTTCCAATAGATCATTAGGTGAAGTTTCATCGCCATTGAATTTTCATCATTAAGTCCTTCGAGGTTTGGCACCATTCCACTAAGGTGCAATGGTCCAGTTAATGGATGGATCACATGATCTAAGGATAGTGATTTCTTCCAACAGTCTTAAAGGTCCTACGGTTGTCTAGATGAAGGCCCATGGTCGAATTAATGGTCTGATGTTGATGACACTTAAGGTGAGTCACATGTGTTCTCACACACGTATGAGCTGATTTAGATCTCCGTAGTAGCACCCGAGTACTGAAAAGTACGGGGTGTTACAATCTACCCCCCTTAAAGAGAATTTCATCCTCGAAATTCAATACTTCTATCTTAAATGGGAATGAGGATAATGTATTCTACCATGTCTCTTAGCATTCACCACCTTCCTTGTGAGGTATGTTTACATGCTCAAGGGTTCATGACTAACTACTAGGACTAGGGTTGTTACAGAGGCAGTCATGAGGGTTACAATTGGACAAGGCAATGAAGGAAAAATTCAAGACCGACGATCGTGATCCCACTTATGGATGCCGAAATGACCTCAGAATACCATGATTCCAGTTAGGAATGAAAGAGCACTAAAGTACCTTTCAGATTACCAAAAATCGACCCAATCTGACATCAAACGATGAAGTTAAGGGTGTCTCCGTTGGAACGCGTGATTTGGAAAGATAAATAATCCATATGGAAAAATGACGATCGAAGAGTTCCAAGGTGCTTTTGGGATATCGAACGGTCTCTGAATTAGGCAATTCTGGTCCCATTTGGAAACTTGACAAGTTACCATTCCAATGAGCTTGAAATAGTCTTAATTCGACCTTTGAAGAGGCAGTTATGAGGGTTACTATTGGACAAGGAGATGAATAAAAAATTCAGGATTGATGACTGCGATCCCACTTATGGATGCCGAAATGGTCTCAGAATACCATAATTCCAGTTAGGAATGAAAGAGAACTAAAGTACCTTTCCGATTACCAAAAATCGACCCAATCCGACATCAAAGGATGGAGTTGTGGACGTCTTCGTTGGATCGCGTGATTTAGAAAGATTAACAATCCATATTGAAAAATGATGATCGAAGAGTTCCAACGTGCTTTTGGGATATCAAACGGTCTCCGAATTAGCCAATTCTGGTCCAATTTGGAAGCTTGTCAAGTTACGATTCCAATGAGCTCAAAATATTCTAAATTCGAGAAGAGAGAATTATGAGGGTTACTATTGGACAAAGAGTTGAAGGAAAAATTCAGGATCGACGACTGCGATCCCACTGACTGATGCCCCAAATGGTCGTCGAATACGACAATTCCAGTTAGGAATGAAAGAGCACTAAAGTACCTTTCAGATGTCCAAAAATCGACCCAATCCGACATCAAACGATGGAGTTATGGGCGTCTCTGTGGGATCGTGTGATTTGGAAAGATTAACAATCCATATTGAAAAATGACGATCGAAGAGTTCCAACGTGCTTTTGGGATATCGAACGGTCTCCGAATTAGCCAATTCTGGACAATTTTGGAAGCTTGTCAAGCTATGATTCCAATGAGCTCAAAATAGTCTAAATTCGACCTTTGAAGAGAGAGTTATGAGGGTTACTATTGGACAAGGAGATGAAGGAAAAATTCAGGACCGACGACTGCCATCCCACTAACGGATGCCCAAATGGTCTCGTAATACGACGATTCCTGTCAGGAATGAAAGAGCACTAAAGTACCTTTCAGATGACCAAAAATTGACCCAATCTGACATTAAACGATGGAGTTAAGGGCGTCTCCGTTAGATCGCGCGATTTGGAAAGATTAACAATCCATATTGAAAAATGACGATCAAAGAATTCCAACGTGCTTTTTGGATATAGAACGGTTTTAGAATTAGCCAATTCTGGTCCAATTTGGAAGCATGTCAAGTTACAATCCCAATGACCTGTAAATAGTCTAAATTCGACCTCTAAAGAGGCAGTTATGAGGGTTACTATTGGACAAGGAGATGAACGAAAACTTTAGGACCGACGACTGCGATCCAACTTATGGATGCTGAAATGGTCTCGGAATACCATGATTCCAGTTAGGAATGAAAGAGCACTAAAGTACCTTTCAGATGACCGAATATTGGCCCAATCTGACATCAAACGATGTAGTTAAGGGCGTCTCCATTGGATCGCGCGATTTGGAAAGATTAACAATCCATATTGAAAAATGATGATCGAAGAGTTGCAACGTGCTTTTGGGATATCGAACGGTCTCCGAATTAGCCAATTCTGGTCCAATTTGGAAGCTTGTCAAGTTACAATCCCAATGAGCTTTGAATAGTTTAAATTCGACCTCTGAAGAGGTAGTTATGATGGTTACTATTGGACAAGGAGATGAAGGAAAAATTCAGGACCGACGACTGCAATCCCACATGTGGATCCCACATTAGGAATGAAAGTTCACTAAAGTACCTTTCAGATTACCAAAAATCGATACAATCCGACATCAAACGATGGAGTTATGGGCGTCTCTGTTGGTTCGCGCGATATGGAAAGATTAACAATACATATGGAAAAATAACGATTGAAGAGTTCCAACGAGCTTTTGGGATATCGAACGGTCTCTGAATTAGGCAATTCTGGTCCCATTTGGAAGCTTGACAAGTTACCATTCCAATGAGCTTGAAATAGTCTTAATTCGACCTCTGAAGAGTCACTTATGAGGGTTACAATTGGACAAGGAGATGAAGGAAAAATTCAAGACCGACGACTGCGATCCCACTTATGGATGCCGAAATGGTCTCGGAATACCATGATTCCAGTTAAGAATGAAAGAGCACTAAAGTACCTTTTAGATTACCAAAAATCGACCTGAGCTGACATCAAACGATGGAGTTATGGGCGTCTCCATTGGATCGTGTGATTTGGAAAGATTCACAATCCATATTGAAAAATAATAATCAAAGAGTTCCAATGTGCTTTTAGGATATCGAACGGTCTCTGAATTAGCCAATTCTGGTCCAATTTGGATGCTTGTCAAGTTACGATTCCAATGACCTCAAAATAGTCTAAATTCAACCTCTGAAGAGGTAGTTATGAGGGTTACTATTGGACAAGAAGATGAAGGAAAAAATCAAGACCGACGACTGTGATCCCACTTACGGATGCCCAAATGGTCTTGGAATACGACGATTCCAGTATGGAATGAAAGAGCACTAAAGTACCTTATAGATGACCATTTAATGACCCAATCTGACTTCAAACGATGGAGTTATGGGCGACCCCGTTGCATCGTACGATTTGGAAAGATTAACAATCCATATTGAAAAATGATGATCGAAGAGTTTTGATGAGCTTTTGTGTAACATCCCGGATTTTTACCAACCTGGAATTTGACGTCCTTAGGCAATGGGTCGCTCTTAACACCTTATTAACTTGTCAGAACTCAATCCCAAAGTCTTAAACCGTTTTTGAACCCATTCCTTCACAAATCCCACCCTTCACCACCTTGTTCTTTAAATTTTCTAAGTACTTTCACATTAGACACTATCTTAATGTTTAGGTGATGAAGAACAATACTTAAACTAAACATTGCTACAAAGGACTAAGTACCACCTCAGACCGAAATCACTCAGGACTAAATCCTTTAGAAATTAGGCGAGAATTAGCTAGTATTAAACTAAAGTGCCTGTGAAATTAGCACTAATCACTTTAAATACGATCTGCAAGATCCAAAACTTGTAAAATCATTGACGTTAGGTTACCCTAAAATCTAGGATCAATCTCATTACCCGGCTGCTCTCGGGAGCATCTCAAAACTCCGTATCAAATCTGGACCACACGTCGGAAGTCCGATTAACACGAAGCTAAGGAATTAGGACCGCCTTGCTGGGCTTGACAACCATCTCGGAAATCAAATCCAGATAGTGTCCCAGTGTAATTTGATTGAGTCCGGAGCGAGGAGTGTGAAAACACTTGATTTTCTTTACAAATAAATTTCTCAAATAGTAATCTGGCACCTCTTGCTTGCGGATCAGTTTTAAGCAACCAGACCGTCAGAATCAGACCAAATTACACCCTCGGATCAGGGATATTTCCCCAAACATATCCATGTACTCGGAATCTCCGATTGAGATCCGCTGACCGTTGAACTGAAACTGGTTCGCCACGCGTGATCTGAGAACCCTACTGGAACAAAAACTTAATGGAACTTAGATCCATAGTCTGTGAGCTTAAGTCCGACCTTTAGCTCAAGGAGGCCCGCCAGAAGTCCTCCGTTGAGCTAAAACAGGTCCGCTTTAGTTATAACCTAAGTATACCTTGACTTGGAGTCTGTTTTGGAGTGTTTTTAGGCTATATAAGGACCTTAGAAACCTCTCTCTCACTGCCATACGAATTTGAGAGAAACCCTAGAGAGAGAAGAGAGAAAGAGAGAGAAAGAGTGAGAGAAGTGGGAGAATCTCCCAACTACTATTCCCTGCCACTACACAAGCTGCACCACCCCATTCTTATTGCTTTCCCGGTGATTTCGACTTCATTTCTAGGTAAGAAACCCTAACCCTAATCTGTTTTGGGGTTGTATAGGTTGTAGGTTATGAAATAGCTAACCTATTTCGTTCTATAGGTTGCCAAACTGCTGTAAACGAAAGCTTAGCGAATCTATCGACTCCGTTACGATTCTACGACAAAAGGTACGGACTTTAGGTGTATAGGTTATGGTTTTCAATGCTTTCAATGTCATATAATGATAGATTCATGATCTGCATGCAATTGCACATGTACAAAGTGCTGTCTGTTTTCCGTTTCGATTAAAGATGAAGAATATGGAATTTTACATACTCTAGGTATTTGTAGAAAGTACCATATACGTATAAATTTTGAAAATGTGCTTGCCATGATTATTTGCTGTATGAATATATTATATATGGATAAAATACTTGTTTGGCGAAAGGGCTCGCCCTAATACATGTTTTGCTAATATACACTATGTATGTTGAAATAGTGTATTCTAAGTGTTTGTGAAAATGACTGAATGAGTATAGAATTCTCATTCGTGCTCACCATGACTAATTGTCATTGATATATGATTGTTGTATTGGCGATACCCCTTTGACGAAAGGATTTGTCCTGAATCACGCCACGGCCACTATACGCTATATATGTTGAAATGTGTAGCCCAAGTGTTTGTGAAAATGTTCAAATGAATATGGAACTTGGATTCCTACTTTCCATGACTATCCGTCGTGGGTGTACGCGTGTTATGATTGGGGCAACTCCCTAGTGAAAGGATTTGGCCTAATGCCTATGTGATCAACATATGTCATGTATGTTGATGTATGTATTTTAAAGTGTTTGTTGAAATGTCTGAATGAGTAGTAGTTAGTAAATTGTAATGTTTAAGGGTGTTGAGATATGATTCTCAACTTCTTTAACTATATGTATGATTTCTTTAGATATCTGTGTGATTAGGAATTGAATATGTACAAACTCATGCTTATGTTGTACTTCATAACATGCTCAATTGATTGTATGATCTTATCTATGTAATGAATATGTTTAAATTCATGTTTACGTTGTATGATCCATCATGGGTGATGTGGGAGTGGAGCAAAGAGTGCGTGCAACAGCCCTGGCAGCCCTAAACGGATAATATCAGTCTTTGATTGTATGATTTGAATTTTGATCCATTACTGCTTTAAATATCTGAAATTGAATGTGATTGGGGCTATTGTATAGTCTAGGCAGTCGGTAACGGGATCGAATTCGTGGCTGGGTTTCATTTGCCACGTGAGATGTGTTCGATGAACCCGAGTCGTACTTCGGTTGGCGATAGTGGTTGGCCACACGAAGTGCTTATGCGCTTCATATCGTTCAACTTGTTGTGCGCTCGAGCTAGCCGAGCTCGTCAAGCAACCCGATCTGTCTTATGTATGTTCACCATGTTTAGACGCTACTGCTTGAACCTAGGGTACCAAACTTACCAGTGAAATCCCTTTTAACCATGGTACCTCGATCCGTTAAGACTCATGAGCCGGGCATGGTGGTATGGGACACCGTGGTTGACCTGTCGACCTACGCTGGGGCCACGTGCCTCCCCGTAGTGACCAGTGAGCAACTAGACTCGTGAGCCGATTATAGTGGTATGGGACACTATATTCATGCTGTCGGCCTACATTGATAAGGTGATGGGGGAGTGGTGTAACCATTGTGCGTAACAGCCTTGGCAGCCCTTTGTAGTGACCTCGAGCATACTCTGAATTGTGGTGAGGCGACGAGTTTTGCCGCAGTGTATAGAGTATGAAACTAGGCCTGTATCTGTATAGTGATGAATCGTTAAAAAGGTGATGGGGGAGTGGTGTAACCTTTGTGCGTAACAGCCTTGGCAGCCTTTGCAGCGACCTAGAAAACACACCATCATCTGAGATTAACTAGGACTGACGACCCTAGAATGGATCATGTTTGGGAATGATACAAGGGAGGTACCTTAGTTTTCCAATCCTGTTGTTTGAAATGGACTAATAACAACTCGGTAATCATGCTCATCATGCACTGCATGTGCCTGGAAGATGTGGAGCACTGAGGAATGCAAGCATGCCGCGAACGTAAGATGGTGTCGCACGAGGGAGTGTGTGGTGAGGGCATACATCATGACTACATTCATACTTGCATTAATAAGAGTAGTTAGGAGTGTTTGATTGTACTGCTTTATCATTACTGCTTGACTGAGTTGATAACATGTTAACCTATGCTTTATTGTTCCACTGAGTTAGCTACTCACTCCCACGTTACGGGACGGTGTTCCGAACACCCACCAGACTTTGTCTGATTGCAGATGGCGACGCTACTCCTGAGGCGGAGCCAGACCGTTATGATGACAATGATGTTTGTTCGTATATTTTGTGTGCTGACGACTTCAAGTGAGCCGTGTCTTGATCGACGGGATTACAGGGATGTTGACTAGATGACACTACACATTTGGTATAATTTGAATTGTACTTGTAATTCATTAACTTGGTAACCTTATCACACTCTAGAGACTCACCATAGTTTATATATGTTATTTATCTACCACAGTCTTCCTCTTGCAATTTAACTGTCTCTGGAGTATGATATGCTGTTTTGGCTTAATCTCACTCATGTTCAATGCTTTATTACAGACAACATTCAATCATCATTCATTTTGTTGCATAAGTGATGCGTTGGAACTCGGGAGTTGAGTTTATGCTCGACCCCCGATTTTCAGGGCGTCACATTTTGGGATATCAAACGGTCTCTGAATTAGGCAATTTTAGTCCCATTTGGAAGCTTGACAAGTTAACATTCCAATTAGCTGGAAATAGTCTTAATTTGACCTTTGAAGAGGTAGTTATGAGGGTTACTATTGGACAAGGAGATGAAGGAAAAATTCAGGATCGACGACTGCGATCCGACATATGGATGCCGAAATGGTCTCGAAATACCATGATTCCAGTTAGGAATGAAAGAGCACTAAAGTACCTTTTAATTGACCAAAAATCGACCCAATTCGACATCAAACGATGGAGTTATGGGCTTTTCCGTTGGAACGTGCGATTTGGAAAGATTAACAATCCATATTGAAAAATGATGATCGAAGAGTTCCAACGTGCTTTTAGGATATCGAATGGTCTCAGAATTAGCCAATTCTGCTCCAATTTGGAAGCTTGTCAAGTTACAATACCAATATGACCTTTAAATAGTCTAAATTTGACCTCTGAAGAGGCAGTTATGAGGGTTATTATTGGACAAGGAGATGAAGGAAAAATTTAGCACCGACGACTGCGATCCCACATATGGATGCCAAAATGGTCTCGAAATACCATGATTCCAGTTAGGAATGAAAGAGTACTACAGTACCTTTCAGATTACCAAAAATTGACCCAATCTGACATCAAACAATGGAGTTATGGGCGTCTCTGTTGGATCGTGCGATTTGGAAAGATTAACAATCCATATTGAAAAATGACGATCGAAGAGTTCCAACAAGCTTTTAGGATATCGAATGGTCTCTGAATTCGGCAATTCTAGGCCCATTTGGAAGCTTGACAAGTTACCATCCCAATGAGCTTGAAATAGTCTAAATTCAACCTTTGAAGAGGCAGTTATGAGGGTTACTATTGGACAATGAGATGAAGGAAGAATTCAGGACTGACGACTGCGATCCCACTTATAGATGCCAAATGGTCTCGGAATACGACGATTCCTGTTAGGAATGAAAGAGCACTAAAGTACCTTTCAGATTACCAAAAATCGACCCAATACGACATTAAATGATGGAGTTATGAGCGTCTCTTTGGATCGCCCGATTTGGAAAGTGTAACGCCCTGAAAATCGGGGGTCGAGCAGGAGCCCAACTCCCTTATTCCAACGCATCACTTATGCAACATCGATAATGATGATTAAATGTTGTCCGTATTAGTGCATTAAACATGAATGAGATTATACCAAAGCAGCATATCATACTCCATAGACTGTTAAATTACGCAAGCGGAAGACTGTGATACATATATAAAGCATATAAATGGTTGTAAGTCCCCAGAGTATGAACAGGTTACCAGGTTAAATAATTACATGTTTGGTTCCAAAATATACAAAATGATGAAGCGTAATGTCATTTATCCATATCCTTGTAGCCTCGGTGACGCAACTCCAGGTCTACATAGACCCGCCAGAGAGTTGCAAATAAGAGAACTCCTCGTCATCATAGAAATCTGGTTCCGCCTCGCAAGCATCGCCATTATCTGCAACTAAACCAGAGTCTGGTTGGTGTTTTAAACACCGTCCCAGAGTGAGAGTGAGTGATCAACTCAGTGGAGCTATAAGGCAAAGGTTAATATGTTATCAACTCAATCAAGCAGTAATGATAAAGCAGTACAACAATCATATCCTGAGTACTCTTGTTAATGCAAGGATGGTATGTGATAATGATGCATGCTCTCGCCTACACTCCCTCAGCGACATCATCTCATGATCTCGCATGACAACCTCCTTAAATGTGCGCTTCCTCGCCAAAGCACATGCAATGCGGTGCATGATTGTGTTAGCCAAGTTCTTGTTTAGGTTTATTCAAACAGCGTGTTCGGGAAGCTAAGGTACCTCCCATTATATCACTTACCCAAACAATGATCCATCTAGGGTCGTCAATCCTAGCTAGTCACATACGATAGATAGTTTCAGGTCTCTACGGAGAGGCTCATCACCTCAGCGCGGGCCTGGTTTATACTCGAGGTTACTACGAAAAGGCTCGTCACCTCATCGTAGACCAAGTATACGCTCGAGGTCAGTACGAATGGCTCATCACCTAATCGTAGGCCGACAGTTCGAATACAGTGTCTCATACCACCGTATTCAGCTCACGAGACTGGGTTGCTCACTAGACACTATGGGGAGGCTCGTCACCCCAGCGTAGGCCAATAGCTCGACCACGGTGTCCCATACCACCATGTCCGGCTCATGAGTCTTAGCGGATCGAGATACCAAGGTTAAATGGGCTTTTCACTGGTAAGTTGGTACCTTAGATTCAAGTAGTAACGTCCATACATGCTGAACATACATTAGGCCAATTGGGTTGTTTGACAAGCTCGACTGGTACGAGCGTATGTTGAATTAATCGACATGGAGCGCACAAGCACTCCTCATGGCCTAACCACTGTCGACAATCATCGTACAACTCGGATTCATCGAACGTATCTGTTGTGGCGGAATTACTTAGCCACTCGGTCATAAACCATTACCGACTACCTGGACCACATCTTAGTCCCAATCACACTCTAAACAATAGCATTCACATGTGATAATCAAGACAACATGTGACAACCAAATCTAAATATGAATTTTATTTGAGCATTTCAACAAACACATAGAGTACATGTTATCATACATAGGCATTTCATTCATAAATAACGTAGTAATAGGTTAGGCTACAGGAAGGATATTGTAACTATAGATAAGGACATTGAGAATCACATCTCAACACCCTCTATACATACATTTCAACAAGCATTTTCTGATTCAAGCATTTTATCAAACACTTAGACTACACATATTAACATACATGTAATATAGTAGTTATAACATGTATTATAGCAAATCCTTTCACAAGGATGTTGCCACACGTACAACAATCATATATCCTCAAACATAAATCATGGCAAGCACAAGTCATAATTCCATACTCATACAAACATTTCAACAAACACATGGAATGCATATATTTCAACATAGTTCATAGATATGTGTAATACGTGGAAAACATCATATCTAAGCATATGTGATAGCAATCAAGTTAGATATAAATCATTGCTGACATTAAAAGCCTTGAAAATCATAACCTAAACGTTTATATTCCGCACCTTTTACCGGTAGACATGTAACGAACTCAATTCGAACGTTATGTCTTTGTCTACGACACAAAGACAACCTATAGCATGAAATAGGTTAGCTATTCCACTATCTGCTCTATTTGAATCCCTAAAATGGGTCAGGGTTAGTATTTCTTACCTAAAAATGGAATCGGAATCGCCGGTATAGCGACACGGAAGCGGTGATTCGGCACGTGGAGTGGCAGGGATGAATCCCTACAACAATCTCTCACTCTCTCTCTCTTCTCCTCACTTTCTTCTTCTCTTTTCTCTCTCTTCTCTCTCCTAGGGTTGAAATTCGTATGGAATGAGATAGGGGTGGGTTTAGGTCTTTATATAGGCCCAGAACTGACCTCAATGGCCCCAGGGCCATGGTATACTTAGGTTATAGCCAAAAGTTAGCTGTTTCGGGCCAACGGAGCTCATCTGGAGGCCCCTTTTCTACATACAGTCCAGGGAAAGTTCCCTGACATTGGATCTAGGTCAGGTTAAGTTTTCAGTATGATCGGATTTATGGATCGACTGTGGCAGACTAGTTTCAATTCAACGGTCATCATCACTTGATCAGGGCCATAAGTACATTGACCTGTGTAGGGAAATTTCCCTGATCCGAGGGAGTATTTGGGTCAGGATCTGACAGTCTGAATCCTTAAATTTGGCCCATAAGTGAATGGCCCAAATCACTTAAATTTGAGTTCATTTTCTAAAGGTATTCACGTTTCTCACACACTTCGCTCCGGGCTCAAGTTGTGCATTTCGGTATACTATATGGACTTGATTTCTGAGATGGTTGTTAGGCCCAGTAATGCAGTCATAACCATATAGCTTCGCGTTAATCGGACTTTCGACGTGCGGTCCAGGTCTGATACGGAGTTTCAATGTACTCCCAAGGGCAACTGGGTATAGAGATTGATCCTAGGGTTTTAGGCAATGTAGCATTAGCGATTCTACTAGTTTTGGGTCTTACAGATCGTATAGAAAGTTGTTCAAGCTAATCTAGCGTTTAATTCAGTTTATCAGTTAATTAATTTTTGTCTAATTTCTAAAGGATTTGGTCCTTAGTGATTTCTGCTTGAGGTGGTACTCGGGTCATTGCATGGATTTTTTCGAGATGTTACAGAAAGATTAACAATCCATATTGAAAAATGACGATCGAAGAGTTCCAACGGGCTTTTGGGACATCGAACGGTCTCAGAATTAGCCAATTCTAGTCCAATTTGGAAGTTTGTCAAGTTACGATTCCAATGAGCTCAAAATAGTCTAAATTCGACCTCTAAAGAGACAGTTATGAGGGTTACTATTGGACAAGAAGATGAAGGAAAAATTCAGGACCGACGACTGCAATCCCACTAACGGATGCCCAAATGGTCTCGGAATACGACGATTCCAGTCAGGAATGAAAGAGCACTAAAGTACCTTACAAATGACCAAAAAATGACCCAATCCGACATTAAACGATGGAGTTATGGGCGTCTCCGTTGGATCGCACGATTTGGAAAGATTAACAATCCATATGGAAAAACGATGATCGAAGAGTTCCAATGAGCTTTTGGGATATCGAACGGTCTCCGAATTAGGCAATTTTGGTCCCATTTGGAAGCTTGACAAGTTACCATTCCAATGAGCTTGAAATAGTCTAAATTTGACCTTTGAAGAGGCAGTCATAAGGGTTATAATTGGACAAGGCAATGAAGGAAAAATTCAGCACCGACAATCGAGATCCCACTTATGGATACCGAAATGGTCTCGGAATACCATGATTCCATTTAGGAATGAAAGAGCACTAAAGTACCTTTCAGATTTCTAAAAATTAACCCAATCTGACATCAAACGATGGAGTTGTGGGCGTCTCTGTTGGATTGCGCAATTTGGAAAGATTAAGAATCCATATTGAAAAATAACGATCGAAGAGTTTCAACATGCTTTCGGGATATCGACTGGTCTCCGAATTAGCCAATTCTGGTCCAATTTAGAAGCTTGTCAAGTTACGATTCCAATGAGCACAAAATAGTCTAAATTTGACCTCTGAAGAGAGAGTTATGAGGGTTACTATTGGATAAGGAGATGAAGGAAAAATTCAGGACCGACGATTGCGATTCCAATTACGCATTCCCAAATGATCTCGGAATACGACGATTCCAGTCAGGAATGAAAAAGCACTAAAGTACATTTCAGATGACCAAAAATTGACCCAATCCGACATCAAATGATGGAGTTGTGGGCGTCTCCGTTGGATCGCACGATTTGGAAAGATTAATAATCCATATGGGAAAATGATGATTGAAGAGTTCCAACAAGCTTTTGGGATATTGAACGGTCTCTGAATTAGGCAATTCTAGTCCTATTTGGAAGCTTAACAAGTTACCATTCCAATGAGCTTGAAATAGCCTTAAATCGACCTCTGAAGAGTCACTTATGAGGGTTACTATTGGACAAGGAGATGAAGGAAAAATTCATGACCGACGACTGCGATCCCACTTATGGATGCTGAAATGGTCTCGGAATACCATGATTCCAGTTAGGAATGAAAGAGCACTAATGTACCTTTCAGATTACCAAAAATCGACCCAATCTGACATCAAACGATGGAGTTATGGGTGTCTCCATTGGAACGTGCGATTTGGAAAGATTAACAATCCATATGAAAAATGACGATCGAAGAGTTCCAATGTGCTTTTGGGATAACGAACGGTCTCCGAATTAGCCAATTCTGATCCAATTTGGAAGCTTGTCAAGTTACGATTCCAACGAGAAATTCGACCTTTGAAGAGAGAGTTATAAGGGTTAATATTGGACAAAGAGATGAAGGAAAAATTAAGGAACGACGACTGCGATCCAACTTACGAATGCCCAAATGGTCTCCGAATACGATGATTCCGGTCAGGAATGAAAGAGCACTAAAGTACCTTTCAGATGACCAAAAATTGACCTAATCTGACATTAAATGATGGAGTTATAGGAGTCTCTGTTGGATCATGCAATTTGGAAAAATTAACAATCCATATTGAAAAATGACGATTGAAGAGTTCCAATGTACTTTTGGGATATTGAACGGTCTCTAAAATAGGCAATTCAGGTCCGATTTGAAGCTTGATAAGTTATCATTCCAATGAGTTTGAAATAGTCTAAATTTGACCTCAGAAGAGAGAGTTATGAGGGTTACTATTGGCCAAGGAGATGAAGGAAAAATTTAGGACCGACGACTGGGATCCCACTTACGAATGCTCAATTGGTCTCGGATTACGACAATTCAAGTTAGGAATCAAAGAGCACTAAAGTACCTTTCAGATGACCAAAAATCGATTCAATTCGACATGAAAAGAGTAAGTTATGAGCATCTCCGTTGGATCGCGCAATTTGGAGAGATTAACAATCCAAATAGGAAAATGAAGATCGAAGAGTTCCAATGAGCTTTTGGGATATCGAACGGTCTCCAAATTAGGCAATTTTGGTCCCATTTGGAAGCTTGACAAGTTACCATTCCAATGAGCTTGAAATAGTCTAAATTTGACCTCTGAAGAGGCAGTTATGAGGGTTACTATTGGACAAGGCGATGAAGGAAAAATTCAGGACTGATGACTACGATCCCAATTATGGATGCCGAAATTGTCTCCGAATATGATGATTCTAGTTAAGAATGAAAAAGCACTAAATTACCTTTCAAATGACCAAAAATCGACCTAATCCGAGATCAAATGATGGAGTTATGGGCATCTTCATTGGATCGCGCGTTTTGGTAAGATTAACAATCCATAATGAAAAATGATGATCGAAGAGTTCTAACGTGCTTTTGGGATATCGAACGGTCTCCGAATTAGCGAATTCTGGTCCAATTTGGAACCTTGTCAAGTTACGATTCCAAAGAGCTCAAAATAGTCTAAATTCAACCTCTGAAGAGAGAATTATGAGGGTTATTATTTGACAAGGAGATGAAGGAAAAATTCAAGACCGACAACTGCAATCCCACTTACGGATGCCCAAATGGTCTTAGAATACGACGATTCCTGTTAGGAATGGAAGAGCACGAAAGTACCTTTCAGGTGACCAAAAATCGACCCAATACGACATCAAACGATGGAGTTATGGGCGTCTCTATTGGATCGCGCTATTTGGCAAGATTAACAATCCACATGGAAAAATGACAATCGAAGAGTTCCAACGAGGTTTTGGGATATCGAACGGTCTCCGAATTAGGCAAATTTGGTCCCATTTGGAAGCATGATAGTTACCATTCCAATGAGCTTGAAATAGTCTAAATTCGACCTCTAAAGAGAGAGAGAGTTATGAGGGTTACTATTGGTCAAGAAGATGAAGGAAAAATTCAGGACTGATGACTGTGATCCCAGTTACGGATGCCCAAAGGGTCTCGGAATACGACAATTCCAGTCAGGAATGAAAGAGCACTAAAATACCTTTCAGATGACGAAAAATTGACCTAATCCAACATCAAACAATGGAGTTATGGGCTCCTTTGTTGGATCGCGCGATTTGGAAAGATTAACAATCCATATTGAAAAATGACGATCGAAGAGTTCCAACGTGCTTTTGGGATATCGAACGGTCTCCAAATTAGCCAATTCTTGTCCAATTTGGAAGCTTGTCAAGTTACGAATCCAATGAGCTCAAAATAGTCTAAATTCGACCTCTGAAGAGAGAGTTATGAGGGTTACTATTGGACAAGAAGATGAAGGTAAAATTATGGACCGACGACTGTGATCCCACTTACGAATGCCCAAATGGTATCGGAATACGACGATTCCAGTCAGGAATGAAAGAGCACTAAAGTACCTTTCAAATGACCAAAAATCAACCCAATCCGACATCAAACAATGGAGTAGTGGGCGTCTCCATTGGATCGCGCGATTTGGAAAGATCAACAATCCATATTGAAAAATGACGATCGAAGAGTTCCAATGTGCTTTTGGGATATCGAACGGTCTCCGAATTAGCCAATTCTGGTCCAATTTGGAAGCTTGTCAAGTTACGATTCTAATGAGCTCAAAATAGTCTAAATTCGACCTCTGAAGAGAGAGTTATGAGGGTTACTATTGGACAATGAGATTAAGGAAAAATTCAGGACCAACGACTGCGATCCCACTTATGGATGCCCAAATGGTCTTGGAATATGACGATTCCAGTCAGGAATGAAAGAGCACTAAAGTAACTTTAAGATGACCAAAAATCAACCCAATCCGACGTCAAATGATGGAGTTATGGGCGTCTTTGTTGGATCACGCGATATGGAATGATTAACAATCCATATTGAAAAATGATGATCGAAGAGTTCTAACGTGCTTTTGGGATACCGAATGATCTCTGAATTAGCCAATTATGGTCCAATTTGGAAGCTTGTCAAGTTACGACTCCAATGAGCTCAAAATAGTCTAAATTCGACTTCTCAAGAGAGAGTTATGAGGGTCACTATTGGACAGGAAGATGAAGGAAAAATTCAGGACCGACGACGAAGATCCCACTTACGGATGGCCAAATGGTCTCGGAATACGATGATTCCTGTCAGGAATGAAAGAGCACTAAAGTACCTTTCAGATGACCAAAAATCGACCCAATCCGACATCATTATGGAGTTATAGGTGTCTCCATTGGATCACACAATTTAGAAAGATTAACAATCCATATTGAAAAATGAGTATCGAAGAGCTCCAACGTGCTTTTGGGATATCGAGCAGTCTCTGAAATAGGCAATTCTGGTCTCATTTGGAATCTTGACAAGTTACCATTGCAATGATCTTGAAATAGTCGAAATTTGACCTCTGAAGAGAGAATTATGAGGGTTACTGTCTAACAAGGAGATGAAGGAAAAATTCAGGACCAACGACTGCGATCCCATTTATGGATGCCCAAATGGTGTCGGAATACGACGATTCCAGTCAGGAATGAAAGAGCACTAAAGTACCTTTCAGATGACCAAAAATCAACCCAATCCGACATCAAACGATGGAGTAATGGGCGTCTCCGTTGGATCGTGCGATATGGAAATATTAACAATCCATATTGAAAAATGACTATCGAAGAGTTCCAACGAGCTATTGGGATATCAACGGTCTCCGAATTAGGCAATTTTGGTCCCATTTGGAAGCTTGACAGTTACCATTCCAATGAGCTTGAGATAGTCTAAATTCGACCTCTGAAGAGAGAGTTATGAGGGTTACTATTGGAGAAGGAGATGAAGGAAAAATTCAGGACCGACGACAACGATCCCACTTACAAATGCCCGAAGGGACTCAGAATACAATTATTCTAGTCAGGAATGAAAGAGCACTAAAATACCTTTCAGATGACCAGAAATTGACCTAATCCGACATCAAACGATGGAGTTATAGGCTTCTTTGTTGGATCACGCGATTTAGAAAGATTAACAATCCATATTGAAAAATGACGATCGAAGAGTTCCAACGTGCTTTTGGGATATCGAAGGGTCTCTGAATTAGCCAATTCTGGTCCAATTTGGAAGCTTGTCAAGCTATGATTCCAATGAGCTCAAAATAGTCTAAATTTGACCTCTGAAGAGAGAGTTATGAGGGTTACTATAGGACAAGAAGATGAAGGAAAAAATCAGTACTGACGACTGCGATCCCACTTATGGATGCCCAAATGATATCGGAATACGATGATTCCAGTCAGGAATGAAAGAACACTAAAGTACCTTTCAGATGACCAAAAAATGACCCAATCTAACATCAAATGGTGGAGTTATGGGCATCTCCGTTGGATCGCGCGATTTGGAAAGGTTAACAATCCATATTGAAAAATGACGATCGAAGAGTTCCAACGAGCTTTCGTGATATCGAATGGTCTCTGAATTCGGTAATTCTAGTCCCATTTTGAAGCTTGACAAGTTACCATCCCAATGAGCTTGAAATAGTCTAAATTTGACCTCTAAAGAGGCAGTTATGAGGGTAACTATCGGACAAGGACATGAAGGAAAAATTCAGGATAAACGACTGCGATCCCACCTATGGATGCTGTAATGGTCTCGGAATACCATGATTCCAGTTAGGAATGAAAGAGCAATAAAGTGCCTTTCAGATTATCAAAAATCAACCCAATCCGCCATCAAACGATGGAGTTATGGGCGTCTCCATTGGATCCCACGATTTGGAAAGATTAACAATCCATATTGAAAAATGACGATCGAAGAGTTCCAACGTGCTTTTGGGATATCGAACGGTCTCCGAATTAGCCAATTCTTGTCCAAGTTGGAAGCTTGTCAAGTTACAATTCCAATGAGCTCAAAATATTCTAAATTTGACCTCTGAAGAGAGAGTTTACTATTGGACAATGAGATGAAGGGAAAATTTAGGACCGACAACTGTGATCCCACTTATAGATGCCCAAATGGTCTCGGAATACGATGATTCTAGTTAAGAATGAAAGAGCACTAAAGTACCTTTCAGATTACAAAAAATTGACCCAATCCAACATCAAACGATGGAGTTATGAGCGTCTCCATTGGATCGCGCTATTTGGAAAGATTAACAATCCATATTGAAAAATGACGATCAAAGAGTTCCAACGTGCTTATGGGATATCAAACGGTCTCCGAATTAGCCAATTCTGGTCAAATTTGGAAGCTTGTCAAGTTACAATCCCAATGAGCTCAAAATAGTCTAAATTCGACCTCTGAAGAGAAAGTTATAAGGGTTACTATTGGACAAGAAGATGAAGGAAAAATTCAGGACCGACGACTGCGATCCCACCTACGGATGCCCAAATGGCCTCGGAATACGACGATTCTTGTCAGGAATGAAAGAGCACTAAAGTACCTTATAGATGACCAAAAAATGACCCAATCCGACATCAAACGATGGAGTTATGGGCATCTCTGTTGGATCGCGCGATTTAGAATGATTAACAATCCATATTGAAAAACGACGATCGAAGAGTTCCGACGAGCTTTTGGGATATCGAACGGTCTACGAATTAGGCAATTTTGGTCCCATTTGGAAGCTTGACAAGTTACCATTCCAATGAGCTTGAAATAGTCTATATTTGACCTCAGAAGAGGCAGTCGTGAGGGTTACAATTGGACAAGGCAATGAAGGAAAAATTCAGGACCGACGACCACGATCCCACTTACGGGTACCGAAATGGTCTTGGAACACCATGATTCCAGTTAGGAATGAAAGAGCACTAAAGTACCTTTCAGATTACCAAAAATCGTCCCAATCCGACAACAAATGACGGAGTTATAGGCGTCTCTGTTGGATTGCGCGATTTGGAAAGATTAACAATCCATATTGAAAATGACGATCGAAGAGTTCCAACGTGCTTTTGGGATATCGAACGGTTTCCGAATTAGCCAATTCTGGTCCAATTTGGAAGTTTGTCAAGTTACGATTCCAATGAGCTCTAAATAGTCTAAATTCGACCTTTGAAGAGAGAGTTATGAGAGTAAGTGGAAATATATTGGTAAGTCCATGAGTTTCATCAGCCTACCAAGGCTATGCGATGCAAGGCATGAATGATAACGATCATATCAATGCAGAAACATGACAACCCAAAATGTTAAATGTTGCGTATGCAATGCAATATGCGGTGCGAATGAAATGACCAAGATGGAGTGAAGTCGGGATGATAGTACGTAGTATCGCAGGCTATGAGGTCCATCACAAGGGACTTCTATCCAAACCAGTCTCATACCTAAATTTGGATAGCCAGACTCAATGTATTAGACTCCTGATCTCAGGTTAGCCGCGTGCCCCAACTGAAATTTTTGCCATTCGAAGGTACACAATAATCAGTTGCGCACCACCAGCTCGAGTGGATAGTAAATGAATGAATGAGTATGCAACTCCTGCTCCACCAATCAGTACTGTACATCTCTGGGATCATCACCGGGGTCTAGTACACTCCCAACCAGATTGGCGCCCCATAGCGCAACTAGGTGAGTAGAAGAAACCTCACTATCCGCCTGGTCAGTACTCAGCCAATACCTACCCGGCATGTTGATAGCGGACCCATTTATGATCTGGTCAAACTCAGCCTAGTTTTGCCCACTACGAATCGGGCGGATAAGGCCACACCCCCTTCCAACCGACCACGACATAGTGGGAGACGCGGCCTACTGGTATTTGACACTCGGGCGCTCGTGTAATCCACTCGGTCTAGAAGTTGGAGCGTCTCCTAACCTCGGAGGTTTAGGGACTTTTACCCACGTACATCCAAAGTGCCCAAATGCTCAAACCAAACATTTTCAGTGTCCCATCTAGCTATCCACGACATGCCTGTGGAGGTCACAACCCTGATGTTGCTAGGGCGTACAGTAATCACAATCACACAATGTAAGATGCATGAGTCATGTAGTCCAATCATGCATCAATCCTGCGCATACCGTGCGCTCATGTAGGATAACTCCGCCTATTAGGGAGTCCCATAAACAACCTGCCCAATGAAATATGCAATGGTTAACCACATCTCATAATAAACATGCAGATGATGGGTATGGGCATGTATCATGATGCTATGCTGTCACATACTCACAATCGGTATCAATAACCGGCACCGATAATCAACATCAATAATCGGCATTGACAATCGGCCTCGGTAATCGTCCTCGACATCCGGCCTTGGCAATTGGCCTCGACAATAGGAATCGGCCTCGATAATCGGTCCCGATAATCAGCTTATATAATCAGAATCGGCCTCGACAATCGGAATCGGCCTCAATAATCAGCCTATATAATCGGAATCGGTCTCGACAATCGGAATCGGCATCGACAATCAGCCTATACAAACGGAATCGGCCTCGATAATCGTCCTCGACAATCAGCATATACAATTGGAATCAGCCTCGACAATCAGAATCGGCCTCGATAATCGACATCAACAATCGGAATCGACCTCGACAATCAGAATCGGCCTCGACAATCGGCCTAACAAAGGGCCTCGTCCAGATGGAATGATGGACGATGATGAAACACATATATCACGGTGGCCCACCAGATGAACGGTGGATATTCAACATATCCATCAGGGTGGGGGCCACGTGGTGTGGCCCACCATGAATATATATTATATATATATATATATATATATATATATATTATATTACAAACACATGAGTCTGGTGGGTCCCACATGGGTGTGGCCTACCAAGATATTATATATATATATATATATATATATATATATATATATATTATTTATTTATTCACTTATGATTATTATTTTTTATACCAACGCCACTACAGCAGCTAGCACTGTTGGCCATCCGGTAACGGACGACCCTCATTTCAAAGGATGCAAAAGGTGGGTCCACGTTGGATGGACTGGATGTAAATATATACATCACAGTGTGGCCCACATATATCAGGGCCCACCGTCCCATACACATGGACGATGTGGATGAGATCCATACATCAAGGTGGAGTCCACATGAGTGGACGGTCTGGATTATAACACATACCTCACGATCAGACCCTCAGGGTTGCTGACGTTTACAGCAGCTGCTGCTGCTGCAACAAAACAGATGTGTGGC